>CM053581.1:226723729-226803291 GCA_028627135.1 Pseudochirops cupreus
AAAATTGGGAAAAGAAATAAGAACGTTGCAGGAAAATCATGAAAAGAGAGTCAGCAGTATGACTGAAGAAATCAACACCCTAAAAAATAGATTAACTCAAATGACAAAAGAGGCCTAAAAAGCCAATGAGGAGAAGAATGCCTTAAGAAATGAAGCCTTTATCAGAGACGTGGTCTGTAAAAATTGTTTCTCAGCTTTCTGCTTCCCTTCTAATCTTGGTTATATTGGCTTAATGTTTGTGCAAAATCTTTTTAATTTGATGTAATCAACTTATCCATTTTGCATTTCATAATGTTCTCTATTTCTTGTTTGGTCATAAATTTTTCCATTCTCCATAGAGTTCACAGGAAGACTATTCTGTGCTCTCCTAATTTTCTCATAGTATCACCCTTAATGTCTAAATCATGTGCCTATTTTGACCTTATCTTGGTGTCCGATGTAAAATGTTGGTCTATGCCTATTTTCTGCCATTTAATTTTCCAATTTTCCCAGTAGTTTTTGTCAAATAGTAAGTCTTTATCACAGAAACTAGATTCTTTGGGTTTATGGAACAGCAGATTACTATAGTCATTGACTACTGTGTTTTGCGTACCTAACCTATTCTACTGATCTACCTACATAACTACTCTATTTCTTTCCTTCTTTCTTTCTATCTTTCTTTGCTTTTTGGAGGGCAATTGGGGTTAAGTGACCTGCCCAAGGTCACAAGGCTAGTATTAAGTGTCTGAGGCTGGATTTGAACTCAGGTCCTCTTGACTCCATGGCCAATGCTCTATTCACTATGCTACCTAGCTACCCCCAACTACTACTCTATTTCTTAGTCAGGACCAAGTAGTTTTCGTGATTGCTGCTTTATAACACAGTTTTAGACCTGGTATGGCTAGGCCACCTTCTCTTACATTTCTTTTCATTAATTCTCTTGATATTTTGGACCTTTGTTCTTCCAGATGAATTTTGTTATTTTTTCTAGCTCTATAAAATAATTTTTTCATAGCTTGATTGGTATGGCATTGAATAAGTAAATTAATTTAGATAGAATTGTCATTTTTATTATATTAACTTAACCTACCCATGAGCAACTCTTTACCTATCTTTATACCTATAATTTCTTTCTCTTATCTAATTGCTGTTGCTAGTATTTCCAGAGCTATGTTAAAAAAAATAGTAGGAAAGTGGGCATCCTTCTTCATTCCTGTATTTATTGAAAAAAGCTTCTGGTGTATCCCCATCATGGATAATGCTTGCTTTTGGTTTTAGACAGGTGCTTTTTATGAATTTCTTTTTTTAAAAGGTCTCTATGCTTATACTTGGTTTGTTGGTTTGTTTGTTTTTAGCATAAAATCATTGTACTTTGTCAAAGGCTTTTTTCTGCATCTATTGATATGATTGTGTGATTGTGGATATTTTCATTTTTAGTATGATTATTTTTTGCAGATTGTTTTCTTCATGTCAAACCACCCCTTGCATTCCTGGTATAAATCCCACTTGGGCATAATGAATGTTTTGTTAGGTGAATTGCTGTAGTCTGTTTGATTGGGTTTTGTTCAAAATATTTGAGTTGATGTTCATTAATGTAATAGCATATAGTTTTTATATATATATATAATTTCTCCCTAGTTTAGGCATTAGTACTATATTTGTCTAATAAAATGATTATGGAAAGGTGCTTTCTTTCTCAGTATTTTAGAATAATCTTAAAGTGAGGGTACTAACAATTCTTCTAAAATTTGAGGGAATTCTCCTGTGAATCAATGAGGACCAGGAGTTTTTTTTCTTTCCTTTATTAGTTCCTTTATAGTTAGATCTATTATTTTTTTTTTCTGTGATTGGGTTAAGATCTTTACTTGGTTTTCTGATAATTTGGGTATTTTGTTTTTGAAGGCATTATATTTCTTTTGTGTTCTTACTTTTGTTAGCATATACCTGTGCATGACATGCTGATTATTCTTTTATTTCTTATGGTTTTGCTGTGATTTTACGGTGTTATTTGCTATTTTATTCATTTCATTTTCTACTGTCTTCTTTTTAATCAGATTAGTTAAGAGCTTGTCAATTTTATTAGTTTTTCAAAGAAACAACTTTTAGTTTTATGTATTATTTTTATGTTTTTTAAAAATTCCTAATTAATCTATTTCCTCTCTGATTTTTAATATCTCCACTTATGTGCTTATATTAGATTTGCTTATTTGTTAACTTTCTCATTTTTAAAATGAATATCAATTTCATTATTCTTTTCTTTCTAATTTTGTGAATATATATTTGTAAGGATATGATTTTTTTCCCCCTGAGGACTGCTTTAGCTGCATCCTAAAAATTTTGGTATGTTGTTTCATCATCATCATTTTCTCTATGATTTTTTTCTTTGATCCATTTATTATTTAGTATTTTATTGTTGTCTCCCATTGAGTCTGTGTCTTTTGTTTGTGATCATCAAACTAATGACTATTTTTATTGCTTTATGGTCTGAAAAGGATGCGTTAACATTTCTGACTTTTTATATTTGTTTGTACTACCTCTGTGCAAACTCTGTACATAGTTAATTTTTGTAAAAAAAAAATCCATATGGTGCTGAAAAATACATGTATTCTTTTTGCTGTCCCATTTAGAAGGTACCATAAGTATTTTAATTCTAGCTTCTCCAGCAATTTGTTCAATTTCATATCTTTTTTTGTTTATATTTCTGTTAGATTTATCTAATACTGAGAGAGTCATTTTGAAATCTCTTGTCATTATTATATTCTTACCTATGTCTTCTTATAGCTCAGGCAATGTTTCTTTTATGAATTTGAATTGTGTATTTGGTGTGTATAAATTTACTACTGATATTGATTTGTTATCTAACGTTTCTTTGAGCATAATATAGTTTAT
This sequence comes from Pseudochirops cupreus, assembly GCA_028627135.1. NCBI lineage: Eukaryota > Metazoa > Chordata > Mammalia > Diprotodontia > Pseudocheiridae > Pseudochirops > Pseudochirops cupreus. The sequence continues at coordinate 226,726,598 of CM053581.1, forward strand.
TTGTTTATCTCTTTTTTAAATATTAATTTTTGCTTTGTAGCATGATTGCAATTCCTACTTTTTTGGATTTACTTAATGGACAATAAATTTTTTTTCTATCCCTTTAGTTTTGTTTTCTCTGTATCTTTTTTTAAAAAATTGTTTCTTGTTAGCAACAGCTTTTGGGTCCTATCCAATCTGTCACTCTTTTTCATTTTTTTGGATTGTTTAATCCATTCACATTTAAAGTTATGAGAGTTAGGTTTATATTTTCCCCAGTTGGATTTTTTTTTAAGTTAAGAATTGCCTTCCCCCTCCCCATTTTTCTGTAAACATAGTAGTATGTTCCTTCAGTTATAACCTTAATCTTTTTTAAGGTGTACCTATTTTCACTGACTCTCTTTCCCTCATCCTTGATACCCTCATCTTGTTTGTTATCCCTTTCACTTTGGGATTTTGCTTATTCCTTTTTCTCTTCTGCTTTTATTTGGCTATATAATTCTTCCCTCTTTTTTTTTTGCTCTCAGTTGTGTGGAATCTTCCTTCCTCTCCTCGTCTTTAACTGGTCCTATTCAATAGTCTTTAAAATTTAATTTTTTATTATCCATTTTCCAAAACGGATTTCTCTTAATCTCTTCATTAGCCATCCTCTCTCCTTTTATCTACTCTAGACCATCATCCTTTCATTCATGACTCCTATAATTATCCGGCATCTCTCTTTTCTCTGTATTCCTCATACAATCAAAGCTCCCAAGGTATTCATTCTAGGATCTCCCTTCTAAGTGGTTTCTGCCATTGCCTTGTAGAGTTTGCCCCCATGTATTTCCCTTTTCCATTGTGCCTCACTCCCAGAATAATGGCAATTAATGCAACTGTCAGAGAGGACACTGCCCCATGGTAGAACCTTTATCTATCATGTCCCTGATTATATAGCCCATCACATCTATACCATGCTCTGGTTGTCTTCTTCCCCCATTTGCCTCAAAATCTCCTCCTGGGTTCATGATCTCCCATTTCCTCAGGTAGCAGTTGCCCTCAGGAATTCCAACTCCCTCCCTCCCAAAATAGGACAAATAGATTTTTATTTTTTCTTTAAAATGTTTATTTTCCCCTAATTACACATAAAAACAATTTTTAACATTCATTCTTTAAAATTTTGAGTTCTAAATTCTCTCCCTCCCCTGCCCCTTCCTGAGATGGTAAGCAATCTGATATAGGTTATACATATACAATAATGTAAAACATACTTCCACAGTTGTCATTTTCTTGAAGAAATCTGAAAAAGAAAGTAAGAAAGAATGAAGAAAGTAAGTAAGAATGAATGAAAGAAAAAAAGAAGAAAGAAAGATGGAAAGTGAAAGATAGTATGCTTTGATCTGCATTCAGACTGCTATCAGGTCTTTCTTTGGATGTCATTATGAGTCTTTTGAGATTGTCTTAGATTACTATATTGCTGAGAATAGCTAAGCATTCACAGCTGTTCATTGTACAATATTGCTATTACTGTGTACAATGTTCTTCTGGTTCTATTCATTTCACTCTGCATCAGTTCATGTAAGCCTTTTTGAGGTTTTTAAAAATCAGCCTACTTGTCATTTATTATGGCACTATAGTATTCCATTACAATCATATACCACAACTTGTTGAGCCATTCCTCAATTGATGGGCATCCTTTCAATTTCGAATTCTTAGCTACTACAAAAAGAGCTACCACAAATATCCTTGTACAATCAGGTCCTTCCCTGAGCGCCCCCCCCCCCTTTTAAAAATCTCTTTGGGATATAGACCTAGTGGTAGTTTGTTTGTGGGGTTTTTGTTTGTTTTTAGTTTGGAGGCAATGGAGTTAAATGACTTGGTCAGAGTCACACAGCTAGTCAATGTCTGAGCTGGGATTTGAATTCAGGTTCTTCTGACTACAGGCCAGCGCTCTATCTACTGTGCTACCTACCTATTCCTCCTAGTGGTAGTATTGTTGGATCAAAGCAGGTATGCACAGTTTTATAGCCCTTTGGGCATAGTTCCAGATTACTCTCCGGAATGGTTGGATCAGTATACAACTCTACCAACAATGCATTAGTGTTCCAGTTTTCCCACATTCCCTCCAATGTTTGTTATTTTCCTTTTCTGTCTTGTTAGTCAATCTGATAGGTATGAGATGGTACCTCAAAGTTGTTTTAGTTTGCATTTCTCTAATCAATAGTAATTTAGAGCATATTTTAAATATGACTATAGATAGCTTTGATTTCTTTGTCTGAAAACTGACTGTTCATATTCTTTGATCACTTATGGATTGGGGAATGATTTGTAGTCTTATAAATTTGACTCAGTTCTCTATATATTTGAGAGATGAGGCCTTTATCAGAGATACTTGCTTTCTGTCACATTGCTTTTGTTTGTGTAAAACCTTTTTAATTTAATATAATCAAAATTATCCATTTTACATTTCATAATGCTCTCTCTTTCTTATTTGGTCCCAGATTCTTCCCTTATTCATAGATCTGAGAGGTAAACTATTCTATGCCCCATAAGATAAGTAGTCTTTTTGAGCACCAAGTTTCCCTGGCCCTTTCCTCCTCATCTCCCTTCCCTCACCATTACTGTTTACCCATAGAAGCATTCAGTATACAACCCCATCCCACTACCATAGAAAGACCCCCTTTCCTACCTCCCCTCTTGTTAATCTCTCTCCTCTCTTCCTCACCCATTATGCTGTCGGTTTTTCTCTTTCTGAGACCACTGGCATCACCTTCCCCTCATTGCTAGCCCTTGCTTTGACCTCAGCACCTTAAACAATTCTCTTTCCTGTTGCTCCTCTCCTCCCATTTCATGTGTCCTCCCATGTTGTGATATAGTCCCACACACAAAAATATTGATACACACACACACACACACACGCGCGCGCGTGCACGTGTGCACCAGGCTCTGTCCATAATACCCTATGCTCATTTCTTCACTGTTACCTCCACCAGAGGTAATGTCTTTCCTGTCTCCTTGTATACATTTAAAAAGAAGTTTCCTTCTGGTCTCTCTGTTGTCACACTCTTCCTATTTCTATCTTTGGCTCCTGCATTTATGGTATTTGGGATGTTCAAGAAGCAAATAATTTTTTCAATTCTGATCTTCTTTCTAAAGTTGTTTCAAATGTCATCTTATTATTGAACACCCATCTTTTTTCATTTATTTTTAAGTTCAGATAGGTCACTCTGGGCTGCATCTGAAGCTCCAGTGCTCTTCAGAACATATTATTCCGTTCCCTCCTACCTTTTCTGGTAGGTGCAGAATAGTCTTGTGTTAGTTGAATTTCCTTTTCTTTGTATTTGAAAGTCTCTCTCCTGATTGCTTGAAGAACTTGTTTCTGAATTGATTGTCAAATTTAACCACTAAGTGTCTTGGAGTTTGCGGCCTTGGGTATTTTTTTTGAGATTATCTGTAAATTCTTTCAATTGGTATTTCATTTTATATATTCAGAATTTCCAAACACTTCCCTTCTATTTTTTTTCCTAAATTTTGATGTTTGGATTTTTGTCCTGTCATGTTATTCTGGAAGACCTATGACACTTAGGTTGTCTCTACACACACTGTCTTTGAGAATAGAACGCTTTGCTTCATTTGAGCACATTTTCTTTTAATTTTGTTTTTTTGCTTTTCTTCTTCCAGATTGTCCTTCACTACTGTGCATTTGCATTCCCTGTGTATTATTCTCTCTTTAAGAAGGACTGCCGTGGCAGAGTCTAGTTTTTCTATTCTGTGCATTATTTTGTCATTGCAGGACGTAAGTTCCAATTGTGTTGCAAGTCTGTGTCCTAATTCTCACTTCTCTTTTTAACCACGTAGGAGTAGCGTGGTATGGTTCCATGTTCCCCTCACATTCCTTAGAGGCCTCAGCTTTATCAAGTACTGGATCATTTTCCTTTGCTTTGCAGTATTTATTCATAGATGCCTGAACTTGCTTACTAGATCTGGAGGCCGTATTTCCCTCTCTTGTTAACATTTTCCCTCATGATTTATCTGCTTATGTTCAAGGTCATTGAACTTTCTCCTTTCTGTGATCTTTGTTAATTTTAGTCATTTTTTTTTCTTCTCCTGATTTTTCCCTGTTCATTTTTCTGACTTTGTGACCTCTGATAATGGTTTCTTTGGGGTTTGGATCTCAAAGTGTCTCAGCTTCCTCTCATGCTGGGTAATTCAGAGTTCACCAGCCTAGGTCTCTGCCCCATGTGTGACTTTTGGGGGGTCTGACCTGGCCCAAGTTGGGGCTGTGCTCTTTCCCTCTGGCTTATTGGAGCGCTACTTAGCTATTTCTCCCTCCTCCTGACCCCCAAGTGTCCTGTACTGCTCCCTCTGCTCCTTAGTGCTCTGGCCTGGCACAGGCAGTTCAGAAAGCTGATGCACTGGGGCTATAAGGCTGTTTATCTCAGCACTGGCAATCTAGCATTTTATCGTTCTGTGCCAACAGAGTGTTGTCTGCCTCAACAGGCTTTTACTCTTGAAGGGTTGTGGTGTGCTGGCTGTCTACTGAGGCCTGGGCAAACTTCAACAGCCTGGAGCTCAGGTATCCATGACCCTAGAAAGAAGCAGGGCAAGCTGGGGTGTGGGATTGGATTTTGTGAGCCTATGTCAAGAGCGTGGGTCTGTTAGTGGAGAGAGGGGAAGGGTGCTGAGTGCATTCAGAGTCAATGAGCATCTATTCATGAAGTTTTGCCTTTTTTTTCCTTTGGCTTCTGGGTGTCCTAGACTATGTAGAGAACTGAGATTGCTTTCTTTTGGCTTTATAATTTCTGTTTTGAAGAGGTTTGAGAGGTCCTGGAAATCAGAAAAAATGCCTAGCCTTTCATCTTGTTACTCACATAACTGACTCCCTACAGTTTAATCCCTAGAGACGTTGGGGGTGATAAGGGCGTCTACACATGTTATTGAACACAGCAGGATTTTATTGGCATATTTTCAACTAGTAATTGTGAGATGAGGGGGTCTGGGTGGCCTTCACTCATTTATTCATTGATTTACTCATTCACTCATTCATTCATTGATTCACTAACTCATTCACTCAGCAAACATTAACTGGAACACCTACAGTGTAAGTTAGAGAAAGACACAATCCCTTCCCTCTATGATTTAGGCAGAGAGGCAAAATGTGGACACAGAAAGTCAAATAACTACAAAAACCTCCACAAGAATGGTAGAACTGTCCTAAGACGTTAAGTGGCCAGGGCTAAGTGATGGCTATGGATAAGCAAGGGCAATAGGCTGCTAAGAGGAGGGAGAGATCGCTGCAGAGCTGGGGTGGTCAGTGAAGGCTTCTGGGAGGAGGACAGATTTGAACTAGACCTGAAGGGATGAGTAGGATTTGAAGCGGTAGAGAAGTGGGAAGGCTGAGCCTCGGGACTTAGGTCTCAGAGGTTGGGGGATTGAGAAATCCAGGCTCTTAGAGGAACATAGATTTAGAGCTAGAATGACTCTCAGAGCTCATCTAGTTGGGTTTCTTCATTTTAATGCTCGGTAAACCAAGGCCAAGAGAGATTAGGCAATTTGTCCAAGATAACACAGTAGAGCAAGGAACCAAGACCTATGACTCCAAATCTAGCATTCTTTAAAGTCTAACATTCTTTCCCTAGCTCCATGTGTTCTCCCAAAAAGTTTCATCATTTCACCCAAAAGCCATGCATGAGCTGAAAGGGACCCTTTCCTGGCCATTATCATACCACAGGGAAGTGGCCTAAGATGCCAAGCTGGGCTGCCACTAAGGTCTAACTTAGTGAAATGCCATAGTGTATTTGGTAATTCACAGAACTTTTTCATAGCACTTCCCAGTTGATTGTTCTGGTACTACTTACTAGGATCCCAGGAAAACCAAGAGAGAAAAAAAAAGATATTTGGATTTGGGAGTTCATTAAATGATAGGATTTAGAGCCAGAAGAGACTTTGGTAGTCATCCTCCTCCTCAACAAACTGATATGGGAGCATTCAGGGACATTCTGAAGATTCCTGGTGAATCTTGGCAAGATGAATAACCCAAAGCTCAGGCTTAGGGCATTCACTCCAAGATGGGCAGAGCCACCCTGAAGAGAGGATGAAAAAAGACAGATTCAATGGAGTCACTCTACTGTTCTTTGTCTAGTTCACACTGATGTGTTCCTCTAGTCCACCAATCCTAGCCAAGAAGCATGTAATTTAATGCATTTAATAATGCTTACTATATTCAAAGCACAGTGCTTAGAACTCGGTATATAAAGACAAAACCAAAAACCAGTTCCTGCCCACAAGGAGCTTATATTTTACTAGGGTAATACTTGAAATATTAAAGTAAGAACAGCAAGAGTAGCAAGGGTACTAGACTGGAATAAAATGATTTAATCCCATTGGTAATCCTGGTACTGGGGTTTTTCTCCCCTGGACTGATCATCACCTCACATCTGGATTATTTTAATAGCCTGCTAGCTGCTCTGCTGCCTTAAGGTTCTCCCCTTTATCATTTCAGTCCATCTTCTAGTTAGATGACAAATTAAGCTTCCTAAATCACAGATCTGACCATGCCACTCTCCCTACCCAGTTCCCTTCCCTCCTCCTCATTCAATAAACACCACTGGTTCCTTATCACCTCCAGGATCAAATATAAAATCCTTTCTTTGATATTAAAGCACCTTTACAAACTAGCTACCTTCTACCTTTTCATTATTCTTATACCTTATTCCCCAGCCCCCCCCCGCCGACACGAACACTCTGTAATCCAGCAATAATGACTTTCTTTCTGCTCCTTGCATGACACCCCATCTCCTCATGACTGGAATATTCTTCTTCCTCATTTCTACCTCCTAGCTTCCTTGACTGGAAGTCCCAGTTAAAATTCCACTGTCTATAGGAAGCCTTCCATCATTCCCCTTAAAGCTAGTGCCTTACCTGTTGATTATCTCTAATTTAGCCTGTATATCTATTTATCTGTCAGTCTATCTATCCATCTATCTATCTATCTATCTATCTATCTATCTATCTGTCTGTCTGTCTACCTGTCTATCTATCCATCTGTTTACCTACCTATCACACATCTTGTCTGTGCATAGTCATTTGCATGTTGTCTCCCCTATTAGACTGTGAGCTCCTTGAGAGCAGGAGGTCTGTTTTTCCCCTTTCTTTGTACCCCCAGAACCTTACACAGTGTCTGGCACACAGTAGGCATTTAATAAATGCTTATTGACAGACCGACTGGAGGAGAGTCTGATGAAGTCTGATTTCCACAGGGACAGTGGAAAGAGCACTTCCCCAGGAGCCAGGGCACTGGGGTTCTCCTCCCATCTGCTCCACCAGCTTGCTGTGTGACTTCGAACAAATCACTTCTCTCTGAGTCTCAGTTTTCCCACCCCTAAGATGGAGGGCTGTGATTGATGATTTTTGGTTGCTATTGTTCTGCAACTAATTTAATGTTCCCTTTTAATTAAAAAAGTAGACTCTTCCCCTCCTCTCTCTCTGTAGATGCCCCCCCTCCCCAAACCTCTAGGCCCTTCTCTTTCCCCAGAAGGAAGCAAAGACTCGGAGAAAGTTTGCTTCCCCTTCTGCCCTGACAGCCTAGCAGCTCCCTATCTCCTCTCTAGCACATGGACCCTTGAGGAAGCTCTACATTGATTGCCAGGCAGTTTTCATGGCTCCCGGCATCCAAGATGCCTGCTGTTCCCTCCAGATGCCAACAATAAAATCCAGCTCCAGACTTTGTGGAGGCTGCCTCAGGTGAAGGAGTCTGACTGAGTGGGACAGGTAGAGGGCTGAGGAGGTGGAAGCTGCCTGAGGAGAGGGTAAAGAAAGGGAAATCCCAGCCTGGATTCTGAAGTTTTCCTGGAATGGACTCTTTGGAAAAGGAAAAAAATATTGGCTAAATTAGACAGCTGCTATTGAAGTGGGGTACACTGTAGGCACATACAGGTTGCTCCCATAACAAAAAGTATATCTGGCCAACCCTATAAGCTCCATCACAACTGGGATTCTAGGAATGTCTCATCACATGTCTCCTTAAGAACTAGAAGGCTGAGTAAATGGCAGGGACTTATTGGCTGAGGAGCCACAGAACTTTCCCCATGCCTCAATTTACCCTTCAGTCTTAAAGAAAGGGGGAAGACTGATTCACTGTAAGTCAGGTCTCTGCTTGAGAGAAGGTGGAAAATCAAGCTAGCGTCCTGTGGGCAATTCAGTCTGTGCCTCAGGGCCTGAGCTAATCATCCAGGTTCAAGACATTTTCTTCCCACTCCTGTGCCAAGCACTGGCCCTCTCTGGCCTTCAGTTTCCTCATCAGTCCTGTGAGGGGACCAGACTAGATAAAACTGACTGCTAAAGTTCTTTCCAGTTTCTATTATTCCCTGGCCTAGGCTTTCCCCTCATAGGTTGGAGAGGAGAAAAAACAGAAGGAGCCCAGTCTTAGCTCTATGGACAAAGTATGCAGATCCAGGAACTCTTTTCCCCCAAGGCCTGCAAGAAACAGAGACTAGATTCTGTCTTTGACAAACAGCCACACAAAGAGACCAGTCAGAACAAAAGCACGGGACTGAAGCCAAGGCAGAGAGCTAGGGGGTGGGGAGATGTCTCCTACAGGGAAAGGGAGTCAAGGCTGCTGGTTTCTCAGGCCTCAGCCCTGGGAGTAGGCGGTTCCCAGGAGGTCACAAGCCTTAAGCTGGCCTATACATCTGGGACATGGGGCATGGATCCCAGGCTCCAAAGTGGCATCTCTTTGGGGTCCCAGGTAAAGGGTTCAAAGAGTGCTCTCTCTTCCTATCACAAAGATCTCAACATCTGCCAGATCTTCAGCCCCTTTCTGGGAGTTTCACCGGGACAGGAACTTTGCCTCTCCTAATCTTTGCATCTCTGCACACTGTTGATTCTTAATAAATAATTACTGACCATTAAAATGTTGAAAGCACAGTGCCTGGAACACAGGAGGTACTTAATAAATGCTTGAGGGCTTTGGTAGAAACAGTATTGGTTTGGATATCAGAAAACTTGGTTTAGGTTCTGACTCTCCTCATTCACCTTGTTGCCTTGAACAATCTTTAACCTTTCAGAGTCTCACTTTTCTTATCTGTAATGGGGGAGTGATAATACTTCTCTTCCTAGCCATGCCACATAAATCAGTCATCATTTTAATTTGTGATGATAAATAATATCTCTATGGTACCAAGGAAAGTGCCCAGATGTGGAGTCAGAGGACCTGGGTTCCAAACCTCACTCAGTTACTTCTTACATGACCTTGGGTGATTATTTCACCTGTCTGGGCCTCAGTTTCTTCAAATGTAAAATGAGCTAGTAGGTTTAGAATTCAGGGGCAGGGAATGTGTGGCCTTCTAGGTCCTCAAGTACAGCGCTTTGACTGAATCCAAACTTCACAGAACAAATCCCTTTAATAAAAGGATTTGGACTCAGTCAAAAGGGCATACCCGAGGACCTAGAAGGCCACAAGTGGCCTTGAGGCTGCAGGTTCCTCACCCCAGGTTTAGATGATCTCTAACACCTTTTCCAATTCTAAACCCTATGATCCTATGAGGACGTGGGTTAAATAGGGACTGTAGACTCTTAAAAAAAGTGTCCAGGGATTCATTGAGAATTCTCAGTTGCTCAATTAGAAGCAATTTTAAAAGTCCCCAACTTTCAAAGTGTGGGGTACAGTGAGCAGGTGGAGGACTGGGAACAACAGAATGACCCTGGGTATGAGAGGAAGGAGATTCACGGGAGGATTCCTCCAGGGGCCCATATGTATGTCCCTGTGTCATTCTGGGACCAGTGTGTGCATGAAGGGGGCAGGGGAGGAGAGGAGGGGAGGAGTGGAGATTGGTTTTTGGCCTTGGCAAAAAGGGTTAATCCATCTGGCTCCTTCTGCCTCCAGCAAGCTTGTTTATAGCCTTGGTCAATCACGTGAGGCCAGCTGCTGCTGCTCTGCCTGCAGCCCCCATCCCCTATAAATATCTAAGCCTTTTCCTGAGAGATCCCACAGCTGAGCCCTCCAGTTAGAAAGCAGCCTCTGGAGCCCACCAGGCCAAGGTTGCACGGAGCACATGAGGCTGCAAGGCACTCTGCGGCCCCTGTGCACAGGGAGAGGGATTGGGGTGGCCAATAGGGCAGGGCTGGGGAATGAGCCAGGGTCAAACTTCACCCCCAGTGGCAGAGCTGAGTGCCACTCCTGTCACTGTGAGCTGGTGATGCTCCTTCCCCCTTCCTCATGGGCTGGGGTGATAGAGCATGTTGCTGCCAGAGGAGGGGAGTCAGACATGGGCTTCCTCCCCTTCCTCTCTGGTCCCTCCACATCCCTGGTGAATGAGGCCCTTGCTATCTCTGCCACAGTAGGACAGAGCCTTCCAACTGTGCCCAGGTGACTGAGTCCTGTTCCCAAAGCAGCTCTTGGCCCCCCGCCCAAGACTCTGACTGAGTCAGCACTGAAAGACTTGGTTTCTTTTCTAGGTCAGAATCATAGCCTCAGCCTCCCCCTCTCCTTGCTCTGGGCTCTTGGGGCCATTATGTAAGCTCTTTTCTCCCCTTCCCCTAATAGGGCAGCTCCTCATGCTGGTGACTGGTGCTTGGAGTGGGGAGGAAGGCCTGGGATCCATCCCTCACTTCTATGGCATTAGAGGCAGGAGTTATAGAGGTCAGCAGGGGAGGGGGCTGAGCTTGAATAGTATTTCCCATCATCCTACCTCCAATACTGGCATTTAACAAACTAGACTAAAGATTAGGTCTTACATTTGTAAAGCACTTAGCCTAGTTTCTGGCACATAGTAGGTATTTAATAAATACTTGTTGCACTCACTTCCCTTCCCCTTGGATGTTTGCAAGTGGGTTGGGGACAGTTGTCCATCATGAGGCCTTCATTCAGTAAGCTGTTCAGACTCAGAGGTGGGTTAAGATTGTAGAGATTTAAAGTTGAGAGGAGGCTTAGAAATTGTTTTGTACAACCTTCTCATTTTGAAAGGCAAGGCAACTGAGATTCAAATTGGGGGAGTGAGTTATCCAAGGCCAGACTTGGTGTGAAGGGCAGAGCAGAGCCTAAGCTGGGCCTTATTTATCAACCTGCCACCTCACTGTTTCCTCTCCATACCAGCCAGGGACCTGATGGCTACCCAGTGGATTAGGTAATGGGATATCACCTCTGAAGCCCAATATGTTCCTATGGTCCCAGGACCAATGCCAGACTCCCAAGGAGAGCTTAGCCACCACTGGTGAAGACATGGCATCCCTGGTGATCCATTCCATACAGCGCTGGGAAGCTGACCTGCTGCTTTACCAAGCCATTTGGTCCTAGGTCCTGGACAGAGACTGACCACAAAAGAGAAAAGCCGTGTGATTCCAGCTCTGTGATTGCAGTCAGCCCATTCCAGTCTCTCGGGTCCTTGAGCCCCACATGGAAAAATGAGGAATTGTGGAGGGGACAAGGTTGGGTGACTGCAAGGAGAGAATGTATAGGTGAACAAGCAAACGCATGAGAGAGAGAGACAGAGAGAGAAAAAGAGACACAGAGACAGGCAGATAGACAAATACAGAAGAAAAGAGAGATAGAGGAAAGAGTGAGAGACAGAGATAGAGTCATAGAGAGAAAGAGTAAAAAAGACAAGAAAGAGACAGACAGACAGATACAGAAAGATAAGAGACAGAGAGAAGAAAAATATAGACAGAGAGAGACAGAGAGGAAAGAGAGACAGAGACACAGACACAGAGAGAGGACAGAGGAAAGGGAGATAGAGACAAAGAGACAGAGAGAAAACTGTGAAATGGATGTAACTGGTGAGCAGAGTGAGGGACACTATGTGTATATGTGTTGGGGAGCTGGGTGTGGTGCATAGGGGAGGTAGGAGGTAGTATCAGGGGATGCATGCACAGGACCAGTATAATTTCCAGAGAAGACCTAAGAGAGCTAGCTCCTTCCCTCCCTCCCAGTTCTCTGGGCTGGGCTGGGCTGGGCTGGGCTGACTCAGCCAGAGGCAGACTTAGCGGTTCTGGGAAAGAGGCAGAGGAAAGAGCTGTTTTTCAAACCTAGCCCTCTATTCAGAGAGGCCTTTGCTTCCCCCTTCTACTTCAACAAATCTGGGCCAAGCAGATCTGAAACATGTTTCTACAAGTTAGCGTGTCACTTGGAAGAAATGTGCCTTTGCTAATCCCGAGCCACCCTGCCGCCGACGTCAGGGTGAGGCAATATCTGGGGAGGACAATTCCTCCTCCCTGACTCACCTTGGCTGCTGAAGGCCTGGGGCGCCTCTTGCCAAACTTCATACAGGAAGAGAGGGTTGGGTTTGGAAAACCTCTACCAAGAAGGTCATGCAAATTCCCATGGTGCCAAGCAAGACTGAGCTCAGATATTCCCACGCCTATGGCAGGCGTCCCAGCTTCAACCTACAAGGAACCTGTCCAGCTGGGAAGGGGGTCACCTCGCTATTGAAGCCAGAGGCATTTTTAGGTCCCACCAGCCTACCAGGTTGTCCAGCCTATAGCCAAGACTACCCTCCTCACACCCTCTCTAGGGCCCTAATGGCCAGAGAGCAGAGAGGTTCCAAAGACTCAGAGCACTGCTACTTTGTACAAGTAGGGGCCCAACTACTCCACTGGCCCCATGGGGCAAATGCCCAATAGCTGTGTTGTGGGATTTTACCCAGCCTACTAATGTTTCTGTTTACTTTCCTGACATGGTCTCTACAAGTATAATGTTATCTAGTTTGGAGGAAACTGGAGAGGCATCTCCTAGACCAGGATTGAGGAACGTGTGACACTCTAGGTCCTTATGCAGCCCTTTGACTGAATACCAACTTCACAGAGCACATTTGGATTCAGTCAAAGGGCCACCCTTGGCCTAGACCAGCTTGATGACAGAGTCCATAAGATCAGAGACACAGTAAAAGAGGCCTTAGAGACAACCTAGTTTAATCCCTGCCTTTTACAGATGAGGTATCTTACATACTGAATCCCAGAGAAGTTAAGTAGCTAGACCGAGGTCGCAGAGGTAGCAGACCAGGATTTGAAACTGGGTTCTCTGACTACCAATCCAGTTCTCTTTACCAGTTCACAAAGACCTTCACGTGATCTTTATAAGAAGCCAAGGGAAGAGATAGACAAGTACATTTGTTCTGTAAAGGAGGACACAGAGAATGAACTTGCCAAAGGTCACAATGGAAGTGAGGGGAGAAGTAGAGATCCAAACCAGAAGCTCTCAATTCAAGTCCAGAGCTCTTTTTTGAGGCAGTTTGGTGGAATAGTTAAACAGAACACAGGACTTGGAGTCAGGAAGACCCAAGTTCAAATCCTGCCTCAGATTTTTACTAGCGGTGTGACCTTGGGTAAGTCACTTAAACTCTCAGCCTCAGTTTTCTCATCTATAAAGTGTGGATAACAGTAGCACCTACCTCATAGACCAAATTAAATCTATGGAATATTCTTTGCAATCCTTAAATATAAACATATGCAAAATATTAACTATATTATATATGTCATTATGTCTTAAATACAACATCAATGCTAGCTATTATTATTAATTATTGTTATTACTTCTTCTACATTACATTGACCTTGTGGTCATAGTTACCTCCATGGAGACAGTGCCTAAAGTGGTCTGCACCTACATAAAGGCTTTCAGCGGAAGAAGACTTAATCCTAGACCTCTGGCAAAGGCTGCCCAAGGAACAGGAAGACCAGATGGTGCCTTTTTGTTTGTTGTTGTTGTTATTTAGTCATTTCAGTCACATCTGGCGCTTCCTGACCCCATTTGGGGTTTTCTTGGCGAAGATACTGGAGGGGTTTGCTGTTTCCTTCTCCGGCTCACTTTACAGATAGGAAAACTGAGGCAAACAGGGTTAAGCGACTTGCTCAGGGTCACACAGCTAGGAAGGGTCTGAGGCTAGATGTGAATTTGGGTATTTCTGACTCCAGATTCCTTGCTCTATCCGCTGTACTGACTAGCTGCCCTTGTATGGTGCCTACTTGGTGCTTATGTTGGGGTCCACCCTAAGGCCATGGGTCACTGGGTTGTAGTTGGAACAACAAAGATGGTGAGATTCAGAACAGAATAGGGCAAGTAGAGAGAAGGGAGTACATTTCCCAAAAAAGAGAGCGCGTGGGCATTCATGGGCTGAAATCACAGATGCTTCAGATTGAGGTTACTGGCAGAGAGGGTGAGAAGTGCCCCCATTTGAAGGGAGCTCAGAAAATGCCTCTCTAAGCTCAGGCCATGATAACAACAATTGTTACTATTACAATTCGCATTTCTATATCTCTTTTAGGTTTATAAAGGGCTTTCTTAACAAACCAGTGATGCTCAAAGTACAAGGATTATCCTCATATTATAAATTAGGAACTGATGCACAAAAAGATGACATTGGAAAAAATGAATGACCCCCAGCTACGTCTCTGTACTCTAAGAACGATGGGATCTTTCCATCAGTTTTGTGGCTGAAGCCTCCTAAAGGTGTGGTCTCCCCCACTGGAATGGGAGCTCTGTGAGAGAAGGGACTGTCTTGATATTCCCTTTCTATCCCCCAATGATTAACAATCAATCAACCAGTAAACATTTATTAATCACCTACTAGGTGCCAGGCACTGTGCTAAGCACTGGGGATACAAAAAGAGGCAAAAGATAGTCCCTGCCCTCATGGAGTTTACAATCTAATAAAGGAGACAATATGTAAACAATTATATACAAAGCAAGCTATATACAGGATAAATAGGGGATAATTCACAGGGAAGGCACCGGAATTAAGAAGAGTTGGGAAAGGCTTTCTGTAGAAAGAGGGATTTTAGTTGGGACTTTAAGGAAACCAGGGAAGCCAGGAGACAGAGATGAGGAAGAAGAGCATTCCAGGCATGGGGGACAGCTAGAAAGAAGGCCCAGAGTGGAAAGATGTAGCATCTTGTTCCTGGCATAGCCAGGAGGTCAGTATCACTGGATCAGAGTGTAATTGGCATAGTGCTTTGTGAATACTAAGTGCTTAATAAGGGCTTTTTCATCCATCCATCCATCTATCCATCCATCCATCCATCCATCCATTCATTTATCCATCCATCCATCCATCCATCCATCCATCTCTCTATTCATTCATTCATCCATCCATCCATCCATCCATCCATCCATCCATCCATCCATTCATCCATTCATCCGGTGACTTACTCCAGATCATGTAACCAGTCAATGCCAGAGCTGGTGTTTGAGTGTAGTTTCCTAACTCCAGGTTTAGCTCTTTCTATTTCACTATAATCAGCCATTGCCTGGATCAAACATCAACGCATTCATTCATTAGTAAGGATGATCTCTGACTGGATTGAGTGGATGAATGAGTGGAATAAAACATTTATTAAGCACTTACTACGTACAAAGCACTGTGCTGAGTGCTCAGGATACAAAGAGAAAAGACAAGTCCCTGCCTCAGGGAACTTACACTCTCATGGAGGAGATGATTCTGGTAGAAGGTTTCAGCTGCAAGTCAGGAGGAAAGGTCCTATGGTTCTTAGGGAGCAGCAGCAAAACAGGTAGTAGTGTTTCTTCTTCAGTGTCATTCCCACTGATAAAATCATATCGGTGTCTGATGTCGAGCCATTTGACAAGACCAAGGACTTTGGGGGCAAAAACTTGCTTTTCTGGGTCTTCAGTATCCATCGCTGTAGATCCTGTAGGGGGCACACAGCTTCTCCATAGTAGTAGCTTCCAAGATGATGGCTGAGGGCCCTAGGCTAGAAGAAACTGTCAGGCTTGGGCTCAGGGTCTGGGGCTGTCCCCATCAGGGTCTGAAGGGAGATTGTGGTCAAGGTGGTGGCTGTGGTAGTGGTTTGACTTGGCTGGCACATGTGTCCTCCTGGCTCTCCCTCAGGGTGTCTTCCCACTTCACCTGGGCTGTCTTGCCTGCCCTGTGTGTGGCAGCTGGTAGGCAGTTGGTGAGGATGGCTGGCTCCTTCTCCACATGAATTTGTTTTCCTGGATAATTGCTGTAAGGGTTGGGCTGGAAGCAAGAATGGTGGTGTGGGGAGGGAGGTACTGCCACTCCCAGACTGTTAGGGGCAGCTGGTCAGCAGTTGGTACTAGGAGGGACAAGGAAGGTAGGTCCCCTCTCCACAATGATTTCTTCCCTCAGTGATGGCTGTAGGAGCTGGGCTGGAAGCAAGCTTGGTGGTTTGGAGGACACTGAAATACCCAAAGTGGTTTAGGGTCCCAAGTTTTCTCCCTTGTGGTTTGAGGAGAGATGGTGTAGTTTCCAAGGGCATTTGTAGGATAGAGTTCATAGCCCACTCACCTCATTTTATAGATGAAAAATGGCAGCCCAAAGAGGTTAGGTGGTTTGTCCAAGGTCACAGAGTTCTTAAATCAGTCCATCTCTTTCCTCTGGAACTCAGTGTCTTCAGGGATTCAGGCAGCAACGTTGCTACCCCCTATTCACTCTGACTCCATTACTACAATGAGAAAGAGAAGCAGACCCTGCTCTACAAAATGGTAAACTGTAAGTTGTAGCCAACAGCCTTGACAAGGGCACTAATCTCATTCCTATGCTGAGGGTGGCCTGCAGCCAGCACATAAAAGATGGGAGAAGCAGGATTTTTTGAAATGGTGTTTCTAGACTGTCCCTTTCCGTTGAAGACCTGTTTTGTCACTGAAGGAGAAAGAATGTACCAGGTGAGTTCTCTTTATTTTGGGGGGTTTGGGGAGGAGAAGGCAATGAGACTCTGGGGGGTGAGACTATTTCAGAGGCGGGAGTAGATTTTACTGCGTGCATCTATATTCAACTGTCTGTCTGTCTGTCTCTCTCTGGGGAAATCTTTATGTCCTGGGCATTGCTACAAACTGCCTGAGGTCTTGGGCACAGAGAGCTTTGTGAATGGTGACTCTGTGTCGGAAGGTCAGCAGCAGCTGTGCTCTTGACAACAAGCTGACCCCTTGACAATACCTTCTGAGCCCTTCCTTCTTCACCCAGGGGGAACTATGTCAGCAGTCATGAGATTCTGGCAGTGAAAGGTTATGGGATTCTGGCAGTGAAAGGTTGTGAGATTCTGGCAGTGAAAGGTTGTGAGAATCTTGATGTGAGCTGCAGGAAACTCAAATAGGTCAGATACTTGAGAGAATCTGGATTCAACAGGATGTCTCTGCCTCGCAAGTGGACAAGTTTCTCTGGACTCAGCTCTGCACTAAGATTTGAGAGAGAGACAGAGACAGAGACAAAGAGAGAGACAGAGACAGAGAGAGACACAGAGAGAGACAAAGAGAGAGAGACAAAGAGAGACAGAGAGAGACAGAGACAGAGACAGAGAAAGAATTCATAAGCTCTGTCCTTGAGGAGCTTAACAGTTGAAGAAGAGTAGTCTTTAAAAAGGGGGGGGGGAGGGATAGGATAATACAAAGCATTCTCATAGGATCATAGATGCAGAGATGGGAGGGACTTAGAGAGTATATCTTCCCAACCCCACCCCAATTTACAAATAAGGAAACTGAGGCAGATGGAGAGGAAAATGACTGGTCCAAAGAGATACACAGAGATTCCAACCCAAGTCTTTTGACTCCAAATAAATTACTCTTTGCCTTATATCTGTACTTTGGTCCAAGAAAGAATTTCCCCATGATTTTCCCTATCTATGGCTTTCAATCAGATCCTGTGCTTGGGCCAGGGCCGGAAATGGAAACTGAATACACACACACACACGTATATATATATCCATAGGAACACAGCTTTAAAGCTGGAAGGAACCTCAGAGGAATCTGTTTGCATTTCAGAGTACTGAAAATCTTACCCCAGTACTACCCTCTCCCCAACAGCTTCCTGGCTGTTTTTCTCCCCCTCAATTGACAGATAAGGAAACTGAGGCTCAGAAAGGTGAAACACTCTTTCCAAGGTCACATAGCTAGTAAATAGCAAAGCTAGGATTCCAAATTGGGTCCTTTTACTACAAAAGTTGTTCTGCTCTAACTGTTGTAGGGAAAAGGACTCCAATACAAAAGAAACTAGCCACTGTGGGCTGACTTCCTGTTCAGCCTGAACTTCTCTATCTCACATTCCTATGGACCAGGTTCTCCCCTTTCCAGACAAGAGGAGCTAACTGCAGTTTCTAGTGACCTGGAGAAAGTTTAAGTTTCTCAGATAACTGAGATAATTTCCTTTAAAAAAAAAAGATAAATCATCAGAATCTCTACATTTCTCAGTTTTCTGTTTGACCCCATCTACTTCTTTGGTAATGGCTAAGAGTATTCTCCTTAAGGGTCAGGATAGTGTTGGGCGAGGAAGAATGGCATAGCCCAGGGCCACTAAAAAGACTGGATGATGCACCAGGATGAGCTTTAATGGACTAGGGTGAAGGGAGGATAGAAATATCGCTGCCACATGGCCTGCTGGTTACTCTAAGGCTTAAAAAAAATCTAGGAACTTTAGGCAATGTAAAAAACAAATGATAGCAATAGAAATGTATTTAAAAATCTAGGAGTTCCCTTATTTGTTATTCTCCCAGCCCTAAGGAAGCTGAAGGAAAAGCATCAGATACCTGAGCAGGAGTCGTCTCCCAGGGACACAGGGTGTCACCAGATCTCCTCAGCAGCAGGAGTATTTACCTACCTCCTGATTCACCAGCCATTCAATTCAATAACTATTTATCGAGTGTCTACTGCCTTCCCCCTCTAAGGCTATCTGCTATTTGCTCTATATTTACCTGGTATGTACTGATTTATGCATAAGTTGTCTCCCTTATTAGAATGCAAGTTCCTTGAGGGCAGGACTGGTTGTGTGTGTGTGTGTGTGTGTGTCCAGAATAGTGCCTGGCAGAGTATTGATTTAATAAATGTTTGTTACTTGTGGAGTGGAAAGGACATTGGACTTGGAGTTGGGGGATCTTGAAACTGGTTATGGCTCTGCCACTTATTCTTTGTGTGACCTTGGGCAAGTCACTTCCTCTCTGAGTCTCATTTTCCTTATCTATAAAATGAAGGGGTTGAAGATGGTCTTGAAGTTTCCTTCTGATTCCTAATCCTAAAGTTTATGATCCTCAGGGGAATGCTGGGGAATTGTAAGACTCTAGAGCTGGGAGGACCCTTACAAGTCATCTAGTCCCACCCCCTCATGTAACAGATGAGGAAAATAATGCTCAGAGATGTAAATGACTTGTCCACAGTAAGTATTGGATGTAGCACTAAACTCAGGTGCTGTGACTCCAATTTCAACACTTTTTTCACTGGTCCACCTTGTCTATGGCAATACAAGGATGAAAGGAGCCCCAGTGCTTGTCCTCAAAGAGCTCACACTTTAGTGAGGCAAGGAATGTCTGATGTATGGATACACAAAATGTGATGGGAGGAGAGGAGAGAGCTGACTGATACGGTGTAAGAACTTAGGGTTAAGGAGCAGAGAATTACTTGTGGTGGGGAAGGGGAAGGGATTTGTACTTATACCCTTAAGGAAATATCCTATAGGAGGAGGGGAGAGGAGATGGAAGGGCAACAAATGGTTTGATTATCTGGAACTTTGAGTATGTGAAGGGGAAAGGGGATCTTGTGAAACAGCTGAATACTTGGTGAATCAGGGAGATGGGTGAATACCCCTGCTGCTAAGGAAACACGGTGTCAGAGGAAGACAGCTCCTGCCCAGGTAGCTGACATTTCCCCCTCAGCTTCCCTGCAGCTGGGAGAGTAGGTTGGAGACAAATTGTGGAGAACTTTAAATGTCAGGAAGAGACCAGACACGCCTTAGTATGGTGGGCAAGGTGCTAAACTTAGAGTCAGAAAGGCCCGGGTTCAGCTTCTGTGTCAGATACTAACTAGGCTGTTACCCTGGACAAGTCATTAAATCTCTAGGGGCTACAATTTCCTTATTTAAAAAAAAAAAGTAAGGTGGTCTGACTCAATAGCCTCCTAAGTCTCTGATAGATTGAAAAATATTTGATCCTCTGATCCCAGACAAGGAGAGGAGGGAAGATCTTGACTGACCCTAAGAAAAACCTCTATTTCAGTCTTCCTCTTTCTCACAGTGCCCTTAAAGGCTGCACAATTCCTGAATTCATCTTAATCAGTGGACTGATCCAGGGTTGTGCAATGTCTCTGAGTGTACATCCGTGTACACACGTATGCACATGGATGTGTTTGTTAAAGGGGTGGGGGTGGGAAGTCAACAACAGCTAAGTGAATTTCCCAAGAGAAATCACCAGCTTGCAGCTGATGGTAGTGGTGGGGAGGGGGCTGAATTCGACTAGGGTTGTGTGTTTATACCCCCAGGATAGGCAGTCTCCATCCCCTGCAAATAGGGAGAGCAGGCTGCTCGTCCCCTGGGCAAGTAAAACAAAAATTGTGCTGACTTTGTTCTATAGTCCTCTTGCTGACAAGCTAGCTACTGAGAGTGGAGGGCAGATGCCTCACAGCCTGCTCCAACCTTCCAGCTGGGCTGAGCTGAGCCCCCTCCATCCTTCTCTCTCTCTCTCTCTCCCTCTCTCTCTTGCC
Organism: Pseudochirops cupreus; assembly: GCA_028627135.1. Lineage (NCBI taxonomy): Eukaryota > Metazoa > Chordata > Mammalia > Diprotodontia > Pseudocheiridae > Pseudochirops > Pseudochirops cupreus. The sequence continues at coordinate 226,746,981 of CM053581.1, forward strand.
CTCTCCCTCTCCCCTATCCATAATCTGGACAGCCTGCTCTTCTCTGGTATTGATCAGTCCCTGGCTAGATGGAAGTCCGTCTCCGAAGCATGGTCCCAGAGCTGCCCCGGGGGTGTTAGGGATACAGCCTGACAGCCACAGCTGTGTCAATAGAAGGGGTGGGGGTTGGGGAGGCGGAGCACCTCAGGCGCATCACCAAGGACACTGTATTTCGTCCAATCCTGGCTACAGCTGCCCAGAGCAGCACTGCTGGGCTTCACCTGCAGCCTCCCCCAGCTCCCATCTTTGTCAGCGTCTATCCTCCCCAGCCCTTGCTTCTCCTCTCCCCCAATTTGTCTGTGCCAGGATGGAGGAAAAAGCCATCTGATGGAGTTGGTGCCTAAGTGATAGCCTGGCAGCCTAGGGTATAGTGCTTCCATATCACATCCCCCCATCTCCATTTTGGAGTACTTAAAAACCCATGCTAGTACTGCCCTCTCCCCACAAGCCTCCTGTCTGGTATTCCTCCCGGCATGCTCTCCACCTCCCATTCATCTTGTCCAAACCATTACATTAATCCTCTTACAGCAGCAATTTGCAGACTTTGCTTTCTAGCTCAAAAATACTCAATGGCTCCCCATTGCCTACAGGATGAAGAGAGATTAGCCTGGATATGGAAGTTTTCTATAATGTGGAGACAGCTAGCTTTTCTAGCATTACTTATCCTTCACTATTCCCCAGCAGGGAGCTCTGCTACCCCTATTCAGGTTGTTTCCTTCTTTGTTACTCCCCCTCCCCACCAGAATAATTTTCTCCCTCCTCTGCGAATTCAACCCACTCTTAAAAACCATCCTCCATGCCAGCAGCAACTCCCTTCTCATCTCTTCCTCTTGCAGTTTGGAGTTGCACCTTCTAAGGGAAGCCTTTTCTGATCTCCTTAGTTTTTGTGACCTTTCCCTCTTCAAATCCCCCAGTTTAAACATTGCATTCTTTCCTATAGAATGTAAATTTCTTGAGGGCAGGGACTGCTGGAAAGAAGAAAGGAAGGAAGAGAGGGAGGAAGGGAGGAAGAAATGAAGGAAGGGAGGGAGGAAGAAAAGGATGGAAGGAGGAGAAAGAGGAAGAAATGAAGGGAGGGAGGGAAGAAAAAAGGAAGCAAGGGAGGGAGGGAAGAAGGAAGGGAAGGAGAGGGAAGGAAGGAAGAAAGGCAGGAAGGAAGGAAAAAAGGAAGGAAGGAAGAAAAGAAAGAAGAAAAGAAGGAAGGAAGGAAAAAAGGAAGGAAGGGAGGGAGGGAAGAAGAGAGAGAGGGAGAGAGGGAAAGAGGGAGGGAGGGAAGGAGGGAGGAAGGGAAGGAACAAACAAACATCTATTAAGTGCTTACTTTGTGCTGGGCACTATGCAAAGTGCTGGGAATGCAAACAGAAGCAAGAAAGAAAGACAGCCCCTGACTTCATGGAGGCATTCTTTCTGCTGGGGAGGGTAATGAGGAATGGGAGCTAAATGTGGGGGTGGAGGGGAATGGAGGTCTCAGTGCTGAAGGCCAAAAGTCAGACACACAGGCAGAAGAGGAATGAAGGCTGGCTGGTCCTGAGCCCTCTCCAAAATGGCAGTCTGGAGAGGAACTGGTGGCTGAGAGAAGGGGCTGGGCCTTGTAGAGGGATATTCCAGGTTGAGATGGCTGCAGGGATCATTGCCTGTGCCGGGGTGAGGAAGCCCCAGGTGCTGCATGAAGTTTGAGGATGAAAGAGCAGCAGGGTTATGGTTTTGAAGTCCAGAAGTCAGGAACAAAGGTTTTTCACCTTTTTTATGTCCTGGACCCCTTTGGCAGTCCTATAGACCCCCTATAGACCCCTTCTCAGGGAGAAAAAAAAAGTTTTTACATGCATAAAATAAATATATAGAATTCCAAAGGAAACCAATTCTCCTGAAATAAAGATGCGATCCCTTCCCCATTCAAGTTTATGTACCCCCATTTTTACTCTGTTTTGCTGCCCTTAGAGTCTATCAGTGTCTTGTCTGTGGCTGTATAATGGTAATTGAATGAATGAAAATTTGAACTCAAGTCTGGTGTCCTTCATTCCTCCTTGAAACACTGCAGCCCTTGGTGATCAGTCCCTTCTCCAAATTCATACAGTTCTTGCCACGCGTTGACACCTGAGTCCTACTTTTAGAGTGTTAGGGTTGAAATCTAAGAGAATGAACTAGAAATAAATGTAGTCTTACACTTGAGAAATTGACCTCACAAGTATAGGTGGGATGGGTAAGCATGTTTACCTGACAAAGATCTGGGGGTTCCAGTGGACTATAAATTCAAAATAAGTCAGCAAAATAACATGGCAGCCACAAAAGTTAAAGCAATCTTGGGTTACAAAGTAAATGAGAATATGAGAGTTGTGTTCGAATAAGAAAGCTGTCCAAGGAAGAGTGATTAATCTTGCTCCATCTGGCCCCAGGGACAGAACTAAGAACAAAGGGTGGAAGTTGCAGTGAAGCAAATTTAGACTCGTTTTCAGGGAAGATTTCTGAACAATGATAGCTGTCCAAAAGTGGAAAGGCTGTTTCCAAGGTCGTGGGTTCCCCCTCACCTGAGACTTGATGACCACTTGGTGGGTAGGTCATAATTTCGGGGGTGGGTTAACTAAAATTGTAGATGGTCACTGGAAGTCTTCCAACTCTGAAATTCTATGATTCTGTAGAAAAGCCTTTAGAAATCATCTACTCAGGGGCGGCTAGGTGGCGTAGTGAATAGAGCGCCAGCCCTGGAGTCAGAAGGACTTGAGTTCAAATTCGACCTCATACACTTGACACACTTACCTGTGACCTTGGGCAAATCACTTAACCCCAATTGTCTTGCCTTCTCCCCTCCAAAAAGCAAAAGAAAAAAATCATCTACTCTTATCTCCCTCATTTTACAGATAAGTAAACCAAGGCCCACAGAGGGATAGTAACTTTCCAAAAGTTACAATGATTTAGTGTCAGTACTTGGACTCAAACCCAGGTCACCTGACTCTAGTTGAATGCTCCTTTCTCTGTACCAGCTACTGTATTTTTCCATATAATTTTGTAGAAAGAACTCCTGGGCTCTCCCTGGAAAAGCAAATAAAGGAAGCAGTTGGTGAAGTTGATTTTAATTAGGCATACAAGAGCAACAAGCTTTTGAGCTGAAAGGGGCCTCAGAATCCATCTGGTCCAACCTCTTCATTTTGCAGATGAAGAAACTGAGGCCCAGGGACTCGCCCTAGGTCATACATGTAATAAGTGTCAGAAGTGGAATTTGGTCATCTTATATTGCAGTACTCATGATAAATGATTGCAAATAAAAAGGAAGTCTCCCACAGAAATAATTGTAGCTTCTGGACCAATATCTATTGTAGAAGATGAGGAAGTCAAGAAATTCTTAAAAGAACTCAATAAGACCTTCCAAGGTGAATCAACATACCCTTTAAGACTTGGTGACCTTAATTCCAAGATGGGTTTAGGTAAAAATATTGAAAACTGTATTGAGAAATATAGGTAAGGAGTAAGGAGAAAGAAAGACCAAAGACTTGTGGACCATCCAGAAGTCTCATCAATCAATCAAGTTTTTATTAAGTACCTACTATATGCCAGGCTTCAAGGGACCACAGGTGAATTGTCTTGGGAAGATACTGAAATTACCTGGCAAGATAAGGTACCAGACACTGAGGGCCTCTGTCAGGCAGAACTGCCAAGCATTCAAACTCTACTGTAGAAAGTGCATCTCTGATGGGCTGGCCAAAGGTATGTTTGCCTAAAAGACTATTTTATGGAGAACTCCTACAAGGTAAGGGCTCACACACAGTTCAGAAGAAGCAGTACAAGGACCCTCTCAAGGTCTCTTTGGAGAACATCAGTATTGATTCTGAGACATGGGAGACCCTAGCACAGGACCACCCAATATGGTGTGTTCTGCACTCTGAGTAAAAGTTCAGTCACAATAGCACAAAGAAACCTGAGATGCACAAATCTAGAGATATCTACACCTCAAACGTTCAAATGGACTATCTGCGCCCGACCTATGATAGAGCCTTCTGAGTTGGTATCTGATCAGCCACAGAGGGACACACAACACCTTGACCCCAACATCATGATATCATTGGTCCTCTTCAAGTTCAAAGGATGAACGACTATAAGCCAGGCACTGAGCTAGATATTGGGATGCAAACTCAATGAATGAAACAATCCCTACTCACAGTCAGTCAATGAACATTTATTAAACACCTACTATATAGGCTAAGCACTGACCTTTAACAGGGGAGACAAGATGCATGGATGTAATTTTACGCAGAATAGATATAAAGAGAATAAATACAATGTCATTTTGGAGGGAATGTAACAGTATCTGGGAAGATGAGAAAAAGCTTTCTGTAGAAGCTGGTCCTCAAACTCAGTCATACGCAGGGTTTTGTGATGCAGAGGCAAGAAGTGAGTGGCTACTTGGCATGGGAGCCAGCCAGTGCAAAGTCACAGATGCAGGGTAAAGTATCATTCGTGAAGAGCAGAGTGATGGTCAGTTTGGCCAGATTTCATAGTACAGGAAGAGACAAATGTGCAATGAGGCTGGAACAATAGATTTGGGCTTTAAAAGCTAAGGGGAAGAGTTACTGTTTTATCCTAGAGGCAATAGGGAGTTTATTAATAATTATAATAATGATATCTAACATAAATATTCCTGTAAGGTTTGCAAAGTATTGCATATATATCATATTATTTGATTATATCAAATGGAAGAACAATGTGGTCAGATCTACAGTTAAGGAAAATCACTTCAGTGACATTGTGGAAGGTAGACTGCTGAGGGGGGAGAAATGAAGCAGGAGACCATTGCAATAATCTGGGTGAGAGACAATGAGGGCCTGGAAGTTGTGTGAGTACCAAGAATGTTGATATATCCTGGATGTTGTTGTTTGTCCTTCATTTTTTTTTTAACTTTTTGGAGGGGAGAAGGCAGGGCAATTGGGGTTAAGTAACTTGCCCAAGGTCACACAGCTAGTTTTGTGTTAAGTGTCTGAGGCTGGATTTGAAGTCAGGTCCTCCTGACTCCAGGGCCAGTGCTCTATTCACTACGCCACCTAGCCGCCCTGTTTGTCCTTCATTCTTGAAGAAGGCCATCACATCAGGAAGGTGATGCCATGTGAATTGGACTGAAGTGAAGGAGGGTTGTGTAAGGTCTCCAGACTCACTTTTTCCTCCAGAGTCATCTGGGTCCAGTGACAAGATATAGATCAGGATGACTAGCGATGGCCCTGCACATCCTGGACACTTTTCTTGAGAAAAGAACCAGAAAGTGCCAGACATGGTGAGTACTCAAAAAAGGTACAGAAAATGAATTGATTACATTTTAACAGTGGGAAACTACTCATTATTGATGGGGTAGTCACTCCTGGATCAGCTGTGTGCGGTTAAAGTCAGACCATTGACTTATTAGAGCAAAGACCAGTCCAAAATGAGGAGAGATGTGCGATTGAAACATCTCCATTCTCACCTATTTAAACAAGTTATTGACTCTGAAAAACAGGAACTAGCTAGAAGAAAGCGCGTAAACACTAACTATAACAGTTTCATATGGAGGCTTGACTGTGAAAAATCTCTTGCTGTAATGAAGAGACCAAAAGGGCCTTTCATCCCCCCGCTCCGTCGTCCTTGCACAGGACTGGAATGAACTCCATCCTCACGTCCACTTTTTCATTTCCTTGGCTTCTTTCAAGACTCAGTTCAAATCTTACCTTCTGCAGGATGCTTTTCTTGGTCCCCCCAGCTGCTAGTGCCTTCCCCTCTGCGTTTACTTTCCATTTACTCTGTATATAACTCTTATGTATCTTATTATTTAAATGTCTCCTTGTTAGAATGGAAGCTCCTTGAGGGCAGGGACCATGTTTTTGCCCTTTTTTGGTATCCCTATCCTTTAGTATGGTTCCTGGTCCACACTAGGTGCTTAATAAATGTTTGTTGACTTGATTTGATTTGACTTGACCCTCCACCTCACGGAATCATTTACTTCTTTCAAAGGTAAATTCAAGTGTCCCTTTCCTTTGGGAAGCTTCTCTTGAGCCTCTTAGTTATTAGGACTCTCTCCTTTCTCAAATTATTTTAAGTCAACAAGGGGTTATCAAATACCTACTATGTGCCAGATATTATGCTGAGCCCTGGGGATAGAAAGAAAGAACAGAACAGTTCCTGCCTTGGAGGAATTCACAATTGTGCCTACTTAGCTGGGTGAAGGTCACATTCCTCTGGTCAAAGACTATTTCCTTGAGGTCAGGGACCATTTTCATTTTTCTTTGTAACCCTAATGCCTTGCACAGCTTAGACACTTCATGAGTGCTTATCAAATTGAATTTCATCACTGTGTCCTTCCTTATACCTAGAACAGGGTCTTGCCCAGAGTAAGTGTCAGTAAATGTTGGTTGAATGAAAAAAAAAATTCCATCTCTTTCCATCCCCTTGGCAGAGTGGATAGAGTGCTAGACCAGGAAGCTGAAAAGACCTGGATTTAAATCCAGCCTCGGATATTTACTGGCTGTATGGCTGTGGGCAAGTAACCTGACCTGTTTGTCTCAGTCTCATCTGTAAAATGGGAATAATAAATGCACTTACTTCCCAAGGTTGCTGTGAAGATCCAGTGAGATAATATTTGTAAAGTGCTTTGCAAACCCCAAAGCTGTCAGCTTTAAATGTAAATAAATGTCAGCTTTAATTATTGTCATGGAGGATTTTCTTTCCCATCAACCCATGAAGATTTTGGTTCTCAGGGGAGGAGATAGAGGAACAGAGAAGTTTCAGGGGGTGGACAAGTGCTTGGGTGGGTCAAGCAAAGGGTAGGGGGGAGCAGGAAGAATCTAGATTAAGGAGCTCGAACTCTGGATTTTGGAGCTTCTGAGAAAGGCCAGAAAGGGCAGAGTCTTTTGGATTAGTCCAAAGGGGAAGGCAGATTAGAGTAGGAATGATCTCTGCCCTTCTTTAGCCAGTCTAGAATACCCATTAGACCTCACAGAAGATGCTCCATTGCTCTCTGAGCCTTACGGTACTCAGATGAATTCTACCTGGCATAGCAGGAGTCCTGTCCCATTTCTACAACTAACTAGCCCTGTGGCCTAGGGCAAGTCATCTCCCTTCCCTGGGTCTCAGTCTCCTCATGTGTAAAATGAAGGAAGTGTACTGCATGACTTCTAAGGGTCCTTCTAGCTCGGAACCCATGATCCTATGATTCCTTTCTGGGCCTAAAATGAAAGAGGTCGAGGAGAGGTAGAAGGAAAAGAAAATCGATCTTTTTTCTTTGAAAAAAAAAATTAAAAAGAAAGAAAAAATGAAAAAACTCATTGATGAGAGTGTTGGAGCAGATGACCTCCAAGGCCTCTTCCAGCTCTAGCTAGATGACTCAACAAATTTGGAGGAGACCTTATCATCAGCCTTGTCTATGGCAACCATTTATTTTCCCAGTTTTCTGGTACAGTTCCCATTTCAAGAAAAGAGAGCATAGATTTAAAAGGCTTTCAATGCCCTCCCAAATCAGGCTCAAACTTACCTTTCTAGCCTTATTTCATACTATGCTTTTGGTTGGTCCAGTGAAATGGCATTACTAGCCCTTTCCGATTCTCAGCCTGCCTGCCTCTGATCTTGGGTGTCTCATCTATAAAGGACCATAGATCTAGGGCTAGAAGGTACTTTAGAGGTCACCTAGTCAACTGTCTCATTTTACACACTAGGAAACCAAGGCCCAAAGTGGTTCCACGATTTGCCTAAGTTCATATAGGTAGTAAATGACAGAGCTAGGATTTGAACTCTGATCCTAGGGACACTAAACTCAACACTTTCCAGTGCACCGTGAACACAAGTAGGATATCTTCTAATCCTGTGTGTTGAGGGTGGGTGGGTTTGGAACTGGCCAATGAGAGCCAAGTCCTTATGAATATGCACAGCTCTATCTGACTCAATGACTCTATGGACTGGCATAAGCACAGGTATAGCTTCTGGCCTGCCTTTTGAATGGTTGCTAAATGGGAGCAATCCATACATTCAGAAGGCACTCACCAGCCAAGGTAGACGTCCTTCTCTTTCCTGCCAGGCTGCATCTGAGTGAGAGACATATGCTGCAATTCTCTGGTGGAGGAGAGACTGCAGCCTTCCACCCATGGGCAACATGTGCCTGATGGATGTGAGCCTCTCTGTTCTTTACCTCTGTGCAATAATTCTTTTTCTGCTGAGAGGTGAAGGAGTATTAGAGACAATTATAACCTTGTGAGCCTTAAAATGCTTGAATGGTGAGTCACCAGAAGTCTGGAAGCTGGACTCCATGCCATAGATCAGCTGAGCCTGGTCTGTCAGCCCATCCTTGGAGGGTGAATGGGACTCATCCTCACGGTAGATTGTCTCTTGAAGCTGAGATGTCAGGTCTTAGAAATGAGGATCATCTCTGTCTATTGCCTATGCTGAATTCAGAACTTGGTGGTCCCACCAAGTTGAAGCTCATTCTCCCCAGGGCAGAGTATGCCCCCAGATATTGGAGTAATACTGTTTATACTTCTAATCTTGCCCTATCTTCTCCATAAAATCCATTTGTAGGAGAAGATTGGTTAAAATTATTTTTGTTCAGTTGTTTTTCAGTTGTGTCTGACTCTTCATGACCCCATTTAGGGTTTTCTTGGCAAAAATACTACAGTGGTTTGTCATTTCCTTCTCCAATTCATTTTACAGACAAGGAAACTGAGGCAAACAGGGTTAAGTAACTTGCCCAGGGTCACATGGCCATCAAGTGTCTGAGGCCAGATTTGAACTTAAGACTTTCTGACTCTAGGCCTAGTACTCTATCCACTGTTCCACCTAATTGCCCTAGTTAAAATTATACTAGGGCGTTAATCAGTGGCAGTTAATGTTGGGGGGTAGAACAGGCCAGAATGGTGGCTCAAGGCAATAACATTAGAGGAAGACATTTCCTACCCCTGGAACCCTGAGGCTGACATCCAGCTATTCTTTCTCTTGGGCCCCTGACTCAGTGAGAATGAGAGTTGGAATAAAGATAGTTTATATGGATTATACAGATTTATATTATAGCATAGATTTATATCATCATATGGGTTATACCTAAAATGTATTTGCTCCTTATCTCTGTCTGTAAAAATCCTCCTCTTCCTTCAAGGCCAAGCTTAATTGTCACCACCTCCAGGAAGCTTTCCCTGAATATCAGTCCTCTCTCCCCCAGCCTCCTCCTTCTTGAATTTTCCCAGAGCACTTTGTTGGGACTTATGCTTTGTCCCTATCATATAGCTTCTGGCCTGCCTTTTAAATGTTTGCTAAATGGGAGCAATATCATAAGGGTTCAATAAGTGTTGTTGAATAGAAAGGAAACCTAAGTGAGGCCATGGGTCCTGATCTTTGGTTCATAAAATATCATTGCCACAGGCAGACCTGAAGGTTAGTTTTACAAATACAACAACTGAAATTCCAAGCTCTAGCCACGTTTCTCGCTTCTACCCCACAAGGCCCTAATCACTGTGACCCCCTCCCTAAGAACAATATGCAGCCCCTCTAGATAATCCCTGGAATGCTGCATTTGAGGATCTGGCCCTTTAAATAAATAATGACGGGGGATCTGACACATCTGTCTTCCCCATCCTGGAGGTCTTGAGATGGGCAATTTCTTTGTGTCCTGCTTCCTGTTTCCATCAGTCCTGTTAGAGAAGACAGTGGGTTGGGGGAGAGAAGAAGAAAGCTAAAGGAAAAATGGGAACCTTGGAACAACCACAAGCCAAACTTCTCGGCAGAGAGAGAATTTCTGTTGCCTATGATAATTCTTAGAATTTAACACATAATTGTAGAATGTCAGAGCTGGAAAGCACCCTGAGAACACAGAACGTTAGAGCTGGGAGGATCTGAGCAATCATTTGGAAGATAGAAATGGGGAAATGGAGGCCAAAAGAGGGAAGTCATTGATCTAAGGTCCCACAGCTACTTAGCAGCAGAGCCAGGATTAGAACTGACTTCCAGTACAGTAGATATCTGTTAATTTGATAAGTAAGCATAATAACACTGATGATAAAGATAATTGATGTTTATGTAGTGACTTAAGGTTTGTACATCACTTTGCATATGTTATCTTATTTGAACACGGTAAGCCTAGGAGGTAAATTCATTTCAATTGGTTTAGTTGACACTTCATGACCCCGTTTGGAGTTTTCTTTGCAAAGATACTGGAGTGGTTTGCCATTTCTTTCTCCAGCTCACTGTACAGATGAGGAAACTGAGGCAGACAGAGTTAAGTGACTTGTCCAGGGCCATACAGCCAGGAAGTATCTGAGGCCAGATTTGAACGCAGGAAGTTGAGTATTCCTGATTTCAAACCTGGTAGTCTATCCACTGTGCTAAGTGCCCTCAGGAGGCAGAGAGTAGGGGTACTATCAGCCTCATTTTTTACAGATGAAGATATTAGGGGTCAGAAGAGTTAAGTGACTTGTTTAAGGTAATTTAATTTCAGCCAGGTCATTACTGAAGCTAATAAGAATTGGAGGCAGAATGTGAACTGACATCTTCCAGACTCGAAGTAAAAACGCTTTATCCACTATGCCTGGTTGCTTCTCTAGTAATGGAAAATTACAGGGCAGTTCAGACTCCCTGAATCAAGTAATCATGGTGGCTGTTTTTTTGGTGCAATTATTTAAACTCTATATGCCCTGCCAGGTGTCAGAAACCCCCCGCTAGTCGATTTAAGTCGATAGTGTTGATCGATTACACAGTGCCCTGCATTATTTATTGGGTTGATTTCTTTATTAATTGACTTCCATAAAGTTTCCCCTTTGAAGCCTCACTGTTGCTGGAGGGTGGCCTGGGGTTCTGGAAGGTGATGCCAGTGAAGGGTAGAGTCTGGAAGTTTTTCACATGGAAAAGCTTCTGGCATGGTCCTGGTGACAGACCGGATCTGTGGTCTGAGCACCAGCTCAGCTAAGTACAGGGAGATTTATCACTGGCAGGATGATTCTTTGATCCTATAACTCTTGAAAAAAAAGTGGCCCTCAGCCTTTGGTGGCCTCTTAACTTTCTTTTTTAAAATTGGTATCTTCTGTTCTGGCATCATCTACCTTTTCCTGACGTTTTCACAGTAAAGGCGTTGGAGTGGTCAAAAATAAAGGGGGCAATGAGTCTAGTGTTAAAAAAGACAGCTGTTAGAACATCTGTAACCATTAGCTGTAGGTACGTATTTCAAAGGTGAGATCACTGTCCAAGGACCGACAAATGGTTATCTTCTTGGAAGATGTAAACCATGTAAAAATTAATATTCTTTATTTTTAAAAATTAAAAAAAAACAAGGCCACAAGCAAGGATCTAAGACAGCTTCCAAAGACTCATGATGGGAAATGCCGCCAACACCCAGAGAAAGAACTCTGGAGTCTGAATGCAGATGGAAGCACATTGTTTACTCTCCTTTTCTTTTGCTGTTTTGTTTTGTTTCTTCTTTCTCGTGGCTCCTCCCGTTAGTTCTAATTCTTCTTTACATCATGACTAATGTGAAAATATGTTTAATATGAATATATAAATAGAATCTGTATCAGTTCAAATATGACCTCAGACGCCTACTAGCAGGGTGACCCTGTGCAAGTCACTTAACCCTGTCGGCCTCAGTTTCCTCATCTATAAAATGAGCTGGAGAAGGAAATGGCAAACCACTCTAGTATCTTTGCTAAGAAAATCCCTATAAGAGTCAGATACCACTGAATCACAACTTTCTGACTCCAGACCCAGAGCTTTATCCACTGAACCCCCTAATAAGCCTAGGTACCAAGCTCTTAGGGCCTTAGACCAGTGATTTGTTGTTCTTGTTCAGTCATGTCCAACTCTGTGGAGTCCTGTGGACCACAGCACGCCATGGCGTCCGTGGGATTTTCTTGGGAAAGATACTGGAGTGATTTGCCATTTCCTTCACCAGTGGGTGAAGGCAAACAGAAGTTAAGTGATTTGTCCAGTCAAACAACCAGTAAATGTCTGAGGTTGGATTTGAACTCAGGTCTTCCTGATTCCAAATCTAGGCTCTATCCACTGAGGCATCTAACTGCCTCCAGATCAGAGATACTCCTAATGAAATAGTGCTTTTGATTTTACTTTTTTTTTTGAAATTCAAAATTCTCTGTAGTTCCGGGCTTCTGGTCCAGGTGTCTACCAGAGATCTCAATCTAGTTTAGGGTGGGCAAACTCTATTCTTTCCTCTTTTAATCTCTAATGGTCAATTTAAGGTACCCCAGTTTCTCAATTCCCCAAACAGTTCTGCAATGCAGATTAGTGTGTGAAAGAGAAGGTTTAGAGACAAAGCTAAACCCCCAGGGTAAGGTCGTTATCTTCCTTCAGCCTAGCCACATTCTTACCTTTATTATGTACATACCGCCAGGAAGAGTGTTTGCGGTTTTGGGCCCACCCTCACATCAGCATAAGCAAAATAGACTTGAGAGAGGCTAGCTGCAGTTTAAACACTTGTATGGCAGAGAATGAAGAGGCAGAAAAATTCACTGAAGGACTGACAAAATCCTTCGAACGGAAACAACACATACATTTATGGCCTGTGTCTGCAATGGTATGGAAGGCAATTTGACTCAATAATTGATCGTTGTGCCCCCTATGCCCCTGGCCCTCTGCAGGGACAGAAAGACAAAGACAAGAGCGTTCCTGCCCGAAAGAAGTTGCTATTCTATCCCAATCGCCAGTGGTTCACTTTTAGGTGGGCTGCCCCCACTTCTGGCATCTTCTTCCTTACCTAGGCCTCAGAATCCATGTTGTTTTCCTTCTAGACTCAACTTAAACAATTCTTCTGCAGGTGGGCTTTTCTGGCTCCCGGTGGGCCCTTTAGCCCTGGCTGCTGCAGCTTTTACCTTCTGTGGTTTGATTTCCTCCACTCTGCGTGCATCTTGGATGGACACGTGGGTACATACAAACACACATGATGTGTACATGTGCATACATGTTATCTCCCCCATTAAAACTGAGGCCAGGGACTGACTGACTTTGCCTTTCCTTGTATCTTCAGCACCTAGCATGGTGACCGGCTCATAGTGTTTACTAAATGCTTGTTCATTGGTTGATTTCTAGGGGGAAACAGTAAACATAAAAAGAGTGTGTGCAAAATTTATACACATCAACCACAAAGTAATTTGGGATGGTGGGTTTGGGGCAGAGCAGTAACAAAGGGAAGGTCAGAAAGGCCTGCCAGAGGCAGACCCTGACCCATGCTTTTAATGAGGTAGGGGAGGCTAGGAGGCAGAATGGAGGAGGGAGAACATACCAGGCATGGGAGATGCATGGAACAGGAGACGGAGTGTTGTGTACTGGGAACGACAATTCCCAATTGGCCAATTTGACTGGAATATAGCTTTCTGAGCAGAGGAGTGACATGGTCAGACCTGAACTTTAGGAATATCAATTTGGCAGCTGTGAGGAGGATAGGTGGGAAAGGGGAGCATATGACATCAAGGATATGGCAAAAAAAAATACATTGGAAAACAAGATTTGGACTTGTTAAACCAATGAGGCCAAAGGCTGAAGACTATTCAGAAAACTCATATCTATATATCAAAAGAGACAGAGAGAGAGAGACAGAGACAGAGACAAAGAGACAGAGACACAGAGAGACAGACAGACACAGAGAGAGACAGAGAGAGAGAGACAGACAGAGAGACAGAGAGAGAAAGAGAGACAGAGACAGAGAGAGACAAAGAGAGACAGAGAGACAGAGAGAATTATAAATATCACAAAAAATTAAATTGATTCAGACAAGAAATGACTAATTACTGATGTGGGATATATCAGAATCAATTTTCTTTGTGTAGTCAATTCTTTGACTAGTTAGAGCAAAGTTCAAAATTGGTATCAAATAAATGAGAAGAAAGGATAAAGATAAGAAGACACTGTAAGACCGAAATAACCAGCATCAAGAGAAGGACAATGACCACAACTATGTAAAGGAAACAGAACTACCATATCAGAACTTGGTTTGCTGCAGTAGCCAATCTTGACTGCTGAAGACTAAGGATGAAATAGGCCTGTCTCCTTTCATCAGAGAGGAGGTGGGCTGCCGGTGAGGCATAGACATGCATTGTCAGATTCGGTTGATGAATTGGTTTGCTTTGTTTAATTGTCCTTCTTTCTTATAAAGGAGAGTTCCATATTGGGGAGAAGGGAAGGGGAATGACAGTGACACGTTCTGAAAAAAACAGGATCAATGCAATAATTTAAAAAGCAAAGATGTCAAGAACAATTGCCACAGCTTCAACCGGGCCCGTTTGGTATTGTTGAAGGTCAAAGATGAGAAATGGGAAAATACTAAGATACTGACTTTGATTATCATCATTTCCTTCAAAAGCTGCCCTAAGCAGTAAGCAACTGACATAATGGAGAGGGCAGAAGAGCTCAGAAACTCAAGTCAAATCAACAAGCATTCTCTAAACACCTCAGTTCATATATCCAGCCCTAGGCTTTCACCTGAGTTCCAACTGCTGTCTAGGGACGTTTTCAACTGGATGTCTGTAAGCATCTCAAATCCACCATGTCCAAAACAATTCCATATCTTTTCCCCTAAACTCTCCCTACCTTCCAAACTTCCCTATTACTATCTAGAGCAGTGGTTCTCAGCCTTCCTAATGCCACGACCCTTTAATACAGTTCCTCATGTTGTAGGGACCCCCAACCATAAAATTATTTTCATTGCTACTTCATAACTGTAATTTTGCCACTGTTATGAATCTATCTGATATGCAGGATGTATTTTCATTGTTACAAATTGAACATAACCCACAGATTGAGAACTGCTGATCTAGAGCATCGCCATTTTCCTCATCACCCAGGCCAGAAACCTCAGTGTCACCATTTATTCCTTATTTGAGCACTGACCCCACAAAGTCAATGTGTTGCCAGATCTTGCCCTTTCTATCTTCACAACATCTGTCCTGTACATGACCCCTTCTTTCCACTCAAAATTCCAAGTGCCCTCCTTATCTGTGAGGTTACCTTCTGTCTTCTCTGTAAATGTCTTGTAGGCACCTACTTGTTCGTCTGACTTCTCTCCTATTAGATGAGAGAGTTCCCTGAGGATAGGAACAGTGTTTTTGTCTTTCTTTTTATCCCTAGCATTTGGCACAGTACCTGGCATATAGTGAGTGTTTCAAAATGCTTGTTTATTGTTATAAATCATTATAAATGCTTGACTGTGTGCCAACATTGTGCCAGGCACTGGGGATGCAACAAAAACAAAACAAAAAACCCCACCACTAAAAACAGTCTTTAGTAGAGGAAAACAACACCTACATTGACAAGTGTAAATGGACAAAGATAAGTACACATGAAATATTCAAGATACATATGATGTAATTCAGGGAAGAAGGGCTTAAGGATGTGTGCTTCTGCCTTGTGCTTTTACTGCAAGTTACTATCCATTTTTTCTGGTGGGCAAAAGGAGAATTCCCCTCCTTACTGCCTCACTTCACTCCAGAATAAGGTGAAAGGGAAAAGATGAATGGAATGTCCTGAAGAGAGCAAGAGAAGACGCAAACTAGCCCATCAGCTCAATTTCATAGACTATGAAGATGAGCAGTCACTCTGACTAGTCTGACCCCTTGAGTCTCAGCTAGTCAATTGTCAGGAGTTCTATTAGCAAAGTATAAGTAGGCATGTCTATAGTCCAAGGGCTCTAGGAGGTGCCCTCTGATGCCTCCAAAGGTGTAGTCCCTAAAATATTTGCAAGTTGATTGGAGAAACTCATCAAATTAATCAGAGGTTCTTCCGATCAACCCTTCATACCTACTTCCTAACCCTGCCTTACAGACTCCCTAGAGCTCTCCTTGATCTCCCAGGAGGGTTATTATGATGATTTTATTCCTGACTTCACGTCCAGCAGTCTAACCACTTGCTATGATGCCTCACACACACAAAAAAAGTTGGTTGAGAGGCCATCAATAACCACCCCCCTTTTCCCCAGCCAGGTGTCTACTTTCTGATCTTCAGAAAATCATTATGAGAATGAACTATACATATATCAAGGGCATCTGTCCTTGATGAAAATATGAGAAGGAAACAAGCAGAATTTGCAGATGATTCTCTGTAGCTGACCAGATCTTTACGGCCACACAATTGACTAGAAGGTTCAGAAAGCAGAAGATCCTGCTGTGTTTATTGTTTGCTGATTACAACAAAGCAGTTGACTTATTATAGCAAAATGTAGCCCTGAAGCCTCTTCTCTACAAAGGAGCTTCTCCTGCATATATTAAGATCATATCAAGATTCCTTGATAGATGCAACCTCTGTTCAATGAACCTCTGATTACTGCCGTCAAGTGAGGCACAAAGCAGGGAGATAGAAGCTTTAGGGGCAAATACATTAGAGAAAGCACTGGTTCTAGAGGAGGACTTGATTTAACTCTTGCCTCTGATACTTACTACTTGTGTGACCTTGGGCAAGTCACTAAACCTCTCTGGCCTTAGTTTCCTTATCTATAAAATGAAGGACACTAAATATCCTTTGAGTTCACTTTTAGCTCCAAATCTATGATCCTGTCTTTTTATAAAGGAATGAAAAAACCACCTATTAAACAAAGACTGTGAACCAGCACTGAACTAAGTACTGGGGATTCAAATACAATAAGAAAGACAGTCCCCAGACTCAAGGAAGACAATACTTTTAAGGGAATGATGGAAAACAGCTTTGTCACCATCATGGAGGTTTTCCTACAAGGTCCAAATGGAAGAGGGATTCTTTATAGGTGGAGAACTCCTACAGGTGCTCCTGTTGGCTGATGAAAGCAGGTGAATTGTACCATACCCAGGAACATTCCAGGACCTTCTCAGTGAGATCTGTAATGATTTAAAAGAGGTTGGCCTAACAATCCACATAAGAAAAGCTAAATGGATGAAAAATGCCTATTTTCTAGGCATGCAGCTGGATGGCTAGACCATTGAGTTAGTCCATCTATCTATCTATCTATCTATCTATCCATCCATCCACCCACCCATCACCTTCCATCCTTCATTCCTTCCTTCTTTTTTTCCTTCCTTCCTTTCTTTCTTCCTTCTTTCCTTTTCTTTCTTTCCTTTTCTTTCTTTCTTCCTTCCTTCCTTTCTTTCTTCCTTCCTTTCTTTCTTTCTCTCTCTCTTTCTTTCTTTCTTTCTTTCTTTCTTTCTTTCTTTCTTTCTCTGTAATGAGATAATGAGTTGGATTTGAAATGGAAGCTTGAGGAGGACAGGTTGGATTGCATTAGTGTAGTTGCATAGTGATTTTTAACCATTCCAAGATGTATGCTGTGCAACCTATATTTTTTAACATATGTTCTCTTGGTGATGCCATATGGTTAGGAATCTGAAAACCACCATGATCTCTAAAGATTCAGTGTTTCAAGTGACTCAGAGGGCAATGGAAAGAGGTATATGAAATGGTATAAGATATAAGTATAAGAAATGGTATACTGGATATCACTGAGGAGCTGAAGGTGAGGTGGGTTAATCCTATGGCAAGAGGAAGGTATAGCGAAGGGACAGACAGTCCAAGGGCTCTCTTGTTATCCATGAAATTAAGAAAAGACCCAGAGGAAGATCTCAAGCATGTTGGGTAGATATTCTGTGGAGTAATTATGGCGGAGAACATGGACAAAATTCAGACAGGATGAGAAGTCCTGGAAGGGTGACAATCCGCATAGACGGAGAGAACACTGGCACCTGTGAGATCACAGATTCATTGATGTTTATTTAGTCTTATCTTTCCCTGGGAGATTAAGTTTCTCTGTGTCAATGACAGTCATATTACTTTTGTGTCTATCTTGATGCCTAGCACAGATCTGAGCACATAGTAGGTGTTTAAGAAACATTTGCTGAATCTAGAACCTCTGAAATCCCTAAGTATGACTTAACCCCCTAAATCGCACTCTATAGCTAGGATGTGTGCTTGTAATTTGTTAATGGACACCTTTTATATCCTAAGATACCTTGCACCATGCTAATGTATTGTCTGGTGCTCTAAAAATATTTTTTAAAATCTGTCATGTTAAGATTTGTAAAGAAGGGAGGAAACAAGCATTTATTAATGCCTACTGTGTGTCAGGCACTCTGCTAAGCTCTTCACAAATATAATCTCATTTGATTCTCACAACAACCCAAGGAGGAAGAAAGTGCTATTATTATCCCCATTTTTATAGTTAAGGTAACCGAGTCTTGAAAAATATTAAGTGACTTGCCCAAGGTCACACAGCTAATAAGTTTCTGAGACAGGATTCAAACACAGATCTACCTGACTCCAAATCCAGTCCCCTATCCACTATGCCATTTTGCTACCTATAAATGCCAAACTGTGAGATGAATAATATTCTCAGAAGCATGTCTATTATAATCCTGCCCTGATAGCTGGGTGTAGACTAAAGCAGCCTTAATGTAAATGCATTACTTTGTAATTATAAATCTGTATCAGGTCGAGGAACAGTTTGGATATAGGTGAAGAAATAGCAATGGTGGCATCATTCCTGAGCTTATCCAAAGTTAGGAAATGTAAGCCTGAGAAGTCATACTGGGAAAATGATTTGAAATGTAAGAGTGGGGGCAGGGAGGGAAGTGGGAGGGAGAGAAGGATGAACTTTGCATGAAAATAAAATAAAATTTAGTTTGCATGTTTAAAAAAGAAAGAAAATGATTCACCTCAGCATGGCTAGAATAAAGCGTTGGAGGGATGCAGAGAAAGAGAAATTAATCAATTTTTGTTGTCATTGAGTCATGTCTGACTCTCTGTGACCCTATTTGGGTTTTCTTGGCAAAGGTAATGGAGTGGTTTCCCATTTCTTTTTCCAGCTCATTTTACAAATGAGGGAACTAAGGTACAAGGGTTAAGTGACTTACCCAGGGTCACACAGCTAAGAAGGTCTAATTTGAATTCAGGTCTTCCTGATACCAGGCCAGGTGCTCTAGCCACTGCGCCACTTTGGTGCCCTTTATCCCTAACATGGATGAAGAAACTCAGGCTATGGGAAAAGAAATACCTTGTCAGCCAGCTTAAGTGGAGGAGCTGGACATCAAACACATCTTGGGAATCTAAACACGGTATTTTTTCTGCATGTAACATGTATCCCACACACTCCATGGTATCCTAGGATTTACAGCTGGAACGGACCTTAGGGGTAATCTAATCCAACTCTCTTATTCCACAGATCTGGGGCAGTTCAGGGACTTACCCAGAGTAGCCGTGGTAGTAAGTAGCAAAACCCTTCTTCCTCATCCCTTTTCATCCCTAAGTCATGCTGAGGAGCTCACAAGGACTTTGCTTAGCTGGCTTGGGAACATTCAAAGTGAAAGAGGTGTCTGACCCTTGATTTATGGTCTCCGTTTGCACCATATTAATTTGTACTTGTTTATACATTGCTTAAGCATTCTTAGTTCTCTTTCTTATGTGTGGAAACACTAGGCTGGGAACAAAAAGCTCACAGGGAATGGAATATTGATTTGAAGGGGATAATTCAATTCATAGACTTGTAGCCTGCTAGAGCTGGGAGGGCCCTAAGAAGTTATCTGGTCATAGGACCGTAGATTCAGAGTTGGAAGGAGCCTAGGAGCTGTCTAGGCTAAGCTCCTGATTTTGCAAATGAGGAAACTGAGTCCCAGAGAGACCTGCCCTAGGTCACACACTGATTTCCAAGATGGTGACAAAGCCCAGGACTAATGCTCAAGCCTCCTGGTTTCTGGTTCAGTATACTTGCCACATGCTGCCTCAATTAAATAAATACTGAGTGTGGTCTATTGTGCAAGCCCCCAATGTTGGGATTGGTGGGGGAGCCACAGGAATTTTAGAGCTGGAAGGGGCCTCGGAGATGGAGTCTAACTCCCTCATTTTTCAGATGAGGACACTGAAGGTCACTACGGAGATTCTACATTAGACCTACACTTCAGGAATTTCACTTGGGTGGCTAGTTGGAAATTAGATTGCAATGGGGAGAAAAGGGAGGCAGGAAGACCAGTTAGGAGGCTATAGCAATAGTCCAAGAGAGGTGGTGAGGGCTTGGATTAGGACGGCAATCGTAAACAGAGAGAGAGGGATGGATGAGAGAGATATTGCATGGAGAGATTTGGCAAGACTTCGCAACTAGATGGAGAGCCGGGGCAAGGGAGAAAGAAGTCAAAGGAGACTCCATGAATGTGGAGGATGGGTACTCTTGACAGAAACAGGGAGGTTTGGAAGGCAGAGGGCTTTAGGGAGGGAAGTAATGAGTTCTGTGTAATGTATACACACTAACACAGGATGCCAAACCCCTTATCTTGCAGATGAGGAAACTGAGGCTCAGGGAAACCAAACAGCATAAACGTTGGAGCCGAGCTCTGAATCCATCTCTTCTGAATCCAGATTCTGAGTTCTTTCCCTTAGATCTTGCTTTCTCCTGTCCTCCAGGAGCTTGCCATCTGCTAGGGGAGATAATAACAGCTACCCATGCTAATAACTTTAATACAAATCAGAATGTGAAATCTAAGCAGGGTGCCTGGGGAGTTCAAAGGAGGAGGATGCTATTTTGATCTGGCTGTTTTGTTCTGTCTCGATGGATTTAGCAAAACCATAGGTTCTCTTTAGATTTAAAAGAAGTGTTAGGGGCGGCTAGGTGGTGCAGTGAATGGAGCACCGGCCCTGGGAGTCAGGAGGACCTGAGTTCAAATCCAGCCTCAGACATTTAATACTAACTGGCCATGTGACCTTGAGCAAGTCACTTAACCCCAACTGCCCTGCCTTCCCTCCTCCAAAAAAAAAAAGAAAAGAAGTGTCTTGGAGAGGGGCAGGGATTGGTGTATTTCATAGTTTAACTCTATCTATCTATCTATCTATCTCTATATATGTGTATATGTATATATACAGAAGCAATTGATCATACATATATGTGTATATAGTATACAAACATAAGTACACTCTTATGCTTATGTGCACGTGTGCATTGTACATGTGTGTATATATACATATGTGTGTATGTATGCATATATACTTACATAAACACAATATTTTGCTGGACTTAGAATCAGGAAGACCTAGGTTCAAGTTTTACCTTTGACCCTTACTAGCTGAGTGAGCTCAGACAGAAAATTTACCTTCTAGCATTTATCATAAATGAGTCAGGATCTACATGGTTCCTTGCACTCAACAGGTCATCTCCAGCTTCCATGCATTTACCTAAGCTGTTCTCCATGCCAGGCATGCACTTCTTTCTCATTCTCTGCCTGACTTCATCTTGAAAATTGAGCTCAGATGCTCCCTCCTCTGGGAAACCTGCCCTGATCCTCTCCCTTCCCAAATTACTTTATTTTTATTTGCATGCATGTAGTGTTCCCCAGCTGAGTGTCAACTCTTTGAAGGGAGAATGTTTCATTTTTTTTTATCACTAGACCCTAAAATGGCACCTGGCCAATAGTAGGTACTGCATCGATGTTCCTTGAATCAAAGGACAAGCCTCGTCTACCTTCCCTGCTGCATTTCGCTAGCATTACACTTTCTTTCAATATATATAAACACGAGTGATCAGGAGGATGGTGAGGCCTCGGCAGATCATTCTCTTTTGTCCTCTTTTCCCCATCTTTCCAGTCACCACCTTCCTGTTTTTCCCTTCTCCTGCTTTCAGGAAAGGCTCTGATATCAGCATTTTATCCCTCAGTGAGAATGTCAGTCATGTGTTTTTTTCACTTGGGGAGTTTGTTCTTTAAGCTTTTATAGCACTTCAAGTATTAGAAAGTATTTTCCTTAGGCGTATGACCTTGGGCAAGTCACTCAACCCCAATTGCCCTGCCTTACTCTCTCCAAAAAGCAAAAAAAAAAGTGTTTTCCTTGCAACTCTGTGAGGTTGCTAGTATGAGCATTGCCATCCCCATTTTTAACTGGAAAAAAAAAAAGGTGGATTTTCAGAGTGGCTAAGTGACTTGCTCAGGGTACACAGCCAGTCAATTATCAGGGGGCTTGGAGGTGGGACAGAAATCCATATCTGCTGTCTCCAAATCCAGAGCTCTTATAAAATACATTGCCTCTCAAAGGCTTTTTATTCTGTCGCAAAGGAATTTCAGGCATTTAAGAGCAGGTGGGGAAAGTAGTTTTGGGTGGTAGTAGACCTTCTCTTTCCTCCCGAAATCACACCATTTGCCGACCCTGGGTGGATTATAGAAGACATTTGGAAAGAACAGAGGATCTTGAATTTTCTGCAGAAGGTATGTTGGAGGGAGGGGGCTGATGCAGGAGGGAGGGAGACTGGATTTCGAAAGAGGGAGAACCAACTGAGCAAAGAGGCAAAAAGGGGAGGGGGCCCAGCTCCAGCTCAGCAGCAAGGATTTGGCCAGAAGGCACAGGGGCTGGAGAGCTGGAGGCTGCCTGAGTCAAGGCAGAAAATAATCAGAGCAGGCATGGAGGGAAAAGAAGGAAGGGAGGGAGCAACTGTCAAGATCTGGCAGAAGAAAAAAATCTTCCCTTGGAAGAGGAGGATTTAATAGGGCCCTTGATATGAGAGTTTAAAAACAGGGCTACTTCTCTGTGATGTTGTGGAAAGAACACTAGATTTGGAGTTAGGAGACCTGGGTTGTGATCCTCATTCTGCTGCTTACAAACTGTAACTTCAAGCAATTCATCCCAACCCCCAAATCAGGGCCTGAGTTTCTTTATTTATAAAATGAAAGGGTAAATTAGATGACCTCCAAGGCTCCTTTCAGCTTTCCACAGTCTTGTTCTGTACATACTAAATGCCTGATAAATAATTTTTCTTTCTTAATTTCTTCCTTCCTTCCTTTCTTTGTTCCTTCCTTCCTTCCTTCTTTCCTTCCTTCCTTTTTTCCTTCCTTCCTTCTTTCCTTCCTTCCTTCCTTCCTTCTTTCTTTCCTTCCTTCCTTTCTTCCTTCCTTCCTTTTTTCCTTCCTTCCTTCCTTCCTTCCTTCCTTCCTTCCTTCCTTTCCTCCTTTCTTTCCTCCATAGTTTTTCTGATGCTGTTGTTCTCTCTTAAAATACTTTTCCCCTCCCTCTTACCCAAATAAGTCTTACTCAGGCTTCAAGACCTAACTCAAGTATCACCTCCTCCAGGAAACCTTCATAGGATCTTAGATTGAGTTAGAAAGAGACCTTAGAAGTCATCAAGTCCAACCTTCTCATTTTACAGATGAGGAAACCAAGTCTCAGAGAGTGACTTGACTAAGGTCATACAAGTAGTATTTGGCAGAGCTGGGATTTGAACCCTGGTCATCTTACTCCAGGGACAGCTAGGTGGTACAGTGGATAGAGTGCCAGACCTGGAGTCAGAACCTCAGTTCAAATCCAGCCTCAGACATTTACTAGCTGTGTGACCTTGGGCAAGTCACTTATATCTGTTTGCCTCAGTTTTCTCATCTATAAAATGAGCTGGAGAAGAAAGAAAACCCTCAAGTGGGATCATGAAGAGTTGGACATGACTGAAACAACTCAACAACATCTACTCCAAAGCCAGGCTTCTTTCCACAGCATCACACTGCCCTCTCTGACCACCTTGGGTCCACAATGATCAATCTGTCTTCGGAATTTTCTCCTATAGCTCTTACAGTTTGTGTCCCTGATCTGGCCCTTAGCACAGCCTTCCTGGTGACCCACCTTGTATTGCACAGTACAGTGTGTCTTCTCCCTGAGATTATATTTTCTGTGAAGGTGGGGATCTTCTTAGTACGTCCACAACACCTAACCCAGGTTTTTGCCCATAGTATACCTTCAAAGTTTGTTGATGAACTCCTGAACATTAATTACGATCAAGGATCTGTGGAATTTGGGGGTGGGGGGAAAAGAATAAAAAGAAATCATGATCCTACTTTTCCACGACTGCCCTTGTGACTGGTGAGTCCATGACTGGGATCACCATGTGATAAGGGGGCCTCAGACACGCTCAGCTCCAGCTCAGCTCACTCTCAGCTTGGCCTATTGGACTCTCTTTTCTATTTCATCTTCCACTATCTGAATGTAAGTTCTTTGAGAGAAGGGACCTCTTGTTGTTTTTTCATTTGTATGTGATGCTTAGTACATAGCCAGTGTTTTCATAAATGCTCTATTTGTCTTTCTATTTATCTAAAAGGAGAGTGAATTCTTTTTGGGGTGACTCGAGGAATATCCTGTCCAAAGGAAGGGGATGGATCAGAAACCTTTCAAGATCTCCTCCAGGCCTCATGATGAACACCTGCCAACTAGTGTCTATGTAGGCTGAGAGACCTGACAGGTGGCTTCCCAAGAAAGTGACTGGCCGAAACAGCTGCTAGAACTGTGTGAGACTGAATTTTCAGGAATCTGTTAGAGATCATGATCTTGTGGCCCCTCTTTATCTAGGGATCTCAAAGCCCTTCTCTGGCCATTAATCCTTTCCATATCACTGCAAAAGACAAACAAGAGAGCCAGCTTTGCTATGATGACATCTTGAAAGCATGTATATAGCATGGAGACTTTAGGTTAGGGAGGAGTTCTTTCTGAGAATTCCAGAAGCAAACCCTTATAATATAAAAAGATTCCTCTAGCCTTTCCATCTCATCCCCTTCTCATCCAGTAAAATGTCAACTCCTTGAGGAGTTGAAAGAGACCATTCATTCATTCATTCACTCATTCATTCATTCATTCATTCATTCAATCTTTTACCTCCTACACCTGTTTCAGTATCTGACCTTCAAGATTCGACTTCACGATTCTATAAGAGGTCTTTTCCTGGGAAAAATTTTTAAGGCTTAGATTTTGGATCATGTCAAGGTATTCAAGGTACAACATAAATCAGATATGGGACAGATATTTATGTCCTACACACAAAACAAATGCTAAAAATAGAAGGCTCACACAATACATTGATAGGATGACTTAAAACAAGACTCAATAACAACTTAGAGTCACTGTAATGATCTCTCAAGGAGCTAATTAAACCTTATCAGAACATAAAGCAGTTCGGGGACCTACTGACTAGGTATTCCACACTTCACCTTTTCTCTGCACTGTTCAAACTACTCCTGGTCCATGTCTTTGGCCAGAGATAATTTTCTTTGATATTCCGAAGCCGGTAAGCTTCATCCAATGGACTCAAGACCTTTGAGTCTATTAAACTCACAAGGTCATATCCAAGCCTTGACACTTCCAATTCCAGGATGATGTTTAGCAATTTACTTGGGAAAGGAAACAAAGTGGAAACCTGAACTGAGTCCACATTCTGCATACAAGCAGGCACAAGGTGGTGGGAATGAAAGTTCTACTTTTCTTGCCACATGACAGATTGAAGGAGGAGAGTGAGAGGGAAGCTTTCTCTTCTTTTTATTGGACATACCATCCCTCCTTCCCCTCCCCTCCACTGTCATGGGGCAGGGGGAGGACCAAAGGACTACCCAGGGTTTGCTGAGTTATATCAAGACACCAAGTCCATTCAGCGTTGAGCTGCCCCGTGACCAGACATAGCCAGTAAGTTCATCATTTTATGAAGCACCTAAGTGCTGAGTCACACATGTGGTCAGCCAGAGTAGAAAAGGCAAGTTTGTTCTAACCTGGGTTACAGCTAGTTGAAATGAATTCAATTGAAGAGTAAAAAATTGAATCCTTAGTCATCTGTTAGCCTGATTTTAGGATCTATTCTCCCTCTTTCTGATTACTTTCCAGAATCACTGTTCTTGATTATATATGCATATTGGGATAGGGATGAAGGTGTAGAGACATAAGAAGAGCATAGACTATCAATATTAGGGGGAAAAAAGCCAACTTTTTTTTCAGGCAAAGAAAGGCAAGAAAATTATTTTCCCAGAAGGAGTAAGTTTAGTAAAACTATTCAATTCACTTCCATAAACATTATTAAGCTGTATACAAAGTTTGGAAAAGATATAGTCCCTGCCCTCATGGAGCTTATAGTCTAGAAGAAGAAGAAACTTCTGTTCCCCTCAGACCCTAGACTGTGGCCCCTCTAGCTTTGTCTCCTTTGGTCAACAGAGCCTGAATAGAATGGTTCATCTTCCTCAAGATTAGCCTCTCCAAGAGTCTGAAGCTGATTCTTGGCCCTTTAGGATGCTGGGAAGCCCTGGTTAGACTAGAAAGAGCTAGAAATTACAAGTTCCCTCTAAGACTCAGTACTTCTCTTGGCTCTCCTCCTTTTTCCCCTCCTCTCTTGCTATTTTCTTTCCTCCCTTTCTTTCCAGTGGGAAGACTAGAAAAACTAGAAATCAGACTGTAGACTGAAGTACAGACTGTGCCAATCCTTCTTGTGTGACCTTACACAAGTCCCTTACTTTCAGGGTGGGGGGGGGGTAGGAAATTTTAAAAATTTCCTAATTCTTACAGCCAGCATTCCTGGAGCACCTATTGCTGGCAGGACACGGTGCTAGGCCCCAAAGCGGAGGAATGAGACACAGTCTCAGCCTTCCAGCTTTCTAATTCTGTCCTTCTGCCCTCCCTCTCTTTGCCTCTCATTCCCACCCTCTCTCCTGCCTTTCTCTTGTTTCCTGCTCTTCCCTCCTCTTCCCTTCTCCTTCCTCCCTCCCCTCTTTCCTCCCTCCTCCATCCTCTCTCCTCTCTCCTCCACCTCCTACCCTCCTGTTTGCAGTCAGCTCTCTCCCTCCCTTCCCTCTCTGGGTAATGCCAAGTCCGCAGGTTTCCTGCTGTGACCTTGACGGCTTTTGGGAGCCCGGCTCTGACTTAAAGGAGCTGACATCAGGTGCTGTAGGTAGGGATCTCTTGGTCTCCAGGGCAGAGGGTAGGGAGTGTGTGTCGGGGTGGGGCCAGAGCCAGGCCTGGGGTGGGGAAAATCCCTTGGGAGTAGCTCAAAGTTCAGGCAGTCAATTCCAAGAACCTATTTGGTCTGGGTTGCAGCTCCCTAGGCTAGCTCTGTGGTTCCTGACGCAAACCTCTAGAAGGCACTGGCTTTCCATTGCACATTGCTCCATTTGTTTCCCTCTTCTGTTCCACCCAGCCAGGGGGGCCAGGTGGTGATCCTTCTCTTTGGTCCCAAGCAGAACAAGAACACAGTGTGGTGCTCACTGTTGCCGCCTTCCTGAATGTGGGTGGAGGTGGAGCACCCCCAGCAATGGTCCTTCAGTGATTACATTAGCTGGGGTTTAAGGGTAAAGAAAGGGGTAGTAGAGATTGTAACCATTCCAGCCCCTTATTCCTGAGGTCTTTTCATCATAAAGACCTTTAGCCTCCTCTCCAATGAGTCATTCTCCATTTTGCAAATGGGGGAAATAGAGGCACTGAGCAGCTGCTTATCCCATCTGGAGTAATCATGGGGGCTTAAACTCTGGGCCAATCCCTCGCTCATTCTGCTAGGTACCAAGGCAGAGAAATTTGAGAGCTGATCCCTCAGACTGTCACCTGAGCCTCCCCCTCACCACATCAATTCTGCCCTCTACCTCAGTCCTATCAGATTCACGGGTTTGGGGTGCTCAGCCCTGGGGCCCCTAACTCAAGATTTCTCTAAGAGATGGCAAGGCAGAGGAAAGGGACCCAGGAGGAGGGAGCGAGAAAAATGAGTTTTCCTGCTGCCCCAGCGGCCGTGTCAATTGATCGGGTGCAGGTTGGTGTGGCTCGGTGGGGAGAGCCTCATTCCCAGCTGCTAGCTTACAATTATTGGAAAAAAACTGGGGCGGCCACTGCAGTGAAATTAGTTATTGATCTCTTGTCTGGGCCACGAGGCTCTGCTCAGATCTGTACTTGCTGCTGCAGAGGCAGCCACTACAGGGGAGCCTGGTGTATCTGTCTCTGTTTCTCTCCTTCTGTCCCTGCTCTTGCCTTTCCTTTCCCCCTCTCCCTTCTCCCGCTTTCTCTTTTACTTCACTTCCCTTCTTCTTGCTCTCCTTTCCTCTTTCTCCCTCCTGTCCTTCCCTTCTTTCCTTTCCTTTCCTTTCATTTTTGTCTTTCCTTCCCCATCCTTCCCTTATCTATCTTTCTCCATCCTTCCCTTCCCTTCCCCTTCCTTTCCATCTCTTCTCTATCCTTCTCTTCCCCTTCCTTCCCTTCCCCATCCTTCCCTTCCCCTTCCTTCCCTTCCCCATCCTTCCCTTCCCTTCCCCATCTTTCCCTTCCCCATCCTTCCCTTATCTATCTTTCTCCATCCTTCCCTTCCCTTCCCCTTCCTTCCCTTCTCCATCCTTCCCTTCCTTTCCCTTCACCATCTTTCCCTTCCCCATCCTTCCCTTATCTATCTTTCTCCATCCTTCCCTTCCCCTTCCTTTCCTTCTCTTCTCTATCCTTCCCTTCCCCTTCCTCTGTTCCCCATCTTTCCCTTCCCTCCACCATCTTTCTCTGCTCCATCCTTCCCTTATCTATCTTTCTCCATCTTTCCCTTCCCTTCCCCTTCCTTCCCTTCTCTATCCTTCCCTTCCCTTCCCCATCTTTCCCTTTCCTTCCCCATCCATCTCTTCCCTTCCCCATCCTTCCCTTCTCTATCTTTCTCTTTCCTTCCTTTCCCTTCTCTTTCTTCCTCTCTCCTTTCCCCTTCTCTCCTCTTTCCTTTCCTTTTTCCTTTCTCCTAATTCATCAGCTGTGCTCCCTATTATTTGTTGAGCCCTGTACAATTTACAAAAGAAGTACCTAGCTCTTCTGTCCTCCAGAGGCTTAGAATCTTGTGTAAGAGATAAGATTTATACAGGAGATGTTGAGAGAACAATAGAAAGCTGTATAGACAGGGCTGTAATAGAAAGATCTATATTTGGAATCAGAGGACTTTAGCCTCTTCCAACTTTTATAGAAACTGGCAAGTTATTTTCCTTTTTCTGGGCCTCAGTTTCCTCATTGCTAAAATCTGAGGTTGGGACCACAAGCCCTCTAAGTGCCTTCCAGCTCTTTTCATTTGGGAGCCCAGCTCAGCCGAGGGAGATACTTAAGAATGCAAACAAGCAGGGCTGTGTGTGTGTGTGTGTGTGTGTATGTGTGTGTGTGTGTGTGTGTGTGTGTGTGTGTGTGTGTGTGTGTGTGTGTGGTTGGGGGGGAGGGGGCTCCTGCCCTCCACAGCTAACTATGCTCAAGACCCCTTCTCTTTGCTCCGTGGGGCCACAAATACAAGGACATTTCTAAATGAGGGGAAAGAAAGGGAAAGCTTGTTCAGGTCCCCTGCTCTTCAAGTTGCTTTAAATTTTCCATCATAGAAACAAGCCTGAAAGCTTGTGTGGGTGCGGTGGTGTTGGGGGGGGGGGGGCGGAGTGCTCTACTGGGGAGGAAGAACATCTCTGAGTACTTCATTAGACTCAGAATTAACAAGCATCCAAGTAGTCTCCCATAGCCTGAGCTTTTTTTTCCAGATGTCTGGAGAGAATAGAGCAGGCTATATATTTCAGCTCTGAGGCAAACAATGGTGCACTGAAAAAAAAGAGCACTGAAATTTGAGTCACAGGAACTGAGTTCAAATCCCAGCTCTTTCATTTCCTACCTGGGTGAACCAAGCATGTCATTTTACTTGTCAGGGTTTCTTCATCTATGAAATGAGGGGCCTGGACAAGATAACTTCAAAGCCCCTTCTCCCTCTCAATCTAAGGTCCTTGATAAGGTACCACTGACAGATTACCATGCAGGGGAGCAAGGCAGAGAGCTAAGTGAAAAGCCATCTCAACTTAGTCTTTGCCTGTTTCCAACTCAGTATCTCCAACCAGAGGCAGGGAGAAGCCTTTATCCTGAGGTACTTAGCTGTGTTCAAAGACCTAATAGAACAGACCTGGGTTTTAATATTGGTTTTGCCACTAACTTGCTGCTGTGTGACCATGGCCAAGTCACTTGGATCTCTAGGCCTCAGTTGCCTTCTCAGTAAACATTTGTGGGCTAGACCAGATAGGTTCTAAGGCATTTTGTGTCCAGTGAATGGCACCAAATGACCTCAATAAAATCAGTCATGGTTCCAGACATGGATTAGACCTGTGGGTTGTGTTCATTTTGTAACAATGAAAATACATCCTGCATATCAGATATCTACATTACAATTCACAACAGTAGCAAAGTTACAGTTATGAAGTAGCAATGAAAATAATTTTATGGTTGGGGGTCACCACAGTATGAAGAACTATATTAAAGGGTCACAGCATTAGGAAGGTTGAGAACCTCTGGATTAGGTGGTCAATTCTTTCTGGAAGGGTAAGTGGTATAATGGAATGTTGGGCCTGGAGTCAGGCAGACTTGAGTTCAAATATAGCCTCAGACTCTTATAAGCAGTGTGACCTTGAGCAAGTCACTTAAACCTGTTTGGGTTTTCTCATCTGTAAAAAAAACTGGAAAAGGAAACAGCAAACCACTCCAGTATCTTTCCCAAGAAAATCCCAAATGGGGTCACAAAGAGTTGGACACAACTAGTTGACTAAAACAACAACAGCAACACATGAGCCAAAGCTGAAGAGGTAGAAATGAAAGGAAGGCTGGAGATGTCATAGAAATAGAGTGGCACAGATTTAGGACCGTGAGGGACCTTTGAGATCTTACAGGCCAGCCCCTTCATTTTACAGATGGAGGAACCATGCTGAAGAAAGGTTGAGTGACTTCTCTGGACTCACATAGCTGGTGACAGAGCAGGACTCCAGCCAGCTCATCCCAGTCCAAAGCCAGCTTTCTGTCATGAATTCAGTGCCTCTGCCTCTGCCTTTGTGTCCTATATGACCACGTGTTAGGCACTGTGCTAAGCACTGGGGATACAAAAAGAGGTAAAAGTCAGTCTCTGTCCTCAAGGTCTCTCCCTATGTGAAGTTCAGGGGATTATTTTACATTATTTCTAAGGCCCCTTCCAGCTCTGACATTCCATGATTTTTCTAGTGTTAAGCCTGTCATTAATTCAGTGTGACTTTGGGCAGGTCCTTTCTTAGGCCTCTGATTCCCCATGACAGAGCTGGATAAGACGATCCCTAAGACCCCCTTTATTTCTAACAAGCCTATGAGTTGTCATTGGTAAAATTATTACTTGAGAAGTTTACAAGCCACTTTCCTAAGTGGATGTATTATTATCCCTATTTGATAGAAAGGACTGTGGTTCAGAAAAGTTAAAAGTCTTGCTTACAGCTAAACAACAGGTAAGGGCCAATTGTGTTTAGGATGCACGTCCATCCCCATTACCTTCTCCTTCCCTCTGGGTTATGGTGCCTAGAATACAGCTGGCCCTTAACATTTCCTTTTTGGATGTGCTTTTCCTATAGCAGATAATAAATGTTTAATACATTGAATTGAACCCAAGGAACTTCAGTCCTTTCCACGTTTTCCTAATCTGCCCCAGGTCTGTTTGATGTGGGAGACCAGGGGCCCCTATCTTTTTTTCCCAGCCTTCCCTACCTCCTACAGCTGACCTTCTAGAGCCTGGGCTATCAGCCTGGAGATAAGGAGGCAGGAAATCAGGCCATCTCATGAGGCTCCTTTGTTCTTCCCAAGGGAAGGCAGGGGGAGGATTGGGCAGGGCCTCTTCCCTTGCTGGGTGGCCTATAGGGAGCTTTGTTCCAGTCTCTTGGTAAATAACCCCTAGGCCTATCCCCTACCAGCCACCCCATCTCCCCTAGGGTCAGTATGGATGATGGCAATCCAGGGAAGTCCCCTCCTTCCTGGGAGGCTTCAGATCCTACACCTAACTGGCCCTCTGCTGGGTAAACAGCAAGGAAGTGGAGGTGGTTTAGGAGATTTGCCAGCTGTGAGGGGGGGGTGGGTGGAAAGGAGGTCCCCTTGTGACATTGTCATCTCTCCTTTTTAAATTAATTTCCTATGTTCTCTTTTTAACCTCAATAAACAAGATGTCATTTTTCTCTCAGCCTTGGTTTCCTCATCTGAAAAAGGAGAAGGGCTGTATTAGATGATCTCAAAGGCCCTTCCCACCTCCAAATCCTGTTTCTAGGAGCTCTTGTAGACTTAGGAAGTAGGCAGGGATCAACATTTCACGGAGGAGAAATGGTCAACTAGCGGAGGGAAGGGTAACTTAACCAAGGTCATACAGCTGAAGTTAGTGCCAAAAATATGTGTGTGTGGTGGGAGGGGAGGGGCCCTCAGGCCTGATCTCCTGAGCTAATTGAGGGTCTAGAGGTCTCTAGTCTGGGTTTGGAGACTGAATTGGCCATTTCCCCCTTCTCCACTTACTCACTGAGGCCCAGGAAACTTGAATAAGTGACTGCCTAAAGTCACTTGGGTAGTAGGAGATATAGTAAGGGTTCAGACTCGGGTCCTTTGACTCTAAACCCAATTGTCTTTCCATTCTACCTTATTGCTACATACACAAATGGTTAGCTATCCATATACACACTAACTCCCTAGGCTTTGTCCTCCCTTCCCTTCTCTTTTTGCTCTATACTACCTCAATTGGTGGGTAGTTAGGTGATGAAGTGGATGGAGCATTCAGCCTGGAGTCCTATCTTCCTAAGTTCAAATCCAGCCTCAGACAGTTACTAGTTGTATGACTTTGGGAAAGTCACCTAATCCATTTCCCTCAGTTTCCTTATCTGTAAAATGAGCTGGAGAAGGAAAAGGAGAGCAACTCTAGTATGTTTGCCAACAAAACCCCAAATGGGGTCACAACAAGTTTGACATGACTGAACAACAACAAAATCTTGCTTGGTGATTTAATGAATTCCCATGAGTTCAATTATGATCTATATATCCAGCCTAAATCACTCTACTGAGCTACAGTCGTCTGTCACCAGCTGACTCTTGGACATCTTGACCCGAATGTCCCTTAGGCCTCAGATTTAGGATGCTCAGAACAGAACTCATTATCTTCCTCCTTCTCTATCACTGTCAAGGCCTCCTCCACTTGTCCCAATCACCCAGCCTCACAAGCTCTGCCACCCTTGACCCCTCACTGTCTCACCCCACATACACAATCCATTGCAAAATCTTGTTATTTCTACCTTAATAGCATCAACTTATATGTCCCCTTCTCCCCACTCCCACAGCCAGCTCCACCTCACAACCTGAACTACTCCAACAGGCTTTTAATTGATCTCCCTGCCTTAAGTCTCTCCTCTCTTCAGTCTATCCTCCCCTTGGCAGCCAAGGTGATTTATCTAAAGTGTTAAGTCTGGCCATGTCACCCAGCCCTGATCAATGAGCTCTAAGTGGCTCTTATTATCTTCAGGATCAAATATAAAATATAAAATCCTCCATTTGGCATTTAAAACTCTTCATAACCAGGCACCTTCCCACCTTTCCAGCCTTCTCCTACCTTACTCCCTTCCACTCACTCTGCCCCACTCCCACATGACCATCTCATGGTCTTTGCACTGGCTATGCCCCATTCCTGGGCTGTTCTGGCTTCTTCATTTCCCAGGTTTTCTTCAAAGCCCACCTTTCTTTGTTCTTTCCTCATCCTTGAAGCTGCTAGTGCCTTCCATTGTGGCACAGGGAAAGCCTTTAACAAATGCTTGTTGACTGACTCTTTATTAAGGGATCTTAGACCCCTTGTCCTGACATATTTTCCTCAGAGACTCCTTGCAGATGAAATCTCTGGAGGTTAGGCATGACTCTCTTCTTGGGTATCAGATTTTAAAAACAGATTTTAAAACACAAAACACAGCTAACCAATCTGCAAGTATTTATAACGCCTAGCCATCGCCTGTGCCAGGCACAGTGCTGACTCTACTACAGATTGTGCAACTCTCATGGGCTGGCCACTGTTGTCCAAATGCCAAAGGTATGTTTTCATAAAAGACTTTTATGGAGAACTCACACAGGGCAGGCTTTCACATGGTGGTCAGAAGAAGCGATACAAGGACATTCTCAAGGTCTCTCTTAAGAACTTTGGAATGGATTGTGTGACATGGGAGACACTGGCACAGGACTCCTCGGCATGATGTGCCCACATCAGAACAGGTGCTATGCTCTATGAGCAAAGCAGAATTGAGACAGCTCAAAGGAAACACAGGATGTGCAGATTTAGAGAATCCATCCCAAAAGTTGACACGGACTATTTGTACTCGACCGGTGGTACAGCATTCTGAGCTCATCTTGGTCTGATCAGCCATAGTTGGGACACATTGAAAATTGACTCTAGCATAGTGATGTCATTTTGGTCCTTTTGGAGCACAAAGGACAACAACCAACCAACCAACTAGCCAGGTGTGGAGGATGGAAAAATAAGAGAAAGCCCTTGGCAAGTAGTTTACCTTCTACCTCAAGCACCTTTGGGAAAGCTGACCTGGGAAGATTGTCACACCTCAGTTGTAAATGAGTTTATCAGAGGCTTCCTCCCCATTCCCCAGAGAACCAGCCATAAGGAGAATGCAGAACATTAAAGGAGGAGGGGCAGGGTGGGAAGCAAAGACTAGGATATGAAGTCCAAATTTGTTTAGTTGGAGTAGAGACTAGCTTCAAAGACTTCACAGTTTTGCCTGGGGCCAGTTTGAGAGGCATATGAGGAAGTAGCTGAGATGGAAAGAGATCCATCTTGGAAGTCAGGAGACCTAGGCTTTAGTTCTGGCTTAGACACACTCACTTGCTGTGGCACCTCCCCCTCTCTGGACCTCAGTCCTTGGTTGTCAAAAGGAGACAATCCCTGCCCTAATTATCTCTGGGTGCTGTCAGGAAGATCAGGAAGGGGGTATAAAAGGAGGGAATGTTATCATTGTTGCTTGTATGTGGGCATGTGCCCATAGTAGGGGCTTAGTAAATGTTTGTTAAGTGATTAGACGAGTTATGTAGAAACATACACTTCTGGGAAACTAGGAAATAGAATCAGGAATAAAGAAATGTGTTTTCCTCTCTGTTTCAGCAAGAGTGGTTGGGGATCTAGGGAATAGGGAGGTGCTTGACGGGCTGGGCTGTTGTTTGGTAGAGCAAAAGAAGGCGAATAACAAAGCCAGCCACATAGAACTTGGTGTTTTTCCCTGGTCCCTCTGAACCCAGCTTTGGGTTTTCTCTCTCTGAGGAGCAGAGTTGGAAGCTGAGTGTGGAGAAAGGGGGAAGGAGGTTTGGGGGGCCACAGACAGCAGGTAATCCTAGGGGGCATTGGCTCGGGTCTTCTAGCATCTGCCAAGCCAGAGGAGTCTCTTTGGGAACTGTGTGCCTGCCTGGCTTTCCCTGTGCCACTTCTGACTCCCTTCTCTTCCCCCTCCTCCCCAGCTCCCATAGCTATAGGGCACTCAGAGAAGCGACCCTGCCTGCTGGCCTCCATGCTTCTCTGAGCTGTAGTGCCCAGCTCACACCTGCCTTCTCCCCTCCTTCTCTTCCCCCTCCCCCCATTATTCGTATCTGATACCAGTTGACCAAATTGCCAGGCCTGGATTCCCCTTGAATTTCTTCTTTTCAGACAAACCCTGAGTGCTCAGTCAGCCAAGCCCCAGAACAGTATCAGGGCCAAATCCATTCATCATCATTCAAGGATACTAACCAAGTGGGGACCTGAGTTCTGGCTGGGTTGGCACTGTAGGCGGCAAATTGGGGGACCAGAATCTTCCCACTCTTCTACCCAAACTGATGGTCTACACTGGCTGACACTGAGAAAAAACCTCCAAAAGAGACCAGCAGAAACACAGCAAATGGTAAACACCAGTCTATAAACAAATGGTCAGTAGGAGGGGTAGTGGAAAGAGTAGCCAAGACTTGGTAGGGAATCAGGAGAGCTGGGCTTAAATTCTACCTCAAGATGAATGATAATACCACTTATTTTACAAGTTTACAAATTGCCTTCCTTCCAATAACCCTATGAAATAGGTCCTGCAGGAATTATTTGTCCCCACTTTACAGATGAGGAAATTGAGACCCAAAGTGATTAAGGGACCTGATGAAGATCAACTTTAAGAGTCAGATAGCGTTCCTATCCAGGTATGCTGACAAGAGTGCCCCACTCTCACTCAGCATCCTACCTACTACTTCTCACTGACTTGTGTGATTCTAGGCCAGTCACTTTCCTCCTCTGGGTCTCAAATTTTATATATACATACACACACACACTTATATATGTGTATATGTCCACACACACATACAAATTTAACACACATGAGCATTTCAGTGTACAAGGAACAAAAAAGGGAATTGCAATGAAACTGGAAACCTGTTACATAATTTATTTCTTTTAAAAAGCATGTATTAAATTTAACACAGTAACTACAAAACTGCCTTGCTTGTCAGTGTAACCTTCTGAACTTCCATCTGCTCTCTTCTATCCGTTTAAAAATGTTTTATTGACTCTTTTCTTCCCTTCCCCCCACCCCCAGCCCTCCCTTGTAACAAACAAGTAGAATCAAGCAAAACATACCAACACATGGGCTAAGTTTGAAAATATGCACCCTAATTTGCACCTGTAGGCCATCCCCTCTCTGCCCAGTGGGCCGTAGTCTTTCTTCTATAAAATCAAGGGCTCAATTTGGATGTGATCCGCTCTAGTCTCAGACTCTTTGAGACTTGGTGCTCACATGAGGCATGGTCAAGCATGGTTTTATTTCCCACCAGAGCATGCAGGAGAGCGACACTCAAACATGTGAGTGACACATGTAGAAAAATTGTCTTATTAAAAAAATAACAACTGGATACTTCCTTCAACCCCTTAGCATTCTGTGAGTTAAAGAAATCTTTCCTTGGATTAAACCCCAAAGACTTCCTGGAGGAAGCATGAGGTCTGGGAGGCAGGGAGGGTCTCAGAAGCAGGTTTGGATCGGCTGGGGCAAGAAAGATGTTAGGTGGAAAGGCCTTACTGCTTCTGGGCAGTCTCTCCCGTGGTCAGACCAATGGAATTTGAAATAAGGTAAGGGAGAAGGGCCTGGGGGCCCTTACAAAGACCTAAGACCCTGAGGGGAGGAACTGAGTCTGGGGTTTCTTGGGTTAGTTTTAGGTCAGATCCTATCAAGGTTAATTATTCATTAACTTCAGGAAGGGAGAAGCTGAGAATCTGTGACCTGCCATTCTGACATGGAGAGGCCCCTAAAGAAGTCACTCACAAACTGGAAAAGTAGCCCTCGAGGTTGGTTTGGATTAAAGGTGAAATAGTTCTTGCTGGTGGTATACAACCTGAGGCTGAGAGTGGACAGCCAGGTAGAAAGGATTGTGCTTGG
Source organism: Pseudochirops cupreus (assembly GCA_028627135.1). Classification (NCBI taxonomy): domain Eukaryota; kingdom Metazoa; phylum Chordata; class Mammalia; order Diprotodontia; family Pseudocheiridae; genus Pseudochirops; species Pseudochirops cupreus. The sequence continues at coordinate 226,783,889 of CM053581.1, forward strand.
GGGCAGGCAGCTACATTCCAGAAGCCAGAGAGAATTTTCCATCTCTGTGCACATACTCTGAAGCACTACTACCAATCCATCTGGGTCCCCTGAAACATTTGTTCCAGAAAAACAGAATGTTTCCACATCTATTCTCTCATATTTTCCCCCATAAAGAGTCGTGTGAAGTTGGTAAAGCAGAGCAGATGTTGTACTCATTTTTCAGGTGAGGAAACTGAGGCAAGAGGAAGCCGAGCAATTCACCCAAAGTTCCCATCGTCCATTAGTGGTAAAGCTGGAATCAAAATGTGAAACTGCAGGCTCTTTACTTGACTTCACTGATTGTCCAAGGACCCTTGGCTGTTCCTTGGGAGCAGGTGGTGGGCTGAGTGGATGCTCTTCCTTGACCATTTTGTATTTCAATCCATGTCACAGATTGGCTTACACAATACAGTTCACCTCTGAGCAGCTTTTGGGTTGTCAATACTGCATGTATAAGGACTCTCGTAGTCTCTAAGAGAGCTATCTCATAGCAGAAGGAAATTTAATTCAGTCTCGATCAACAAGCCTTTATTGGGCACTTGCTGTTTTGAGAAGTGCTAGGTGCTCTGGGGAGATACAAGGATTTAAGATGTTCCCTGTCTTCAAGAAGCTTACAGTTTATTTGGGAAGACGCCTCTTGGCAGAGAGGTGGTGGACCCTGGGTGCAGAATGAGGCATACTCTTCAGACAAGGTCAATGTTACGATTTATTTTTCTTGAGTGTTTATTGAGGGGTGTTATGGCATAATGCATAGATAGACCGCCTCAAAATCAGGAAGACTACGGTTCAAGCCTTGTCTTTGACTGTGTGACCTCCCAGGGCTCCCCAGGTAACTCTCTAAGACCATACATGGCCAGTTGGCATTGATAGAAGGGATTTTCTCACTGGAAGTTCCCTACACCAATGAGATCACAGGTCCATACTCAAGAAAAACCCAAACTGATTTGTTACGGTTCTCTTAATCATTAAATCTGATGGCCTTTTCTCATCAATCACCATCCTTCCTGACCTCTCTGTAGCCTTTGATAACCATCAGTCCCCTTCTTTTCTTTGGTACTCTCCTTTTTCACCAGGTTTTCATGACACTGCTCTTTCCTAGTTCTCCTCCTAACTGCATGGCAGATACTTCTCGGTTGCCCTTGCGATGTCTTCACTGAGGTCACATCTGCTAATTGCAGATGTTTCCCCCAAGACACTCACCTAGGCCCTTTTTTTCTCTATATACTATTTCACTAGGGAACCCCATCAACTCCCATGGATTCGACTATTATTTCTACGCATGTGAATCTCAGATTTATTTACCCAGCCCTAGCCTCACTCCCGACCTCCGGTTTCACATCTCCAACTGCCTATGATGTCTCCTATACACCTCAAACTCCACACTTCCAAATCTAACCTGTTATCTTTCCCTCAAGCCAGTCTTACTTTTTAACTGTCCTGTTATACTGGATATGCCCCCATTCTCCTAGTCACCCAGGCTAGCAACCTAGGTGATACCCTAAAGTCCTTTTCCTCAACCCCCATGTCCAAACAATTGTCAAGTCTTGTTGTTTATACCTTTACAACATCACTATTGTTCAGTTGTGTCTGACCCTTCGTCATCCCATTTAGGGTTTTCTTGGCAAAGATACTGGAGTAGTTTGCCATTTCCTTCTCCAGCTCATTTTACAGATGAAGGAATTGAGACAAACTGGGTTAAATGAGTTGCCCAGGGTCACATAGTTAGTATCTGAGGCTGGATTTGAACTCAGGTCTTCTTGACTCCAGGCCCAGTGCTCTATCCCCTGTGCCATCCAGCTGCCCCTTTATAACATCACTAGGACACTCTATTCTTTCCTCTGACAAATTTCACCATCCTGGTACAGGCCCTCATCACCTCATGCCAGGACCTTTGCCATAGAAATGTCTTCTTCTTGCCTCAATTCTCTCCCTACTCCAGTCCATTCTCTACTCTGTTGTCAGACTGATCTCCCTGAAGTGCAAGTCTGTCTGTGTCACACCCCCCCTCCTGTTTAATCAATTCCCATGGCTCCCTATTGCCTCCAGGATGGAATATAAAACCCCTGTTTGGCCTTTAGAAGCCTTCACACCTGCTCCTTCCTGCCTTTCTAGTCTTCTTCTACCGCACACCTCCCAATCTGGGATCCAGCACCATGAGCCTCTTTGCTGTTCCTGGAACAAGACCCTCCCTCTCTCAACTCTGGGCATTTTCATTGGTCATCTCCCATGCCTGGGATGCTCTCCTTCCTCACCTCTTTCTTCTGACTTCCCTGGCTTCTCTCAGGGCCCAGCCAAGATCCCACCTTCCACAGGAAGTCTTACCAGAGCCCCCTTAATTCTAGTGCTTTCCCTCAGCTGATTATTTCCAGCTTCTCCTGCACATAGCCTTTTTTAATGGAGATATTTGACCCCCCCCCCCCCCCCAGCCTGGCTTAGACTGTGAGCTCTTTGAGAGCACGTGCTATTTTTTTGCCTTTCTTTTGTACCCCCAGAATTTTGTATAGTGTCTGGCACGTAGTAGGTACTTAATAAATGTTTGTTGACTGACTGACTGACTAGTTGGGAGAATCATTGGCCAGTGACTTAAAATAAAAGAACACAAATAAAACATCTGAAAAGAAAAAATAATCTAACTGGGAAGACAGAGTTATGAAGCCAATAGGGCAGAGAGCATTGGGAGGGGAAGGAGATAGAGCCGGTGAATGATTGTGAGAGCAATGGTGGGCCACAATCATCTGCTGGGGTGAGAGAGGGTGGGATGGGGTCTGATTTCCCAGGGGGCCCTAATTACTAAGGAATACTAATAATAGTAATAATAATAATTGTATAATTCCTACTATATGCCAGGGACTGTGCTAAGTGCTTTACAATGATCATCTTACTGATTTTTCACAACAGCTCTGGAAGGCAGGTGTTGTTCTTAATCCCCAGTTTACAGATGAAGAAATTGGGGCAAACAGAGGTTAAGTGACTTGCCCAGGGTCACTCAGCTAGTATTAAGTGTCTTGAGGCTGGATTTGAACTTGTGTCTTCCTCACTCCAGGTCAAGTGCTCTCTCCTCGACACCTAGCTGCCCCTAATGACAATGTTCTCATGTAGGCAATGCTTGTATACATTGCCTGCTAAGGGGCTGTCTCCACTATGAAATCCTCCCTGGTTTCCAGCAGAAAATGTTCTTTTCCTCCTCAGCTTTTCTGGGGGGTGGGGGGTTGCTGAGATCTCTTCTTTACCACTACCATGCCAGGCTTAGCTATCAATTATATGTTGGCTTTTCCCCTCTGTTTTCCCATCCCCCCAGAAGAGTTCAAGCTTCTTTAAGGCAAAGATATTATTATTTTGTTGTCATTCTGGTGTCTTCAGGGCCCGGCACTGAAGCCTGGCAAATAGCAGGTGTTTAATAAGTACTTAGGGCAGTTAGGGGGTGTAGTGAATAGAGTGCCAGAGTCATGAGTCTGGCTTCAGACACTCACTAGCTGAGTGACCCTGGGCAAGTCACTTTATCCCATTTGCCTCAGTTTCCTCATCTGTAAAATGAGCTGGAGAAGGACATGGCAAACCACTCCAGTGGTCCATCTCTGCCAAGAAAACCCCAAACGGGGTATGAAGAATTGGACACACCTGAAACAACTAAGCAACAACGATAAACACTTAGTGATTTGAATTAAATTGGGGGGAAAAGGGAAATGAAAAGGATTCTGATAATTAAGGGAGTCACAAAAGGATGACAAAGTCTCTGCCCTCAGTGAGCTTATACTTCTTCTAGAAGGCAGAGACGCAGAGGGGAGTTTTCAGGAATGATAAAGGAATAGAAATGGGGGGGGGTGCTGAAGATGGGCAACAGATGGTCTATTACATCTGAAGAGAGACGCTGATGAGAACGGCCTTCCCAGGGGCTAAGGAAGAGTGGAAGAGAGAAGGAGATAGACACAGAGACAGGCAACCAGAGACAGAGCGAGACACTGGGAAATCAGACTCAGGCTTAGAGATGCCTGACAGAATCAGGAGGAACATGAATCACAGCCCCACCCTCCCTGTGAGAGCCTTGGAGGCCCTCTGGCTGAGGGCATTTAAACCTAGTCTGGAGAACACATCAGAGAATTTCATTGTTGGAAATGGCCTCATACAGACTTTTCTCTTGGGGGCCTGGGGAGGTGGTGCCTGTTTCCCTACTCACTGATTCCTGCAGGGTGGTCCTCTTAAAAAGGCCCCCTTTGGACTTTAAACGGAGTCATATTAAAATAGGCCACCCCTTCTGGTAACTCTGTCTCCTGAGTCATAATAATAATTCATGCTCCTACAATGTTCCCCTCACAATGGTCTGGAGGGGAAGGTAGCACAAGTATTATTATTATTATTATTATTATCCCTATTTTATAGATTAGGAAACAAAGGTTCTAAGAGTTGAAGTGACTTATTCAGGGACACATCGTTGTTAAAACAGAGTCAGAGGCTGGACTGGGAATCAAATCTTGCCTTCCAAGTAGAGTTGTCTTTCCATGCTGAGAACCTGGGAAGGCATCAGAGCCACCAGGCTGCAGAGCCCTCATTTCTCCAAGGTTCTCATAGAATTTTAGAGCCAGAAAGAAACTTCTGTGCTAACAGGCTCATTTTTTGGTTGAAGAAACGGGGGCCAAGGAAAATGCAGTGACTTGCCCAAAGTTGCACAAGTGGTAGCATCAAAGTGGGGATTTGAACCCAGGTCAGTGCTCTTTCAACTGTATCTCATGCCCTTCTCAACATGAGGACTTTAGAACTGCTCGTCCTTCAAGCAGGCTCAGTCCTTGCTATTCCATAGAAGCCCAGATCTGCTTATGAGTCTCCAGACACCACCATCACCACCATCTCAATTACCTTCATACCGTAGAACTTCCTTCAGCACCCTGGAACATCCCTACAACCTTCTACCTCCATTCTCTCATTATTATAATTTGGGAGGGGGGAGGCAATTGGTGTCAAGTGACTTACCCAGGGTCACACAGCTAATCTGAGGCTGAATTTGAACTCAGGTTCTCCTGACTCCAGGGTGGTTGCTCTATCCCTTACACCAGCTCATTGCCCTCCATTCTCTCATTATTGGTAAGTTCCTTCAGATCCTCCATTTTGGGGAAGGCCCAGTCTGGCCATCCTTCATTACCCTCCTAGTTCTGTTTCTGATTCTGCAGACTCCACCTTCACTCAGGGACCTCCACCTTCCCTTTTCAGCTTCTTTTTGTGTGGGTTTATCTTCCCCATTAGAATGTAAGCCTCTTCAGGGCAGCCACTGGCTTCATTTTGCTTGTGTTTGTGTCCTTGGTTCCTAGCAGGGCCTGGCGCAGAGTAAGTGCTTAAGGGAAGCTTGCTGCCTGCCTCACCAGGGGTGCCAGGGGTAGGGGATAGGAGAGAGAAGTCAGTCAAGGTATCCAGTAGTCTCAGACCTGTGGTTTTGTCACAACCTTGAATTATGTTCAACAGGCTTTTCTGTTGTTATTTAGTTGTATTTCAGCTGTGTCTGACTCCGTGACCCCATTTAGTGTTTTCCTGGTAGAGATACTGGAGTGGTTTGTCGTTTCCTGCTCCAGCTCATTTTCCAGGCAAACAAGGTTATAGACTTGCCAGCTAGTAAGTGTCTGAGACTGGATTTGAACTCAGGTCTTCCTGATTCCAGGCCTGATACTCCATCCACTGTCCCACTTTAAGGCCTAATATATAATAGGCAGTAAGAATCCAAAGATAGTCAGTTCAAGTCAAGCCAACAAACATTTAAAAAGTGCTTGCTATGTGCTAGAAACTATGCTAAAGCACTAGAAGAGAAAAAAATGAAGCCATTCCTGCTCTCAAGGAGCTTCCTCCTAATCTTCAATTAGTGGCTGCCCCCTCTCTCCACATAATGATGTGATCTGCTCCCCAAATCCAGGGTACCTGGGGAAAAAAAAGGCACGTAGGATTTAGGGAGGATGGCCTCAAATGCTGGCAGCTCTGCTGCCCCAAGAGAGGACGTATGTGCTCCAAAAGTAGAAAAACTGGGTTTGAATTCTGGGCCAAGTCAGTTTGCCTGCCACTCACCTTTGATTTCCTAATTTGTAAAATGTATCTCAAAGGCCCCTTCCAGCTCTGAAGTCTGTGATTTGGAAATCCTTCTTGCTCTGGATGGAGTGAGTGAGAGAGTGAGTGAGTGAGTGTGTGTGTGTGTGTATGTGTGTGTATGGGGAGGATTGCCTCAACCTTTGTCCATTCCCTCTAAAGCCGAATGGGGATCCCAACAGATGGGGTTTAGAATTTGCAGGAAGTGGTGGTAGTGGGGGTGGGATGTCACAGGGAGGAGGACAATGGTGATAGCCACCTGACCAGTTCGTGCTAAGAGAAATCTCCCATATGACTGCCTTGGACTTCCCTGGTTCCCTTACAACAGCAAAACTCCACAAACAAATGGAGGGGAGGGGAAAAAAAAGGCAAAGAAGGGGTGGTAGGATTTGTTCAGCCTGAGAGGGTAGGGGGGAGGAAATAGAATTTCAAAGCGGTTTTCCCCTCGGCTACCCCTTTTCGCAGCCCTCCCCCACACCTATCCCCACTCCCCACACAGGCTGCATTCCACAAATACAGACACACTGGGGGTCCAGGCTGGGGAGAAATCAGCTTAAACGAGCTCAGGTTACAGCCCGACTGCTTTCCAACGAGCTCAGATCCGCCTGGTCCCTTCCAATCTAAACTCACCCTGGTGGGACACTAAATTCCAGCCCACACTCCCACCCCCTCCAGTCCCCTCACCTTCACCTCTCATCCTGCTGGCCCCTGTCATGAGAAAGGAAGTCAGTCTAGCAGGAGGTAAGGAGGGAGGGAAGGAGAGAAAGGCAAAGGGCAGACTGAATTTCTGGGTCTGAAAAGGAAGCTGAAAATGGTGTGTGTGTGACAGGGAGAAAGTGAAGGAAGGTGGGGGGGGGTATGGAGATCATAGGATCATGGATTTAAAGCTAGAAGGGGCCTTATGGCACCTACAGACCTTTTTACAGATATAGAAACTGAGGCAAAAGCCCAGAGAGGTAGAGAGACTTGCTTAAGGTCACACAGCTAGTGAATGGCGGAGTATAGTTTCAAACCTAGATTCCTCTGATTTCAAATCCAGCACACAAACCCACTGCACCACACTGCCTCTCACTTTTGCTTGGTTTGTGAGTTTAAAACTCAAAAGAACCTTAGAGATCATTGTCACCCTCCCATTTTACAGATGAGGAAACTGAGGGTCAGAGTGATCAACTAATTCAGCCAAAATCATGCCCAGGTAGCCTAACCAGGATTCCAATCTGGGTCCATTGACTAAAGAAGTCTGTGAAGGATTACAAATGAGCAGATCAGGATTTAAATACTGGCTCTGTCCCTTTTTATCTATATGACCTGGGGCAGGTCATTCAAAGTTTCAGGGTCTCAGTTTCTTCATCTGCTGGAATCAATGATTTAAAATCCAGGGCTCTTTCCTGCAATATGTTATTGCATCTATTTTCCCCTTCACTTTTTTTAAACAAGAAAAAGGAATAGTAAACTCTATATTTCTTAGGTCTAAATCTTACCTGGTTAGCCCTTAGGATCATTTAAAGTCCTTGGGACTGGGATAGAGTTATGGGTGGCAAAGAGGGAATGAGGTAGCTGGAATGAGGTAGGTTTGAGGGGTCATGGGACGGATCATTCCTTAATGGGATCATTCTTTAAAGGTTGGGGTGCACACAACACAATTTTGTCTTCTGTTACACACACACACACACACACACACACACACAGCCCAGAGCAGCAAAGAGCAATGGAAAATATGCTAGGTTCAATCTTCCCCAACTGGGGCCTCACAGAGCTTAAGGGATTGAGGGTTAAAGTAACCTTGTAAATAAGAACTGAGGTTTCCCAGCCCACAGATGTTCTAATGCAAAAATGCATGACCTCAGCATTCTTTCCAACTAGCCCAATTTTACATTATTAGCTTGTCCAAGACAAGCTACTCATTTCATGTAGCCAAGAGATTCATTCTGTCCTCCTAAACATTTTTGTCTATTCTGGGCACCATCATGACCTTGCCTTGGGGTGCTTAGATGTCAGGTTCTATGAAGGCTGGGATGGATTGTAGATATACTTTCTACACTGGCCTATACTTGCCAGTGTTCTACACTCTGTGCCAGCTTAATAAATGTTTACTGGATTGAATTGGCATAAAGAGAAAGGGCAGAAGGGTAGATACCTACCTTCATTTCCCCATTAAATATCATTCCTCTAGTCTTTATTTTGCAGATGTGGAAAATGAGGCCACTGACAAGCCAGTTATGGCACAATGGAATAATTAATTTCGAGAATTTGGATACCATACTCCCAACCTGTCCAGCACCATGGCCCTTACAGGTGGGGCAGTGGTGGTGGTGGGGGATTGACCTTCACAATTTTTTGCCTTTTGAACATAGAAAGGATCTTAGAGATCATAGAACCCTAGATCTAGAACTAGAAGGGACTTCAGGGATCACTGAGTTCAACTCCCTCACCTAAGAGATGAGGAAACTGAGACTCAGACTGATTCAAGGGACTTGTCCAAGGTCACACAGTAGTAAGTGTCTGATGGAGGATTTGAACCCGTGTCCTCAGTTTCTATAGTAGATCCACTTTGTTCCACTAGTCCAACTCCCTCATTTTGTATTTGAGGAAGCTGATGCCCAGGGAAGTCATACAACTGAGCCTGAGTTTAGACAGGAGCTTTTTCCAGATTCAACAAACACCATTATTAAATTTAGCTCTAAGAAAGCAGATAAAAATATGCATTCTGAATGTTATGCCCCACCCCCAATAGCCAGGGGTATAATACTCTACACACAGTAGGTGCTTAATTCGACCTCAGTCTCCTCTAGTGATTCTGCCCAAGCCTTAAGGACGATCCTGGCTCCAAGATTCCGGTTCTAAGGATCCACCTGGCCAAAGTGAACGTCCTGGGGACAGGTGGAGCAGGATGCATTCTCAGAGAGCTCTCCTTTTTACCCTCTGGGAAGAAGCCAGGGAGGATTTAATTGCCTGGGCTCGGTTTTGCCCAGCCTGGGCCAAGGAAGTCTAGGTGTGGGGAACTTTCTTTCAACATTCCTGGAACTCCTCTCTGCCCCTAGACCTGCCCTGTCCTGCAGGGAGGGAAGTCATTTACTCAACCAATACTCAGGGATCCCCCACTTCAGGCAGGGCCCCGAAATAGAAGCTGGAGTTTTGGTTCCTGCCCTCGGGCTGCTAAAGATAAGGCAACTATCTCTGCCCGAGCTAAAGTTCATGGACCCAAGAATGTCTCTCCATACTCAGCAAATAAGTAGATTGTGCCTGTATTAACCATTCTGTTTTCAAGCCAGTGGTTTGTTTACTTAGCTGCTGACGTCTTCCTCCTAAGGGTCTATTAGTGTTTGCGTAGCCTGGTAAAGGGCAAAATTGGGTTTGTGTTTACTTTTCGTTCCCAGGGCTAATGATGCTTGACAAACAAACAAACAAAAACACTATACCCTTTTGAAGTGCCAAGAGCCCCTGGCCCTTATGGCTAAGTTGCCAAGCCAAATTGCTCCCCCTTTCTCCTTCCTGCCCCCCACCCCTACCTCAGGCACTCTCTTGAGCACCTTCTACCTTTCCAGCCTTATCTTCTGCTATTTCCTGTAAGCTCTAGGCAAACCAGTCTCTCCCAGGCCTGTTCCCAGATGCACCCTCCTGACTGCCTGGAGCGTCTCTGCCCCCATCTCTGGCTTCCCAAGTACTAGCCTTCCTTCTGTGCCTACTTCTCATACTGCCGTCCCTAGGAAGCTCTCTCCAATGCTCCAACTAGATCACGAGTGATCTCTTTTCTTCCCTGCACTCTCACACCATGCCTCATTTGTACTTTCATTTTTGTGTATTTCTTATCTTCCCTGTTAGACTGCAAGCTACTTGAGAGTAAGGGATAAGGCATTCATACTTGTATCTTGGACAATGTTTCACCCACAGTAGGTACCATTGAAAACATACTAGATGAATGATCTTCCATCTAGTAATCTGGTGATCACTGATGGCCCTTTGCAATCATGGAAAAATGGATTCGATATGGTCCCTATAGTCCCAGAGCTTAATCATAATAATAACTTATATTTGTGTAATATTTTAAAGTTCCCTTATATGCACTTCACATATATCATCTCATTTGAACCTCACAACAACCCAGCAAGATAGATAATGCAAGAGTTGTTATCCCCATTCTACGGATGAGACAATAGGTTCAGAGAAGTCAGGTCACTTGCCCCAGGTCACACAGCCAGCAAGGCAAGAACTGGACCCAGCTATTCCTGACTCCTGCTTTGGTACTCTATCCACTATACCATAGTGCCTCAGTTTTCTGTCCACTTGGGAGAAAAGATGCATATGAAAAGTTAAGCAAAATTCAAGACAATGCAAGAGATGGCCACAAAAAGAAGGTCTATGCATAGCAAATACAGTGGCAGTTTGCAGGGGTGGGAGTGCTGGGCAATCACTGGGGCCTGTAGTAGTATATAGTAATAAATATCAAGCATTAACAAACACTTGCAGATTGATTTTTTTAAAACCTATATTTACACATTGGCCCAATTCACAGAACAAAAGGAAGGCCTTCTTGGTCTGGTGCTTAGCCTGATGCCTGGCACATTGTAGCTACTTAACAAATTTTTAGTGACTCATCTTCTCTGTCTTCTTGAGATCCAGTGCCCAGTGAGATTTGGGACCTATAAAAGAGTCTGTCTATGGAAGGGCAGGATGTAGTTAGTAAAGGGCATCAGGGAAGAACCCAGCCAGGTGTCCTTGGTCTGCAGGGAGAGTGGAAAAAACCTTCAAACATCAGGCGATACTCCCCATCTAAGAGGGAGAGAGGGAGAAGAGCACTGGGATGATAGGGGACAGGTACTTGCCAGACTGGAGTGGAGGCTCTCAGCCACAGTGTCCAGTTGGGTTTGGTGAATGTAGGGGAGTTGAAAGTTCAGGAGTTTGGTGGATAAAAAGTCTCCACGAATGCAAACTATCCCTGACTGAAAGAGTGAAAAGAGGAACTCAGGGTGTGAGAATCTCAAACTAAAAACAAAACAAAACAAAAAACACGTCTCTGATTTTTGGGGACCTCTCTAAGCACGCGTGACAGGAAGATTGTCTCCGCTCTGGACCCACCGCTTCCTCCTGCCTGACACACCCTTCTCTAACACTTCCTGCCTTGTTTTCTGGAAACTTTCATTCCCATGCTGGAAATGTCTATGCCTCATGTTTGTGTCCATCATGGATAACATCACAGATTATTATTATTAAACACCTACTACGTGCCAGTTAGTCAGAACAAAGAGAACCGTGCCTAGGAGAGGAGCCAGTACAATGTTGGGTGAGCTTTGACGATGACAAAGGTCATTTCTCAATTTCAAGGTCAGATCACTGCATAGAATCATAGAGCTGGAAGAGAATTTAGAGGTCATCTGTCCAGTCCCCTCCTGTTACAAATGAGGGGGAAAGTCCAGAAAGGTTGAGGGGCTTGCCAAGGTTGTTGGAGCAGTGACACCTTGGATCCCAAGATCCTCCATCACCCATTCTACTGCTCTCTGCAGCTGCATGACCATTTCCCTTCCCCGGTAAAACAGGGTTGGGTAGGGTGGGGTAAGGAGAGGAGGGGCTGCAATCTTTGCCTTGATGACCATTCCCTGCATGGAAGACAGATGGAATGACAACCAAAGTGAAAGATCCTGGAAATGGGTTTTTGAGCTCCTTGGGATTAGAAGAAGCTGCAGCAATGGGACAGTAATGAAAGGAGGGGCTTAGCAGACTGTATGCTTAGTTATCCCTTTATGTCTGATATGTCCTAACTCTCCATCTGGGCTGTGAGCTCCTCTGAGTCAATGCTTTTCTAGTACTCTTTGTACCCCTTGTAGCCCGAGGGCCTTAGCACAGTGGCCCACCAATATACAGCAGGTCCTCATTAAAGCTTTGCTGCCAGTGCTGAGGATTCTCTCTCGATTCTCCTTCATTTTAACTTGTGAGTCAGAAAAAAAAAAAGAATAAGGAGAGAGGTAGAGAGTAGTGGAGTTTATTAGGAAAGAAAATGGATTGGAAAAGGTGGGGAAGAAAGTGGAGAAAAACAGGCAGAGGCTAAATGGGGGACCCCAATGGGTGTGTGCCCAGCCACTGAAGGGGCTTCATGGGATGGTAGACATTGGATGGCACTGAGAACCCTCTCTCACCACCCTCCGGCTCCCCCAGTTCCAAACTCCCACTTTTCACTTCCATGGTTCACTCCCCAGTGTAGAAAACCCAACAAAGTCCCCCTCCCTAACACCCACCCCTTCCCTCGTGTTGGGGCAGGTTTTTTTTTTTTTAAAGGCTGGGGGGTGTGATGCCAGGCAGAAGGTGGTCCTGATGAGGTATCACCCGCAGAGAAAAGGTCGAAAGAGAGAAGAGAAAGGAGGGGGGAAATGAAAGAGAGAACTGGGAGGGGGGCAGAGACCCAGAGACAAAGAGAAAGACAAAGACAGAATGAGGAGGTGAGAGGGGATGTGAGAGCAAGAATTGGAAGAGGGGCGAGAGGCCGAGAAACAGAGACAGAGACAAGGAGACAGGAAAAAGGGGGGGGGGGTAGAAGGAGAAAGACAGAGATGGAAGGAGAGAAAGAGAGAAAGAAAAAAAGGAGAAAGGAGGGAGTGAATAAAAGAGAGAAAGAGCTGGAGAGGAGAGATAGAGAAAAGAGGAGAGACAGAGAAGAGAGCTATGGAAGGAGAGAGAAGAGAGAAGTGGAAGGTGGTGGTGGGGAGTGAGGGAGAGAAGAAAGTGGAGGGAGACCCGAAGCCCCAGCAGAGAGAAGGGGCTGGAGAGCTTGGGGGAAACAAAAGAGCGAGAGAGCGAGCTAGGCAGGGAGAGCCGGGGAGGGAGTCTGAGCAGAAATCTGTAGCCCAGGATGTCTGACTTTCTGTCAGCCGTCTCTGATTAACGGGCTGCCTTCCAGCTCCGAGCCGGCTGCGTTCCTGGCAACAGAGCCCCGAAGCTTCCTGGCGGGGGCGGGGCCTGCTGAAAGGTTACATTTGCACAATGCGCCTCTGGTAAGCCGTGCCAGGGGTTACAGGGTGGGGAGGGAGGGAGGGGGGTAGGGGGAGGAGGAGGAGGAGGGAGCAAAGAGAGCGAGGGAGAGAAAAGGCTGCAAACGTTCTGTGCTGCCTGGGTAATGGAAAAATTCCTCTGGGGGAAGCAGAGAAAAATATTCAGTTACACTCCACCAGCACAAAGCCTTCTCCAAGGAGAGCCTCCATCTCCAGCTCGCGCTGCGGAGAACAGTCCCGGCTTCGGCAGCAGCCTTGCTTAGGAGCCAGCCGCATTGGGAGCCGGGCGCGCTCCCCTTGCGCCCTGGAGCGGGGCTCCGAGACAATGCCTCCCGACTGGTGGAGCGAGCGCCTAGGTTCTCGCCTTCTCTCCTTCGCTTTGTCCCATCTCTGGCTATAAAATACAGGTGGCACGGTGAATGGGTGCTTCACCCCCAGCTCCCGCCTCCGGCCCCCAACCCCATCCAGGGTCTACACCCCGTCCCTCGTTCCCCGTGGGTTGGCCAGAGGCTGCCAGAAGCTTAACTGAGCTAGACAAGTGATGTCTAGCTGGATTGGCAGGGCTCTGAAGCCTCCCTCTGGCTAAGGGAGATGCTGTCATTTTGGGACTTCCTCACCCCCAGATATGGTAAAGGCGTGTGTGATTGTGAGTGTGAGTGTGAGTGTGTATGTAACCAGTAGCTTGAGGAGCAACCTGCTTCTGTGGTATTGAGTTGCTTTTCTTAACAAACATTTGGGGTTCAAGGGAACCCACTTAATTTCCTTAACTCTCCCTTACACTGATCATTCCTCTGCTTAGAAGACTTCAGTGGCTACCTCTTCTCGTACCTCAGGGCTTCGGAGCCCTGCCAATCCAGCTCTTTCAGATCTTTTTGCCTGGCCTTTAGGGCCCTCCATAATTTGACTGCCCTATTTGAATTTCTGCTGCTTTCCAACAGACAGCTTCTGCTACAGTTGGGTTGGGCCTCCTCACTAATCCCACTCTTTCCCTATGTGTTGCCCAGTTCAAAATTGGCTCCTCTCCTCTACAAAGGCTTCCTCATCTTTTCCATCCCTTCAGTTAAATAGCCTCCTCCTTCCAACTCTCACATTCCACTCACACATCACTACAATCCAAAAGAAGCCTGTTTAGCACTCTTCTGTGGTTTCTTATATGGCAGGCAGTTTCCTGGTATTAGTCCTGTCAGTGACACTTGGAACTTCTGGACGGCCTTTCTTCGTTAGGACTTACACACCTTTGTAACCCCCAACACAAGGCCTAGCACGTGGTCAATCCCCAGGAAAGACGGGTGAACGGATTGCCTGCAGACACAGCTATCCCAAGATTTGAGGTCCAGAGGTTGAAGAGGAAGTGTGAATAGGAAATAGTGAGTGTCCCTCCTTGTAGAGGCTACAATTTAAATGACTGTATTCCAAACTCTCACCTTCATTGCAGGCTCCTTGAGGCCCAAGACTTGAAACTTATGTCTTTAGTATTCCCCTACAGCGCAGAGCCTTGCCCACGTTCAGGAGCCTCACATGTCTGCAATGCTTTATAGTTTTCCTAGAGATTTGATGCTCATTACATTCCATTACTGATCCCCACGAGAACAGAGGGAGGCTGAACATGGAATTCAATGGATAGCTCCTAACATCATAGGTTTAGAGGCAGAAGGTCATTTAGTGCAACCCCTTGTTTTACTGATGAGGAAGCGGAGAAGTTAAAAAAATTAGAGGTTAAGTGACTTGCTCAAGGTCCTAAGTGGCAAAGGCAAGATTCAGACTCCAGGCTTCTGACTACCGATGAGACCTTGGGCAGCACACTTGGCTCTGTTTCCTCATCTGTAAAATGAGACAGTTGGACTAGATGATTTCTCAGGGCTCTTTCAGCTCTAAGACCTAAGACTCCATAACCCCAAACTCAAGCTCTTTCTACTGTTCCATACTTCAGACACAGAGACTCAGGAAGATTAAGCAACACTTCCAAGTTTACAACAGCTAGTAAGTGGCATAGGTGGGGCCAGAGTCCCCCTCTCCTGATTCCTCATCTAGGGCTCTTTCTACTCGAGCCCCACCTCTTGTACATAGACATCTGTCTATGCTAGAATTCTATGAGAGCAGGAATTGTGTCTTATATATCAGCCTGCCTCAGCCACTGGTGTAGGGTTTAATCCACCTTTGTTTGGTCAAATTGACATATAAGTGGATGTTGGGAAACTTGAAATAACATTGATGTGTCTGTGGGAGCTGAGCCGGGGCAACTCCATGGATGGCCCTGTGGATCTCCAATAATCAGCTCCTGGGTCTATTTCCTTCTTCCATGGCAACTATAAGATCTGGACAGGGAGCCAAATCCCCCCTCTCCCCAAATATAGGAAGAAAAACTTGGGAGAGAGAAAGAGATTTGTCTAGAACTGTCTCCCATGCTCTTGTGCTAACCATCCTGTATACTTCAGTGGAAAGAATGCTAGAGTCAGGAGATAGGTCATGATCCTGACTCTGCCACTGTCAGTAACTCCTAGTATCTTCCTAAGGCTTACAGTAGTTTCTCCATCTGTGAAATGAGAAAATTTGGGCTAGATTTCAAAGTTCCATTCCAGCTCTCAGAGGTTGATTTTATAATTCTGAGATGCTAACAGGAAGGTGGTGGGAAATCAATGAAGATTCCTCACCCCCGGATTCTTCTAAAGAGCATTGAACACCAGGCTCCCCTCTCACCTATCCCTTTGAATCCTCAGTGGCAAGAAATCTCCACTGCCATTGTGGAATTCAGAAACACAGTAATAACACTGAAGCAAAATCAATTCGATTTAAGTCAAGTACAGCTAGGGGTGGGGTATGGAAAAGAGGTAAACAAAAACTTCCAGATTTTCATCACATGGTAACTCCAGGAGAATTCCCATGAAATTCCCATTAAAATTCCTATTCAAATTCCCCCCACTGCTATTCAGAATACAAATCTAGTCCCAGGTGAGCTGAGGTCTTCCAGATGTTTAAAGCCAAACGACTTCCTCTGCCCTGAATAGCAAGTCCCAGACATGGCTTTACCTTCCCTGGTGAAAACACTAGGATGGGAGTGAGGAGGAATGAGAAGTGCCCAGAATTCGTTGAGTGAGGACATGGGGCATATGGAAAAATCAGGTCTGAGCTCACTCCCATAGCCAAACTCAGTGAAAAGGCTTAGGAGGTTAAAGCTGGGAGGAAACTTAGAGATCATTTTCTTCCAATCAGCTCATTTTAAGTATGGGAAAACTGAAATTTAGAGACAGTAAGTGATTTGCCAAGGTCACAGAGCTGACTAATGACTTGATTCTCAATCCAAGCTCTTTCTACCCTACTTAACTGCCATTGAGAACCTTAGAGTCCTTAGGTAACTAATGCCCACCCATCCCCTTCCCAGTCTTTTCCCAGCTCAATATGGAGTGATGTAGGAAAGGAAACAGTCCAGAAGAGTCTCTTCCAATGCTAGCTAGCCTCTAACTTTTGGTCTTTTCTCATACCCTTTGGGGAACTGGACCAACTTAATCATCTTTTGCTCTGGGGGGAAAAGTGGAGTGGAAGGAACAAAGAGGGAGGGGTTCATATAACTGCATAAATTTTAACGTTCGCTTTCACTGAATTTAATCTGCTTGGATCTATAACACCTACGATTACGAATGCCTTAAAATATCACTGCTAATAGAATAATAGCACTTGTCTCTTGTAGCCCGCCTTTCATCCAAGCATCTCAAATGCTCCTCGAACATTAATTAATTAAGCCCCAATTAAATACTTATCATTGACTGAAAATATATTTACTGCAGTACATTCAACTGGCTATTGGTTTGCTGCAAATGGTTTAACAGAGCTGCCTTACTGCATTTGAAATAAAGACAATAAAATACGAGCATTATAAAATAAATTTGGGCCCCCAGCAACAAAGGCAGAGCTCCCAGGGAGACTGCTCAAGGACATCAGTTCTGATGATTTTTCAAGACATCTTCAGTCTCAGCCATCTTGTCTTGTCTGTCTACTTTCTTCAAAGCCAGAAGCTCATCGTAAGGGGGTCTTTCTCTGCAGGGTTGCCATATTCCCATAATTCTTCAGGACCAGAGATTCTCTGGGGCTCACTGGGGAAAGAGTCCAGAACTATTATATCCCAGGGGGCTTTTTGTGGGCATGTAGAGTGGGCATGTCTGTGAGGTAAGAGGTTCAGAAAGTATAGTCTGAAAAGACCAGGAAGTAGGTGAAGGTTGGGAAGAAATGGAGATTGCATCTTTCTCAGGGACTAGCTAACAGCATGAGAAGTTCAAGACCATTTCTCCAATGTGTCTCTCCAATCACAAAGCACTGTGGGGACATCTATAAGGCAGCTTGAGCTTGTTTAGCAGAAAAACTAAGGGATGGTCAGAGTTACAGTCAAATAGCTCTTATGGGGTTGGGAGATGCTCCCAAATATGGTGAACAAATTCAGGGACCTGGAAGGGTCCCTTATAAAATTTTGCATGCATGAGATAGGTATTTAATAAATGGTTGCTGAATGAATGCATGAATGAATCCGGTGGAGGGAGATCTCAATAAGTTTTACTTGAACCACCGACTCCAAGCTCTCCTTTTTCCCAGTTCAGTGATCCTGCCAGAATGCCTCAAGGCCTCAGTGAGATGTAGCAGGAACAGGACTGTATTTTGAGTCTACAGATCCAGGAGCCAATTCTTGTCCGGATGCCAAATATCTATGTGACCTGGGACAAGTCACTTGACTTTTTAGGGGCCCCTATTTACTCAACTGGAAAACAAGGAACTTGGATTAGACAGTCACTAAAGTCTCTTCTAGCTCTAAATCCTATGATTGTGAATTTGGAAAAAGAAAAGAAAAGAAAACTGAATAAAAGTTTAAAAAGTAAATAGATCCTATCATTGTGACTGCAAGGGAAAGAATGTGACCTCTTTGGGGTCAGAGAACCTGACCTCTGACCCTTTCTGCCTGTGTGACCTTGGGCAAGTGGCTTCATTTTCCTGAGCTTCAGATTCTTTTTTTTTTTTTTTGGAGGTGGGAAGGTAGGGCAGTTGGGGCTAAATGACTTGCCCAAGGTCACACGGCTAGAAAGTGTTAAGTGTCTGAGGCTAGAAAGTGTTAAGTGTCTGAGGCCAAAATTGAACTCAAGTCCTCCTAACTCCAGGGTAGGTGCTCTATTCACTGCGCTACCTAGCTGCCCCAGAGTTTCAGATTCTTTACTTGTAAAATGAGGGTGCTGGACTAGGAGATGGCCTAGAAGGGCTCTTCCAGCTCTAGATTTATGAAGCCATGATATGTTAATTGCAGTGTGCAGTGAACTCACTTGAATGTAGAAAAATTTAGGTCCAGGGAATGGGATGATTATTTGCCTCACAAAAAGATGTCCCTCAAAATCCAGAATAAAATGGCCAAAGTGAGGATTTGTTCTGCTGCATTGTGCATGCTCATTGAGAGGGTTTTGTTTTTGTTTTCCTTTTTTTTTTGGCTGTTCAATTGCAGAGGGGGGAAGTGGGAGGGAAAGATCAGTATACAAATAAATGAATAATTTAAAAAATAAAAAAAAGTCTGCTTGAATTCTTCCAAATAGCTTTAAAGACACTTAAATTCAATGCAAAAAAAGTATAGTATGCATTTATTAAGTGCTTACTATGTGCAGAGCACTGAGGATACAAAGACAAAATCAATCAATAAGCATTTATTATATCCCTACTATGTGCTATGTCTAGTGCTAGGTACTGGTGATAAAATTACAAGAATGAGACCTCTACCCTCCTTTCTCTTTGTTCAATAATAAACTTCACACACGTGATGTGTCTGGTGTTTTGAAGGCACATCAATGGGCTTTGGTTTACAATGACTCAATATTCACCTAGCTTTCCCAGAAAGTAACTAAGTTTGCAAAGTGCTTTACACACACACCTTATGAGATCCTTACAA
Organism: Pseudochirops cupreus; assembly: GCA_028627135.1. NCBI lineage: Eukaryota > Metazoa > Chordata > Mammalia > Diprotodontia > Pseudocheiridae > Pseudochirops > Pseudochirops cupreus. The sequence goes on from CM053581.1 coordinate 226,802,861, forward strand.
TAACCAGGAAAGTAGAGGCTACAGGAATTATTCTTCCTATTATATAGAAGAAAAAAGTGAGTCTCAGAGAGGTTGAATGACTTGCCCCTCTTACATAACTACTAAGTGTCAGGGACAGGATTGGAATGACTATTCTTGATTCCAGGTACAACCTGACTCTGGGTCTTAATCCTCTTTCTATTAGACCTCACCGTGTTTTATGCAGGATCATGGGATGATAGAATTTAAAACTGGAAGGGACCTTAGAAATTATTGAGTCCAACACACCCATTTTACAGATGAAGAAAATGAGTTTAAGTGGTTTGCCCAGGCTCCCAGAGGTAGTAAATAGCAGAGCTTGAACCTAAACCTCCATCTTCTCACTCCAGATCCATTACTCTTTCTACTCTACCCCCAAGCCTTCCCACCCCCTATAGCATTGGTGTTGGTGG
>CM053581.1:226803391-226840925 GCA_028627135.1 Pseudochirops cupreus
CCTAGGACTTTTTGTTCCAAGCTCCATGGAACAAAAGATGAGAACAAAATGATAATAATAACAATCAACTTCATTTCTGATAAGCTTTGAGGTTTATAAAGCATTTTGTATACAACAATCATGTGTGACATGATAGTCCAAGTATTATTATTCCTGTTTTACAGATTAGAAAACTGAGACCTAAAGAGAGCCAATGACTTAAAATGAAGAATACCCACATTGTTCATCACGTTGCCCTTCCTATCATTTTTCTACAAAGAGAGGAGGATGTTAACATCAAAACAACTGGGGAGTTCATCCATAGTGGAATGGGAACTAGGGAAGGAAAGTCTTCATTTGGAAAAGGCTTCCTGGGGCGGCTAGGTGGTGCAGTGAATAGAACACAGTGCCTGTAGTCAGGAGGACCTGAGTTCAAATGCCGCCTCAGACACAATACTAGCCGTGTGACCTTGGGCAAGTCACTTAACCCCAATTGCCTAGCCTTCCCCTCTCCAAAAGAAAGAAAGAAAGAAAAGGCTTCTCAAACAGCAGAAATAGACATTTTCAAAATGCAGGATAGACAAAAGAAAGAAATGGCTTCCAAATTCTTATTGCTGGAAGGTGGTAGAGCTGGGTTTTGAACTCAGGTCTTCAGACCCCAGATTTAATGCTCTTCTTAACATACCACAGCTACCATTTTATGAACCTTATTTGAGAAGGATTAAACTTGCTGCAGTAAGGGAAGAACAACTGTACCTATGTGGCTGCCATGTTATAGGACACATGGTAGGGTCCTAGAATTTCAAAATCACAAAGCCAGCAGAACCATGGTTCTTTCATCCACAGGCTAGCTTGCCGTGAGACCTTGGGCAAATCATTCCTTCTTTCTGGGCCTAAGTTTCTTCATCTACAAAATAAATGGGGTAGGTTATGTGATCTCCCAAAGTTAGGGGGCACAGCGAATAGATTGCTAGGCCTCAAATCCAGAAGACCTGAGTTCAAATGTGATCTCAGATGCTTATTAGCTGCACAGTCCTAAGGAAATCACTTCATCTCTTCCTTTCTCTGTTTCTTCATCTGTAAAACAGAAATAATGATAGAACCTACCTTCCAGGATTGTTGTAGAAGAAAATATTTGTGAAGCACTTGGCAGACCTTAGTGACACATAAAAGCTGTGTTTATATAACAGAAGTGTAAAAGCTAGCTGTTGTTATTGCTGTTGTTTATGGTGATTTTTCCCTAAATTTTGAATTTCCCTGTGGTCAGCTCTTCCGTATTTCTGCGTTTCAGCACTTGGGGGCAGGTAGCAAATGTCCACGTTTACCTTTCACTCTGAAATTCAATTTTGCCTTAGGTGAGTTCTCATCATCTATCCATGCCTCAGTTTCTCCATTTGTAAAATCAGTTTAATAACCTCTCACAAAAAGCTGGGTGTGTAGATGCCAATTGATGTTGACAAAGCAATTCTATATTCCCTAGGACAGAGAGTCCAGCTTGGTCTAGTCTGGGAAGAGGGCTGGACTCCAAGTCAGAGAGCTCAGGCCTGGGCCTGGCTCTCCCAAGAATAACTTCGTACTAAGAATAATTCTTTACAATTGTCTGACACCTCGTAGTTTCAAAGTCCACTCATACTCATTATTTCTTAGACACGGAACAGGAGAGTTAGATGGGAGGCCCAGTCTGATGTCCTTCCCATGGCCCTCTGAGAAACAGGCAGAATGAGGATTGTCACCAACAAGGAAACCTTGACTCTGAGAGTGAAGTGACCAGCATGAGGACACAGGGGTCAGTAGATGGGGCATCATCAGTCAACAAGCATTTATTAAGTACTTACTCTGTTCTGGTCACTGGGCTGGAGCTAGGGATACAAATTTGAAAAAGGTAAAAGAAGCTTCTGTTTTGTCATCCAGAAGTAGAGCCTGGGCCTTTTCACTCCTAGGCTAATGTTCTTCTTACTACGTTGTACTGTCTGTCTGGCCTTGGACCAAGCCTTCCATGTGTCCCAGCCTCAGATTCCTTTTCTATAACTTGAGGTTAACCTCTTCCTAGGAGAGGAGGGTGTTTTAGAGATTAAATGAATAATAATAACAACATCAATGATCATAACTAAGGTTTGCTAGCACTTTGAGGTTGGCAAAGTACTTTATAAAGCACTGATGGAGGTAGATACTGTTTTTATCCCCATTTTATAGGTGAGGAAACTGAGGCCAAGTGAGGTTAGGTGATTGACCCATGGTCGTATGGTACCTGAGGCAGGATTCAAACTCAGGTCTTCCTGACTCCAAGTCTAGTACTATATACGTGGTGTCATCTAGTACGAATCCATCCAAAAATTCTTCAGTGTGCATGTGCTTTCCATTCATGTAGATTGCAATTTTTCCTGTGCTTTTGTAGATGCTCATCACGAATTGTTGTGGTTGAAAACATTTGTCACTTGTGGCCAGCCTAGTGATGGACCTCTCCAAACTTGGATAGGCTTGTGCTTGGACGGTGGATATGTGGTCCCACATTGGCCTTGCACCAGAAGCTTTTTCTATCTTAGTAAAACCTGCTAAAGCTTACACTCTATAGGTCTATACATTCCAACAGCCTTTGAGAACCTAGGGTAAGTCTCAAACCATTAGGAGGCATCAGAGTAAGAAATTAATGAAGAAATCATACTATGTCATACTATTAGACTATATAATGCTATCATATTATAATAGGATTATAAATTAATTATACATATGTTATATAATTATAAATCTATTATGTTGTTATTGTATATTCTATTTTATTAATATCGCATTAATATATAATACTATATAATATTATTTCAGAGCAATGCTATAAAATGCTATTAGCTTATATTTATATAGTACTCTAAGCTATCCTCTGGGAAGTATTTATTTGTTAGCATAAAGAGTTTTTGGTATGGAAATTACCTCTTACAATATAGACGGCTCTAACTTATTGTCTAATTTATTGTCTCAGATTGTTGCTTGGGGCTCTAAGAGGTTAAGTAATTTGCCCAGAGTGCTTCCACATTGCTGTGTCAAAGCTCATTTTTTGCCTTGCTAGTTGACTCGTGTTAGAAGTCTTGATTCCAAGGCCAATCCTCTGCCATTTTGCCATGCTGCTTCTCTAGTTTGCCTTCCTCTCTCCTCTGCCTTTCCACTTCAAGCATTATGATACTCTTTTTACATATAAGGAAACCGAGGCTGAGAAAGGTAGTGATTTGCCCAAGGTCACTAGCTGTTAAGTGGCAGAGCTGGGATTCAAAACCAGACGCTGGCTAGCCCAATACTCTTTTCATAACATCCCACTGTCTCTTTGAGAGTGAAAAGGCTATGGGAAAATAAAAGGAAGTGTACTGAGGATGCTCTGTGTTTAATAAAACAAAAAATAAACCATGACTTTTAAAACAACCTTTAAGAATGAATTCTAAGAATGAGGTTGACCAATTAAGCAATCCACAAACTTTTAGTAAGCATTTACTACAGGCCAGAGACCTGGAACACAGAAACAAAAATGAAATGGTCCCTGCCCTCAAGGAGCTTACATTCTATGGGATGTGCTACTCTTCTGACCTAGGAACTAATAGAATGTTTGTTCTTTCCTTACTTCGTTCGGTTTTCCCAATCTTCCTTCACAATGATGACAAACTTGGGAGCCATTTCAAGGAATTTTGTACCTGGGGTGAGTAGCATAAACCACATCTGGGACATGCAGATGAAATCACTGAGGAAGCTACCACAACTGGGGCAAGAAGATAATAATAAGCTGGGGAAGAATTTATCTGGTAACTTCATATTTTCATTTTTCTTACTAGCGAAGTGTTAAGCTTTAAAAATTTTTCTTTTTATTAATGAACCTGAAGGACCGCAAATGCTGTCATTACTCTTCAAATTTTGGTACCCTGAGGCAAAACCAATGTAGACCGTCCCTACTCAGGGTCCTGGGCCCTCCATCTTAAGTGAGAGGGTCACACGTAAGAGGATACTGGTCTCCTCATCCCTTCTGTTCCTGCAGGAGGCTCCTTCCTTTCCATCTTCCTCTGGCCCTGGCAGAGAGAAGATATCTCATTTTCATTCTTTGCCTCCCTTGCTTTAATTTCCTTCAATTGTTCTCCTGATTAGTTCAGCCTGGGTATCTCCCCACCCCTGGACTCTGGCTCTCCCAATTCTTTGCAGCCTTTTGAATTGAGTTCCCTGCCTTTTCTAACTTGGTTTCCTTGTTCTTCCTTCAGGCACAAATACAGATTGGCCCATCCCTGCGACTCTTTCTTCCCTTCCTATGCTGGAGCAGTGAAGCTGCTACCCAGTTCAGCAGCTTCCTCTGGAAGCGCAGGGTAGGATTTATTTCCTCTACAGCAACCCAAGTCATCTTTTCCTTTGCAACAGAAGCTGTAGCACTGCCTCTCTGTGTGAACTTAGGCAAGTCACTTCATTTTGCAGGGTGTCAGTTACCCCATCTGTAAAATGGGAGGGGTTTGATTACATGACTTCTCAGATCCTTCTTGGTTCTGACATCCTATGTTCTAATATTTGACCTTCTAAGGTTCTTCCTAATTTAGAATCTGTGATTCTAAATACTTATACAACATATATGATCTGGTCATTTTCAGAGTATGTCCCATTATGACAGATGAACGGTGCTATTTAAATTGGAACACGCAAGGATGTTTTAAATAGGTTTTACTGATGATTTTTTAAAAACATCATCGTAACATCTCCAAGTATCACTTCCACCTCTCAGAGAGATATAACATATCCATATAACAAATAGTGTTTGAAATGTTTAGCACAGTGCTTAGCAGAGTGTCTAGTATACAGTAGGTACTTAATAAATGTTTATCAACTAATTGCCAAAAAAAGACAAGAAAAATAAGGAAAAAATCAGCATAACTGATTGTTATTTTCCCAAAGTCTGAAAATATGTGTAATGTACAGCACTTATGGACCGCCCATCTCTGCAAAGGGGTGGGGTGGAATGGTCTTCTCATAGCTCTTTTCAGGTCATGCTTGTTCCTTTACATTTTTTAACATTCACTTAGTGGTTATTCATTCCGTTTACATTGTTACAGTTACTGTGCATATTGTTTCCCTGACTCAGTTTATTTCACTCTGTGTTAGATCATGTAGATCTTTCCATGCTTCTGTATATTCATTATAATCCCCATTTTTTTTTTTTTACAAAACAGTAATATTCCAGTGCCTTCATGTACCACAGTTTGGCTGGCCAATTCCCAATTGATGGATATCTATTTTATTTTCAATTCTTTGCAAAAATCTCTGGGTCAAAGGGTTATGGACATTTTAGTCACTTCATCTGCATAATTCAAAGTTGCTTTCCGAAATGGTTGTACCAATGCATAGTTCCACCAACAATGTCCCAGTGTGCCTACCTTCCTACAACCCCTCCATACTGACTATTCCTATCTTATGACATGTTGGCTGATTTTCAGGCAGTGAGGTGAAACCTCAGAATTGTTTTGATTTTGGGGTTTCTCTCTTTTTTTTTTTTTAGTGAGTTGGAACATTCTTTCATATGGTTGTTAATGGTTTGCAATTCTTTTGAGAACTGTTTGTTCATAAAGGTTGCTTATCTATTAGGGAATAGCTTTTGGTCTTAAACGTGTCTGTTCATTGTTTTTGTATCTTGATACCAAACATTATCAGAGAAAGTTGGTAGAAAGACCTTTTCCCATTTGACCACTTCCCTTTTTGATCCTAGGCATACTCTTGTTTCTGCAAAAGCTTTTCAGTTTCAAGTTCTCTATTTTATCTTTTATACTTGATTCTATCCCTTGTTTTGTTCAAATTCTTCTGGAATTTGGTTGTATCAGATACTCTTATCAATAAATGGGTAATTGTCTAGAGCATTTGGGGTAAATATAAATATCCCTTTATTAAGAGTGTGACATGCTCCTCTGCACCTCCCTACACATCTCCAGAGGCCAGTGATGCACAGGAAGACTGAGCTAGAGGTTGAGGGTTGCCCTGAAGGCTACCAGCCCTCACAATTTCCTGTGATCTTGAGGAAAGAGATTTCTAAAGAGAAACAGATGATATATGTGGGGACAAATGGACACCAATCAAGATCATAGGACCAGAGCTCTAGAGCTAGAATGAAACTTGGAGACCAAATAATCCAAACCCTTTATTTTAAAATGAGGAAACTTAAGTTTGGGCAGATTCAGTTGACTTGTCTAGGGAGTTGCTCCATCTTTAGATAAAAAAGTAGCACTTGTCCCTTAATAAGAGGATGATGCATATGCACATCCCATGTCTCCCATGCTACACTGGACCCTTCTTCTTCCCTTCTCTTTCTGTCTCCACCCCCCCCCCCCACCCTTACCAATGAAATAAAATAGCCTATACTAGATGGAATCAGTTCTTTCAGAGGTAATGACATTATAGATTTAGATGTGGAAAAGACCTTAGAGGTTATTAAGTCCAAGTCCTTCATAAGTGACTTGCCCAGGGTCACACAGTGTCTAAAGCAGGATTTGAATTCAGGTCTTTCTGATCTAAAGCCTAGCACCTTATCCACTTGGCCACCTAGAAACTTCCTCAGATGAGGAAACTGAGGCTCCAAAAGTTTGGGCAGCTAGGTGGCATGGGAGATGGAGTGCTGGACTATGCCCTCAAGGCCCGAGTTCAAATCTTACCTCAGATAACCATGGGTGAGTTATTTAAACTTTCTCAAACTCAGTTTTCTTATCCATAAAATGAAAATAGCAATCGCACCTCCCTCACAGGGTTGCTGAAGAATTAGATCAAATGAGAAAATATGTAAAGCACCCTAGAAACCTTAAGCTTGATGCAAACATTAGTCATTTTTATTAAGTGATTTGCTTAAGGTCTTACAGATAATGTGGCAGAGTCAGGATTTGAACTTGGGGTTCTTTGTTTCCAAATCAGAGCATTTTCTACCCTACCATTTATGCCCCGGGAGTCAGAGGCACTGGAGGCACTGGAGGCCTGGCACAGAAGGAGAGGCACATCTCTCAGAGATTCTCAGCAGGGGTCCTGGCCTCAGGGCCCTAAAAATAATGCAGGAGACTAGGTGGCAGAGTAGAGAGAGCTCTGCATTTGGAGTCAGGAAGACATGATATCAAATCCTGCTTTGGACACCTACTAGCTGAATGACACTGGGAAAGTCACATCACCTCTCTTGGCCTCAGTTTCTTCAACTATAAAATAGTCATAATAGCTGCACACACCTCGCAGGATAGCTGAGGATCAAACGAGATAACACATGCAAAGTGTTCTGTAAACCTTAAAACCCTACGTAAACGCCGGCTGCTTTTCTAAGAGGGCAGGAGCTCTTTCCAGGACCCCAAGCCTGGCGGCTGAGTGCTTGCTCCACGTGTAGGGTATGTTCTGGGTGTACCTCCTCCTTACCACTCTGGAATAAGGCTACAGGGCTGCTGCAGTGTGAGTTGAGCCTTTGGGACCTGAACACCAGATATTTTCTGCTGCTGGCATTCCCTGACATCTCCACCTGCTGCTACACGCTCAGCCCTCTCTGGTGTTTGGTATGGGAGCCGATGCCACCCCGGAGGCATAACCTGGTTCCTCTCTCATTCCTGGCTGGCAAACTCCCACTTCCTGCTCCCTTTATTCCTATGATTCAGAGCTACCATCTGCTAATGTAAAAGCCCCTTCCATTCCTACCTTCTCTCCTACTCATTGATATGGACCTCAGCCCTATCTACCCCCCTTCCACAGTCCATATCTGCCTTTGCTCTCTTGTTTTATTGGTCCCCATGAAACCCACACTTATCCTTAGCAACAATCTACACACACACACACACACACACACACACACACACCCCATCCGTATGCCCTATCTCTTCATCTACCCTTGTGGAATTATGGCTTGGTTCAGAAGGCCTCTATATCCTTGACTCTCTCTCCAGTGCTGGATACATTTCTCTAAACCCTGTGTCTCATCCCTTCCCCCAACTAGAATAGAAAGAACAAACATACGATTGATATTGCCACTTCCAACCCCTCCCCTCACATACTTTGCCACCATCAGCAGCTTCTCCTTTGAGTCTCAGTACATCTACCACATTTTCTGGTCTAGATCTTTGTTACAGCTTATGAGCCTCCCAGGTCAAATTTCTTCCTTTCTCAGGGGATTTAGAACCTGGATCGAGCCTTCCTCTTTTCCCCAATTTCTGCCCTCATGCTCAGAGACTTCAATATACACATGGATGGTTTTTTAATACCATGGCTACTCAGTTCTCATGACCCACATCTTTACTCCTCCTCATCTGCTCCCCAGGTTGGCCACATTTTAGATCTCATCATCACTATAACTGTCTCTATGATTTTAAACTTTGGAATTCCTCTCTCTAATCATGACCTTATATCCTTCCATCTCTTTTACACCTTAAATCTACTGGTCGTCTTCAGGGCAACCTTCCCTGACTCCCCTCATTCTCCCAGTCTATCACCATTTCTCTAATCTTACTTACCTCCCCTCACATGTGATGCTCTGGTTAAACAGTTCAAAGACATATATGATCTTATGCCTTCAAATCTATTACTCCTTTGCCCCTATCACCCTGCCAAACCCCAATCCTGGATTATCTCCACCACATACCTTCCCTACTCCTTCCCAAGTATTCCTGAACACTGCTATAGAAAGTCCTACAGTGTGGGATTTCAGATCCTCCACTGGTGCATTTCCTAATTACACAAAATCACCCACAATGAGTCTACTGACTCTTAAACATGGAACATCTACTAATCAAGAAGGAAAAAGCAATAATAATCATAGCGTGTATTCACTAGAAGACAAAAACAGGAAAAATCCACATATAGTTCACCCATAAATCTCAGTCACATTCTCCCTCTAGTGTATTTGGTGTCTGTGGGGGTGAGAGGAGTTATACACCTAATACTGAATCACTCTTAGTAAGAAAACACATGTGGCTGGGGCAACTCATGACTTTAGACTTCAGGCCTTAAGGGCATTTATATCTTTAGTGAACTTTCAGTACCTTGCCTGATTTTGCTGAGCAAAATCATTTTTCTGCTAGTACCTCACCTTCTGATCCTTGGAGCTCTTCAACCGGGGAAAGCAACTTCTCTGCTACCCTCAGACTGTTGAAGCAGTGTTAAGCACTTTTAGTAAATAGCCTCCCTTGGTAGGACACTGAGAAAGTGTTACACTCTTAGTAAAAATATATCAGCACAGCTGATACAAAGTTTGTCTTCCTGGCTCTCTTTTCTTCTTCCCAAAGTATATATGGCATTAAAGGACAACACAAGCAAACTTTTCAGTTTTCTCCTCTCTCAGCTGGCACTAAAGGGTAATAAACCCAATCAGATTTTACAGTGCCCTTCTCCAATTGAAGGTTCCTCACGTCAGTTAGGTGGTAAAGTGGATAGAAGATGGGACTTGGAGTCAGAAAGACCCAAGTTCAAATCCAGCCTCACACACTTCTAGCTATGTGACCCTGGGTAAATCACTGAACCTCTGTTTGTCTCAGTTTTCTCATAATTAAAGTGAGAATAATAATAGCACCTACCTCCCAGGGTTGTTGCAAGATCAAACAAGGTAGTATTTGTAAGATAGTTAGTGAAGTGCCTGGAGTATAGTAGGCCCTACAGAGAATCACCAACAATTAGCTATTCTTATCAGCTGTGAAACCTTATGTCCTATTGGCTTCTGTATTCTGTTTTCTGCAAGAAGCCTCCTTCATCACCTTTTGTGCGTTCTGTCTCCAGCTTCTCATCTCCTTTCTTCATCTGATTGTCTCCAGCTTCCAATGTTTTGAATCAGGGCCTCCTCATGGATGGAATGACTCACCTCTCACTAAGGCTGAACAATCCACCATCCATAGTTCTACCAGGTACAATGTAAACAAACCATATACAATTTTCTGATATTTACCACAATTTTATAGTTTCTTAGCTAGAGTCTTCAAAACTCTGGGAATAGTTTATGTATATGTATGTATATATATATACACACACACACACACACACACATGTATATATATGTATATATATACACACATATATATACACATATATACAGACACATATATACATATATACACATATACATACATATATACATATATATATGTATGTATGTATATATGCATGCCTTGATACAACCCCTTTTTCCTCGGAGAGAGACCATTATCTCTTCAGTCCTCCCAGATCAGGCTGTGTCTCTCCATAAGCACTTTAGTCTGATGTGCTCTGCTTCTTTTCCAGTTGATTTTTACCAGTGTTCTGCACACAAGTGGCCTTTTTCTTTGGCTCTTTCAGCGTCTCAAATATCCACATAACAAAGAGGCAGTACTGTACATTATGATCACCCATTCTTTCCTCCTTTGCTTCAGCCTCTGAGAAAGAGATGGACTGTCTCCTCACCAAAACGAGCCACTCTCCTCGTGTCCTTGACACTATTCCTCGCTGTTCCTTCCAGAAGCTTGCTGCCTTGATCATTTCCTCTCTTTTTTTCATTATTCATTTCTCCTCATGCACTGGCTCCTTCCCTGCTGCCTATGAACATGCTCAGATTTCGCTGGTCTCTAAAAAATGGCCGGTCACTTGAACCTGCCATCACCTCAAGCTATTTCTATAAAGAGTACCTCCAATCTTCTAGCCATCTAGGTCCAGAAAGCTCAACTCCGATGGGCTAGCCACATTGTTTGAATGTAAATGTACGCTCCCTGAAAAGACTGTTTTATGGAGAACTCACACAGGGCAGGCTTTCACATGGTGGGCAGAAGAAGTGATACGAGGCCACTCTCAAGGTCTCTCTTAAGAACTTTGGAATTGATTGTGTGACATGGGAGACACTGGCACAGGACCACTCAGCATGGCATGCCCACATCAGAAAAGGTGCTGTGCTCTATGAGCAAAGCAGAATTGAGACAGCTCAGAGGAAACACAGGATGTGCAGATTTAGAGAATCCACCCCAAACGTTCATACAGATTATTTGTGCCCGACCGGTGGTAGAGCATTCCAAGCTCATATTTTTGATCTGATCAGCCACTGTTGGGACACATTGAAACTTGACTCTAGCATAGTGATGTCATTTTGGTCCTCTTGGAGAATGAAGGACAACAACCATCCAGGTTCACAACCTTGGAGTTCTCTGTGATCCTTCTCTGCCCTTCACTACCCCCATAATATCCAAGTCTTGTTGAGTCTTCCTACATCACATCTCTGCTATCCATCCCCTTGTCTCCATTAACAAGCCACTATCATAGCTTAGACCTTCACTATCTCTTGCCTGGACCATTGCAATAACCTCTTAACTGGTCTCCCTGCTTCCAGTCTCTCTTCTCCAAACCAAATTAATATTTAAAAGACATAGGTCTGACCATTTCACTTCCATGCTCAAGAACTTCAGTGACTTCCTGTTACCTTTAATATAAAATACAATCTCCTCAGTCTGCCATTTTTTATTCAGTCATTTTTAAAGTTGTGTTCAACTTATCGTGACACCTTTTGGGGGAGTTTCCTTGGAAGAGATACTGCACTGCTTTGCCATTTCTTTCACCATTTCATTTTACAGATGAGAAAACTGAGGCAAACAGAGTTAAGTGATTTGCCCAGGGTCGCACAGCTAGTAAGTGTCTGAAGCTAGATTTGAACTCAGAAAGATGAGTCTTCCTGACTCCAGGCCCAGCACTCTATCCACTGCATCATCTAACTGCTAGTCCCACAAATCTGACTCTTGATTATTTTTATAGACTAATTCCTTCTCACAAATTCTGCGTTCTGGCCATAATAGCTATAGACCAAACTCTATATAGTCATAGTCCCTGTTCCCCAATCAGGTGGCACAGTGGATGGAACCCTAGGAATTAAGATGATCCAACGCAGACACTTATTAGTTGTATGACATGACCTCTGTCTGCCTTAGTTTTCTCAATTGTAAAATTGTAAAAAAAAACCCTCTCTAACAGGGTTGTTTTGAAGATCTCATGAGATTATATTTGTAAAGCTTAGCAGTGTCTGGCACATAATAGGTGATAAATTAATGCTTGTTTCCTTCATTCTATCTCTGGTCTCCTAGACTTTGCATAGACTTTCCTTCATGCATTCAGTGGATTCCCTCCCTACCTCAGCTACAGTGCTAAAATTTAAGGCAAGCCTTTTCTGCTCCCCCTACCCTCCAGCTGGAAGTGCTTTCTTCCCTGCTCAAATTATTTCCTGTTTACTTCTCTATGTATATATCTCCTCCTAATAACTCCTGAAGTGAAAATACTGTCTTGTGTTTGTATTTTCAGTGCACAAGACTCTACACATAGTAGGTATTTTATTATAAATGACTATTGAATTGAATAAATGTGTTCCAGCAGATTTCTGGTAAACAAATTCAACTTTTCTATATTTTTCCAATATAAATTTAAAGTTTACTTTCACTGGGGAACATTTAGGTGCTGGATACCACACATAGTAATAGAGCAAACCTTTAACAATTTAACACAATGGTATGCTTTAATCCCTTCCCCCAGAAATGAGGAGGAGTGACACATGAACGTTAAATCCCTATGGAACAGAAGTAATTTGAAAACTCCAAAGGTAATCAGGACCACACTGAAACGGCTGTTTAGAAAAACAGGCAGGTGAACACCTGGAAAATCTGAATCACCTCAAAGTTCTGACACTATTGACCTATGATATCTAAGGGCAATAAGAGGGTGAATTAATATGGCTGCCAGGGGTTTCTAAGCACCAACTGAAAACTCACATGAGTGGGGTAGGCAGGAGAAAAGACAAAGGGCAGAGCAATGTTCAAAACCTAATAAAAGTCAGCCTGGAAATTATCCTGTTGATAAATCTGATGTGAATAACAAGTAAAAGAACCAAACAAAGAAGGGGAGCTAAAATCTGTGACCAGAGCACTGTGAAATCACAACCATTTGGGGGAATCTAGCTATATGGAAGGAAAAAGTGATGGTACCCAGATATATATGGTAGATTCTTGGAGCTAGAAGCTACTCTACTCTACAGAACATGTGATCGAACTGTCACACTCAGTGAAATGCTGGTAAATGTTTAACAATCACCCCTCCAAGCACGACACATTTTTCAGTTTAATTTGCATTATTAACATTTTCTCCATGACTTAAAAAACATATATATATGTTTTCGATCAGCAAAAATTTGCCTTCTCTCCCTTCCCACCCCTTCCCCCAGTTGAGAATGAAAGAAAACTAAATCTCTGTTAAAAATATGTGTAGTCAAGTAAAGCAAATTTTTATGTTGACCAAATATAAAATATGTATGTTTCATCCTGCATGATGATTCCTTCACCTCTTCATCAGGAGGTGAATAGAATGTTTAATTGTTAGACCTCTGGAAGCATTGTAGGTCAGAGTTCCTAATTCTCTTAAAGTTGTTTGTCTCTACCATATTGTTATGTATAAAGTGTTCTCCAGGTTCTGTTCACTTCACTCTGTATCAGTTCATATGAATCTTTCCAGGTTTCTCTGAAACTATTCCCCTCATCATTTCTTACAGCATAAAGGTTTTTTTTTATTCCATCATTTTCTTAAGATTAGCCAATGATCAATGAACAAAACAATAAATTATGCCCTGATTTGTAGCGTTTGTTGATTTCTGAGGTATGAATGCTCACCCTGAAAGTTTAACGGTCAGCTCCTAGATCCTGTAAGAGCTGGTTCCAATATGCCCCAACTCACCTTTGACAGAAGAGGAAAGCCCTGGTTCAGAGAGGGGAAGGGATTTACCTAAAGTCACACAACAAGTTAATTCAACAGCTGGAACTCATAATGAGTCCCATCAATTCCTTCTTTCAATTCACTGTCCCAGTGCATTGCTGTTGCTTTGGGATTTAAGGGCTTTCACAAAAGAAGCAGAGATCAGCCTTTATTAAGGTGTATTTAAAATACACAGGGGAATACATCAATCCTAACTTTAAACATTTTTTTATTGATATATTTCATTTTTATATCACCTACATTTCTCCCTCTATCTCTCCCCCTATTCTGTCCTAGGAAACCATCCCTTATAACAAAGCACCTTTTTAAAGAAAATTTAAAAGAGAGGAGAAAACATAGAGAGGGGTGTGTGGGGAGAGGGGGTATCTCCCTATACCTCTTCTTTGGTGTCAGTCTTGGTTTCTGTAATATTCATTTTTTTAAAAATTGTTTTGTGGTTGTGACCCTGAGCAAGTATGTATAACCACTGGCTGCTTTGGTTTCCTGTTTACATCAGTCCTAACTTTTAAGGCACCTTGGCGTTTGAGGAAGTAGGGACAAGGGAAAACTGATAGCGGTGTGTTAGTAAATGTTTAACAATTGACTCTCTGAAAAAAAATGTACATAGGACACACTTGTAAGTTTATTCTGCATCATTAACATTTTCTGTCTGTCTTAAGTCTGTGTTGTCTGCCTTAAACTGTGGGTCAAGAGTAAAAAAAGTTTAAGAAGCCCTGTAACACTGGACAATCAACAAAACAACGAATCAAGCCTCGATTTGTAGCATTTGCTCATTTTCAAAAGCGTAAACACTCACAATGAAAATTTGACATTTGGCTCCTGAGGCTGGTTCCAACTGACTGGAACACACATCTGGGATTAGGGCAAAGGAGAGCTAGCTAGCATTTATATGGGGCCATAATGTTTATAAAGTGCTTTACATATGTTATTTCATTCAATGGTAGTGCCATTATTATCCCCATTTTACAGATGAGGAAACTGAGGTTCAAAGAGAGGGTAAGTGCTTTGCCCATAGTCACACAACTAGAAAATGTCTGAGACAGCTCTTCCGGATTCCAAGTCCAGCACCCTGCCCACTCTGCTGCCTCAGATTTACCCAAGTCTCCCTCTGGAGATGTGTCTCATTTTGAGGAGAGGTATCTCTGGGCCATAGGGGTAATGATTTTCATGCCACAGTAGGGTAAGGAAGTAGGGTTTTAGTGGTGATTCTCCT
Organism: Pseudochirops cupreus; assembly: GCA_028627135.1. Taxonomy (NCBI): domain Eukaryota; kingdom Metazoa; phylum Chordata; class Mammalia; order Diprotodontia; family Pseudocheiridae; genus Pseudochirops; species Pseudochirops cupreus. The sequence goes on from CM053581.1 coordinate 226,818,300, forward strand.
AGAGGCTGCCCTCTAGAATGTGTACACTTGAATTACACAAAGCTGTCACCACTCCTCCAAGTATGGCATGAGAAGACTCAGTTTCCACCTTCAATGCTAGAGTGGAGATGCCACAGTTTCTGTTATAGATATTATAGATGTTTCTGTTATAGAAACTTAGATGTTTCCTCACAGTCAGAAAGACATCAAGAGAAGAAAAAGAGAAAGAGAAAGCCATCTCTTTTCAGACCGCAGGGAGGCCATGCCTTTTTATAGGGAAAGGTGAGTTCTTATTCCCGTATGACTGATTGGTTTCCCATCTCTGGTGTTATAGGCAGGAACGGCTCCAAGCCCCCTCCTAGTCTGTCCATGGAAGGGTCCAGAATGGAAACCTCTAGACATGGAGGATTCAGAAGGGTAGAGTAGGAGTGCCAGGAGGTAGGAGGGGGAATGTCTGGTTGGCAGCCTCTTAGATGCTTTATGCATCGTAAACATCCCCTCCTTCAATCCTCACAGTCTAAATGGTTGCTTTGGTTATAACTTCATTTACTTTTAAGGAGTGCTATATTATACAGCTGCCAAAATGATTTTCCTAAAGGATGGTTCAAACCATGTCACTCCCTCACTCAATAAACTCTGATGACTCCCTATTGCCCAGAGATCAAATATAACATCGTCTGTTTGTTTTTTAAAGTCCATTATAACCTGGCCCCTTCCTATCTTTCCAACCTTGTTACACATGACTCCCCTTCCCATACTCTTCGTTCTAGCCAGACTGGCCTTGCTGTTCTCTACAAGTGGGCCTTTATCTCCAATCTCCATGCTTTTGCTCTAGATAATAAAAGGAGCTGGAATTTATACAATGCTTTAAGATGTGTAATCAAATCTTGACAAACCTTACCTTATTTTATCCTTTCAACAATCTAGGGAGGTTGGTGCTATTATCTGCACAGATGAGAGAACTGAGACAAATAGAAGCTGTGACTTGCCCAGGGTCACACAGCTAGTGAGAGTCTGAGGTTGGATCAGAACACAGGTCATCCTGACTCTTGGTCTAGCACTCTTCCCACTGCACCACCTAGCTGTCCCCCATATCTGGCATGCATTCTTTCCTCTCACCTCAACTTCTTAGGATCCCTCATCTTCTTCAAACCTCAGCCCAAGCGTCACCTTATACACGAGGCTTACCCTGACCTCTCTAGCTGCTAGAGCCCTCCCCCTAGATTATTGATCTGGACTAGGCTTTATATGAACTTAGATATGTACGTGGGGCAGCGAGGTGGCACAGTGGATAGATAGAAGACATCTTCATGAGTTCAAATCTGGCCTCAGACCCTTCCTAGCTGTATGAGCCTGGGCACAAACCTTGTTTGCCTCAGTTTCCTCATCTGTAAGACGAGTTGGAGAAGGAAATGTTTTCCAAGAAAACCCCAAATAGGGTCACGAAGAGTTGGACATGAGTGAAATGAACGAACAACAACACACACATACATGACGTCTCTTTCTCTCCACCCACTCACTTACTCCTCTCCCTCCATGAAAACTCTTGAAAGCAGGGGCTGTTTCATTTTTGTCTTTGTATTTTGCTTGCCTAGTGCACAACCTGGCACACAGTGGGCACTTAATAAGTGTTGAGTGATTGGTTGCCACAAAAAGTTAAGATTCATTGAAAGGAAAAGATGGGTTGTTTTTGTTTCTCTGTGAAAGACTTTCTGATGAATGTTCAGGCACAAAATGGAGCTAGTCTGACTGAGAAGAGGACTGTGCTCGAACACATTGCCATTAAGGAGAAAGTAGAGGGCAAATAGCAGTGGTTGGAGGTGGGAGGAGCCGTTGTCTGGTAGGGAGCATGAGGGGTCAGCAATAAGTCTAGCCTCATTTAACATGTTTAATAATGATTCAGAAGATGCCTAACGGATGATAATGAAAGTTTGCAATGATGCTAAATTGTACGATGTGGGGAGAACATGAATGGCAGGTAAGGAACACAAATGGGACCTGGCTGCCTTTCTTTGGTAGGAGGACAGCAAAGTGATATCTGGGCAGGCCCACGGAATGACAGACTTCTAGATTTAGGGGCAACCTCAGAGCTCATCTAGCGTGACCCCATACCTCCCTTCTATAACATTCCCCCCAAAGAAATCATCCCTTCTCCACTTGGATTCTTTCCATATGGGGAGCTCACAGCACAAGGCAGCCCATACCCAGGGAAGTGCTTCCTTTTATTGGGTTAGAATCTGCTTTCTTATGATCCCGGCTCTGGTCTCTGGGGCTACACAAAATAAGTCTACTCCAATGTAGTATAAGGGAAAGAGCACTGCATTCAGAATCAGAGGACCTGAATTTAAAACCCTGGTCTTGCTAACTGCTATGACCTTGGACAAATCACTCTATCTCAGTTTCCCAATCTGTAAAGTAAAGGATTGGATTAGATGCTCTCTAAGGTTCCTCCCAGCTTTAACTCCTAACATACCCCTGAGATATTTGCAGGTAGTGTTTGTGTCCTCCTTAAGCCTTTCCTTTCCCAGGCTAAACATTGCTAATTTCTCCTTCATCATCATCATCATCATCATCATCATAGCTAGCATTTATATAGTTCTTAAAGTCTGCTGAGTGATTGATTTGGTTGGATTCAGTCAAAAGGCCACACTTGAGGATCTAGAGGGACACATGTGACCTGGAAGCCTCAGGTTCCCCACCCTTGGTCCCACCTATAACTGAATAAAGATCCTGTCTATGATTGGACATCCAACATCTGTTTGAAGCCCTCTAGTGATAGGGAGGAACTCATGACCTGCTGAGGCAGCCCACTGCATTTTTGGACAGCTCCATCCACAACTATAGGGTAGGAGTCAGGGCATAGAGGATTTTTTTTTCTTTTTAAGGGCATGGGTGGGGAGGGAAACTGAGGGATGGGAAGTGAATCTCATCACTTTAAAAATATACCCAGATCAGAAAGCTCTAATAATGTTTCTTACCCTGAGAGGGTTAGGGAGCCCTGGGAGCTGAGTTCTAATTTCCATGATTCTGCAAGAAATTAATTCCTGGGGCCTCTCTTCTCTGGCTGTGTTTTCTTCTCTTTCCAAATTCTCTCTCTTTCTTTGCCATGGGCTCCCATGAGACTCCCTTCAGCCAGACATGTGCTGCTGAGTGTGTATTTCTTTGTTGGGGAGGAGGGAAGAGGCAGAAGCCTGCTAGAGTTTTCCCCAGAACCTATGGAGAGGCTTAAAGAGATTACTGTCCCTTTCCCCCAAGGGGGCCAGGGTCCCAGCCTGCTCCCATTCCTCCCTTCCCACTATTATTCACTAAATGAGTTGGCCTTTCTTAAGAGCTCGGAGCTGGCATGGAAGAGAGTCCCTGTGCCTGGAATGGTGGTCGTCAGCCTAACAAATCAGCCTTGATTTGCAGTGTTCATTTCTGGGCATGCAGCTTGAACAGATGGGCTCTCCCCAGCCCTGTTTCCTCCAACCTCTAACCCTATGCCCTATGAGAAGGTTCAGTCCACCCAGAACACACTCTTTATTTCCCCCTGATGGCAAGGGAAGGTGGGGAGGAATGGGAATGGGGCAGGAGGAAGCGGTATTAATTATCGTGTGAGCACAAAATGAAATAAGGAATTAAACTTCAGGTCACATGTTGTAAAGGGACAAGACATCGAGGGTGGCACATTTCCCATGCTGTCGACATGACATCCTTACTGCTCTCATTTATATTTGAGTTGGGGGGGGGGTGGAAATACAAAATGCAGAGCCTTGGGGATCTGGCCATTCTAACCCCAGGGAACAGTTTGGCTCAGGGCAAACACCTGGTTTCCAACTCCCTTCCCCTCCTGCTCCCCCTGGAACAGAGCCCTGACCATGTGCTCAACCAGCCCCTCCCTCAGAAGCCATCCCCTGCCCCTTCCCTGCAGCCTGTGACTTAGGCTGCCCATCCTGGGAAACGAGAGATGAAAGCAGGTCCACAATATGTAAATAGCCCCAGCCTAGGCGGCTGGATGAGACCCTGCTCCATTCCGGGTTCATATTGAAGACCCGCAGGAAAAAACCAATCACAAAACAGGGACCATCTCTGCAGAGGGACTGGGAGGCAGCTGGAAGAAGCAAGAAAAGGAGAAGCCCTAGCAAGCTGCGTGTCCTTTTTCATCCACAAATGTTGAGCTTTCCCCGGGTGAGAGGAAATGTTTGTACAAGGCTCCAAACACACTGATTTCTTTTTAGGATGCACACACCTCTCCATTTTCCAGGCTGACAAAGGGATGCCGACTAGCCACAACAGTGGATGTTCCAAAAATCTTTGGAATGCCTTAAGTAGCTCATGGGGAGCAATTCTATCCTCTCACTAAGGCTGCTGGGAAAACCCATTTGGGTCCCCCTGGGTCCAGGCTGATTGGCAGTAGGGATGAGTCAAGCCAAGAATGGCAGTGTAGCAGGGGAAAAACAGCCTGGTCTTAAAATTTTAGCACATATAATTCACAAAGTGGATAACCCATGAGCAGAGATTCGGGTGGGGAGAGAGAGAGAGACAGAGACAGAGAGAGAAACACAGAGAGACAGAGAAACACAGAGAAACATACAGAGACACACAAAGAGAGAAACAGAGGAGAAACACACAGACAGACAGATAGAGACAGAGAGACAGAGAGAGAACCACACACACACAAAGACAGAGCCAGAGAGAGAGACAGAGATGTAGACAGAGACAAAGAAAGACAAAGAGGTACAGGGAGACATAGAGACAGAGAAATACAGAGCTAGAGCCACATAGACACAAAGAAAATGAGGGAGGGAGGATGGGAGGAAGAGAGACAGTCAGAGAGGGAGGGAGGAGAAAGGCAGGGAGGAGAGGAGAGGAGAAGAGAGGGGAGAGAGAGAGAGAGAGAGAGAGAGAGAGAGAGAGAGAGAGAGAGAGAGAGAGAGAGAGAGAGCTGGGTTGATTGGCATTAGAAGGGCAGGAATTTCTCAGTCTTAGAATGCTTACACCTTATCTGTGTGACTTTGGGTAAGTCATTTCTTCTCCCTGGGGCTCAGTTTCCCCATTTGTCAAGTGTTAGGAGATGTACAATATGCTCTCCCTTCCAGCCCCACAGTGCAGTAATTCTATGCCTTTCACACACTGACACATCCACAGTCTTTCCTGTAACATGTGCCTGTAACATGTGCAGGAAGATGAATATTCAGGCCTGGCACCTCCCTCCCTTTCCTGCCCAAGGCTGTGAGCCTAAGCCCTTCATATGCAATGCCCTGCCTGGAGGGGCTTCCCCCCTCTCAGCCTGGAGAGATGCAGAGGCTGTTAGTTTGTTCATTTTTTTTTTTCTCTAGACCTTGGAGAAGTGCTGGAGTATGGAGGGAGACCTGCTGAAGGCCTGCTGCAGAGGATTTTAATTCTTCCTCCCAGGTATTTCAAGGAAGCAAGAAGGACTGGATGATGAAGTGGTTCTGGTTGCGATAGAGAAGCCCCAGGAGAATTAGGTTATTTAAAGGACAAACGAATCAGCATGGAGGCTTTTCTCCACCCCTAAAAAGACAAGCTGCCAACTCCGGGTGGGGATATGCACTCTTATGGGGAAAGGAAGGGCTCTGGAGGCTCGAACTCGGGGGGTTGGCTCTCTGCTCTGCCAGGCTCGGGCTCTTTGAATCTAAAGCAATGGGGTCATGAAGCTCTGCCACTTTTCTCCCAAATCCAGTATGATTTAGTCTGCATTCTTTAAAGGCATTGTAATGTGGAATGAGGGAGATTTCGCTTTGCTCTGTGCTGGGCACAGTGATCTATTTTGTCCTGGGTTGTCACATTTTGTGAGTGGCATAGGTAATGGACAGACAGACTGGGGAAAGGTGGTTGGGATAGTGAGGGAACTCAAAACCAGGTCACATAAGGATCGTTCAAAGGAATAGAGGTAACATGTCACTGTCTTCAAGTATCTGAAGGCCTGGCCTATGGAGGGAATAGGTTTAGCCTGTGTGGCCTTAGAGGGCAGACCTGGGAATGCATGGGGGGTGAAAATCACCAGCAAGCAGATTTCACCAGATCTTAGACTATGGGCATTAGAGCTGCAATGACTCTCGGAGGGTGTTTTGACCAACCCTAGCACTTTACCGATGGGCAAACTGAGACCCGGAGAGGGCAAATGACTTAGCTGAGGTCACAAAGGGCAAAGAGGAAAAATTCTCATTTAGTTGATTTAATAAGTAAACCATTAGAGCTGTTTAACAATGAACTATCTCAGGAGGCAATGAGTCCTGTTACTGAAAGTATTTTATCAGAGGCTGGATGGCTCTCAGCTGCAAAGCTTTAAGAGAGGATTTCTGCACTAGACTGGGATGGGGAAGGAAGTGTTGGCTTAGATGACTTCTAAGGTTCTTTTCAACTCTGAGAATCCGAACGATTGATCTCTCAGCTCAGTGCCTCAGTTTCCCCATATAATGTGAAGTCCTAAGAAGAATCCTAAAATATTTGTTATCTTAAAGCCAATCCACTAATGAAAACTGTAAGAGGCAAATCCTTTTTGGTCTACTGGCCCAGTGCTGGGGTATAAACAGGCAGGAACTTATATGGCACCATTTCAGGAAAGTTGTCTTGTCCCAAATCATTTTCCTCCCTTTGTCTTTTATAGTGCCTAAATCCTATCACTGGGGATTCATTCCTTTGGGTCTTAAAGGCTTTTCTGCACCTCAAAGTTCTCTCATTAAAATGCAAATACCCACAAGCCTAACACCTCAAACGCTTATCAAGAGGATTAGCTTTCCAAAAGTGTCAAGGAGTTGAGGGCCTCACCTGAATCCCGCAGTAGGAGAGGAGGGGATCTGGAGTGGGAGTGGAGCATGCTAGTGAGTGTCAGAAGGGATGAGGGGGGACACTGAAGGGGAGGTGGGAGATCACCAAGGACAAGCTTCGACCTCCCCCACCAAACTTAACAATTATGCTAAGATCCATAAGCCAACTTGTGGAGGCATTCAATTTAAGGTCACCTCCAATCAGTCAACGATCATTTATAAAGCACCTACTATGTATCAGGCCCTGTGCTAAGTGCTGGGGCTACGAAGAAAGGCAAAAGACAGTCTCTGCCTTTAAGGACCTCACAGTCTGATGGGTTGGGGGAGACAAAATGTAAACAAATATGTACAATCAATATATGGAATAAATAGGAAATAGATTGGGAAAAGCTCCTTGTAGAAGGTGAGACTTTATCTGGGACTTGACAGAAGAGGCCAGGGCAGCCAGGAGGTGGAGATGAGGAGAAAGAACATTCCAGGCGAGAAATGCCAGGAGCCCAGAGATGAAGCGTCTCCTTTGGGAACAAGGAGGTGAGTGTGTCTAGGAATGAGATATAAGACTAGAGAGATGGAAGGGAAGGAGGATGCTATGAAGGGCCTTGAATGTCAAACTGAGGATTTTGTATTTGATCTAGGAAGTGACAGGGAGACCCTGCAGTGGTGGGGATATGGTTTGATCTGCACTTTAGGCAGCTGAATGAGGGCTAGACTGGAGTGGGTGGCTCAGTTTGTGGCAGGCTTAATGCAATGTACTTTACAAAGGCTGAACAGGGAGTGGGGAAGACTATTCCCAACCTAACCTATCCCAGCCACAACCCTTGCCAAGAGCAGTTACTTTGGATGGGCAAAAGTTAAAGTCTTACATCTGTTGCAGTACACCACCAAATTTCAACTCCTCATCCCAGTTCCCAGAAGCCAGTTCTCAGTATTATAAGCACAGAGAAAGTCCTCTGGCATTTGAATAGGTGGTGGCAGGCCACTTAGGTTATAATTGACTCTAATTAGCCCTCCCACAAGCTGTAACATTCCTCACCTGCATCAGGAGCAGGCATGTGAAAAGGAGAGATTCTTTTCTACCCTTGAGAACACCCACAGCACATCCTTCGGTGAGAATAATAGATAATCTTAATTCCAACAACCACACCTCAGTGTAGAAAGCACTTTTCAAAACACTTTATAGAGCTTTCACCTTTATTCTCCTCCTTAGGTTCTGCTTGATCTCCACTGTTCTCCCACCTGTCTGACCTCACCTCCTTTGCTGATTCCTCACCTACATCATACCCACTCACTAAGTCTCTGTCCTGTGCCCTCTTTTCTTTGCCCAGCCTATCCTGTCTCAATTAGTGATCTCATCAGTTCCCATGGTTTCAATTATCATCTCTATGCCGGTGACTCCTAGATCTACCTATCTAGTACTAATGTTTCCTGAACTATATGGTCTCTATTACTAATTGAATTTTTAATGTCTTGAATGAGATGATCTGTAGACTTCTTGGGCAGCTAGGTGCAGCAGTGGCTAGAGAGACCGCCTGCAATCAGGAAGATCCCAGTTCAAATTTGGCCTCAGACACTTGCAATCTATATGATCCTGGGCAAGTCATTTAACCTGGATTGCCTCAATTTCCTCTTCAGTAAAATGAGCTGGAGAAAGGAATGGCAAACCACTCCAGTATCTCTGGCAAAAAAAAAAAACCAAATGGGGTCAGGAAGTGTCATACATGACTGAACAGCAACATAGGCTTCTTTTTTTTTTTAATTTAAATTTATTTATTTATTTTTAGTTTACAACATTCAGTTCCACAATTACTTGAGTTTCAAATTTTCTCCCCTTCCCTCTCCTCTCCCCTCCCTCCTATGGTGGCATGCAATCAAATATAGGTTTCACAAAATATTGCTTTCACAAACATAGGCTTCTTAAATTCAACATATCTAAAACAGGACTCGTTATTTTTCTTTCCAAATCTTCCCCTATTCTGAACTTCCCTATGGCTGTTGAGGGTACCACCATTCTCCTGGTCACCCAGGCTCCCAAACTCAGTGTAGTTCATGAGTCCTCACACTCACCTCCCATATGAACCGTGTTGCCAAAGCTTATCACTTCTGCCTTCACGAGCTTCCTAAACTTTCTCTCCACTGCCACATCTGGGACCTTAGCTTTGGCCCTCATCACCCAGTCTGGGTGGGATTCTCCCCATTGCCCTCTAATCTATCCTCTCCTCATCTGCCAAAGTATTTTCTAAAGCATAATTTTGACGATGTTACCTTTCTTCCCCATTAAATAAACCAGGGACCTCTGTTTGGCATTTGAAGCTCTTCAAAACAAGGCTACTCCCTACGGTTTCTTTTTTCTTAGGCAATCAGGGTTAAATGACTTGCCCAGGGTCATATAGCAGTGCCAGAGCCTGAATTTGAACTCAGGTCCTCCTGACTCCAAGGCCTTTGTTCTATCCACAGCACCACCTAGCTGCTCCTACTTCTTGTCTTTCCAATCTTCTTACATTTTACTGCTTTCTATACATTGGACAATCCAACTGGCCTCCTTGCCATTTCTTGAATACAACACTCCATCTCTAGTTTCTGTATCTTTTCTCTGGTTGTCCTCTCAACCTGGAATGCTCTCTCTTCACTCCATTTCTGCCTCTTTAGTTGCCCTGGCTTCCTTGAAGAATTAATTCCAATACTACTTTCTTTAGGAGGCCCTTTCCAGTCCCCGCAGTTGTTAGTGTCTTCTTCCCTGAGCTTAACTTCCATTTTTTCTGTGTATATCTTATATGTATCTAGTTATTTTATTTATTTTTAAAAATCGCCATCAGATTATAAACTCCTAGAACTCTTTTTGTCTATCTTTATATCTCCAAAGTTTAGCACATAGAAAATGCTTCTTGACTGTCTGATTTCTGGAGCAGCCTTGTAAGGGCAGGAATGGTGAGCCCATTTTACAGATAAAGACAGATGAAGTTCAGAGGTTATTTCCATGCCTTCGCATACCTAATAGATGGCAGATCTTGGACTGGAACCCATCATCCAGTTCCTGGGCTTTCCCCTCTATATCTCATTGCCTCCTAACAAAAATCATAGCTTCAGTGAGGTGGCCTGTGTTTTCATCCAGTTGCTACTACTTTCTGCCAATGCAGAGTCTAATTTCTCCATGACTTATTAAAAAGTCTTTAAGGGTTGCTCAAGTAGGAAAATAGATCCCCTCTGGCCAGTCTGGTGATGTTTTTCCCAACTTGGCCAGGCTGTTTGTCAGACCACAGGACTACAGGTTACCAGGACCCATGCATGAATCCATTCTAGTACATGTCATTGGCCTAGCTTTCAAGAATCCAGTCACTTCCACAGCACAGGGAGAAGGCAGAGTAGTGTCTAGTGGGGGCAGCAGCAGCAGCAGTAGTAGTAGTAGTAGTAATGATGTTGTTTCTATCTGAATTCTGTTGAAAAGATGAGAAGTTTCATATATAATACACAATAGTAGCAGAACTTCTATAATGTATAATAAGTGCAAGGAGGCAGATTTAGGTTCAATACATAAAGAAAAAAATTTCCCTAATAATTAGAATTGTTCAAAAGTGAGATAAGCTGCCTTGGGATGTGGTAGATCTGTTTGATTTGATTCTATTCAATTTAACAAGCTTGGTGGCACAGAGGATCAGGTTCTGGACCTGGAGTCAGGAAGTCTCATCTCGATGAGTTGAAATCCAGCCTCAGATACTAGCTGTGTGACCCTGGGCAAGTCACTTAACCCTGTTTGCCTCAGTTTCTTATCTGTAAAGTGAGCTAGAAAAGGAAATGGCAAACCACTCTAATATTTTTACTAAGAAAACCTCAAATGCAGTCACAAAGAGTCAGACACTAAAAAATGACTGAAAAACAACAATGTGCTATGTCCTTGGAATAAAATGGCAAACTTAAACGGACCCTGCCCTCAGGGAGCTTACCCTTTTTTTCCCTTGGGGGAAACAACATTTATACAGATAAATAAATACAAAACATATACAAAATATATACAAAGTAATTGGGGGTAGTAGGGTCTCTAGGAATTGGAGAGAAAAGAACAGAATAAGCTTCTTGGGACTCATTATAGGAGTTGGTAGCTGAGTTGAGCTTTGAAAGAAGCTAGGGATTCCATGATTCTATGAAGGGTACATCTAGCTTGTGCAAAGGTACTCATAAGGCAGGTGGAATGTTATGTGCAGTGAGTGTATGTCATTCAGTTTGGATAGAATGTGAAGTTCTTGAAAGATAGTAATAGGTAATAAGCCTAGAAAAATAGATTGGAGTCAGATAAAAAAGGGCTTTAAAAGCCAAAGGGAGGGATTTCTATTTTATTTTAGCGGCAAAGGGGAGGTGGAGTGATACAATCAGAACTGGGTGTTCTCTCATTTGATTTCTGGAGCAACCCTGTGAGTAGACAGGCCAGAAATGGTGAACCCATTTTTCAGATAAAGACTTAAAAGTTCAGAGGTTAAGTTACCTCCCTGAAGTCACACATCTAGTAGATGGTGGTTCCCAGACTGGAGTGGTCAGAACTGGGCTTTAGGAATATCAGTTTGGTAATTATATGGTTAATGGACCAGAGAGGGGAGGAAATAGAGGCAGAGAAACCAATTAAGAGGCTATTGTAATAATTCAGGTGAAAGGTGATGAGGGCCTGAACTACACTAGTTGCCATGTAAGCACAGAGAAGAGCAAGGATTCAAGATGTACTGTGGAGGTAGAATCAACAAGACTTGCCAGCATGTGAAAAGCAGGAGGGAAAAGTTGAAGATGACTTCAAGGTTGTAGAGCTGGGTACCTCGAAAGATGGTATGAGCTTTGGCAGAAATAGGAAAGGTAGAAAGAAGGAAAGGTTTTAGAGAAAAGTACTGGGTTCTATTGTGGACAGCTTGAGCCTGAGATCCTTATAAGCAGGGGCAGGCTGGATATTGTTCTGTGGACTGTTTAGACTTAAGAAAGTGTTGGCGAAAATGTTAATAAAGTAAATAAAAGTTAAAAGTGTGCCCTGGGTACATTTTTTTGGAGATACAGTTGTTAAACATTCATCAGCACATCCCTGCTCACAAGATACCCATTTTGAAATGTCCAGTAGACATCTTTGCACAATGCCACCTGCTTTCCATATCCTACCTTCTTCTGGAACTGAAGTCCCTGACTTCGGGTTCCTGGGTTCTGATTGATGAACCATCATGGTCTTAGGGCCACTTTGGCCCTTTCCAATCATCTCTGTGTCAGACCACTAGTTTATCTGGCTTGTCGCAAGTTTATGTGTTTTTCTCATTAGAATGTAAATTCCTTGAGGGTAGAGGCCATCTTCTTTGCCTGTTTTTGATTCCCTAGAAATTCACATAGTAGCGCTTAATAAATTCATTAAAAAAAAATCCATCCATGAAATTGGTGATCCAGGACTAGAGCTCAGGAAGAACTGAGTCTGTTATACAAATATGGAAGTCCTCCGGATAGGGCAACAGTGACTCCCAAAGAAAAGCTAGACAACCACTTGGCAGGGATATCATATCACCATTGGGTTATAAACTGAGCTAGATGGATTTGGAGATTTGGGGATTATTTATCCCTTTAAGGTTTACAAAGCATGCTTCCCCTATTTTAAAGCTGTGCTCATTTACAAGAGAGGAAAGAGAAGTTCAAAAGATATAAATGACTTACCCAGGGTCATACTAAGTATCAGAGGCTCAGTGCCCTTCCTGAGCCGCCACCCATTTAAGCTCAGCAGCTAAAGCCTGGCTAGGAATTCACACTTCAACAAAGAGGATGAGGGAGCAATCTTAGGGCTGCCAGTGGGCTTCATGAGAAGGATGCCCTTGAGTGGGGCAGAGCGTGGGCACCTTCTGAGAAGCTTGTGGGCGTATGTTTCTTCACCACCCGCAAAGCCAGAGACCAAAGGCTTTGACTCACTGCTGCAGCCTTGCTCCCATCTTGGAGGACAGGGCATGGCTTGGGGGTGTCTCACTGTAGCATGGAAGGCCAGAGGTGATCATCTTGGTATATACTGCCTTTCATTTCTCATTATGCTTTGAAGCAGGGAAAGGACTGCAGAGGTAGCTCTGATCATTGGGAGCCATGTACAAATCCTCTCCATTTACCCAAATCCTATCAGTAGTAGGTCAGGCAGGCTGGTCACAAGCATTTATAGGGCACTTGCTATGTGCTCAATGCTAGGGATGTTAGTATGAGCACAAAGGGCAGTCCTCTGCTTTCCAGGAGCTTAAAAGGGAGCTGGAAAGTGGAAAGGGAAGGAAGGTACACATGTGGGGTCATGATGGCAAAGGCCAGAAAGTCACAAGCCCAAGCCAGGAGGGGAATGGTCAGCCTGGGCCTCTCTCCAAAATATTGGCCCTTAGAAGAAAGTTACCAAAGGGAAAAGGAAATTAGCACGGTGGAGGGATGGTCTAAGGGAGAAGGCCTCAAGTATCGAGCCACTTTTCAGTCAACAAGCACTCATTAAGCTCCTACTATATGCACCGACTGTGTAAGCACTAGAGTCACAAAAACAAAAGTGAAATTATATTCCAAGAGACAACATGTACAGATCTAGGTGTGTACAAACTATACAAGGTAGTTTTTTGAGGGAGGCAAGCATCTGGGAGGACTAGGAAAGGTTATATGTAGGGGAAGGGACGAAAAGGGAAGTGAAAAAGCATTTATTAAGTGCCTACTATGTGCCAGTCATGGTGCTCAGCACTTTACAAATATTACCTCCTGATCCTCACAACAACCTTGGGAGGTCAATTCCATTTTGATCCCCATTTTACAGATTGAGGAAACTGAGGCAGACATAGGTTGAGTGACTTGTCCAGGGTCACATAGCTAGTAGGTATCAGAGACTGTATTTTGAATTCAAGTCTTCCTGACTGTAGGCCTTCTGTTTGCTGCACAACCAGGTGCCTCTAGAAGGGGGCACTTGAGTTCAATCTTTATTTGCTTTGGACTGGATTATAATTTCATCTATGAAGGAAGCTGCCCCTGTAGCAGTGCAGATGGGCAGCTGTGGGGAAACTTTTTGTCTCAGGGAGTTCCCCGGGGGCAGTCAGAGCTTAGCTGACTAACCCAGAACACTGAACCCAGGTCATCCTGACTCAAGGCCAATTCTCTATCCCCTCGGCCATGATGCCTCCTCAGAGTTGAATTTTGAAGGAAACTAGGGACTCTGAAAGGAAGAGTATAAGGAGGGAGCGCAGTCCAGGCATGAGGGATGAGCAGTGCCAAGGCCTGGAGAAGGGAGATGGAGCGGCCTACGGGAGGAGGGGAGAGTGGAGGAAGGGCGCCATTTGACAATACTTCCCCAGAGTTGTGAGTGAAATGACTCACTTGGATTGTGTAGATAGCCAGCTGACAAGTGTTTTACCCAGCCCCTACTGCCTCCAAAGGCTCTGGGAATTCAGAGAAGACAGTCCCTGCATTATGGAGTTTATGGTCCAGTGAGGGAGACAAAAGTAACACACAACCAGTAGTAAGCAAAACAAAACGGTGTCTAATTAAGGTATTAAATTGTGTGGCACCTCCAGAGCGGGAAACGACAGACTCAGTGTTCAGAATGAGGCATATACAGACAGACAGACACACACAAACACACACACATACATATGACACGGCTCATGTGGGAATTTGTTTTCCTTGATTATACGTATTTGTAATGGTTTTGTTTTTCTTGATGATACGGAAGTAGAAGAGACAGAATTCAGAACTGAAAATCAAAATAAAATTGAATAAAAAATTAACTGTGTGGTATAGGCTAGGAGTTCAGAGAAGAAGCGCATGAGTGATGGCGTCTGGGGATACGATGGCAGGAATGGGGAAAACAGGGCTTGAACTGGGTTCTAGGAAGAAGCCAAAGTATCCCAGTCTCCAGCCGTGAATTCCTGGCCTAGACTGACCTTTAGCACACAGTGCTAAATGATAGAACTGGTTCTCTACAAACTATTATCAGTGATCCAAGGACTACTTTAAAAAATTGTTATTTGCTGTCCAGATATGCATAAGTTATGCTTAAATCTTTCATTAAAAGTCATTTTCTGGGTATTAGAGATCTGGAACTAGAAGAGATCTCAAAGGTCATCTGATCCTACCATTGCATTTTACAGATGAAGAAACTGAGGCCTATGGAGATTATGACTTGCTCAAAGTTGTTCAGGCAGTAAGCATCTGAAATGGGATTTGAACACAGGTCCTCCGTCTCCATTTTCCATTGTACTATGTTTACTATGGGCTTTGCCTCTCTGTGTTCCCATTCTCCTTCATTTCCCCTTACAATGATAAGGGGAGGGACCTTGTATTTCAGTCTGATTCTTTTCAAGGCACTTTCAGTTTTCCATTTGTATATTTAATTCCTCAGTAGAAATGTAAGCACCCTGAGGGCAGGCAGGATCTGTTTCTTTTTTTGTTTGTTTTTTCATTCATTTTTGTTTTCTTTTTCTCATGATGTTCCCAAAACCTAGCATGGTGCCTAGTAATAAGAGGGGCTTAATAACTCTTTGATGATTGATTGATTTGACCCTCAGAATAGCTACATGAGAGAGTGCAAACCCAATTATCCTTATTTTCCACATGAAGACATTAAGACCCAGATGGACAAGTGACTCATATTGCTAATTAGTGACAGAAGCACAATTATAAGCCAGTCTCCTGATTCTCTGCCCAGTACTCTTTCCATCTCAATACAAGATAAGAAGAGAGAGGAGAAAGAAGGACAGGGTACCTATTGCAGTCTAGGGCACAGAGTATATTTGTTGCATTTACTTGAATTGAATGAATGGCAAAGAATCTGAGAAACAAAGTATGTGCTCCAGAGAAGGCTGTAGCCTAATGGGGAGAAACATACACTACTAATCTACTGCATGGACCACCCTGTCTTGTTTGAACTCTCCATCCTCATTCTCAGAAGCAAAGGCTTGCTATTGCAAGCGCAGAGGGAGTCCTTGGGTGTTTAAAGAGATACTAAGAGGCCGTAGAAGTTATAATGAACAATGTACACACACTCACACTCATAGAAATATACCTACATACACACATACACAGCGAAAGATGTAAAACAATAGAATCTCCAGGATATTGGAGCTGGGAGGGACCTTGGAGATCAAGTCCAATTCTCTTCTTTTATACAGGAGGAAACGCTAGCCTGGAGAAGGGAAAGTGACTTGTCCAAGGTCACTCAGCTAGTTGGTGGCTAAGCCATGGCTAGAACCCGGGTTTTCTGACTCATAGCTCAGTGCCTTTTCCCACTATCCATGGAAAATAATGCCTCTATTGTTACAAGGCACAAATCTCTGAATTCTTTGGGAGGATGGCTCTCTATAAGTACTGAGGGTGAGTAATTATTGTTATTATTTTGGTTGTTCAAACCCTGCTATTTCTCCTACATGGTTCTCATGCAGAGCCATCCCTGGGATTATTTTGCGTTAGGGGCTATTTTCACCCAAAACAGTCCTGGGGAAAGCTTTGCTCCTTGACTCAGAACTTCAGGCTGGTCAGAATTTGGAAGGATCTTCCGAATAATAGATAATGAAATATGGTTGTACCTTGCTTTTTACAACAGATGTATTTCTAAATGTGTTGTGTTTAAATCAAACTCTCCATTGTATTTCTAATGTACCAGGGGAACACCTTATTTAAAGGAATGAAGGAAAAAGCATTAATTAAATGCTTACTATTTGCCAGTCACTGTGCTAAGTAAGCATTGACCTCTATAGGGAATACTCCTATAAAGTGAATAATTTTTTTGTGTAAATCTGGACTTTGCAAATTGAGCACCTAATTACATATGGTTTTATATCTAAAGCCCCTGGTCCAGATGCCAAAGCTCTGGGTTTATATAGATCAAGTTCAATTTCGATGGTGCTAACCCTACCTGCCCCCACTACCCAACCATATTTCTCTGGCTCATTTGCCCTCACCCAGAGTTTCCCTGGGAATCTCAGAATATGGGTTATGTCTATTTCTCTACTAATGTGGCTAAAAGAGTCCCCAGTCTCTTTGTGAGCACTCAAAGTTACAATAGAAATCATGACTAATCTTTATATAGCACTTTAAGGTTTGTAAAGCATTTTAACTAAATTATCCTGTTTGATCATCACAACAACCTTGGGAGGAAGATGCTATTATTTATCTCCATTTTACAGATGAGGAAGTTAAGGCTGAGAGAAATTAAGTGACTTGACCAGGGTCACAGAGCGAGTAAGCATTTGAGGCATAATTTGAACTCAAATCTTCCTGGCTCCAAGTTCAACATTCTGCCCATTATACCATCTAACTGCCAACATTGGGCATAGAATAGCCTTTATTTCACCTATAAGCAAAATGCAGAAAACTCAAAGTGCTCATAGTAGTTAATAGACTACTAGGTGGCGGTAGATAGAGCACCAAGCCTGCCATCAGGAAGACTCATCTTCCTGAGGTCAAATCCAGCTTCAGACACTTACTAGCTGTGTGGTCCTGGGCATATCACTTGACCTTATTTGCCTCAGTTTACTCATCAGTAAAATTAGCTGGAGAAGAAATGGCAAACCACATCAGTATCTCTGCCAAGAAAACCGCGAATGGGATCATGAAGAGTCAGACACGATTGAAAAATGACTGGAAAAAAGTTCTGTACCTTCTCCAGTGAATCTCACATTTCCCTCAGTTATACATCATGTAAATGTAAGTTGCTATTGCTGCTATTATGGTTATTGTTATCATTATAGAGAAGTAATTTTCATTTTGTTCAATGGAATTCAGAAAGAAACAGCCCCAGGACAAGTTGCTATCCTGCTATTATTCTTTTAAATGTCCTATGGACTCTTGTGCAGTTAGACAAAGTAACTGTAGTTATTTTGGTAGTTGAATGAAAGTTAAATAAAACTGGGATGCATGATCATATTCTGCAGGCTCACTGAAAGTATCCTTGAGACAACTCCAGTAACAGACAGGAAAGTGGGGATGATGCCCTGGACCTCACCCTGTTTCATTCTGCTTCTGGTTTCTTCCTCTATATCTCTATATTTTGACAGTTTTCATTCCATGCATTTTGGGAATGATGAGTATTTGATATAGTGACACCTATTTTTTTTAAAAAAATGTTCTTAAGTTTTTATAATTCAATGTTATGCCTGGGTGATTTTGGGCAACAGTATAATCAGCAATAATGGTATAGTTCCAGTACAATTTATTGGTTGAATTCTTGAGGATATTTGAGATCTATTTATTTACAGTATGAGGATTTGTCATTTTCCATGTCCATCTTAAATAATATATTTAAAGTGCTTTATAAACTTTAAAGTGCTATATAAAGATCAGATAAAAGATAACAAGCTTCTCATTTATAATTCTAGCCATTGGGTCATACCTTGGTAGGTATTCAGTAGGTGCTAAAAATATATATATATATATATATATATTTTTATCACTGCAGTGGTGTGTTGCAGTTTCTCCTGCTTCTTTGCATAATCTACATTCATCACTGAGTTTGGGCTCCTCAAGGTTATCCTTAAGGATAAATAACCCTTCTATAATTTCTGGTGTCATTGACTTGAATTGCCATCATAAACTTCTCCATTTCAATAAACAAATCCACAAAGTACCATTCAATTCTTCTTTGTCAACATATTCAAGTTCATGTGGGTGTTACTCATGGAGGGTCTTTTGATTCCACTCTTGGACCTTAGCTATTTCATAGGCTCCATCTGGAGATAAATTACCTTCAGTTACATTTGACAAATCTAACTTATCAGCTTTTATTGTTGCTTGGTGAAGGGACGTCTGCTTGTTCCATAAGTATTTTTATAGGTTTAAAAAAAAACAACCCAAAGCAACTTTGCTATTCTGAACTTAACAAACATCAACAAACATGAACATTTCCACATACAAAGAACAAAAAAAGAGGATTGTCTAGGAAACCATGAATCTCACTACATAGGGCTTGGCTTTTAAGGTATTTACTCAATTCAACATGATAGTTTCAAAGCTATTTCACTTGACTGTGTTTCCCTCTAGCCCTCCTTCATATCTCATCTGTTCATTTTTGCTAAATGCTTTGTTCACAATCTTCTCCTTACGTTTATGGTATCACTCACTCCTATATCTCCTAACTCTCCCCTACCCCAAGTAAATCTCACCCTTGTGGTAAGTTGGCATATGAAAGCAAAAGAACTTTACAGGTTGGCCGCGTCCAAAAATGTATGCCTCTTTTTATATCTCTAGTCCAACACCTCTTTGTCAAAGGGTGAGAAGCGTGCTTCATCATTGGTTTTCTGTAGAAGTGGTTCGTCTTTGAATGGAACAGAATTTTTAATCCTTCAAAGTTTATTTTTCTTTACGTCATAGTTATTATATGACGTCTTGGCTCTGCTCCTCCCTTCATTCTTCATAAGTACATACAAGTCTTCCCAGGCTTCTCTGAAACCATCCCTTTTTGGTAATTTCTTATAGCTCAGTAAGATTCTATTACATTCATATGCCATCATTCGGTCAGTCATTCTCAAAACTGACAGGCGTATCTTTGATTCCCAGTGCTTGACTTCAACAAGAAGTGCTGCTATGATTTTATTTTATTTTTATTTTTTACACATAGATGCTTTCCTACTTTCTTTGGTTGCTGTAGGGGTATATACCTAGTAGTGGCCTCATTGGGTCAAAGGATATAAACAGTTTAGTGATTTTGGGGGTATAGTTTCACCTTGCTTTCCGGAATGGTTGGAACAATTCATAGTTTCATCAAGAGTGCATTAGTCTACTTGTCCTTCCATGTAATCTAATAATTGTCACTTTCCTTTTTTTGTCATCTTTGCCAATCCAATGAGTGTGAAATGGAATTGTTGAGTTGTTTCTTTTTAAACACATTTCTCCTATTATTAGTGATTTGAAGCATTTCCCCCCCTGTGGTTGTTGATAGTTTTTATTCCTCCTTCCCTCCCTCCCTGCCTTTTTCCTTCTTTCCTTATTCCTAGTATGATAAACATTCATTAAGCACCTCCTGTATGACAGGCACCATGGTAAATGCTGGGAATATAATTACTAAAAATAAAGACAGACCCTGCCCTCATGGAGCTTACAATTTAATGGGAGGGGGAGACAATAAGAAAAGGAGGCAGGAATGTGGGGTGAGAGGAGACAGGGAGGGTACCAGTGGGTACCTGGTTCTGGGAGCATCTTGTTCCGTGGACTTGAAACTAGGCAGAACAGTAGATGCAGAATGGAGCAAACCTAAAAGTTCAGTTTCTGCCCTTATAAAGGAAGACATTGGGAGGCGTTTGGTATTTCACCTTCTAGCCCTCCAATCAAAGGAAAGAGGTTGAAAGAGATGACGTCAGTTAAGGCTTGAGTTAGCAGCATGGTGATGATGTTAGAGGTGATGTGCTTAACTTCAGAGGGCCATCATGTTCCTTGGGGTTAAAACCAGGAAAAGCAGCAGATGCAGAATGGAGTGAATCAAAAAGTCCAGTTTCTGTCCTCTATAAAGGAAGGCATTCAGAGGAGTTCCTCTCTCTCTCTCTCTCTCTCTCTCTCTCTCTCTCTCTCTCTCTCTTTCTCTCTCTCTCTGTCTCTCTCTCTCCCTCCCTCCCTCCATCTCCATCCGTCCCGTCCTTCTTCCTCTCCCCCCATTCCTATCATTTGACTAATAGGAAGGGAATGGTTCTTTTTCTTTTGTATTTGAATCAATTCTCTATCTATATTAAATGCGAGACTTTTATCAGAGAATCTTGTTGCAAAGATTGTTCCCAATTAACTATTTCCCTTTAAATTTTATCTGCATGGATTTTGTTTGTGCAAAAACTTTTCAATTTACGTAATAAAAATTAAACATTTTTTATCACCTCTGATCCTCTCTATTCCTTGTTTCATCAAGAATTCTTCCCTTATCCATAATTGCCAAAGATATCTCTATTTTTCTCTAATTTGTTCATGATATGACCTTTTATATCTAAATCATATTTTTGCTTGGAACTTACTATGTTGTATGTTGTGGGATGTAGATCTAAAATTAATTTCTGCCAGACTATACTACTTTCACTTTTCCTTGATCTTATTGGAAAAGTCTTTGGCATTTCTCTCATTGGTAATTCTAGCTCTTGGTTTTAGATAAGTACAATTTATCATGTTTAGAAAAGATACATTTATTTCAATATTTCTAAATGTTTTGTTTTTAAAACAAAGATGGACTTTGTTTTGTCAAAAGTTTTTTCTTCATCTACTTTATTTTCATCTATAATAATCACATGATTTTTTTTGCATTATCATGATCTATCATGTTTATAGTTTTCCAAGTATTGAATAAATTATGGAATGAATATAACCTAGTAATCATATAGAATCTTTAAAATATTTTTCTGTAGCTATTTTGTCAATATTTTTGCATTGTTACTCACTAGGGATGTTAGTTTGTAGCTTGTTTTCTGTGTTGCTCTTTTTGGTTTAGATATTAAGACGATATTTGCATCATAGAAGGAACGTAAAATCTTTTTTTATGAAGGGTTTATGTTATATTGCAATAGATTGTTCTCTGAATCTGACTGATCTTTTTTTTTCTTTTGTGAGTTCCTATGTGGCTTGTACATTTCCCTCCCTGGTATTGGGTTAATTTGGGCATTTTACATTTTTACAAATATTTATTAAACTTGTTATAAATTTTCTTGGAATATAATTGTGCAAAATATTTTTCAATAATTTTCTTTGTTCATCTTCATTGATTGTGAATTTTCATTGTTAATATATGTTAATTTTATTTTTCTCTATTTAAAAATTAGATTAAGGAATGGTTTATGTATTTAATTAGTTTTTTTTAATTCAGATTTATCACTTCAATTTTTAAATTGCTGCTCTTGTTGATCTCTTCTTTGATTTTCAGGATTTCTATTTTTTTCTTCTTTTTTTAATTGTATGCCCAATTTGTTTATTTGCTCTTTCTTTTGTGGATGAACATGTTTAGAGATATACATTTTCCCCTAAGACCTCTTTGGTTGCATCTCAAAAGTTTTGTTATGTCATCTCATTTTTGTGATTTTCTTTTATGAGATCATCTATTGTTTCTATGATTTGTTTTTTGGCACCCCTCCCCCAGTTCTTTAGGATTAATCTCCTCTCCATTTAAGTTTAAAAATTTTCTTTAAATTATTTTTATTGATTATGATTTTAATTTTATTGTGGTTACACAGAGAGGCATCTAATATTTGTGCTTTTATACATTTATATGTGAAGTATTTTAAGCCCTGGGACATGGCTAATTTTTATAAAGGTACCATTATTGGTGAAATATGCATATTCCTTTTTATTTCCCTTTAGTAATCCTTAGAAATCTATCAAAAACTAAATTTATAACGTTCTATTGAGGCTCTTAATTTCTTTTTTTGTTTATTTTTGTTAGATTTGTCTAGCTCTGAGAGGATACATTGAGGTCCCTAACAATTATAGCTTTGCTGTCTATTTTTTATTAGCTTTTCCTTGAAATATTTAGATACTATGCATATATATATATATATACATATACATATTATTTATATAATATGTATACATGTATGAAAGATAATTTCATTGCCTGTAGGGTCTATAAGCATACTATAGTTTTCTATTTATTTCTTTTATCTATATTTATGTTTAGTTTCCTTGTTTAAGATCATAATTGCTACCACTAAATATCTGAGTTTACCTAAGGTATAAGAAATCTTGCTCTGGCCCCTCATTTTAACATTGTATGGATCTTTATATTTCAAATGTGATTTTTAAAAAAAACATTGTCAAATTCTATTTTCTAATACATTTTGCCATCTTCTTTTGTTTTATGGGTGAGTTCATCCCATTTACAGTTGTGGCTATGATTGTTAATTGTGTATTTTCCTCCATAATATCCTCTTATACTTTTTTCCTCTCCTTCCTCCAACTTACTCTTTAC
>CM053581.1:226841025-226858002 GCA_028627135.1 Pseudochirops cupreus
AGAAGAAGAAGAAGAAGAAGAAGAAGAAGAAGAAGAAGAAGAAGAAGAAGAAGAAGAAAAAGAAAGAAGAAGAAGAAGATGATGATGATGATGGTGATAGTGATAGGAAAGGAATATGACCAGCACTAGTAATCTCTAACTGAAGAAATCTGTTTCTATTTCACTGACCCTCCTCTCTTCTTCTTTCCCAAACCTTGATTACTGATTTTTATACTTTCTTTTGCTTTAATCTCTGATTTATGATCTATTCTTTGAAGTTGAAGTTTGTTTTGCTTATGTTTATTTCTTTGCCAATTCTCCTCTTTCTTGAAAATCCCCATCTCCTTTCCCTAACCTTGCCTGTTTCTTTGCTGAGTTTAATGTATTACTACATCAAACATTCTCTCTCTCTCTCTCTCTCTCTCTCTCTCTCTCTCTCTCTCTCTCTCTCTCTCTCTCTCCCCTCCCCCCACCCCTTTGTCTGGTTCATACAAGAGTGAGGTTCATGTGATGATTACCTTCATATACTCCCCTTCTCTGGAAACCCAATTTTGAGATATACTCAGCTCTCTCCTCTTCCTCAATTCTTTCCTAATATATTCCTTTCTCTCCTACCTTTTCTTTCCTCTCTTAAGACCATCAAAACAGAAAAAAAAATTGAATTCATTCTTCTATTTAATTTTCCTTTCTGAACCTTTATGACATTAAGATTTTGAAGGGATATTGGCCTCTTTTACCATCTTTTAGAATATAAATACCTCAGCATCATTTAGACCATTCTAGTTACTTTTGTATGTTTCTGTTGGATTTTGTCTTTTTGTTTCTACTCATCTTTAGTTTTTTCATCAGAATTTTGTTTCTATTCCACTAAAAGCCCATTCCTTCATCCTTCTCCCATTTCTGAACCCCCACAAACCATGGGATTATACTCAGTGCTACAGGATAAGTTGTCCTTGATTATTACTCTATATCTTTTGTCTTTTGAATATCATATTTCAATATTTTTTTCTCCTTTAGAATAGTTGCTGCCAAGTCTTATGTGGTCCTGACTATAGGTAGTACTTGATTTTTTTCCTGGCTACTTGCAGTATTTTTTCTTTCAGCTGGTAGCTCTAAATTTTGATTATGATATTCCTCGGAATTTTCCTTTTGGGGTTTCTTCCAGGAGGCAAGGGGAAGATTCTGTTTTCACATTAGCTTCAGTTCTAATAATTTTAGGAAGTTTTCATTTTTGATGTCTTTAACTATGCCATCAAGGCTTTTTTGGGAGGAGGGAATTTCTTTAAATCTGATGACTCAAATTCCTCTTTGACCTTTTACCCAGGTCAGGTGTTTTTGAGAATAGATGTCATATATTTTCTTCTACTTCGTAACTTTTAAATTTTGTCCTAATATTTCATTGAGGTCTGTTTGGTTTATTCCAGTTTTCGGGGAGTCTTTCTTGAGTCAGGTTCGCCACCTTCTGTTTTAAGCTATTTATTCTCCTTCCAGTTACTTCCTTCAAAGATCCCATTTCACTTATAATTCCATTTTTTATCTCATGCTTCATTTCTTTTAAGTATCATTTTTTATGCTAATTTTTTTCTTCCAAATTTAACAAACATCCAGAAAGGGTCTTTTCATGTACATAGCAAAACACAAATGATGACTATAAAAGAAACTGTGAATCTCCAGTCCATACCACTGGCTTTAAAAAAAAAAGAAAAGGATATAATAAATTCAATATTACTTTCAAAACTGTCCAAGTTGTATATGCTTCCTTTGGAATTTCCTTCTGTTCTCTTCTATAAATTAAAAAAATAAAATTAACAGCCTTTTTCTTTTCTTCTCTTTCTTTTGGCATTACTATTGCTAACTTCTCTCCTTGCCAGCACTCAGCTCCAATCAAAAAGAGGGAAAATAAATTCTTGTAGCAAATAAACATAGTCAAAAAAAACAAATCCACAAAGTGACCATTTCTAAAAAAGTGTGCCTCCTTTTGCACCTTGAATCCACCTCTTCTGTGTTAGGATGCAGGTAACATGTTCCATTATAGGTAGTTAGGTATTGCAGTAGATAGAGTGCCTAAAGTCAGAAAACCTGACTTCAAATCCTGCCTTAGATACTAACTAGCTGTGTGACCCTGGATGAGTCACTTAACCTCTTTTCATCTTAGTTTCCTCGTCTGGTTTATTGTGAGAATGAAATGAGAAAATAATTGTAAAGTGCTTAGTACAGTGCCTGGAACATGGTGAGTGCTATATAAATGTTGGCTATTACCTATCCCGGGTCTTTTCAAAATGTTGGTCATTAAACTGATGAATTCTTACTTTCAAAGTTGCTTTTCTTTAAATTGTTGTCATTGTATAAATTATTCTCTTGGTTCTATTCACTTTATTTTGCACCAGTTCACAGGTCATAGAATTCCATGAAATTGTCTCTTTTGTGATTTTTTTTTCCTTTGGAAGGGGGAAGGAGGGGCAATTGGGTTTAAGTGACTTACCCAAGGTCACACAGCTAGTAAATGTCAAGTGTCTAAGGATAGATTTGAATTCAGGTCCTCCTGACTCCAGGGTTGGTGCTCTATTCACTGCACCATGTAGGGGACCCAATCAATTAGGGTCCAAAAAATGACCAAGTGGGGTTTGCTGTACTCGTCCAGCTCTGGAGGAGAAAGTGAGGCTGGTGACTTTGCACAACCCTTCTTCACTTAAATCCAATTCACTTGCATGTCATGGCTTTGCTTCCATAATGTCATGGTCCTCTTTGAGAACAAAGGACGTACAACAACAATCCCTCCATGGTACTATCCTTCTTCTTAACCTTACTTCTACCTATCCTTGTCTCTCTATTGAATTTATACCAATCTCGGTATGTGTGTGTGTGCACACACACATGTGCCTAGCTCACGCGTGTGTATATATAAAATCTTCTAGGCACATAGTTATTCACATGTAGTTTCTCCCATTAGCAGGTATACTTTAGAAGATAGAAACTAGTTTTTACCTTTCTTTGTATCCCATAGCGTAAAGCTTGGTATATAGTAGGCATTTTATAAATGCTTGTTGACTAACCGACACTCTTTGTGTGTATGAATGGAGATCTGCCTGCCTCCATTCAGGCACCCACTTTGGTAGAAAGTCTTTTTCAGTATTCCTGTAGTCTTTCTGTCCAAACCATTTTCTGCCCCTCTGATGCACTGCTTGTAGCTGTGGAGATACTCTCTTCTTCTGGGTTTACCTCTTGGGTAACTCTTGACCTCTGATATTTCTTCATAGTGTTTGATGTCTTGGTTTGTTTGCTCTTATCTTTAACCTCAGCTCCCAATTTGGATTTTGGGGCCAAGGAAGGACTCTGCCCCCTCCTGTACTCTTGGATGGGGTAGACAGGTCATCTTTAGTCCTGACCTTGGTCTTCTGGACTCCTGCTAATGGTGTCTACCTCTTTTGATGTGTCAGCTCTCAGAGTGCTGGTAGGCTTCTGTGTCCACTATCAGAGCTTGAAGTACTCGATCCCTGATGAGAACGCTGCTTTAAGGTCATAGCCTGTTCACCTGGACATATGCTGGCTTTCTTGGCAGGATGTCTCTTTCAGTGTTCACAGTTTTGACATGTCATTTGAACTCTCAATAAATATCCAGTTCATACCTTTTGTTTAAAAAAAAAAGGCATAATATCCTGTGTAGCCTTGGGTTGGATGAATGAGCTTACTGATGTTTTCATTTGTCTTTCTTCATCATCATTCAATCTGGTGATTTTTGGGACCATTGCTGGAATGCTTAAGAGACAGCTGGGTTCTTCTATGACCTTTCATACCTCCATTTTCTTAGCCAAAAATTGGTCATCTGTAAGATGCGAGGTGCTTTGAGAATGTCTATCAGTTCTATTTCTCCTTTTTTGGCAAGGAAATAATAATCTTTCTATGGTGGCCTTAGGGTGATGGGCTTTGTTTTTTTGTTTGTTTGTTTTTAATATGGCATGGTTTGTGGTGGGAAACTTTCCATTTATGGTATGGTTCATTTTACAATTTTGAAAGTGTACATGAAAAGTGTTATTGTTTAGGTGTAATTGTTTTAAATGTGTTATGACCATTTAGCTTTGATTTTAGATTGCCAGTTAGTCTCTTAACGTATTTAATTAGAGTTTTCTATTTGACAGCTTTATACTTGATTTGTCTTATGTGGAAGAGACCAGAGAATTTGTAAATATTGCCTTTGACTGTTGGTTCAATTTAACTTCTTAATTCAAGCTCAGAGCCTTTAGTCTCTATCTTTTATTGGTATACTTAAAGAGTTTTAAACTTCCTGTAATAGTAATGAAATTTGAAGTTCCTTTTGTATTGCTAAGCTGAGAGGTACTTAGCACCTAGTTTCAAATTAAGCCTCTGTTCAATAAACAGAAGGTATGAACTCCTGATGCTGACATAACAGGAAGGGACTGAACAGGGAGGAGCAATACTGTATATAAGGAAAAACACCAGCTGGGAAAGGCAGAATTTCCTGGGAACCTGTGGTGGTGGAGCTTCTTCTGAGGGCCAGCTGGAGCTGCAGACTGAGGAAGTATGATTGTGGGCCCGGTATTTTGTCTGTTTGTGGCTTTGTTAAGCCTTGACATCCCAGGAAGAGACTGTGAAGGATTTAAGGTGGACTGGACACTGTGAGCTTCAGTGTGGAACAGGAACAGCATGAAGAGCTGGACAAGGAACTGGGAGCTGTCTGCCTTTGAACCCAGGTGACAGTTTGGTGAATCCAGGTAGGAGCTGAGACCATGAAAGGGGATCCAGGGAATCAGAGAGCCTACCCCAGGTCAAGCTGAAAGAAGACTTTACTTGGATACTGTGTACTGATTGAGAAGATTGTGATTTACTTGTGACTGAGGAGTGGATGGCCTATGTATTTTGGGATGATTGAATAGTGAATGATGACTAGATAGTGACTGATTTGTAACTTAGTGTGCCCCATGAGTAGAGAACTTTGACTATTATATTTTGTGACCCTTAGCCTCCTTAAGGATGATTGAATGATTGACTTGATTGAATGATGGAGTTACTAAGTGATTGATTGACTAAATGATTGTACCTTGTTCAAAACTATGTGACCACTGTGGTGAAAACTATGTGGTCATTTTAGTGACAAACTATTGTGAATGCTGTATTTTTATTTTCTGTGATAAGTTATAACATTGTGAATGCTGTACCTTGATTTTCTGTGAATGTTTTGCTCTGATTTGTTATTGAATAAATAGAGTGTTCACTACACTATGTAATCAGAATCTTGAAAGCTGTTCCCAGCAGCATTCTTCCCAGCAGCATCACTTACTGAATTCAAATGACACCTTGATATCTTTGGATAAAGATTCTACCAGATGAAGGATCCATACAGCTTGATGCTATCCACATACATTAATGGATTAACAAAATATTTTGGTTCAACTTCTTAAATTTGGAAGGTTTTTAAAAAATTCTTTTTAGGAGATATGATAATGTATTTAGGGCTAGACAGAACCATAATAGTCTTAAGTCATGTTTTATATCAATTGTTCTTGATATTATCATATTCATGGCACATTTTAAATAGAGAATAGTTTTCCTTATGGATATGTGTTGGAAATGCAAGTCTATGATAGCATTCTCTTAGTTCAGGATTGATTTGGGGATGAGATGAGGCATTGAATCATTGACAAAAAGGGAGATTTACTTTGTTTTAATACAGAAAGGCTATACAACAAGGATATGATGACCCCTATCTCTAGCTTTGGTAGATGTGACCTCTCTTGTCTCCCCATGGAAATACATTTGATCATCAGTATATGGCAACTCAAATGGATTTAGGTATCCACCCAGTCTAAGAGGTTTAGACTCTGTGTGACTAGGCCTTTTTATTTGCTTGAATGACCAGAAAGCTCTGTCAGGGTAGCTGGGGCCAATCAGGTCTCAGGGTAAACTTTATCTTCTTGTTGTTGTGGTTGGGAGGAAAGAAGTTGAATCATGGAAACACTGGTCTCATCACAGCATCAAATATTCTGGTATGATCACTACATTTGGGTCTATTTGATATATTTTTGCACATAAATAAGTTATAAGTATGGAATTCAGTGAAAAGCATTGTGATAATAAAGTCTATACAGATATGATCTTACTTTTGGGTGGCTTGTTCAATAATCATCAAATTGATAGCAAGTTGCTCTTTATACCTATGGGACTTTCTAGAACATCCTTTTGGCTCCTCAGTTAATCTATTGTCTTGTAATGTTTATAGAATTTTTTAGTGATACAAGCTGTGAATGCTTTGTGTAAAGTACATAGATATGTAATTGGTCTGTATTTGGAGGAATCACTGGTGTTCTCATCTTTTGGTTGTAGATATTTGATGCCTTTAGTTAAGAAAGATGGGATCAGGCTCATGTCTGGAGGAAGCTGGTAAAGTGCTCTGCTAGTAATTCATGTGCCATTGTGAAATGTTTGAGCCAATAATAATGGATCTTATCTAGTCTTGCTGCTTTCCAATTTTGCAGAGAAACTAGAATTTCAGTCACTTCCATTGATATAACTCTTGTCATTCATTTTACTAAAGGTCCTCAAGTTTTGTGTTTCTCATTTGTTCTGACTTGTGTTTCCATTGTGTTGGAACTCTTGGGACCATATAGATGACTAGGCATTTTTCATATGCTTCCTTTTTTTGGAGCTAGGGGAGGGGTTCTCTTTGGTCTCTGAGTTTTTTGCTTCTCAAACATTTTGAGTGAAGCTTTTAATTGATGCTGACTTATTTGTTTTGCTCTTTGCTGTGCTTTGCCTCTTTCTATCTCCTTAACATAATGATTTTTGCTTTTAATTAACAATTAAGATATGCTTTTGTTTTAGAGTCTAGAATTTCTGATACTTTTGGTTTTTGAATTCTGTTCTGCAAGTTTCTTTTTTGTTGTCTTCAGTTGGGCAACATAATGCCTTTTTTTACTGTGCATACTGGCTAGTTATTAATTAATAAATTGACAAGCATTTATCAAGTACTTACAATGTGGCAGACATTGTGCTAAGTGTTAGGAATACAGAGAAAAAGCTAAAACAATCCCTGTCTCCTAGCAACTTACATTCTAAAACAAAAGACAACAATTAGTGTAGATAGTCATATTCAAAGTATTGATTTAATCTTCCAATGCCCTTTCATAGATCTTCAATAGCTCTCCCAAGCTTCCCTATAATGATAGTGTTTGACCCCTGTTCTTAGGGATATTTCTTAAGGAACAGGGCCACTTTTTCTCCTGTGAGATCCTTCCATGCACTCCCCACTCCCATCTCCACCATGCCAATGGTTACCATATGTGCTCTTGTATTGGTCCTGAAATATTTCTGTACTTTCTGTCAAATACTGTGGAAGAATGCATTCACTCATGATTGTTATAACAGATACCAGCTTTTTGGAATGATTTTGTTTTGGTTTCTTTGGTTTGTTAGTTGGATTCATGCTGTCAAAATAAAATAAAAAAGCTTGTTTTGAAATTCCAGTCTAAGTATGCCCATTTCCTTTCTAAAAATATTAGAGATATCAGTGTCACTTTTGTTATCTATTTTGTTAGTAGGTATAATTTCTAGAGTTTGAGTTGTGAAGATTTTTTTTAAAAATAATATCAGGTCCTTCAACTTTTCCCTCTTCAGATTTTAGTAGTTCCCAATATGATCTCTTATTTCATCTAACCTAAGTTTACAGATGAAGTTACTACCTACAATTGCCCTATGCTGGTCCGTTATCCATTGTTCTATGACTCAGGGTTAACAAAAAGCCAAATGAATCTAGTGTCTATAAACAGTTAAGATCTGCTTCCAACTTTGCTACTATATAATACTGGTGCATGTTGAAAATGTTTATGCCTCCATTTTCCTTTCATCATCATTTCATGCATAAACATGGCTTGTGTTAAGGGGCGGCACTATCTGCACTAAAGCATTTTTGGTCCCTGGGGTACCAGTATTAGTGATTTGTTCCAATACATCTTCTCTTTTGGGGGTACCAGAGCACCACTCACTTCACTGTCCTCCATGTCAAGCTGATCATCACAACAATGTTGAGAAAGGTCAGCTCGAAATCCTATACGCTTCGCCTATTTCTTTGATTCTCAGGAATGGTTACATCATTAACCAAGGTGCTAATCCAATCAGTGGCATCTCCCAAGCTTAATTCACCAGTCTTTCAGGGTTCTTTCTTTTAACTTTTATTTATTTTAGTTTACATCATTCATTTCCACGAGATTTTGAGTTACAAATTTTCTCCCCATCTTTCCTCTACCCACCACCCCAAAACAGCCATCCCATTGTATCCCCCCTCCCCCAATCTATTCTCTCCTATGTCCTCCCCCATCACCCTATGACTTTCCCGTAGGGCAGGATCGATCTCCCAACCACAGTGCTGTGTATCTTAAGTCCCAGTTGGATGTAGTTAATAATAATATTAATAATTGTATATATACATATGTATATATATACATATATATTTTTAATATTTGATTATGGAACTTTAAATTCTAGATTCTTTCTCTTCCTCCCTCATCACCCACCCTTCAGGGTTCTTTCAAGGCTGTCACAGCTACTATTATAGTCTTTTTAAAAATTAGTTTAAAATAATTAAATATTTTTCAATTAACAAGCAATTATTTTATCTCCTTCATATCTCCCTTCCTGTTGGGGTTGGGGGGGAAACCCTTGTAATGAATTCTCATAGTCAAGCAAAATAAATTCCCATAACGTCCACATCCAAAAACGTCTCATTCACATATTTAGTCCATCATCTCTCTGTTAGGATGTGGGTAGTATTCTTCAACATCAGTCCTCTACTCTAATAGTGAGATAATGAGGATGATGAGGATGGAGATGAATTCACCAACTCAAATGGAACTTTCCCTGTGTATCCTTCTCTGGTCTCCCCAACTGGGAGAAGAATCTCTTCCTTCTCTGAACCTCCACTGAACTATGTTTGCAGAGAGAGGGAATAAGCATTTATATAGGGCCTACTATGTGCTAGGCACTGTGATAAACACTTTTAAAAAATCTCATTTAATCCTCACAACTTTATGATGTAGGTACAATTATTATCTCCATTTTCCAGTTGAGTATACTGAGGCAAACTGGTTCAGTGACTTCCCCAAGATCACATGGCTAATAAGTATCTGAGGGTACATTTGAACTCAAGTCTTCCTGACCCTAAGCCCAGCTCTCTTATCTACTGTGGGATCTCGGGCAATGCATTTGACTTCTGTGACATTTAGTTCCCTGAACCCTAAACAGGAGGAGTGTTGTAAGCAAAATGATTTGTAAACTTTTGTACTTTAGAAATCTTAGGATCATGGGACCGAGTTGTTGTTCAGTTGTGTCTGACTCTTTGTGACTCCATTTGGGGTTTTCTTAGCAAAGATATTAGAGTGATTTGCCACTTCCTTTTTTGGCTCATTTTACACATGAGAAAACTGAGGCCAACAGGGTTAAGTGACTGGCCCAGGGTCACACACCTAATAAGTGGCTAAGGCCAGATTTGAACTCAGGAAGACAAGCTTTCCTGACTCCAGGTCCTGTATTCCGTCGACATGCCACTCAGCTGCCCCCAGTGATCATGGGATCATAGGATCATAGATTTAGAAGTAGGAGAGAATTTAAGAGACTAAATAGGCCAACCTTCTCATTTTACAGATAAGGAAATGGAGGCTCAGGGACATTAAATGACCCCCAAATTCACATAGGGAAAGAATTTATTTGTACCTTTCTCATTGGTGCAGTGGCTAGAATTGGGCTTGGAGCCAGGAAGGCTACTCTGTCTGAGTTCAAATCCAGCCTCAGACATTTACTTAGCGGTGTGACCCTGAGCAAATCATTTGACCCCGATGGTTTAAAAAAAAAAAGGAAAGAATGTGAACTTCTCATCTTCACTTTTAGACAGTAAGCTCTGTGAAGGCAGGGTTGCTTGATGCTTCTTTGTACCTTTCACAGCACCTACCACAGGACTTCCTTGCACATTGCAGACATCATTAAGTATTTGATCAATGAAAGAATGATTTACGTAGTTGGCCAACTGTGGAACTGGGCTTGAGCCCAGATTTCTAGACTCTCAGGTTGGGGTCTTATGACTGGTCCATATGTGGTGTCTTTCCCTCCTTCCTTTCCTCCCTTCCTCTCTCCTAGAAGCTGACATCTGGGAATCTGTATAACCAATCTTCACTTCCGGTCTGTTGTCTCAGTAATAGCCTCTGGCTGCTGGAGAGAACTATGACAGTAAATGCCATCCCTGTCCCTTCTATCTCTATCCTCCCCAGAATGCTCTGGACTTACAAGTCACTCCTTTTAATACTGGAAGACCAACTTCTCCCTCTGACCTTGGCGCAGGGTTTCATCCTTACTGAGTCCTTCTTTCTCCAAAACCCTAAAAGCCCCAGAAGATGGGCAAAGAACCCAAGAAGAAAACATCATTTCTTCCTACCCTTTCCCACTGGTCACTCATATTCCTCTGAAATGACTGTTCATCATCCCCAAGCTGGGAAGAGAACAGCTCACCCTGCAGTGCCGAACTATGAGGTTCAGCCTCCTGGGGAGCGGGGACGCAAACTGCTGAGTAAGCAGCTACTAGAGTGAAAAGAGCCAAGAACAACACAGATGAACTCTCTTTGACCTGTGGGATGGGGAGAATACAACCCAGCAGTATCCTAGGCAGAAAAGGTTCTGCAACCCTTGGCCAGGGGAGCGATTTGAAACACCAAGTTCAAAGGGGAGCGGTCTCTGTCCTGGGGTGTATACCCACACACTGCTGCTCTCCTCCAGGGAGGATCTGGATTTGCAAGGAGGGTCTCCAGGCTTCCATAAAGCTTCCTAGCCTACCTCAGCCCAGCAGCATTTACTATATGAACTAATCATTTGGCAGTTGAGCATATGTAGCTTATTCTTTCGCTGTATTTGTGCCTAACTTTTGCATTGCTTTTCAGTTTTTTGTGTATGTATGCCTTGTCTACTGGAATAGAGTGGAATCCCCTCAAGGGCAGAATCTATGTCTTGTTATTTATTTATTTGGGGGGCAGCTCCCTAAACATCTTGCTTAATGCCAGTACACAGTGGGCGCTCAATGAATACTCGTTAGCTCTTTGATGGAGCCTTTGTTTATGCCATTTGTGAGTGACTCATCTCTTCCATTCAGGTTTCCCAGAATGACAAGCAGCTAGGAAAGGACACAGACTGAGCAATGTCTCAGCACACAGGTTTCACCCGTGTTCCAGGATCACAAAGGCAATGACAGTCAAATCCAGGCTTAAAAGCTAAGTTGAATTGTTTACTTTCTATTGGCAAACCTATCATAGAACTAGTGACCCTTCAAGCTGAAGCTATTTTGGTGTGGCATTGTGACTCCTAGATTTTAGAACTTGAACTGTTGAAGGAAGGTACCCTAACTGTAAA
Organism: Pseudochirops cupreus; assembly: GCA_028627135.1. Lineage (NCBI taxonomy): Eukaryota > Metazoa > Chordata > Mammalia > Diprotodontia > Pseudocheiridae > Pseudochirops > Pseudochirops cupreus. The sequence continues at coordinate 226,852,405 of CM053581.1, forward strand.
ATGAAGATCATAACAGCGCCCACCTCACAGGATTGTTATAAGAATAAAATGTTATTTATAAAATGTTTTGTAAACCTTAAAGTGCTATACGAATTTAGCTAATTGTTAACTTACATTTAAATGGCGCTTTAGGTTTACAAAGTGCTTTTCTCACAATCCTATTATATAGAAAACACAAATAATATTATCTCCATTTTGAGGATGCTGAGGTTCTATGAGGTGAAGGTCATATGACTAGTAAAGGTTGGAGCCAGGATTTGAACCCAATTCTCCTGCCTTCAAGTCAAGCACTATTTTTTTTTTTTTGGACTATATGACCACTGAGGTCCCTTCTAATTTTATTTTTTAATTTTAATTAATTTATTTTTAGTTTTTAACATTCACTTCCGTAAGGTTTTGAGCTTCAAATTTTCTCTCCCTTCCTCTTCTCACCCCTCCCCATCAAGCACTTTTTCTATTACAAAACCCACAATGTCTTTCATGTGAAATCTTCAAAAGAAAATTAATTTTAGCCCACTTAAATTAAGTGCATGCTATCAAGCATTCTTAGGATAGAGGAAGAGTGTTGCAAGGTCAAAGAAACATCAACTGAGTGTTGCAATTCCCAAAAGGAAATAAAAGAGGAGCCTACTTCAAACCCTTTAGACCAGCATGGATGACCCTCCACTAGCTGTCTCTCCATTGCTGTTAAACCTCATATTTTGTTGCTCTTCAGCATGGTCTTTATAAACCCTAAATTGTCGTAGCCCTATATTTCATTAATACTGTATTTTTGATAGTATACTTTCTAAGTCTCTTTTTCTGTTCTAAATGTGTATGTTAAGACTGGTATCACAAAGGAATTAATTGCTCTAAACATGTTTTAGACACTGAGTTTTGACTTGAGGATGCCAGTAAGTCTCTTGACCTATATCTATATCTAATCTATATCTATATCTAATCTATATCTATATCTATATCTATATCTATATCTATATCAGTGGTTCTCAACCTCTGGGTTATGTTCAATTTGTAACAATGAAAATACATCCTGCATATCAGATATTTACATTGCGATTCATAACAGTTATGAAAAAGCAACAAAAATAATTTTATGGTTGGGGGTCACCACAACATGAGGAACCATATTAAAGGGTTGTGGCATTAGGAAGGTTGAGAACCACTGATCTATATCTATATCTATATCTATATCAAAGAATAACTTTCTCCTTGAGAATTTTATGCTCAATATGTTTTGCCTAGAAGTATTTGTAAGTATTTCCTTTGTCTGATTCTATGCGATATCTGGATTCAAACTCAAAGCCTTCAATCTCTGTTTTTCCTTGGTATACATTAAAATTTTATCATTATCAAGTCTAATTTTTTATTTCACTGGAGAAAGTTCTCATGGGATGAAGAAGCTGTTTAATATATTTTCCAGTGCAGTCATGCAATGTGATCTCATCCACATAATCAAGTTATCAATATGATGTTTTAGTGAAATTCCCTCTTTGACTTGGAAGCCAGTCACCATTACTATCACTATCATCACTATCAGCAGCACCATAATTCCCATCATCATCATCACCACCATCATCACCATCACCACCATCATCACCATCATCATCATCATCACCATCATCATCATCACCATCATCATCACCATCACCACCATCATCACCATCATCATCACCATCATCATCATCATCATCACCATCATCATCATCACCATCATCATCACCATCATCATCATCACCATCATCACCACCATCACCATCACCACCATCATCATCATCCATCTCATTCTGCTCATCTTTTTTTTTGCTACAGTTCAGAAAGCAGTGGTACTGGGACAAGTAGCTTTCTTTTATATTATTCTTTTGTATTTAATGTTCAGCAAACATTAAATTCTATTTTCTTAAATAGAATTTAAACGTTATTATCCTCACAGGTGGAGAAAATAACTGCTTCTTTTAATTGTGCAAGGTGGACAAAGTCAGAAAGTGGACCAAGAGGGAATGAAGAACTCATCAATGGAATCAGAAGCATGGGCCATGTGGAAGGACATGCCAGGGAGAGGAGGCTAAGGGGATGTGGTAGGCTATTTCAGTAAGAGGAATGAAGTGATATAAAACTAGATTGATATTATCAGAAATCACTGAAAGATCATCTTCAAGGAGCTCGGGTTTATTGATTGATATGGATGTTACAAGTAAATAGTAGAAGCTTAAAACATGTCACTGTAAGTTGCCAAAATTTAGTGCCTAGAAAATACCTTGGTCAGAATTATGTACCAGAAGCTTGCTATTTATTCTTCTTAAGTCAATAGAGGATAAGCATCCATACTGCAAATAAGATTTCCAAAATAGCCTCAAGAATTCACCAAATAGACTCTACTGGAATTAGAGCATCACCACAGACAGAACCGTTGCCCGCAATTTCCCTGATATTATGTTGACCATATCTCCATATTGCCATGGTAGGAAGTGTCTGGATTGAAGAAATCACAACTGTGTTGGGACAGGACAAAGTACCTGTCATCCTATTTGTCCCTTCTGCTCCTGGAGATGCCCCAAAGATGCTTTCAGTGAGCCTGTGAAGAAGAATTTCCATTTCAACCCTTTTGTCCTATTATAAAAAGCTGCCATTTTCTCCACCTTCTCAATAGTCCACTAAACATTGAATTTTTTAAAAAAAGTAGAATAGTAATCTGTCCCAAGACTGTTTTTGTCTAAAATCTTTTGATTTCAAGATGTTCTTATCTTAATGAATAATAATAACAACAATACGTATTTATATAGCACTTTACAATTCACAAAGAGATTCTTCTCACTCTGTCTCTATAGTCCTCCTGGGGTAGGATGTACACACATATTATTTGTATTTTATAGATGAAAAAACAGATATTTAACAAGGTTAGGTGACTTCCATAAGGTTATCTAGAAAGAAATGGTGGAACGACGACATGAACCCAGGTCCCCTAAATCTATAGCCAGTGTCCACTACTCTATCTCATTGTTTCTGCAATCAATGCTTATTGAAATGAAGTGAGTCATGGAATCCCCTCCACCCACAAGCCCACCCATGCCAAGCCAGTTTTGAAATCTTATTGATTCTACCCCTGTAATCTTTCTCACATCTATCTATCTCTTCCTTTAATTCCCATTGCTACCAATCCACCAGCCCTTTTTATCTCTCATTAGGAATAATATAATAATCTCCTTATTGTTCTTTCTATTTCCGTTTTCCCCCCTCCTCCACTCATACCATATATCACTGCTAAACTTTTGTTTCTAAGCTACAGTTTGGGTCACATCATCACTCTCCTGCTTATAGATCTTCAATGGCTCCCCATCACCTATTGAATCAAGCCCAGACTCCTTAGTATGGCACACAAAGACTTCCACAATCTGGCCCCAACTTTGTTTTCCCATTGTTTCCTCCACTCCTATAAAATATGAACTCTCCAATGTTTCCTATAATTTCCTCTTCAGTTCAGCCTCCAGGCTTTTGCTTGTGTTATTATTCCCTCTACCTGGAATACCCTTCCTTCAAGACCAGCTCAAATGCCTCTTCTTTCAATACAACTCTTGTTCGCACAGTCAGATCTTTCATTCCTTCCTAATATTTGCATGATTCATACAACACTTCTCCAAAAGTTTTGTCTTGAATTTCATTTTCATATATGTCTTATTTCCTCTACTATATTGCAAGACACAGGAGGGTAGGGAACATGTCCTAGTCATTTCTGTATCTCCCACTTTGCCCATTGCCTTTGTTCAATTAAATTAAATGCGTTGAATTGAAAACCAACTCAGGAAACTTATTACTACAAAAGTCTCTTAAGAGAGATTGGGAAATATCTGTCCTCGCATTTTTCCCCCAATTAGTCACTTTTGTTTATGCCTTTTTAACATTAGAAGAATTTCCCAATGTAGTTTCCTCCCATTAAGTCCTTTCTTACAACAAAGAAAGTTTCGGGAAACCCCAATCAACAAAGTGACTTACATCTTAAGGTTAATTCCATACCCATTTATTCTCTACCTATAGTACCCCACATCCACATTGAGATGGAAAAGAGGTACCTTTCCTTTTCTTTTTCCTTTTTACCAAGATTGATTATTGCAGTAAATCTAGATCTTGGTGACCTTTTAGTGTTGTTTTCATTTTAATCACCATACACATTGTCTATATTGTTTCCTTAGTTCTACTCTTCTTACTCTGCATCAGTTTTTATGTATCTTCCATGTTTCGCTGAATTCTTCATATTTGTTCATTCTTACGGCTCAGTAGAAGGGACAGCTAAGTGGCACAGTGTATAGAGTACTGGACCTGGAAGCAGGAACACTCATCTTGATGACTTCAAATCTGGCCCGAGACACTTACTAGTTGTGTGACCTTGGGCAAGTCACTTCACTCTGCCTCAGTTTCCTCATATGTCAAATGAACTGGAGAAGGAACGGCACACCACTTTGGTCTCTTTGCTAAGAAAACCCCAAATGGGGCCATGAAGAGTTTTCATCATTGAAAAATGACTGAACAACAACATGGTACAATAGAATTCTATTGATAAAGTTTATTCGACCATTCCTTAGTTGATGGAGATCTTTTTGTTTCCAGTTTTTGGCTATCCTTAATATTGAATATTATGGCATGCATGGTGCCTTTCTGTATTTGATTTCCTTGGGCTATCTAGGCCCCTATGCCCAGTATTGCAATGACTGGGTTTAAAGGGTATAAACAGTTCAGTGACTTTTCTTGTATAAACTTCTTTATAAAGAAGAATATCATCTGACCAGAGTTACTTTAGGTGCAGAACAGGCACAGCCTGGATGAGGCCCTTTCTAGTTTGATGATTTCAAAGGTCTTTGTTTTTACCATTTCTCTGATGCTTTCTCCCCCACACTCCAACCCCCCCCTTTGCATCTTTTATAGGAGCATTCCCACTGTGTTCCATCACCTACTTGTTTACCCAAGTAGATTCTCTCCTCCTCCGGTTGTAGAGGGGGGTAGGGGTGGCGAAGGGAAGAATAGTCTTTATTTGTCTGCTTAAGAAAGACTCAGAAATCTTTTCCCCTTATCTTTTCCTTCCCCAGGGGCCTTTCCAAAACCATTCCCTGAGCCTTTTGAAGTCTACTTTCTTAAAAATTCTCATCTTCCTCTCCTCAGAAACTCAAACCCTATCAGTTTCTCATCACTAAGCCAGGCTTGCCTTCTGCTCTCCAAACCTCAATTAACTTTCCCTTGTTTGCAATGGATGGAGAGAACTCATTAAGGGCTTAGGAGTACACAGCAGTCCCCAGCCTGGCCCACAGTTGTCTTTCCAAGCATCCTTTTGATGTTTATGGTAGAATATATACCAGAATTATAGAGGATAAGAAGGCATGAATCAGTTCTGTCCAACTAGTAGATAGAAAGTCCACATTGATGAAATCAACTCACTCATTCATTCATGCAACAAACAATTATATTAAGGTGCTGTTATGGGAATCTGAAGATCTTCCCTGCCCCTAGGCCCTTTGTTAAAGTGGCTACGTGACCCTGAGGACCCTTGGATATTTGAAAGTATACTCTGTTCCCTAATAGGCTGAATGTGGTCATGTGGAGCCTGTGGCGCCA
>CM053581.1:226858502-226874835 GCA_028627135.1 Pseudochirops cupreus
GGTATCTCCTTCCATCCTGAGGTTTGTAGAGTTGTCTTTAGCTGTGCGTTGTTGAGGATAGTCCAGTTTATCAAGGTTGGTCATCATATGTACGATGTGTCTGTGATTGTGTACAGGTTTTGCCTGGTTCTGCTCTTCTCACTTATGTGCATCATTCTTGCAACAAATAATCTCCCAATAGACATTGGCTCCAAACTACCACATTTACCCCAAGAAGCAACCTCAGGGAAACCTCAACATTCCTTTTAAGTAAGGAAAGTACATGGAGCTCTTTGGGTAGGAAGAAGGGGCCTTGTGTAGTCTTCTGGCTTTTGGATACAGACAGGAAGACAAAGGCTGAGCAAATACATTTGTGAACAAAATCTATAAAGTCATGAAGAGTAAGGATAGGTTGAAGATGGATTTCTCCCCTGCCTCCTCTCCCCAAAAAAGACAGAAGGAGGCCCCAAGGAGCTCCCCTGGAAGCCTCAGTGAGTCCAATTTTCAAAGTAAGTTTGATTTTTACCATAGTGGATAGTAAACATGGAATTCAGAGCTCAAGAAGTGATACAGATTGGAAAGATAGATTTTAAGAGACTCAATCAATTTCTGAATGGTAGATCCATAAGTGAAGCCAGAGATCATGGGATCTTAGAATCATAGATCATCAGGTTATAAAGGTAGAGGAGGAGGGACCTTTGGGGGCCATCTAATCTAATCCTCTCATTTTACAGATGAGGAAACTGAGACTCCAAGAGGTTAAATGACTTGCCCAGATAGTCAACATGTGTTTAATTACTTACTATGGGTCAAGCTCTGTGCTAAGCCCTGGAGATACAACAAAAGGTAATAACAGTCCCTGCCCTCAAATGAACTCACATGTAAATAACTCCAGGCAAACTAAGAGGTAGAAATAAAACTAGAGAAGGGAACAACCAGTACAAAGGTGTGGAGATAGGAGATGGAGCATCATGTTTAAGGGAACAACAAGTGGTTCAGTGCAGCTGGATTATACAGGGCAAAGAAGGAAATACAGTGTAAGAAGACTGAGAAGGGAGGAAGGGGCCAGGCGATGAAGATCTTTAAATGCCAAACAGAGGACTCTAAACTTAATTCTAGAGGTAATTGGGAACCACTGGAGCAGGGGTGGGGAACCTGCAGCCTTGAGGCTACACATGGTCCTTGGTGCAACCTTTTGTCTGAGTTCAAGTTTTACAAAACAAACCCTTTTCTTAAGGGGATTTGTTCTCTGAAGTTTGGATTCAGTCAAAGGTCTCACTTGAGGACCTAGAGGGCCACATGTAGCTTCAAGGCCACAAGTTCCCCACCCCTGCACTGGAGTTTATTGAATAGGGAAGGTGACATGGCCAGACCTACACTTTAGGAAAAAAAAAATCTGAGCATCTGAGTGGAAGATGGATTGGAGCAGAAAGAGATTTGAGGTAAGGAGGTCATTTAGAAAGCTGTTGCAATAAAAAGGTAATGAGGGCCTCAGAGAGAGTGGTGGCTGCAGTAGTAGAGAGGAGATATACAGGAGAGATGTGAAAGAAGAAAGTAGATTTGGCACTGGATTGGCTACATGGGGACAGGGAGGTTGTGGGTCTAGGTGCCTCTGGTGATGGAGTGCCCTAGACAGTAACAGGGAAGTTAGGAAGAGGGGTGGATGTTGGCTATGTTGAGTTTGAGGTGGCTACAGAACATCCAGTTTGGAATATCTAAAACCAGTTGGTGATGTAGGTCTGGCTCTCAGCAGAGACACTAGGGCTAGATACAGAGATCTGGGAATTATCTGCACACAGATGATAATTAAACCCATGGGAGCTGGTGAGATCACCGAGTGAAATAGTATGGAACAAAAATAGAAGAAGGCAAAGTACAGAGCCTTGGGGGACACCCAGGTGGGCATGACCTGGATAAAGAACCAGTGACAGGGACTAATGAGCAGTCACATGGATAGGAGGAGAACCAGGAAAGAGCGATGCCACAAAAATCCAGAGAAGAGAGGATATTCTGGAGAAGCTGACCAATAGTGTTACTGTTGCTGAAGGGTCAAGAAGTGTGAAGATTGGGAAAAGGCCATTAGATTCTGCAGTTAAGGGGCGACTGGTAAGTTTGGAGAGGACATTTTCAATTGAATCATGACATTGGAAGAAAAAAATTGCAGAGATTAAGAAGGGAGTGAGAAGAGTGGAAGGAGGCACTGGGAAGAGGAGGACATAAGACATTATTAGCTAGGAGGAATTGTCAGGCTAAGAGAAGGATTTTAAGAATGGGGGACACATAGACAGCAGGGAAGGAACCAGCAGAAAGGGAAAGATTGAATATGAGAGAGCGAGTGGGGATGATAGGGGTCGAAATCTGTTGGAGAAGAAGAGATAAGATGAGATCAAGTGTAACTGTGGAAGGGTTGCCTTGGCAAGAAGGGCCATCTCTTCATCCATGACAGGAGTGAAGGAGAAGAAAGTAGGGACGGTGTCTGAGGAATGTGAGAACAGGAAGGAAAAAGGAAAAAGCTTGTGGAATATAGCTCCAATTTTTTTGGTGAAGCATGAAATAAGTCCCATAGCTAGTAGTCTTTCTGCCTCCAGGCCCAACTCTCTAGTTATTTCAATATGCTGATGTTAGAGGAACCATAACATTATAAACTAGTGGGTCTGGAAGAGACCTCATAGGTCATCTGGTCCAACCCTCTCATTTCATGAAACTGACATCCATTGAAGAGAAATGACTTGCCCAAGGTTAGGGACAGATCTGAGATTAGAACCCAGATCTCCTGCCATGTTGTCCAATGTTCCTTCCATTGTACCATGCAATGCTGCCTTTGATACCAACCTTTTGAATATGATGTCCCAAAGGTAATCCATACCCTCTCACAAACTGTTTCTGACACCCCTTTCCAAGATGGAGTTCTGGAAAGAATGAAATATCAGTTTGGTCTACTGTTGAATGTTTAGCATTCCTCAAGTCTGGAAAAGGAGAAAGACAACACAATTATACTAAAAATGCCTTTGAGAACAGGGTCTTTCACCCTGCCCTGGAAGCTTGATTGATGACTATTTATTCGGTGCATACAATATTCTAGATTGGAATGTCCAGAACCCAGAGAAGAGAACTCAGGGATGGAATGTGCAGAACTCAAGGGAGCAGAAAGCCTTGCCCCTGTCCCCATTTGGGATGGAACATTTTTGCCTTCTGATTACATGATCCTGGCTCCTCTGAATAAGTACCCCAGAGGACAAGCATTTGAGGATGTGGCCAACAGGCTTTGCCTCTTGTGAGAGGAGATTTCCTCCCTTTCCTCCCTTCTTCTCCAGGAGCCAGATCTTGAGTGTGTGCACTGATAGCCCAGGGAGCAACTGGTGTCTTCTGGTTGACTGTCTATTGCCAATTCAGGTGATTTCCAAGACCTCCCTTACCCAGAGATGGCAAGAGAAATGAAGAAGATTGTAGGACTGCTTTCTCCTCTTCAGTCATAAAATTTAGGGACAGAAGGGATTATATATATAATCTAATCTCACCCCCTTCATGTTGTAAGGGATAGAACACTGAACTTGGAGTCAGGAAGACCTGGGTTCATACCCTGCCTTAAACACTCACTAGCCAAGAGACCTTGGACAAGTCACTTCATTTCCGTGTGTCTCAGTTTTCTCATCTGTAAAATGAAGGGATTGGACTCTAAGGTCTCTCCCAGTTCAATGATCCCTATGAAAAGGAGGCCCAGAGGGGGAAATTACTTGCCTAAAATCACAGAGCAGAGTGGAGGCTAGGATACTTGACAACCTTAGAAACAAGATGGTATTTGGAGTTAAGAGGACCCTGGTTGGAATCTCAGTTCTGCCACTACCTACCTATATGATCTTGGGAAAATCACTTGACTTTTCTGGGCATCAGAGAATGAGTAGCTATGGCTAGATGATGTCTAAGGTCTTTTCAAGGTCCAGATTTACAAACCTGGAATTTTCCCACCACCCACTCCAAATCTCAGCTGGTTGTGCATCTAGGAGAACTCTCCAACAAGTGCTAAATTTAGCTCAAGAATAATTCAACCATTACCTCTTGAAGGCCTTGTGTCTTTATGAAAGAAGAGGCCTACATCCTTTCCCAAGTCTTACTGTTATCCTTGTCACATCAATAAGTTTTCCCTCTTTCCATTTGCAATAAAGATCTCAAGAGCAGTCTCTGGATTGGGAGAACCCTTGGAGGGCATTGATTGAAGTCTTACATGTAGTAGGTGCTTTAAAAATGCTTGAAAGAGGGAAGGAACTCCTCAGAGAGCCTTAGTGTCCTTTTTCTTTCACTTTCTAGTACATCTCTTTCCAGTTTGGGCTCAAGGAATCCCTCCCCATCATATACAAAGAGAGGAGCATATCACAGAGAAGAGTCAATAACCAAGGGGCCCCACCTCTGGCCAAGGTCCATCAAACCCATTCCTTGATTTAGCAAAAAGGAGAGTTCAGTTGGACCACTGAAATTGCGTTCTAACTGGTCTCATCACCTCCAGGCTTTCTTCACTCCAGTCTGTCCTTCCTAGAACTGCTGATATGATTTTCCTAAGGCATAATTCTGACTATCACTCCATTGCTCAAAAGCCTTAAGTGGTTCCCCATTGCCTAGCCTGACATTTAAGAACTACCAAAATCTGGCTCCAATATACCTTTCTAATATTATTTCACATAACTCTTCCCTCACATTCTGTGGTAAAGCCAAACTGGACAACGGTCTCATGACACCCTACTCACCTCCCCAGGTTATTGTGGAACACGTTAAAATTGTAACGGGTTTTATTAATAATAAGATGCTGCACTTAATATGTATTACCTCATTCAATTCTCACAATAGCCCTTTGAGATGGGTACTATTTGTGGTGGCAAAGAACTGGAAATTGAGGGAATGCCCACCAGTTGGGGAATAGCTGAACAAGTTAAGAAAACAATTATATGAATGTAATGGAATACCATTGTTCCATAAGAAATGATGAGGGGCAGATTTCAGAAAAACCTGGAAAGACTTACATGAACAGATGATGAGTGAAGTGAGCAGAACCATAAGCACATTGTACACAGTAACAACAACATGTGCAAAGATAAACTTTGATAGACTATTTCTGCTATTATGAAAAAACTGAGTCCAAGAAAGGATTAGTGACTGGCCCAGAGTTACCCAGGACATGTCTGAGTAAGAATTTGAACTTGACCTTCCTGACCCCTAAGTCCTATAGTCCAGCCACTGGACACTCTGATTTTATCTGACAGAACTGGGGTAGCACTAAATTCACATAAGACCCCAGAGACTCCAAGATCCCTCCTCAAATGATCATGCATTTACTTATTGGTAAAATTGTTGTACCCCTCCAGTCAAATGTAAGCTTCTTGAGGACAGGGACTGGTTTCCCAGTTGCTAACTCCTAGCCTAGTTCCTTGCATATACTTTATAAACACTTGTTAGATTTGATTTGCAATGGGGTCACTAACAGCCCCTGGAACCAGAACCAGGAGAACCTACCCTTACTGAGGGCCTTGATCTTAATAGTTTTCATTGCCACATCTTTTGGACTCGGAAAGTTCACCTCAAGTATGATCAAAGAAATGTGTTCATATTTCCTGCCCTGGAGCCATGTGATGTCCAAGAATTTGCCCCACTACTCAGTTTCTTCAGCCCAGAAAGAAAGACAAGATGATAGAGATGCCCTATAAAAATCCACAGAAGAATGGAGAGGGTTAGCACATACTTGTTCATATCTTATAAGAGATGCTGACAAGCTGGAGAATGTCCAGAGCAGGGCAGCCAGAATGGTGAGGAGACTTGTAACCATGCCATACCCTTGGGAAGTTAAGTGGAGGAAACTAAGGTTATTTAACCTGGAGAAGACTTCCAGGACTCAGGGTCTGTCTTTTAAGTGTCTGAAGGGTTGTCCTGGGGAAGGGGGATGGGACTTGCTCTACTTGGCCCCCAGGGGCACAACTAGGAGTAATGGGTATGATCAGACATGGGGGGAGAGGTAGATGCTAAGGAAATTAGACTATGTAATAGCCGATGTCCCTTCCAACTCCCATTTTGTAATCTAATTAATAGAGCATGGAGATGCCTTCACACAGAGAAACTCTTCCTCACAATGATCCTATCCAAGATGAGAGTGAGGTGCTTGGCAAGACGCCCTCCCCATCACTCGAGGTAATTAAGCAGGGCATAGGTGACCATATTTTAGAGCTACTATTGGTGGATTGGTGATTTGAGAAGGGGTTTTGCTAGGTGATCCCTGAGGTCTCTTCTAACTTATGACCCCATGGTCTTGAGAATATTGGGAAGTAAGGAAGGCTCTCTTGAAGTCTGAAAGAGGTCATTTTAGGACAAACAAGATGAAGTTTGACTTTGCAGAGTGGGGAGCAAATTCGTGGGGTGGGTTAACTACCCACAAGAGATAGTTCTGCCTGAATATACCGAGAAGTCAAAGAAGGGTTTAGATAAATTACTGAAAGAGTCAATATTGCTGTCTTAAAGGAATCTAGGAGTACCCTGGAAGGGAGGGGAGGAGCATCAAGCTAATTAGCTGAGATCATTGTGTGTCAAGCAAAGTCCTCTCCCCACATATGTATATGTATCATATTTTATAGAAGGGTCATCTTATTGGCAAGAACTACTTGTCCTGCCCCACACAGATTCTCTTCACCCCAGTTGGTTGCACTGACTCAAAGATCAAGGTCAGGCTTGACACCACAACTCTGTCTTTTCATTTATGACTCTCTCCCCATCTTCTCCCTCTTCTTCCCCCTTAAAACTCCCCAACATTTCATGCTTGGCAACCTGCTAAGTTTTGGTTCTCTCACTGGACCTTGGATTGGGCTGCCTGACCTCTAGATACTAGGAACATTCACCTGTTCTTGGTCATTACAATCTAGCTTTAGGCCCATAGTTTGTCTTGAATGTACAACCTGCATGTATCCCAGGATGGATTGTCCTCTCTGTTCCTGACCTCTGGAAGATGAATCAGACTTCCTGGGAAGCCAGACAAAGAATTCTTGAGCTGGGAAGGGCTGAACAATATAGAACCAAAGCTATTCTTGAGTAAGATATCCCCCAAGCTAAATTCTGTAACCATGGGGTATACTTATAGTTACCAAGCTGTGTGTAGTTTATATCCTGAAATACTTCACACAGAAGCATTAACAAATGGGATAATGTATGCAAAACACTTTTTTAGCCTTGAAGTTCTGTACAAATGTCTAATATTGTCATCATCATCATTATTATTAATGATTATTAGTGAGTGATGTTTAGCCTGTGAAAAGTAGCATAACATAGTGGATAGAAAATTGACATTTTGAACCAAGAAGGCCTAGTTTCTAATCCTGCCTCTCTCACATACTGGCTGTCTGAGCAGTTACTGATCGTCCAAAGGCCAAAGACAACTCTCCAAGATTCCAGAGAAGGTGCTGTTCCTCCCTGGGAGCTGCCTTCTCCCTTCTCCAATAACATCACTACCTCCTATCTTACCTAGGGCTGTGCTGGAGCCAGCTCTAAGGCTTTGTGAGAGTCTATTGTTAAATTGTTTATGCCTAAGACATCTGAAAACCAACCAGGACTTGATTTATTGATTAAGAAAGTGATAGGGAAATATTAATAATTCAAATTAAACTAAATGTGTTGAATGCACATCTATCCCTTCCCCACTCCAAACATTTACCAGCAACCCTTGGATGTAGGTATCTACAAGCTGTCTCTTCCATTAGAGTATGAGCTCTCTGAAGGCAGGGGCCCTGTTTCTGCCTTTATATAAGCCCAGCACTTAGCAGTATACTAAGTTCATGCTTAACAAATGCTTGTTGATTGTTTGATTCTAATACCAAAGATGGTTATGGAGTAGACAGAACATGGCAGGATAGAAAGAACACTAGCCTTGGCATAGGGTAGGGGGCAGGGACTGGGTGCAATGCCCTGTTTCAACATTATTACCTATGTGATATGGGATAAATCATCTACTCTCTACTGGCCTCATTGTCCTGCGTTATATAAAAGAGTGAGTTGGACCAGGGGTGGTTCAAGGACCCTTCCAAGGTCCAAAAAACACTGAGCCTATCATCTGGAGGAATTCTTGGAGCCTTACTTTCTTAATCTGTAAAATGGGAGTGAAAATTTTATACCCATTTAAGTTAGGGGATTGTTGTAAGGAAAATGCTTTGTGAACCTTGAAGCGCTACTTCAATGTGAGCCCCCACTAGGAGCTGTGGACAGTTAGGAGGCAGAATGGCTATAGCACCAGCCCTAGAGTCAGGAGGAGCCGAGTTCAAATCCAGCCTCTGACACTTACTAGCCATGTCAGTTAAATCACTTAATCTTGTTTGTTTCTGTTTCCTCATCTAGGAAATGAGCTGGAGAAGAAAAGGGGGGACTAGTACGGTACCTTTGCCAAGAAAACCCCAAACGACTAAGCAACAACAACATCAATAACTCATAGTTGTGAAAAGAACACAGGCTTTGGTAGAGTTCGGTCTCTGCTACTTATTGGCTGCACAAGCAGGGGTGAGTCACTTAAAAATATTAGCCAACATTTATACAACACTTTGCAAAATTTCTTTTTGTACATAATCTCCTTCAACCCTCATGATTCTTTGAGGTGGGCACTATTATATTTTCCCCATTTCACATTGGGGAAAACTGAAGCTCGAAGTTTGAGTGACTTGCCTAACAATGACAGTTAGAAACAGGATTTGGATTCAGGTTTTCCTGATTTCAAATCCAGGACGTTTTCACTATTCCAGGTTTTTTGTTGTCATTGTTGTCATTCAGTCTTTTCAGTCATGTTTAACTATTCCAACTATAGCTGCCTATAGTTACCCTCTCCAAGTCTCAGCTTCCCCATCTGTAAAATGGGAACTGCCATGAGGAGAGGCAAAGAGAGGATTTTGTACCCTAGAGTGTGATGTAAGTGTGAGCTGTTATTACTGTTGTCATTAATTTCACAGAAAGCAGCTGCCACCTCCTACAAAACACTCTTTATTGCCACAGGAAGACAGAGCACCACTCTCACCCAGCATGGCATTTCTGGGTGACTTTCTGCCTTAGAATGGCATTTCATAGGGAGCAGGCTAAAAGGGTGTTGTTCTCTCTGTCAGCACATCAACATTCATTCATGCTTTTAACAAACACTAGCTGAGCCTCTACTACATCCAGAATGCTGTTCGAGATGCCATAGGGGGGGTAATAAAGAAGATGCCATCCCTGCCTTCAAGGATCTTATAATTTAGGAGATAAATTGTTAGTAGTCATGAGATGCAGCTGCTCCTGCCTTAGGGATGCTGGGGCTAGAGAGGATTCAAAGACAAGAGGGTGGAGAGTGAGGGGACATGTTCCATGGGAGAAATTCTGGCTGGAAAGACTGCTCAGCCAGCAGAGCAAGCTCAGCCTCTGTTAATCAACGTCGATGTGACACAAGGAGTCTGGGGGTTCCTGGGCCTCACTCATTTCCCATCAGCTAAGAGGAACTGGGTTTCTCCAAAAGGGTTAACAAATAAAGAGAAGCTAGTTAATAATAACATGGAAGTCCTGACCTTTCTGAGAGACCAAGGGAGGGGTAACTGGAGAAGGGCAAAGGATATGCTCTTGGAGTCCCCCTTCCCACCCTTTTAGTTCCCCCTCCCCCAGATCTTGCTGCTGGGTTACTTAACAATCCTCTTGGGCCCACATGTCTGACACTCCTGAGCTAGTCCTGCTTCTGCAAAGGCAAATATTAGGGAGCTGTGTGGCCCCCATTCCTAAATTGGAGGACTTGCTTCTTCTTCAAAACAATGCCGTTTCCACATGAAATGGAATTCGATTTCATTCCGGTCTGCTTCTCCCTAGAGCCTTGCTGGCCCTCTGAGAATTCCCCAGTTTGTTCTCTCCCTCCCCCCATTAAATGCTGAACTCCTCCTCTAAGTCAGTGCAGGTCCCTGTCTTCCAAGCCCCTTTGAGAAAGTGCCTTTCTAGATCCCTCCGATCTTCTTCCCCTGGGTCCCAATGGCATTTCTCTAGTGCATTTCAACGAGGCTGCTCTCAAGCTCTCTCCCACTGTTTTTCTCTGTCTGTGTTTCTGTTTCTGTCTCTCTGACTTTGTCTCTGTTTTTCTGTGTGTGTGTGTGTGTGTGTGTGTGTGTGTCTGTATCTGTCTGTTTGTCTGTCTGTCTGTCTCTCTTCCTGTCCTCTCACTCACAGACCTCATGCCTAGATCCTGCTTCTACATAATGCTAGTAAATCCACTAGTGGTAACAGCTGCTCCATGCAAGGGTATCTGGATTATCATTCACCTGAATCAGGAGAATTTGTGGATAGGCGTGTCTCCAGCAGCAGGCTTCCTCCCTTGTGAGACCAGGGCTGAAAATGTTGGCCTGAGACTGGGAGTGGGGGCAGGGAGGTCTCTCCGATAGCCCTTGACTGCTGCCCTCACTCTATGGGTTTAGCAGGCTGAACTGTTAGCAGAACAACTCAGGGGGAAGAGGGGGAGGGAAGGAAGGAAGGAAGGAAGAGGCGGAAAGGAGGTGTTGCTCACTCAGGTGGTGTTATTTTCAAATGAAATCCTGTCTCAGCCTGAGCAGCTCTCCCCTAAAAGTTTTTCCCCAAATAGTAAAAGAAGCTCCACTGGGAGAGGAGGGGACAAGAATGGAGAGCACAGGGACTTTTAAAGCAGTTTTTTTTTTTAAAGAACTGGAGAGTGAAAGAGACTGAGGTGGGGGACTGTGGGGGGATGGAGATGGGGGCGAAAAAGAATAAAGAGGAAGAGAAAATGAAAGCTAAAGGGAACAGAACTCTTTTCTGCAGCTCCTTCTGATCTGCGAGCCACCCCCTTCTCTTCTGGCTTCTAATCTTGCCCTCACACCTCTTTCCTCTGATTTTCTGGCTCCATTCCCAGACTCAGTTTCTCTTCCATTTAGGGAGCTCTGTTAGAAGTGAGGGGGAAGAGTGGACTTTCAAGGGTAATGGGTTAATTTCTGCCCCCACTCTCTCTCACTTTGTCCAGAGTCCAGGACCAGCTTCCAGGCCACAGCCCCTGCAGACGCCCTTGACACAAAGACCTCCTTGGGTGCTGCGCAGACTACCTGGGCGGCAATTGCATCTATATCTGGCTCATTCTTCCTGTGGATTGAAATCCTGAGAGAGGACTTGGGACTCTCAGTAGGAGCATCTTAAGTTCCTTCCCTCAAGCTGGAGGACAGGGCCCCCATAATGCTGCTTCTTGACTGAATTCTTACTGTCATTTTGTCTCTTCCAACATCTCTACAAATATACGAAGAGAGCACTGGAAAGAGAAATATAAGGTTTCGTGCCACAGAATTTAAATCTTGAAGACCAGAAAAAAACTTCCAAAAGAAAAATGAATAAATCTCTAACAGAGGAAGCCTGGCAGAGTGGAAAGAATACTGAGAGTCAGCAGACCTGAATTCAAGTCCTGTCTCTGATACCACTGTGTTTTGGGCAAGTCATTTCCCTTCTTGAGGCCATGTTTTCATCCTCTGAAAAATGAGGGGGCAGGACTAGATGGTCTGTAAAACTCCTTTCATCTCTGAAAATCCATAAACCTATGATTCTCTTGTGTCCATGGGGTTTTTTAAAAAATAATTTTCTTCATAACAGATAGCATGTGAGGGCAAAGACCATGTCTTTGCATCTCTTCCAGGGTCTAGTGCTGGTTGGGCAGGTCATAGACATGTGGCAATTGGATGAATGAATAAATGACCGGATGAACAAATATGCTGATAAAACTGGACTGGGAATCAGAAGACCTGGCTCCAGTTCTGACTGTCGTGAATGGATGCCAGTGAGAGCTTGGGCAAATCACTTCTTTGTAGGCCTCAGTTTCTCCTCTATAAAGAGAGACAGCTGAACTCAATCCCTGAGGTCTTGTCCACCTTTGACCTTCTGCTGCTCTTGATTCCTGCCCTACCTGATAGTCTTGATAGAATCCTCCTCCCTCCAGCCTAGGAAGGCAGGAAGTGTCGGGAGGAAGAAGACACCACACCCTTTCAGGAAAACACTTTCCCTAGGAAGGCAGCTCTTAGTTCACCCTCTGAGCATTTGGGGAGAAATATTTTCCTTATCAGACCTCACTCAGGAGTTGCCTTGGTCAAGCTGTCAAATGTTTCTCTAACGCTCTGTAGACCCCTCCACCACCACCCCTCCCACAGGGCAAGTCTTTACCCCACCAACAGAAAAATGGAGGCAAGGGGGGGCAGGGTAAGGGAGGGAGAGCCCTCCAACTGCGAAAAGCTGGCTCCACTAGTAAGGTTGTGTGTGTGTTTTCCTTCTTTCTTTCCCCCCCTCTTTGTTAAGCTCCCTTTCAGCTGAAATGGCAGTGCCTGGGTGTTCTGAGCTGACAATAATTGCTACAGTCTAGACAGTGTCTGGTATGAGGCACATGGAATCAAAGAGTTCCCCCCCCCCACTCTGACTTTCACACATGCTCTCTTGGTCTCTCCCTCTTCCTCTCTTTTCCTGACTCTCCTGTGAGTCTTTTTTCCTTCTTCCCCACCTCCAGACACCCCGTCTCTCCTCCTTTTTCTCTCACTTGCTCTCTCTGTCTCACATTCTCTCTGTCTCTCTCTCCTCTTCTCCCCCTCTCTCCTTTTCTCTTACTCTCCCTCCCTCTGTCCTTCTCTCTCTGTCTCTCTCTGTCACTCTCTCTCTCCCCCTTGCCCCTCTCCTCCCTCCCCCTTTTACACAAGCTTCCCCCCTCTCTTCTTGCCTTCCCTTCACCTCTTTCCAATTCCTCCACTCCTGCTTCCAGCCTTTATCTCATACTCTTCATTTTTTCTCCCTGAATTTGAAATCCAAGGAACAAAGGTGATCTTGATGGTTTGGGGCATCCAAAAGGACAAATAATAACACCCACCAACTCTTCCTTCTGGAAATTTAACCCTTTCTTTGACCTGGACAATTTTAATTTTCCTCTGTTTCGCAGTAGGCTTTTGAGTGCCTAAAATGCAGTCAGGGCCAGTTGTGTTCTCTGTGCTCTCATGGTCTTTTGAGAATTGTACTGAAGCCTTTAGTTCTTCAATAACAAATATGGCTAGTTTTCACAGGACCTTCTTCTTATGTCTCCCCCTGTCCCCACTGATTTTTTTTTTTGCCCAGATGAGAAAGAAGAAGTCAATTTTGTGTTCCCAGGGAAGGCCAGGAGACAGATTTCAGCTCAAGATTAGAAAAGACTTTCTAAAAAGAAGAACTGCCCAACAACAGAACATGATCCCTCAATCAGGAGAGAGATGCCAATCACTGGAGGCATTTGAGCAAAGACTAAATGAGCATCTGGAAGCCGTTCCTACAGTGGGCAGGAGGGAGACTGTTCTATATGGGTAATCCCCAAAGCCCTTTTCCAACTCGAAGATTATGTGTTTGACCACTTGACATCATAGAATGTTAGAGCTAGAAATGACCTGACAGCTCACCTAGTTCAACTGCCTTCTTCATTTTACAAATGAAGAAACTGAGACCCAGAGAGGGGAGATTCAATTCAATTAAAAATATGTATTTGAAGCATTTGCTGTGTGTTTGGCATTATGCCAGGCACTAGAGGCCCGCTAAAAAGACATAAAACAAAACTGTTCCTGCCCTCAAGAAGCTTATGTTCTATTAGAGCAGTGGTTCTCAACCTGTGCGTCGTGACCCCTTTGGGGGTCGAATGACCCTTTCACAGGGGTCACAGGAGTCGCCTAAGGCCATCGGAAAACACATATTTCTGATGGTCTTAGGAACCGAGACATTGCTCCTCTATCTGTCTCTAGGAGGGTCTGCCCATATACGAGTATTAAAGGGTCACAGCATTAGGAAGGTTGAGAACCACTGTTAGAGGAATATAACGTACACAGAGAAGTAGATCCAAAGTATATACAACTATAACTATTGTGCACTGGGGGAGGTAGCATGTGGGACGATTCTGGAAGGGAGAAAGAGATTCCTAGAGGAAGAGATGAGGTAAAAAGCAATACAGTATATTGATTTGAACACTAAACTTTGAGTTAGGAAGACCTGAGCAAGATCTTTTTATTTATTAAGTGCTTACTGTGTACTACGCACCATGCTATGCACTGGGAATATTGAAGGGGGGGCGGGATGGAAGTACCTGGAGGGGGCCATTTGTCAAAGTCTGCAAAGTCAGAAGCAAAGCTGGGTCAGGAATGAAGGGTAGCTGACCTGGATCTTCAAAATGAAGGTCCCAGGAAAAACTCTGCAATGGACAAAGGTAGCTGACATGGTGGAGGGATATTCCAGGGTGGGAAGGTCACAGACACCAATGGCTATGCCAGGGTGAGGAGGTCTCAGGTGTTGAGGCTGCTGAGGCATAGTATCCTCAATATCTGTGTAACTCTACAAATCACTTAATCTTTCTGGGTTCCAGTTTCCTCAAATGGAGTTGAACTCTAAGGTATCTTCCAGCCAGGAGTATGTTGGTAAATATTTAACAACTAGCTCTCCAGGAAAAAAAAATGTGTACAGGTTGCATTTTAAAGTTTAATCTTCATATTTAATGGTTTTTCCATCATTTCTTTAAGTCTACAGTCTAGACTTGTCTAGATTATCTACACCTTAGACAATCAGAACAACAAAATCAAGCCCTGATTTGTAGCATTTGCCAACTTCCAACATGTAAATGATCACACTGAAACTTTAACAATTGGTTCTCCCAAGCTGGGATGAGCTGGCCCCAGCACACTTCTGCTTCTAGCTCGATACCTTTTGATTTCATTCTAGACTTGGGGACTGCCTGTGCAAAGATTAGGAATTGGACTTAGGAACTATAAATAGCCATTAGACCAGTTTTCCTGGGAATGTGTGTGAAGGGCAATTATAGTAATAAATAAAGATTAGTAAGGTAGGTGGGGTCCAGAGTACGGAGGGCTGTAAGTGCTAGGCTGAAGAGTTTGCATTTTCTTCTAGAAGTAATAAGGAACCATCAAAGATGTTTTAGTAGAAGAGTGAGGGGCAGCTAGGTGGCACAGTGAATAAAGCACTGGCCCTGGAGTCAGGAGGACCTGAGTTCAAATTCGGCCTCAGACACTTAACACTTACTAGCCATGTGACCTTGAGCAAGTCACTCAACCTCAACTGCCCTGCCTTCTCCCCTCCAAAAAGAAAAAAAAAGGGGGGGGGAAGTGACATAATCAGATCTGTGTTTTAGGAATATCAATTTGGTAATTGCATGGAGGATGAATTGAAAAGAGTGAGACTGAGAGAAAGGAGATCATTTGAGAGACTATGGTGATGGTCCATGTGAGATAACATAAAGAGTTGGTTATCCTTCCTCCTTGAAGACCAAAATGGCATTATTATACTGAGGTCAAGATACAGTGACAAAGGGTAAAGTTTACATGAGTGGAGAGAAAGGGGTATGGGGGAGGTGGTGGAAGTAGAATGGGCAACACTTAGCAAATGACCAGATATAGTAGTAGAGAAAATGGGAACCTAAGGTTGTAAACCTGGGTCCTAGAGAAATGAATGTTGTCAACAGATATGGAGAAGTTTGAAGGAGAGATGTTTTGGGGGAAATATAATTCCTTTTGTTTTGGACAAATTGGATATCCAGGTGAAGCTATCTTCAAGGCAGTTGGAAATATGGAACTGGAGTTCGAGAGAGGGATTGGGACTGGACATAGAGATTTGGGAGTCATCGGGAGAGATATGATAATTGAATTCATAGGAGAGGATAAGATCACCAATGGATGAAGAGAATTTAATGAGATAAGAAAAGAGGTCTCAGGACAGAGCATGAGGACACCCATTCTTAATGAGCAAAAGCAGGATATGATTTCCAAAATCAGTTGACTAGTATGACTAGGGCTTGAATTTGGGTCCCCAGTTTCCAAGTTCAATGTCTTTTTTTTTGGAAACAGTTGGGGTGAAGTGACTTGCCAGAGCCACATAGCTAGTAAGAGTCTGAGGTCAAATTTGAACTCAGGTGCTCCTAATTTGGGGACTGGTACTTTATCTGCTGTGCCATCTAGCTGCCCCTGTTCAGTGTATTTTCTACTATACCACACTCCCATTCATTATAGGGATCCTAGAGAGAGCTGGAGCTTCCTTCCCACATCAATGGCATGACCAGAGTATGTCAAACGCTCATAGGGATATTTTAATGGATCTATGTTTTCATTAATTCAATATGCACCTGTAACAGCAAGCACCCCAGCACACCCAGGGCGGCTACTAGCACAGGTTCTTAGATCTGCTTTTCTAAAGGAAAGCAACTCAAAATGGGTTAACAATCTTACTTTAATCAATCAAATACCATTTAACTAGTTCAGGGGGAAAAGTCAGCACCCTGAACTTCAGAGAATACAAACAGAAGTTACAAACAAACAGAAAAACAGATCAGCAGACGGCTTCCAGC
>CM053581.1:226875335-226902144 GCA_028627135.1 Pseudochirops cupreus
TGCAGATCCTATACATGATTGCACGCCACCATGGGGGAGGGGGAAGGGAGGGGAGAAAAGCTGAAACTCAAGTGATTGTGGAACAGAATCTTGTAAATTAAAAGTAAATGAGTAAATAAAAAAAAATTAAAAAAAAAAAGAATGATGCACAATTCCCCACTATTGGTTAGTAATGAAGAGGACAATGTTCTCTTCCTGTATGTATCATCAGCTAAGGGCTCAGAGTAGCACTGTTTAGAATTCATTCATTCAGCAATGCACTGTATTTTATTTATTACCAAGGCACTGTGCTAGGCATTGGGCATATAAAGACCAAAAAAGGCAAAAGAGTTCCTGCCCTCAGAGAGCTTACATCCTACTGGAGACATATAAGATGTATACAAGAGAAGGCCAACCATTTAAGAGGTGATTTGGTGTTCATTCCAGATAGCAGCAGCTCATGCAAGGCACCCCAAATGGTGAGTTCTCTGTTCCTGGCTCCCAGGCAGTGTTTAACTCTTGAAGATAAAGGACACTGTAGGAAGATTTGGTTTTTGAAGAATTCGAAAGAATGTCCATCTTTTGTTAGCCATTGTGACCATAGTGATTAAAGATAGAAAGAACCAATGGAGTTATAAGAAGCAATTGGGTTTCAGGCCAGGGCCCAAGGAGAAATGTAGTCACCTAAGGCATCTCTCACCTGCCAGACACTTCTACTCAGCCTACTCCAGGGCCCAAAATATGTTTTCTTATTTTTCAGTGTTTCCTTCTCACTTCTCTCCTTCACTCTCTGCCACTGTCTTCTTATGCCCCATTTCTCTTTCTTTCTTTCTTTTCTATTTTTTCCCCTTAGGCCCCTTTTATTTCTTCTTTTCCTACTCCTTTCTTTCTTTTCTCTCTTTCTGCTCCTTTCTCCACATACCTTCTCTTCTATCTTCTCTCTGTCTTTCTCCCCTTCTTTCTTTACCCCTCTTCCTCTCTGTCTCCCTTGTCTCCTTCCTTTCTTCTTCCTGGGTTAAAAATAATCAAGTTTCTGGGAAGCAGCAGCTCCTGCTGAGTCTCCCTCCCTACACTTCAGAGCCCCTGAGAATAGCTTTCTGCAGTTCTCAACTACAGCCCCTCCTCTCTTCTCTCTCTTCCGCCCCCCCACCCCTCCTCAATCCCCCCCTCCCCCCCCACTGAGATCTGACTAATATGCCTGGGCTTGGGTTGCCAGCTCGGCTGGAAAGGAATTTAACCACTTCATAGCCGACAAGAGAGATGCCTGAGACCTTCCCAGGAAGGCTGAAAGAGAGGGATGGGGTGGGAGGAAACCACAGCCCCCTCTCCTCCCAGCCTACTCTCCCTCTCCTGGGAAAAGTCAGAGAGCCTCTTTCCTAGGACTTTCCAAGAGGCTCTCTCTCACTGGAGGGTGAAAGGCAGACTGAATAGTTCACATGGAGATGGTGCAGACCTCTGGGAGTGGAGGATGGACTCCAGGTCAAGCTTTTTCCCCATGCAAGACATCATCTGAATTCTACCAGATGACCTCAATAACACCCCTCCCCCAAAACTCCAAATGCAAGAGTTGGGGGGGGAGGGATGGAGTTTAACAACCAGTATTCTACATTTTGGGGTGATACAGAAAGCTCCTGTCCTCTGTCCATAAGCTAAGTCATCTGAGTTCATTCCCCTCAGCAAGCACCCAAATTCCAGGAATAATGGAAACAAATGCTCAGCCACCCTAGGGAATGCCTGGGGTTTGGTGTCAATGAGATGTTGATAAATAGCGTCAGAATGCACCTAAGGACTATGGGAAAGCAGTAGGCGACAAGAAGTCTAAGTCACAGGGAGTCAGACCTTCCTCTACTGGGCTGCTCTGCTGAAGGTATGCTGTGTCCAGGGGGGTTAAATGCAGTGAAAGGGAGGGGAGCAGGGTTTGAAGAGGTGTGGAGGGTTGGGGGAAAGATTCGTGATTTTTAAATGTGTTCAAGGATTCTTCTGGGCGCTATTAAAAACATTTTCAAATGCTCTCAGTCCCCATAGGAGGAACCAGGAAAGACAGAAAGGTATGAGGTTAAGTCCTGGGAATAGGGGCAAAATGTAAAGGGGGTGGGTAGGGGGATCTGGAAATTAATTTCTGTCTGCCATTGGCCCAGGATAACCTAAACAGCCCCATCTCAACTCTGCCAATGGTCTGGCAGACATGCTCTCCCAACATCAACTTTCCCATGCATAGGAGAGGCCACACTCCATGGTCACCCAACCCACTGCACTGGGGCTGGGGCTTTTCCCAGAAGGGTGCAGCAGTCCATAGCTGGCAGTTGCTTGGCTCAGGGGGTGGGAGAAGCCACCAAGTTCAAAGGCAAGCACAGGCTGGCGAGAGCCAAGCTAGAGAGAGAACCAGTTTGGTCGGGTTCCCTACAAGCTCCACCTCCCACCCCCTCCCCTTACTCCCCTGAGTTAGCAGGCATTACCTCATCTCTACACATTCCCATTGGCTGATCACCCCCTGAAGGACGGATGCAGCTCCCAGCCATTTAACCCTTTCTGGGGCATCACGTGCCCTGCAGTTAGGATGCCAACTATATTCTGCTCCTTTGCACCTCACACAGCATCTAGCTGAGTTAATCTCACCTTATGAATGCCAACTTGCTGGCATTTTCTGGCAAGAGCCAACCTGCTACGTGAGGACCATAGTTGGGGCCATGCCACAGAAAACCTGGGGAACCATTGATTGGAAATTGAAAATCTCTCTGTGTCTGACTCTTTCTCTGCCTCTGCTTCCTACAGGTGGAGTGGGGAGGGGTGGAAAAAAGAACTCTGAAGATAAGCCAGAGATGTGCAGGTCCGTGGAACCTAATGCCTCTTTTCATTCAAATGTTGGTTTCCAATGCACCCTCACCAAGAGAAGACTACTCGGGTCTTGTTTTTTTGTGGGCTTTTTTTTTTAAATATGTCAACGTGAACCAGATCTGGTGACTCACATGTTGGGAGCTCTGAGTGGCCTGCTTCTACAGCTGTAGGACATTAGTCAGTTAGGATTTCACATCTCAAGTTGGGGCCCAATTTTGGTGTTCTCTGGGAAACGTTCTAGTTAGCAAAGGTAGAGAAGGATTTGTCTACCCCTTTCACTTGGTATTGCTAATAAAATAGGACTATTGTAAGGTCCCAGACATCCAGGAAGGAGGTCGGGGTAAGGATGGGTTTCCTTTAACCAGATTAACTGTTGGCATTATAATGCATTTCCATTTAAATAATAAAAAAAATCCAACCCAAGGAGACTGGAAACACTAAATACCAAGGCTGTGTAACCGAATTAACCCAGAAAGTAAACTCATTATGTATGGTCAGTGGCTGGCCTGTGCTGAGTTTCTGATAATTCCATCTCCAATATGCTCACAGTATATTCATCATTCCCAAGGAAACTGGGCTGATGGATATGCACAAAGAGAGACCTGGCACGCAGGGCAGAGACTGAAGGATGGAGCTGATGGGCAGTAGAACCCTGGCAAAACTTATTAAAGGTGCAGATGCAGGGGAGACAGAGCCTAGAGGAGATGCCAACAGAAAGCTGATGGGCAAATCTGTCAGCAGAGTCACTGAATTCCTACTCTTCCATGAGAGTGGAAATCCAGTGTTGAGTGGCCCTGTCTCCTACCCATTAAAAATCAGACTTTCTGTAGCTGAGGTCCCATGGAAGATAACATCCAAGTGTCTATGCAGAGCCAACAGGAAAGGGGATAAAATAGGAGATGGGAAAGGAAGAGGATTCTGGAGTAAATGGGACATTAGAGATATGACACCAAAAGAGAAGGCAGATTCAGATGTACAAAGGAACATAGGAGTTAGTAAACTATGACTACAATGTTTCCTGGTGATGCTATATGACTGTGAATCACGAAATGTCATTCAGAAGCACTGAAATTGCAAATAATCCAAAGCACAATGGGAATATGCATGGTGGGTCTAAGGAGACTGTCAGCTCCTCTCCAGAAGCAATGCTCTCGTTCTTTGTCTATATGCCCAATGCCCAGAACAGTGCCTAGTACCTAGTAGGTACTTAAAATGCCCGCTGATTAACTGCAACGTTATCAAAGATGATACGTGTGCAACGAAGGATGCAGAAGACATTATTGAGAATACTAAAACTAGAAAAGAAGGTGGGCTGGCCACAGTGTAAGAATGAGGGATGAGAGATAAAACAACTAAGTGGTACATTGGTAACCCTGAGATTCTAAAAGCATCAGAGAACTGTTGTTAGCACATGGGACAGATCCTCTACAGCCATTTTATTGGTGAATGTGGACAAGAATTACATAAGATGGGAAGGTGAACAAGGATTGGATTCCATATCCACACTGATGAGATTCTGGTATCAAAGGAAAGAAAAACAATGCTAATAAGATTCAGCCTTAGGGAATGGGTTCGATCCCTCTGTGGACCAGGAAGTTGCTGTTCACTTGTTTTTCAGTCCTGTCCAACTCTTCCTGACCCCATTTGGGGTTTCTTGGCCAAGATACTGGAGTGGTTTGTCATTTCCTTCTCAAGTCTATTTTACAGATGAGGAAACTGAGACAAACAGGGTTAAGTGACTTGTCCAGGATCACACAACTAACACGTGTCTGAGACCAGTTTTAAACTCGGGTCTTCCTGGTTCCAGACCCAGTGTTCTCTGTCCACTGTGCCACCTGGTTGCCAACCAGGAAGTGAGCATTGTTGGGAAAACAAACAAACAAATGAACAACCAAACCAAACCAAACCAAACCTCTCTGTTCCACGGTTAGGCTGTGCCCCCAAACAAACGTTGCTTTTCTTTAAGGATCAGTTCAGGTCCCACCTGCTCTGTGAAGCTATCCTTGATTTCTCTATACATGAGTTCTCTCTGTCTCTCTGTCTCTCTCCATCTCTCTGTCTGTCTCTGTCTCTGTCTTGTCTCTTTCTCTCTCTCTCACCTTGTATGGCACACATGTTATATCCTTAGTAGAACATAAACTCCCTGAGGGCAAGGACAATTTCGTTTTGTCTTTGCATCCCCAGTACCTAACACAGTGTCTTGAACATAATAGGTGCTTAATAATATTGCACAGAAGTTAGGAGAGCACAGCATCTTTTCCCCAAGAGTTTTATTAATACCTTTTGATTTTGCATCTTTATATACAGGATATCTCAGAGGTGTTTAGTGAAGTTAAAACCATGCAAACTCTCAAATGTACCCCTCTTTATAATGGAGAGAAGCAAGCAAAACCAACCCAGTGAGTCAGTGTGACACTGTATGCAGCACTACACCCTTGAGCCCCTCACCTTTCTCCTCAAAGTAGTTTCTCTTTCCCTTTTTTTCTTGGACCAACACTAGTCATTACAATTATTCAGCATTCAATTTCATTCTAGTCGGACGCCATCTCTTGCCCATGGGATATGTTTCATCAGAGCATGGTGAATGAGTGAGTTAATGAATGAATGTGACAAATGTATACTGCTGTTCTAAGGCCATACACCAATATTAATAGTGCCTCAGAAATAGTTGTGGACAAATAAAAATGTATATAATAGGGCAAGGGGTGGACATATAGCTGGAGGCTTGGCGCTCCTAAATGGGGCAACTCAATTTAATTCAATTTGCCAGATATTATTAGCTACCTACTATGTGCTACTTATGGCTGATGCAAAAATAAGTATTATATAGGCTCTGCCCTCAAGATGCTTATAATCTAATAGGGGTAAAGGACAAGTATAAAAATAACTCTGATACAAAGGAGAATGAGATAAGTGTAAAGAAGAGGTCTGGGCTAACCAGGAGGCCCTCCTCACCCCATTTCACCAAGTGTGACCATAGCTGCTGGGTCTGTGCCCATCACAGAGTAGGAGATTGGATAAGAGAATGTGGTTCGTTCATTGAAAATCTATCATCACTGCAACATAATTCAGGGACTGTGAACTGCTACTGAGGGTAGGTCAGCAGTAGCCCCACATTTATCCATTCGTTCAAAAACCCCTTTATTGCACAGTTACTCAGTGTGATGGTTAATTCTAGAAGCACATGCTTATAAACAGTTGTAAGGGATGTGCCCCCACGAGATTTGAGAAAAGGAAAATTAGTGATAAGAACAGCCATATACCCCACCCCCAGTACTGCCACCTTATGTAGACAAACATGTCCATGGCTTACCAAAGACCATAAAAGAAGCAGCTATGGTGTAGTGTGCCAAGCAATGGACCTGTAGTCAAAGGGCATGGGTACGGTTTCTAGTTTGGCTACTTACTCCTTGTGTGGCCTTGGGAAAATCAACCTTTCTGAGCCTCAGTTTCCTCACCTACAAGACAATGGGGTTGGAGTGGATGGCCTCTAAGATTCCTTCCAGCTCTAGGTCCCTGGTTCTATGAACCAAACACAGCATTCCTGGACATCTGAATGTGGGCGTGACACTTTCAGTTAGATGCTCTGTGAATGTGATGTTCAATGTAGCTGCATCT
Source organism: Pseudochirops cupreus (assembly GCA_028627135.1). Taxonomy (NCBI): domain Eukaryota; kingdom Metazoa; phylum Chordata; class Mammalia; order Diprotodontia; family Pseudocheiridae; genus Pseudochirops; species Pseudochirops cupreus. The sequence continues at coordinate 226,881,768 of CM053581.1, forward strand.
GGAGTCAAATTTTTCTATAAATGAATTTTTTTGAAGAGGGAAAACATCTGAAATGTTATCTGCCCTTCTCTATGATTTTCTGTTACCCAAAAGCTTTACTCCTACTTCTCCCCTCTCCTGCCCCATGTTTTCAGTACTCCTATTTATCCTATTCCTAATGTCTCTAGAGAACAGTCTCTTCTATCATCCTCCCAGGTAGCTTTCACTTTGGGGATCCATGTTCCTGATGGACAGTTGGGGTGTAAGGCACATTGGTAGTACTCCCTAACTGCTGGGTCTTGTGCCAGTTCACACCCACACCTATTCAGCATCCCTTTGCACTCTAATTCAATCTGCTGATCATAATGCTACTTTTCTTTTAAGATTTTCTCCTGTCTACGTCTTGTCTGGGCATGGTTGTTTGCATATTAGATTGTGAACTCTTGGAGAGTAGGGACTTTTTGCCTTTCTTTGTATCCCTAAAGTTTAACACAGTGTCAGCATGTAGTAGGTGCTTAGTATGTGATCATTAACCTGAATATTAGGATTCTGTAAACGGGAACCAATCTGGAAAGAGACTTATTGATTCTCATAGAGGCAGTGTGGCATGATGGTTAGGGTGCTGGAGCTGGAGTCAGCAAGAAGACAGATTCAAATCCTGCCTTTGATACTCAATATCAAATTGAGAAATCATTTAATGTCTCTGAGCATGACTAAGTCATGTAACTTCCCTAAACTTCAGTTTCTTTATCTGCATGATGAGGGGTACCAATAATACCTGTGGTAGCAATCTCACAGGGTTGATGTGATACTCAAGTGAAATGCTTATAAAGTGTTTTCCAAGGTTTCTAATACTGTACAATCTTAGCCTAAATAACTTAGACCTGCACTTGGTCTTTTGGAATGGCCTGCATCAAGGTCCACTTTTACTGTTATTTTGGGAAGACCATGGGATTATAAAACGTAGAGCTAGAAGGAATGTTGGACATGATCTAATCTATTCCCCTTATTTTGTAGATGAGAAGAAAGACTGAGGCCAAGAGAGATGAGAAGACTGGGCTCAGGCTTAACCACCTGTAACCACCAGAAATGGGCTTCAAGTGCATGCAGAATGTCTCTAAGTATTGTGTGGCTAGGTGGTGCAGTGAACAGAGCACCAGCACCAGAGTCAGGAGGACCGGAGTTCAAATCTGGCCTCAGATATGTAACACTTACTAGCCATATGACCTTGGGCAAGTCACTTAACCCCAATTGCCCTCCTAAAAGCAAAAAAAAGTCTCTAAATACAAAGCTCCCATCATTCCACCACACCGCTCTGATGTTGAAGGCTAACAATACTTTTTACCTCATATCTAGCTTTTCAATACCGTCTTTTCATTCTGTAGAGGGGTAAATTGAGGCTAAGAACAGAAAGGTGATTAGCCCTGAGTCATCTAGTGAGACATTGGCTACTTTGGAACTCATAAGCCCTGAATTCTTTCCTGTGTCCTCATTTTCAGGGCTGTCTCTTTAAAGGCAACTTTGGCCATTCTAGACCATCACTCATTTCAATACTATTCTAGGCCTTGGATGAAGAAGGGGGAGGGAGCAGAGAGTGAGGGTGTGTGTGTGGGGGGGGTGGTTAGAGGAGAAATGCTGATGCGTACCCCTATGATGCAAAGCAAAAACAAAAATATTGGAAGAGTTAGTCTTCCAAGTGGGTGGTGTACAAGCTGGTATTGGCTAAGTGGGCCTCTGCTTCAGAAGTGGGCATCTGCACACACATACAGATATACGCCGGTATATATAGGTTACTACCTTTCTTCAGCTTTCCTCCCTTCTCTTCTCTTTCCTCTCCTCTTCTCTCTCCTCCTACTCTCCCTCCCTCTAGATACACTCATGTATCTTTCTACATTCATGCTATTTTTTTTTCTTTTTGGAGGAGGGGGAAGGCAGGGCCATGGGCATTAAGTGACTTGCTCAAGGTCACACAGCTAGTAAGTGTTCAGAGTCTGAGACCAGATTTGAACTTAGGTCTTCCTGACTCCAGGGCTGGTGCTCTATTCACTGCACCACCTAGCCACTCCTGCATTCATTCTAGAAGAGCACTTTTTTCTTTTTCCTCTGGTGCCAGACTTGTTTATGGCCATTTTTATTCTCCATCTTCAGGGAAGTAGTACATCCCCAAGCAGGAGAGGCCGTCCCTTGGACTCTGTTGACATTGGGTCTGAGATCTTCTCTCCTACTTGACCCCCCAGAGACATGTCATTTGAAGAGGTGGTTTTATTCATTCCCTCCCAGACACATTACCACCTCCAGCCTAGGACCTGGACCAGTCTAGGGTCTGTCTTTTACTCCTGACCTAATTCTATACACAAGCACCAAACAGCAGGGTTTACCAACATGTTGCTCTTGAAGAATGCCAGGTGAAAGGGAGAAAAATCCAAAGCCAGAAAGGATACTTGCTTGAGACTAGGAGAGCTCACAAAGCTGAGAACTGGGGAATTGGAGAGTAAGGTCAGTCATGGAAAGACTGGCTCTTCTGGAAAGAAATGAGCCTAGGTCTGGGGAAAGAACACACCCTTTTAGGAAAGCACAGCAGAAGGAATGTGGGCTTGTGGTTAGGGAACAGGTGTGGCAGTTGGACCCCCTGGGTCTATTCTAGGATAGGACATTGACTCATGAGGCGGCTTTGAATAGTCCCTTCTTGAATACAGAATGGTATGTTTATAAACTGATGGGCCCCAAGGGGTAGCGATCATAGACTACAGAGACTCAGAGCTAGAAAGACTCTTGGAGATTCTCTCCCAGCACCCTTGCTGGATGGATAAGGGAACGGAAGCCCCAAGAGGGAAAGTGACTTGTCCAAGGTCACTCCAGTGAGAGGCAGATTTGGCCAGGTCTCCTGACTCTCTTAGTCTCCTTAGGCCAAAGAGTAAGTCGGGAACATCCTTATCTGCACCAGTTGGCCATGGATAAGGAGAACACCACAATGCCTGAATAATTCACCACTATGACTCTCCCCAATAGACCCTCTGGGCATTGGTTTCCTCCTTTAATGTAAAGTGGAGGCTTTGGGTTAGAAGACTTTGAAGATTCCTCTTGTTAGATTGTGAGTTCCTCTAGAGCAGGAACCATCTTGTTGCCTTGCTCTCTATTCCAGTGCTTAGCACGGTGCCCAGTATGTAGTACATACTTAATGAATTCTGGTAAATAATGATGATGGTGGTGGCTAACATGTAGATAATATAGCACTGGGCTAACATTTAGCACATGATATAACACATTATAAAAATGGCCAACTTGGCACTTGCCATGTGCCAGGCACTGTGCTAATCACTTTACAATTATTATCTCATTTGATCCTCACAACCACCCTGGGAGGTAGGTGCTATTATTATTCCCATTTTATAGGTGAGGAAACTGAGGCCAAAAGGGGCAAGTGACTTGCTCAGGGTCACACAGCTAGTGAGGATCTGAGACTGGATTTGAGTCTTCCTGACTCAAAGCCTGGAGCTCTATCCACTGGGCCACCTAGCTATCTTTCTCCTCAAAGATTCTATGTTTACATCTTGATCCCAAACAAATCAGCTAACTGTTGCAACTTTCCCAGCCTACAGGACTTTCCCTCCTGTGACCTCCAGTAGTATTGAACCATTTGGCTCTTAGCATGTATCATTAGAGATGACTTTATGCATATCCTCTGTCTCTGTCACTGCATTGTAAGCTTCTTGAAGGAAAACACTATGTCTCATATTTCTGTACTCCAAATAATAATAATGATGAGAAGAAGAATTTCCCTACCTAGGAGATGAGGATAATGCCATTCTCATTACTTCCATAATGAGAGGATGAGAGTAAATAAGGTTCTGTGTGTAGAGATTTAAAGAGGGAGGTTTTATCTGATGAACGAGTTCAGCTGATCCTTTGGTATGTATGTGGAGCTATGACCTCCTCTCTGAGGGTACTTCCTCCAACATTCATTGGCCCTAACTGTGTGCAAGGCACACTCCTAGGATGCCGCATTTCCCCATAAATTAAGATACAGGAACTGGCATGCAGAGCAGAGAATCTTGGACCAGAAAGAGACTTCTGAGTTCTTCTACTGACTGACTTTGTAGCTAAGGACACTGAGGCTGGAGGAAAGGAGAGTGACCTGTCCAAGATCACACAGCTGGTGAGGGGCACAGCTGAGACTAGACTCTACCTCTTGGTTACTAAGCTTCGTTATTATTTTTATTGTCTCTTTTATTCATTGTTATTGATATGGCTTCTCTGTCTCTGCAAAAGGCTCTGTGTTCTCTGGGAGGGGGGAAAGTTGGGGCTTGGGGAACGGGAACGATTGAAAGCGGGATGACAGACCATGGCCTTGGCTGGCAGCCACTCTGCTCCCTCTAGGCTTCTTCAGAGCATGCTCAGTTGGCACACACGGCAGACACAAACGGTTTGTTGGGCACAGGAGCCAAGCAGAGCAGTCTTTGCTGGGGCTCAGAGCACCATTACAGCTGATTGCAATTTGAAAAGCAGTCCCTGAAATGAGACCTAGTCTGTTGCCCCTTCACTGTGCAGTTTGAGTGGAGAAAGAACACTGGGCTTGGGATTCAGGAGATGGGTTCGAGTGCCAGCTCTGACATTATTTTAATGGATGACCTTGGGTGAGTCACTTACAGGAGGATAGGATTTAGACCTAGAAGGAAACTTAAAGGTCATCTAGTCCAATCCCTCTAATTTTGTATATTTGGAAACTGAAGACTGAAAGGGCAGGGAGGGACTTGCTAAATGTTATGCAGAGATTATGGAACAGAGCTGTGATTCAAAGCCAGGTCTAACTCCAGCGTTCTTTCCCATATACCACTCTCTGGGCCTCAGTTTCCCCATCTCTAAAATGAAAAGATTGGACTAGATGACTCCTAATCATGGAGTCCTAAGATTTCTTACAACTCTAAGGTTCCAATTTCCCTTTTAGACACAAAACAGATGGAGTTAACCTATGGCAACCTTCCCAGCCCATGGTGGGGAATCCCACCCACCTCTGAACTTTATGGTGCTATCTGGTACTTAGCACAAATCCTCTTTGTGCATTTGTTCTGTCTCCATTAGTGGACATGGAAGGAAGGGATCATCTCTTAAATCTTTTCCTAACCTCGATGATGATGGTGATGATGGTGATGATGTTAGTGGTTTCTATTTCTATAGCCCTTTAAAGTTTAAAACGTTCTATGTGTATTATTTAATTTTATCCTTATTGTGACCATGTGAGGATAATGGTGTTATCATCTCCATTTTGCAGAGGAGGAAACTGAAGCTTAGAGAAATTATTTGTCTAGCTAGTAAGCATTTGAGGTAGGATTTGAACCCAGATATTTCTGACTCCAAGACTTGTGTTCTCTCCTTTTTACACTATGAATGTGAACCCAGCGTCTGGCACAAAGAAAGTAGGGCCTCAGGAAACATCTGAAGAGAAAAAAGATTCCAAAATCTAGGGTATCCCTGTTCGAGAGTGATTTTTTTAAAATCTGGAGTATCCTTTTTCTGGTCTGATGAGTTGATCTGGATGACCTTTCCAATGTCTTCCAATCTGAGATTCTGTGACCTAGATATAGCCAATATCCCCTTAATTCTGGCCCCACAAAATGGATCAGAGGAACATGGAGGAAGAAACATAGGCTTTTGCCATCAATACACAGATAATAGGGCACATGCAGGAAGACCATGGCAGAAGACAGAAGCAGACTCTAAAATACCGAGTCATGAAAGATGGGAAGTGGCACAGATTCGGAAGTCCTCCCAGATTTAATTCAATTCAGCAAGATTCCATCCCCTTTGTACATAAAGTGTGAGACCTGGTCTCTGTCCTCAACATGCTCATAATCTATGGGGGAGACAAACCTACACATACATACACAACACCCAACTGCCACAGTTAGTATCCAGTTAAGTGCTGTGTGTCAAATTCTCTCTCTCTCTCTCTTTCTCTTTCTCTCTCTCTCTCTCTCTCTCTCTCTCTCTCTCTCTCTCTCTCTCTTCTTAATACACAATTTATAAACTACGTATAGGAGTTTTGTTTTGTTTTGCTTTTTGTCTTTTTTGTTCTTGTGCCATGGAACCCTTAGCAGTGTGGTAAAAGCTAGACTGAAATAAAGTTATCAAAATATTTTTTTAAAAGTTCGAGGAACTCAGGTTAAGAAATGCTGGCATAGTAGTGGGAACAGGTTGCAGCTTTCTAGAGAATTTGCATCTTAGATTTTCTGTTCTCTTAATCCTAGTCTTGAATTGGTTTAGAGATGAAGTTTCCCCATGACACCCAAAATCTTTGGGGTGGAGGGAAAGACAGAGAGCAGGAGGAGTCTGCTCTCTGTTGTGTCAGCTGTGACCTGGCTGGTTTGAGCAAACTGGAGTGTGGCCTGGCATCCCTGGAGCTGACCGGCTGGACCCCTCAGGGGTACTCAGAGAGCCATGAAACTTCCCTCCCCCCTTCTCCTACCCCAGAATATACTACCTGCCCCTTTCTCATGCTGAAGGGGCTTTGTCCATCTGCTAGCCTACTTTAGACCTCAAACCCACTGGGAAGAATGTGGCTTTTGCTCCTTGTCTTGTCCAGCTCCAAGCCCCAGGTGGGCTGGGAATATTATGCCATAGGGTCTGATAGCCTGAAATTCATCATACCAAACTGGGCTGCAGTGAATCCCGTACTTAAATAATAAAGGCTTGTGGGTGAGCAAGGGGAGGGGTGAAGGGCAGGTGACTGCCACCTAGAGTCAGCATCCTCAAAAATGCAAAGTTTGGTTGAAAATGACATTGGTCAGTGAGAGAGGGCAGGAAAGGGAACGGTGGGTTGGCAAGGGCACCCACAGTGTCCTGGAAAGTGCTCCCCTTTCCCAGAAAGGCAGGCCCTGCTAGTGACCACAGGCTGAGAGGTGAAATTTGGCAAACCCGCTCATCGGCGGGGAAAATAAATAGGAAACCATGCCTGGGAGGGACAGGGCAAGGAGAGGAAGGATGCTGGGGCTGGAACTCATTATAGGCAGCTGGACGGGGGACAGGAAAGGATTCGACTGGGTTTCAGGGTAGCAGGACTGTCGCAATTAAAGATATGTCCTGTCAAAAAAAAACCCTCTAAACTGATTAAAGTTGAAGGCTCCGTTTTCTCCTTTTCATCAGAGAACGGAATCAAAACCTGCCTGCAAAGACGCTCTCTCCCGTTCCCAGTGCTCCAAAGGCAGTGCCTGTATCCATCCTGCTGTGTCCCTGCATTTTAATTACCACCTTATTAATATTCATGAGGATCGGCACTCAAGGGGGATTGCAGTCTGTCATTCTCTCCTCTTCTCTCCCCCCACCCCTCCCCTCTCCCTTTCCCTCTCGGATGAATCTATGGGCTTCTTCCTCCCTGCCACCATCACCACTCCCCGCCCCCTCCCTCCCCAAACAGTTGGTGTGCTGCAGATTTGGTGTGCGTGTTTGTGTGTGTGCTCGCGCGTGCGAGAGAGAGTGTGAGTTTGCAGGGTTCAGGTGTGCACTGAGTGAGAAATGGATGACAGGCTATGCTGGTGGTAGTGGGGTGTGTGTGTGTAAGTGTAGGCATATGTGTGTGTACACACATATGTGACTGAGCTTCGGGGAACCGATGTATATGGGTATGCAGGCACATTGTGGAATGGTGAGCCCACAATGAAGGGGATGTGTCTTGGTGTAATGGGTCTGATGGGAGGTCTATCTGTGCATGTGTCTGTTGGGATGTGTAAGGAGGAATCCTCCAGTACAAATGACCTTTGACATCAGCTGATAGGATTTACACATAGTAGGGGCTTAATAAATTAACTTCCAAACGTCCATAGAATTGAATTGAACCAATTCCAGCTCTCTCATTTGACAGGCAGGAAAACCAAGATTCTGAGGAGAATGACTTGCCCAAGGTTACATACAAGTTAATGGCAGAGACAAGGTGTGTGTGTGCGTGCATTCATTGATATATGTATAGTCTGGTCAGGAGAGGTCTGTAATTTCAGGGGTGCTATCATGGTTCCCTTGCTCTCTCCAAAAACAAATAATAAAAAAACAAACAAACAACTCCTCCTTTTCATAGATGTCACAGCACTTGAAATTTCTCCTTTAGAAATTTATTCCTTTGAATTAAAGAGATCCTCTCTGCCTTAAAATACAATCACATTAAAGTCACTCACACCTTAGTGTGAACAAGCTTATCAGATAGCTTCCTTCCCTCACTTGTTTACTCAGGGCAAATGAAAAGAACAACTGGATTTTTAACTACTTATATGACCTTGGGCAAATCAGTTTTCCCCTCAGGGCCTGTTTTCTAATCTGTAAAATGAAAGAGTGGGATTATATCGATAGAATTAAGGTCATAGAACCTTTGTGCTGGAGGGAACCTTAGAAATCGCCTTTTCAGTTTGTAGAGGGTAGAGCTGAGGCCCAGAGACAAGAAGTGAGTTAGTGTGGTACAAAGAGCATGAGATTTGGAGTCAGGGCCTGACAGCTCACATCCCACTTCTGCTATTTACACTAGGAATGCTCACACTTCCTAGGCAGTGATTTCCCCCTCTGACTATTTTCTCGTCTGTAAAATAAGAGGGTGATCTCTGAGGGCCCATAGACCTGGGTTCAGAGTCTGCCTTTAAAGATCACAGACAAGCCTCTTTCAGTCTTAGTTTCTTCATCTGTAAAATGGAAATTGTTCTACCTACCTACCTCACAGGGTTGTTTTGAGGTTTAAATGAGAGAGGGTATATGCCAGTAAATACCCATTGTTGGATATGCTATCATTACCCAGACAAAATGCCAAAGGACCTCATAGGTTCTGAAGGATGGAAAACTCCCTGTTAAATTTCTCTGCCCCATCAAGGTAATGAATTCAGCTAAACTCTCTCTGTCCTTTCCCACTTTAAAGATAGGAAAAATTGCGACACAGAAGTCAAGCAGCCTGCTTGGGCTGAATCATTGGTGAGACTGGGAATAGAACTCAGGGTCTTTCTTCCCTTTCCTCAGCTTTCCTCACAGATACACGCAGGCAAACACCCCCACGCTCATGTACCACGGAGGTCACACATGCACATGGAAGGAAGGTCTTGTACTGCTCCCCTTCCCCCATCCTGAACACCTCCCTATTCACAAACACCCAGGCATGACAAGGAGACTTGTGCTCTTGGGGCTTCTGTTCAAGCCCCCAGGCCCCGAGCCCCTTCCTGGGCCTCCGCCACCGGGCCTCTAGCTGACATGTGCCAGGGTAATATGTGCTCCTGTACCTCGAGGTGCACATTGATGTATAACTGCTATATATCTTCCAGCTCCTCTGCCACCCGGGCAGGGGACTCTGCTGGTGGAGCAGCAAGCGCCTCTCAGAGGGAGGCCAACCAATCAGCGTCACTCACTGTAACAAGCTAACGAGGCCCGATCCGACTCCCTTAATTCACCAGGGGAAGGGGCTCTTTGTTTGGTGGCCAAGAAGGGTATCAGCAGCAGTGGAGAACAGCATCAGCCAGGGCTGCTCTTCATCCCACCCCAGTCCTCAAAGCCAGGCTCCTAGAGCAAGAGGGGGAAGAGGCACAGAACGGGGCTCAGGGCAGAGGAAAAGGCCCCTGGGCATGGGGGCTGAATTTGGGTCAAAAAGGGGCCTGTGGGATCTCCCATCCCAGCGGAAGAACGCTATGTATTATCCTTAGCAGAACAGGCCCAAAGGAGAGGCATCTGTTCTTAGGCTGCCCGATGACAGCTCTTTCAGGGTTATTTAACTCAAGCATTGCTATGATCATTTTACCTTTTAGAGTCTTTTCTCTCTATCAAGACTCCTTTAGGGAAGTATCATGGCTTACACCTCTCTGTACAGCACCTCGCCTAGGACTCCATGTTCATTAGGTGCTCACTATAGGCCAGTAGGCAGTTTGGTAGGGAAGAAGAGAAGAAGGAAAGAGAGAAGGCAGGCAGGGAGGGAGAGAAGGTGGGAGGAAGAAAGAGAGGGAAAGAAAGAAGGAGAAAGAGAGGATAGGAGAGAGGGAATGAGGGAGAAAGGAATGAAGGAGGAAGGGTAGGAAGAAGGGAGGGAGGAAGGGTAGGAAGAAGGGAGGGAGAAAGGAAAAAGAAATGAAGGGGAGAGAAAGGAAGAAAAGGGAAGTGAATGGAAGGAAAGGGAAAGGAAGGAGAAAAGAAGGGAGAGGAGGCAGGGATGAGAGGGAAGGAAAGGGAGGGGAGCAGAGGGAAGGGGGGAAGGCAAGGCAAGGCAAGGGAAGGTAAAAATGAGGAAGGGAATAGAAAGGAAATAATAGTTTTAAAGCTAGAAGAACCTCAGAAACTATCTAGCTCAACTTCCTTACTTGACAAAAGAGTGAACAGTTCAAGAATGAGCAAGTGGCTTGCCCACAATCACACTGAACAATAGGTATATTGACACCTAGTTCCTCATTGAATATGACTGCCAGTGATCTGGATGGAATCCTTCTATGCCTTGGGTTACAAAGGCAGAAACCATTCATCTTATGGTAGCTGATCCTCTGCTGATGAGCCCCTCTAACCTTAGCTAGGCTGATCCTTGGATGATACCCCCATATTAGCCAGTGTTGTTCTCTCCCCAGTCCTCTATTAGAGTAATCTGAAGTCTTTCCAGATTAGCAGACCTACCAGAGGTTCTGCTGCTCTGGTGTCACAGTCCTTGAAAACTCTGGGATACCTACCTCAGCATTGATAACAAGGGGGCATCCATGGAGGACTTGCAGGGAGGAAGGCAATAGATAATCAAGATTAAATTACATCAAGAGAGGTCTATTACGTATAAGGAAGAACAACGTAGTAAAGCACTGAGCCAAACATTGGGTAGAAGCTGTGCCTCTGTAGATCCTGGAGGGCAAGGCTGATAGGCCTCTGTCTTAAAGAGTAAAGGAGGTAGGGGGCTGAGCCCTGGGACGAGGAGCCTTCTCCCCTCCACACCCCTTCTCCAACCTGAGTGCCACCCCATGCTCTCCTGTTATGGCCTGTAGATTCTCCTTTGATGGACTGGCAACCTGTACATGGGCTTCCCTAACAACAAGTAGAAGAGAAATGGGGTGGGGCCCAAGACCCCCAGCCTTAGCAGAAGGAATGGGGCCCTGCGAATAGGACAGGAGAGAATTTGTTCTGAGTCCCTTTTGCTCTTTTTTTAGAAAAAAATTATTTCAGTTCTTTCTCTCTATTAAGGCAGGTAAATGGTGCAGTTGGATATTGGAGTCAAGAAGATGAGTTCCAATCTTGCCTCAGACTCTTATTGGCTGCCTGACCCCTGGGCAAGTCACTCGACTTTTGTCTGCCTCAGTTTCCTCAACTGTAAAATGGAGTTCATAATAGCACTTACCCCCCCCCCCAAGATTATTGTGAGGATCAAATGAGATCATATTTGCAAAGTGCTCAGCATGATGCCTGGCACAAGTAGGAGCTTAATAAATGCCCATTCCCTTTCTCTTCAGAGTTTATCTCCTTTTTATGTCCCATATCTGCCATGAATACCTCATGTGACCTTGTGAATGTCACTACCCTTATCTGGGCTTCAGTCTTCTCGTGTGTAAAAAGACAGGATTGAACTAAGTGACCTCCAATTTCTCTCCCAGTTCTGTGACTCTATGAGCTCTGGACTAACACAATTAAAAGCCCAGCCTCATCTCTGTGAGGCAACCCCTACCTCCTGCAGTAGGGAACTCCTCCCCTAGTTTCTCTTCACTCCTTCCCCTTCCCAGGTGTGTGAGAATTCCAGATGTGCTACTAAAAGCTGAGAACAACTGGACCTGGCTCCTAACTTGCTTGTCCAAAAAATATGGAAGACAGACTCCTTATACAGAGAAGCTCATCCTCCAACTCAGCCTGTATATATTTCTATCTTTATCTATACCTTGATCTCTAGCTCTAGCTCTTATACCTATATCCATATCTCATCAATATCTATCTATATATATGGGTATATGTATATGTTTATTCACATATAGTTCATTGTATACATTTATCAATATTATGAATTTATGTGATATTCCTATATATATACATATTTATGTGTGTATGTATGTGTATATATATATATATATATATATGAAGAATGGCTGAGGTAAGAATAATGCTCATATAAATTCAGCTTTAGAAAAGCAAATATGTGTGCTAGGCCAGGATGGACTGACAAATTGAACAAGGCCTTTGTGGGGTCCAGAATCAGCCAAGTAGGGGATTCAGCTTCCTGATCAGTAAGGGAGAAGGATAGAAATATAGTAACTTATAGACAAAGAGGGAAGAAGAAAACTCAGCTAAGCTGGAGTATAATTTGGTGCAGGACGAAGTCCACAGACCTAAATTAAAGCCTTGAGAACTGTAGAGGAAGAGGAGCAGTTCAGGAGGGCCAGTTGGGAGAAGCTGGAGAACAGGAGGTGCCCAGGGCAGAGAAATGAGTTCATGGAGACTTCCATGGGTGGGGGATCACAACAACAACAGCTATATAGACACATATGCCTCAACTATAAAGTGGGGAAAATAATAATACCTCCCTCCCAAGGAGATTGTGAGAACCAAATGAGATCGTATTTGTGAAATGCTTAGCATAGTACCTGGCACAGAGTAGGCATCAGGTAAATGCTTATTGTTGTGATTGTTATTGAAGAACTAAGACAGGAAAGACCCTACCCATAGCAGGTACTACGCTACAAATATTTGCTGAGTCCTTCCTTCGTGAACCTAGGAAGATTTCTCTTTGTGCTGGGTATGGAAATAAAGAATGAAACTAGGAAATGAAAATCAGAGAAACAGCTTGTTAAGAGGCTGATTAACTGAATTAAGTGGTATCAAGCCAGCTTAAGAAAAAGACTGTGCACCTGTACGTTACCTACCTGTAGAGAGTCTGTCCCTTCCAAGATCCTGTCTTGTTGTAGTAAAATGGTTTAGTACTATAAACAACCTGCTGAGCAAGTGTTGGACTAAAAACACTCTAAGGAGGAGAGACACCTGGTCCCAGGCTCCAAGTTGAAAGGGATGTTAGAAGTCAGTTGGTTCAACTAGTATCGTACAACAATTCTCTCTACACCTCCAGGAAGAGGTCATCCAGTCTCTTCTTAGTGACATCCTTATTTGACCCCAATAACAGGTCTGGTTATGGGGAATTCATTCCTTCCTGGCTCGATTCATCCTCCTTTTTAGTTGTTAAAAAGGTCTTCCCTATGTCAAGCCAAAATTGGTCTCTCTGCCATTTCCACTAATTGCCCCTAATTCTGTCCTCTGGGAGCAAACAAAGTCTAATTCTCCTTTCACGTCACATCCCTTTAACTGCCTGAAGACAGCTTCCATGACCCCACTTCTCTCTGTAGTTCCTTCAGCTGAGAAGTACTTGGGAGAAGTACAAAAGGAAGGGCTATAGTTATAAGGATCCTGTCTTTGGAGAACAAAATATAGAATCCTGTAGGTGGGAGAAGTCTTAGAGACCATCTAGTCTGATCTCACTTCTAGTAAGGAAAACCCATACACAACATTCTCAGCAATCAGTTTTTGCTTGCATACCTCCAGTGTCAGGGAGCTCATTATCCCACAAGACAGCCCAGATTGCTTGCAAGTTCCTTGCTTCCTTATAACATAAGATCATAGGACCATAGATTTAGAGCTAACAGGGATCTCAGAGGCCATTTAGTCCAGCTGTTCATTTTACATATGAGGAAACTGAGACCCCAGAGAAATCTCCATGAACTCTTTTTTCTCTCCTGGGAACCTCCTGTTCTCCAGCTTCTCTCAATTAGTCCTCCCGAACTACTCTCTTTCCTCAAGCTTTTACTTAAGCCTGTGGGCTCCACATCTCACAGCAGCAAATCATACCGCTGTCTAGCCTTAAGTTTTCCCCATCCTCTTTTTAATTTCTCTAAAAGTCTCTGTATTTCTTCATATCACTTACCTCTTCCTAAACCTAGGCTTCTACTAGAAATGATCAGAGCGTGGGATTTTACAGTTCGAAAGGGACCTCACTTTGAAATCATCTCAACCTATCCCCTCCCTTTACTGATAAAGAAATGTACACCCATATTTCTCCATTTCTGGACCCCACAAAGGTGTCATTCAATCCTTCGGTCCATCATGGCAGAAAAATCACACAGGCAGTAATTGTCAAGAGTAGAATTTGACTTTTGCCTACACTACTCACTGGTTCCATGGGGTAGCTAGATAATGTAGTGGATAGACCACCGGGCCTGGAGTTAGGAAGATCTGAGTGCAAATCTGGCCTCAGACACTTACTGGAGGTGTGATCCTTGGGAAGTCATTTAACTCCTATTTTGCCTCAGTTCTTCATCTGTAAAATGGGGTACACACTGCCGAAGGAAATGGCAAACTACTCCAGTATCTTTGCCAAGAAAGCCCTATGGACCAAGTCCATGGGATCAGGTAGAGTTGGACATGATTGAACAACAATAACACTTACTGGTTCTAATTCTGCCCTCTGAAGCTACACAGAACAAGTGTAATCCTTCTTCTCCATGAGCACCTTTCCGGTAATTCAAGCTAGCAATCATATCTCCCACAAGTCTTCTTTTTTTCATCCCTTGGATAGTGATGAAGGAAGATAACCAACAATGGAAACCTCAGGGAGCCTTTGACATGGGGAATGGGGCTAGTCTCCTGGGTCCATCTTCTTCTTTCATTATATCCCAATGTAATTTATTGAGGGACAAGTAGAATGGCAGTGAGGAGAGCCCTCTGGTGATCTTGTAAATCAGATGAAGAGAGAACGTGGGAGAGGGAGAGGACAATATCAAAATATGAAAGGAAAGCTTGTATCCTGCCGTCCTTAATTCCCTGTCTTTCACTGGGAGTTGATCATACTGAATTAAGCTACTTGAGGACAGTGAAATGTATTATTCATCTTTGAATCTTGAACCTTGCCTGCAATACATGCTTATTAAATGTTCTTCAGATGAATAAGTGAATGAATGACAGTATGGTTTCATTATGTGTCCTTCTTCCTAACTAGACCACATTCTCCTTTAGAGGGGAGATCACATTGCCCATTCTCTCTGTATCACAACCCCATCCAGGGCTTAACACAGAATAGGTGTTCAGGATAGGTATTGACCAATGGAGAGGTCACTGCAATTTTTCTGAGAAGCGGGCATAATCCCCACACTACAACCACCATCAAGCTGCTTTTATTCCCAGCTCATCTCCCCTTAATACTTGGCATGTTGCAATAATATGTCAGATCTGTATCCAGCCTCGAGCCAGGCCCAGTCTCAGTCTAGAAGAAAGGGTCTCTTCTCTACAAACAGACAAAACAGAGCAAGAGTCACACACCCCAAGACAAATGGTGGGAAACATCGAGGAGACACGTTTCAGCTGGAGGATGCCTTTACGTTGTTCCTCAGGTAGTCAGGGGTGGGGAACAGGTAGGTATGAGAAAGTTCCATAGACTAGGAAATTGTGTAATAAGGTGGTGGGGGTATCGATAGGGAGGTCACTGGACCAAGAGTCAAGAAACCTTGGTTCTGGCTCTGCCACAAACTTGTTTTGCAAGATTGAATAATCCACTTCAAGTCTCAGTGTGCTCATACATAGCATAAGGCTTGGATTTCATGGCATTTAAAGGCCCTTCTAGCTCTGACATTATGCTGTATAGTTTAAGATTCCTTCTAGCTTTGCCATTCTGTGTTCTATGGCTCCTTCAATCTGATTTTCTAAGTTCTATTCTAGCTATGATTCCATTCCATTCCATTCAGTCTTTTGAATTTTACTCTCTCCTATCATATCCCAGTCTATCCTACAAATTCAATTCAGCAAACATTAACTAAGCACCATGCTTAGGCACAGAGGATAAGATAAATAAGCAAACAAAACGAAACAAAAAACAGTTCTCAGCCTCCGGGGGCTTACATTCTACTTGGGAGTAGGAGGAAGATATGGTGCATGTGTGTGTGCATATATGTATATGTATATATATGCATATGTATATACATATGTACACATACGCATATGTGTGCATTTAACACAAGATAGGGAATGAAGAAGGCAAAAGAGAAATCAGACAAGATTCTTTGAGGAAGCAAAGAATGCTTTGAACTATGAGAAAGGCTAAACAAAAGAGATAGATTAGGAAGAAAAATAAGAAATCTGAAACAGAACTAAGAGGGGAGTGAGTGCATTCCTTGGTTTAAGGGACAACCTGTGGGAAGACACTGATATGGAGGGTGGTATGATGAGTTCAGGGAAGAGAATTAAGTCTGGGCTAGATTGTGGAGGGCCTAAGGAAGTCCAAGTGAAAGCTATTTCACCACAGAGGCAATAGAGATGAACAGATACCAGCACAGGAGACTGAGAAGTGCTCAGACAGTTACAAGGAGAGCCAGGAGAAAGCAGTGCCATAGAAACTAAAGAAAAAGAGAGCTTATCCAAGAGGACGGGGGTAGGCAACAGCATCAAAAACTGCAGAAAGGTGAAGGAGGATGAGGACTGATAAAAGGCCATTGGATTTATTATTTCAAGATCTCTCATAACCTTTGAGAGAGAAGTTCTAATAGAGTGGTTGGGTCCAAAGTCAGATTACCAAGAGTCAAAGAAGGATCACCTTCTCTTCCAAAAACTCTTTCTTGATTTCCCTAGTAGCTAATTTTCATCATACCACCCTCCATATCAGTGTCTTCCCACAGGTTGTCCCTTAAACCAAGGAATGCACTCACTCCCCTCTTAGTTCTGTTTCAGATTTCTTATTTTTCTTCCTAATCTATCTCTTTTGTTTAGCCTTTCTCATAGTTCAAAGCATTCTTTGCTTCCTCAAAGAATCTTGTCTGATTTCTCTTTTGCCTTCTTCATTCCCTATCTTGTGTTAAATGCACACATATGCGTATGGTACATATGTATATACATATGCATATATATACATATACATATATGCACACACACATGCACCATATCTTCCTCCTACTCCCTAAATCATGGGTAGATTCTGTGTATTTCCTATATTTACTTCTTGTTATATCTCCCTAGTAAAACGTAAACTCCTTGAGAGCAGGGACTGGTGTCTCACTTTTGTATTGTGTTCTTGTCATCTACCATGGTAACTGGCACATAGCAAGTATTTAATAAATACTTATGCAATTAAATTGAATTGTTCCACACTGGGAAAACAAAGCTAGATGTGGGACTAGAGGACTCACAATGGATGGTTTTTATTTTCTCAGTAAAACAGTAGATGAATTTGTTTGTTGATAGCAAAGGGGATGAGGATGGTATTGGGGAACTGAGGAAGAAGTAGTGGCTACTGTGATCAAAAAGAGTCCACCAGAAAGGAAGAAAATAATCGCCATGCAGCAGTGAGGACCCAGTTGAGGTTAGATAATTGGAATCTGTGGTGGACCCAGCTGTCATGATTTCATAACATTCTCTGGTAGCATTAAACAGCTCAGGAGTAAGAGCAGAGAAGATGGGTAGTGGCAGCTGAGGGTTGGAAAGGCATAAACAGTGGAAAGACAAAGGATTCACGGGTGCTTTGTTGAATGGGTTAACTAGAGGGTTGAGAATGTGAATGGAGGGAAGTAAGACCAGTTACAAACTGGTTACAAAGAAGTAAAATGTTCCTGGGCTTTGCCTCAGAGCCCATACCAAATAGGTCAGAGAGGTTTCCTGACCTCTAGGAGCTTACAATCAAACACAGACACCATGCAAGCAAACACACAGAAGGATTGAACTAGTTTGACAGATGGCAAATCAGCTAGAGTCAAACCTTCACATAAATAATCAAAAACATATTTCCATAATGAACACAGTCTTAGTGTTCCTGGTTCATCAGCTAAGTAAGAGGTAAAAGAACAGATGGTACTTCAGGTAGGAAAAGCAAATCTCAAGGTGGCAGCAGAAATAAGGGCCATGTCAACTCTAAGGGACACAACTTAGGGCAATAATATCAAAACTGTAGAAAGCTCAAACTTTCCCCCTGAACACTTCAAAGTCCTTTCCTGAATATAGTATTTTCCTATTGCCCTTCTACTTTTCCTAGGACACAGTGTAGGAATGACGGTGCCCATTTAATACCGATAAGAAAACTGAACCACAGAAAATTTTGGTTGGTGGGGAAGGGACAGGAATATATTTTATGTAATGTAGCTACAGAGTAGGAGAATCATGGCATCATAGAATCTTTGAGATCTTAGAGTCTATCTGGTACCACCAACTCATGCTAGATGGGGACCTGACCCCTAACAAGTGGTCGTTCTGCAAAGAACTGTGCTTCTCAAGGCAGCCTATTACATTTTTTGATAGCTTTAATTGTGAAGAAGTATTTAATTATTTTGTCTTTGAGTCCCTAGCACCTAAGATGGTCCCTGACACATAGTAGGTATATAAGTAGTGCTTTTTGATTGATAGAAATAGTAGAAAGAATGTTTCCTGTGTGACCTTGATCATCTTTAAGATGAGATGGTTTGACTAGATGGCCTCAAAGGTCATTTCTAGCCCAAGACCTATGATCCTATGATCACACTGAAATCCTCTTCTATGTAATTTTTAGCCATCACTCCTTTATTCTGCCCTATTCTGGGCTAAACAGAATACTAATTCCTCTCCCCCTTGACAACCCTGGAATATAATATAAGAACTCAAGCCAAGTAGTTCCAGGACTCCCCAACATGTGGCCTAGACATGTGGTCAAGCCAGAGTAGACCAAAGACTACATGTCATGCAAAAAGGAATTTGTCCTCAGACTCTGCTTCCTGGGGCTATCAAGGTACACCATTCACTCCATAAATCATTAAGCACTGTCTGTGTGCAGAGCTTGTGATAGGTGGTGGGAAGAGGGGTGGAGATACAAAATTTATAAAAGACAGGGTCCCTTTCTTCATGGAGCTTATAATCGGGTTAATATTATCCATTCCAATGCATTTTCTATACCATCTACCCACTCATGGAAAAGTGGAGGGCCAAAGATTCTGGTTGCTCTTTTATAGGCAGAGAAAAAAAAAAGCTCTAGAGAGCCCAAGTCTCTTCCCCAGGGTCATACTGCACCATGATGAAGTCAAGTGCCAGAATTCAGATTTTTTTTTTCTGCCAGGAAAAGGCCATCTTCCTTCCCCTAAATTCCCAAATGGCTTCTTCATCTCTCTTCAAAACTGTGATATCACAGTTTCCAAGAAGCTCCAGTATATCCATCAAGCCTCCTCTTGTCACTCCTGGCTTCTCAGGAAGCAGATAAGAAGGAGCCATCTTTGAGATATACACATATGGGTTAATATAGCTGGGGCATGACTTTAATGGGACGTTCCTTTCCTCAGACTCAAGGACATCAAAGATCGGCTGTATGTGGGGGAGAAGGAGGTGCCCAGTGGGGACCCTCTCAGACAGGAGTTGGAGAAGGTCAGGATGATTAAGGGAAGAACCGTAGTTTGGGACCTCTGAAAAGCATCTACTCTCCACCCAGTACTGGGTGCTCTGGGCAATCTCTGGGCTAAGAAATATGCAGCTGTGTTCCTGAACCTCACCCAGACCTTTCTGTCTTTGCCAAAATAATCTGGAAATCTCTTCTCAGCATTTTTCCCGCATGGGGAACTTTTTCAACATTCTAGAGAGGAAGAGGGGGAAAAAAATCTAATAAGATGGAGGTAGATGGGTTAAGTGATTTGAACTTTGCAGAATAGTTCTCAAGACTGGACTTAGTATGTGTTTCTGGGAAGGGTTAGTGTGAGCTCAGATTAGCCCCTCAAGATTAAATCCTATGGTAGAACTGACCTCCTCCACCCTAGGCACCCTTAAATCTAACACATATAGACCCCTTGATGGTCTAGCCTAAGTCAAAGTCCAGAGTAACCACTCTGAGTCCTGGTCTCTGACGCCTGAATTCAATTTAATTCAGACCAAGATCACAGGATTTAGAGATGGAAAGTAGTTCAACAATTACCTAATCCAACCCCCCTAATTCAATCCCATCCAATTCAACATGTATTAAGGATTTACTGTGTTAGTATATAGTAGTAGTTCTCAAAGTATGGCCTGGGGACCCCTGGGAGGTATTTGCAAGGTCAAAACCATTTTCATAATAATACTAAGATGTTTTAATTTCTAATCTGGTAAACATCAGTAGATATAACCTATATAAACAAAAGCTCTTTGGGGAGTCATCAATAATTTTTCAGAGTTAAGAGATCCTGAGAACCCCAAATTTGAAAATTACTAGTATATAGAATATAAGGTCTTTGAGGGCAGAGAGTGTTTTCCTTTTTGTTTCGGCACCCCCAACATCTAGCACATTGCCTGGCATATACTAGGACATTAAAAAATGCTTATGGAATTAAATTGCACTGAATTATTAGGTACTAGAAATACAAAGGCCGATGTGACACAGGCTCTGTTTTCAAAGGGCTTCCAGGTCAATAAATTTAACAAGTATGGCTTTCTGCTTTCAACACCAGCATTGTGCACTGTGTTGTGGGAGTCATGAGGG
>CM053581.1:226902244-226936647 GCA_028627135.1 Pseudochirops cupreus
CCCAGCTAATACCAATGCAAGATAATTGAAGTGCCCAAATGACTAGTATATGGAATGGAAGGAGTAAAGAACAGGAAAAGGTCTGCTTTCCTAAGTAACCCCTCCACTTGAACCCTCCCCCCCAACTTTGAATGTTAGAATTGGAAGCGACCAAAAAAATGTTTGAACGTAGGACACAGAACTGGAAGAGGCCCCAAGAAGGATTTAGCCCAGGCCCTCATTTAACAGATGATTTGGGGAATGCTTCAGGAAAGGAGTCAGTGGACTTCAGCTGGGTGCTAAGGAATGATTAGGATTTGGATTGGTTGGACAGAAGGGAGGGAACAATATCCTTGGAGTTGAAAAGGAGGAAAACCATCTGGTTGGAGAAGAGGATCAATGTTGGGAGAGGTGGGAGATAAGGGCAGGCAGAGGTTGAGTGGGGACAGACTTTTGTATTAAAAGCAAAATGTGGGCCAAAATGATGGAGAACAAAATCAAAGATACTTGTCAGTATGTCAGTCAATAGTCAAAAAGCATTTATGCTTATACCATGCTAAGTGTTGGGAATACCAAAAAAAGCCAAAAACTGTCCTTGCCCTCAAGGAGCTTACATTCTAACTGGCAAGACAATATATAAATAGCATATGAGATCCCTGCAGAAAGATGAAAGGTAATCTGAAAGGAGAAAGCATTAAGCCTAGAGGCAATTAGTTGGTACAGTGGAGTCCAAAAGACCCAAGTTTAAATCAAGCCTCAGATACTTTGTGACCTTGGTTAAGCCACTTAGCTTTGTTTACCTCAGTTTTACAGTTTTCTCAACTGTAAAATGGGGCAAATAATTGCAGCTACGTCCCAAGGATGTTGTGAGGATCAAACGAAATAATATTTGGAAAGTGCCTTAGATAGTATCTGTCACAGAGTTGTTGCTATATCAATTCTAAAGAGCAGCAGCAGCGGCTGGGGGAGGGGATTGGGGTGCAGAGCATAAGAAATGCCTCTTGCAGAAGGTGAAATTTGAGCTATCTTGAAAGAGGCCAGGAAAATTAAGAGGTGTAGGTGAGGCAACTCGGGAGGCAGCTGGTGCAAAGGCACTGGGATGGGAAACATGTCAAGTGAGTCAGCATTGCTATGAAACACCTGAGAACAAGTGTTTTCCCTAGGGTTAAATTTCTGACGGTCCCTTCTATGACTTTCTCCTGGAATCACTCTAGTTGGAAAGACTCTAAAAAACCACTTCTCTAGGTATATGGAGTATTTTGGTAATGGGATCAATAAAGTAGGAAACCTAAGGAGAGCCTTAGCTAGGCCCAGGAAATCTTCCTCCAGATGTTAGGATTTTATTCCCAATACAAAAATCAAAGCCCTGTTCTGAAGGTAGAGTGGTAGGATAGAGTGAAGCAGGAGAAGGAGACGTGTAGACTTAGAGGAGGTTTGTGCCAGAAATCTTAAGGAGGTGAGGCAGATACTCTGAGTCTTTCTTCTCTCTCTCTAGTAGTAAGATAAGCCCTTTCAAGCTGCTAGGGGACCATGGAGAACTCTGAAACAGAAATGGTTCCCAGAGTGACCAGAATGCATCTCCCTAGAGCCCCAGCATAGGCACTGGGAAGAAGAAAACCTATGCTTGCATCCCTCTGATTCCAGCTAAGATATTAAGGCCATAAGGGAGAAGGAAGGGAGACAGGATGCCCAGAATATCTTCATCATCTGCAAACATTGATTGAGCTCCCTTAATGTTTGTTGAGTTGAACTGAATCCCCAGTGTTTCTGAGAATGACATCATGAAGGGTTGCCATGCTTTGCTGTTATCAATCAACAAGTATTTATTGTTGGGACAGAATACCGAGTTGAACCAACTTGCCCTTGTTGACGTTCTCATGTTAGAGTTATAGAATCAAAGAATGTGAGAAAATATGAGAAAAAGAATCTTAGCAGTAAAAAGGATCTTAATAGAATGTTAAGACAGAGGATGTTTGGGATGGAGGAGATCTTAGAGCATGAATAGTAAGACAGAAAAGGAACCTTAAACACTATCTAATCCAGGGGTTCTTCGCCATTTGTGTGTCATGCGTCAGAGCCTCTGTTAGTCTGGTGAAACCTAGAGATTACTTCTCAAAATAATATTTTTAATTCATAGAAGGAAATGCTAACTTTCAGTTAGAGGTTAGTTAAAAGAAAAACATATGTTTTTCCCATCCAAGTTCACTGGTCCCCTAAAATTGCTCCATAGAAGGGGTCTGTGGATCCCGTGGATAAGAACTTCTGGCTTAGTCTAACCTCATTTTACAGGTAAATAAGCTCAGGACAAGAGTTTAAATGATTTGCCCAAGGTTTCATGGAGAAGAGCACTGTGGTCTACTGACTAGTTGGAAGAGCTAGATTCAAACCTCAACTCTCCTACTATCTATGTGATCTTGGGCAAGCCTCTCTGGGGCTCAGTGTCTCCTTCTGTAAAATCAGTTCTGACCTAGATGAGATCTGAGGTCCCTTGCATTTTAATCTCTAACAATCTGAACTGAGCATTCTGAGCTGGTGACAAGATCATTAATAGGAAATGGTGTCTCCCCAGTCTCAAGTAGAATGTTCTTTCCACTGCATCCTTTCTGTTTCTCCTCATCTTTGCCAGCACAGGCTAGCTGTGGAACCTGGAAAGAGTCCTCTTCTCTTTGCTTTCCTTTCCTGGGCTTTGAGACTGATGACCACCCTTTTCCCAACTCTGGATCTTTTGAGATCCTCGACTGTGAAGGTTTCAAGTTAGGGTGCAAGGAGCTTGGTTATGAGGTCACAGTGTTTTGGGGTATTAATATGAGCTTGTACAGATGACTGATGAAAACTTCTTGTATTTTTCTTCCAAATCTGGAGTCCTTGTCTCAGCTGGTGGTGGAAAACCTTTCCTCCCCACCTTTCTTTCCAGTCTTGGGCTCTAAGAGACAATAAGAATAGAGTTATGCCTCTCCACTAGTAGGGGTCTTCCTCAGAGATGTGCCCCCTCCTCAGTGATAACACCCATAAAGCCTCTTCCCCCTGTGTCTGGGGACCCCGTCACTCTGGGGAACTGGAGAGTAGCCAGGAGCTGGGGGTGAGGGAGCAGGGCCCTCAGTGTACTGCAGAGAGGATGGGGGAGGCAGTCAGCATACTCCACCCGAGAGAAGACCAAAAAGCAGTGTTCAGCAGAAAGGAATGTCCTGAAGCGATGGAGGGAGGCTGAGTTTGGGCCAGGCAGCCCTTGGAGGCTGTTTAAAACCTCCGGCTCTCTCCAAGCCCCTTTTATTGGAACTTTAAAACTTTTCTGGTTCCTCTAGTGGGGATGTTTGCATTTGGTGTCCAGAATGACTCAATTCCCTCCTCCTCCTCCTTCCCCTCTTCCTTCCCCCTCCCCATTAAAAAAATCCCCTTTTAAATATTTGTTCAAAGTTGGTTAAATTCTCCCAAACAGTCCCCCCTCCCCTTCCCTGTGCGTGTTCTTGTTCTCCTGTAATAATCTCCATCCCCCACAGCTCAGCTGTGCTTTTCTCTCCCTTTCCTCTCTCTTCTCTCTTCTCTCCCTCCCTCTCTCTCTCCCTCTCTCCCTCTCTTTCTCTCCCTCTCTCCCTCTCTTTCTCTCTCTCTCCTTCCCTCTCTCTCTCTCCCTCTCTCTCCCTCTCTCCCTCTCTCTCTCTCTCTCTCTCCCTCTCTCTCTCTCCCTCCCTCTCTCTCTCTCTCTCTCTCTCTCCCTCTCTCTCTCCCTCTTTATCTCTCTCTCTCTCTTTCTCTCTCTCCCTCCCTCTCTCTCTCTCTCCCTCCCTTCTCCCTCCCTCCCTCTCTCTCTCTCCTTCTCTCTCCACCTCCGCCTCCCTTCCTTCTCCTCCCCCCTCCTCCCCCTCCCATAACTCAAAAGATTGTCAGGCTGGTTCCAGACTGCTGGCGCCGGGCTTCTCTCCAGGAAAAAAATAAGGCGAGAGAGAAAGGCATGCGAGGCAAAACAGCCCCGCCACATGCACACACATCAAACCAGCCCTTTATCTCCCCGGAATGCTCCCCCTCCCTCAGCGCCTCCCGCCCTCCTCCCCAACTCCCTCCTCCCCCATCCTCCCCCTCCCTGGTAGCTCAAGCTAACCCTAATACAGCTTAGGCAGGAGGGGAAGGAGGAAAAGAAGGAGGAGGAGGAGCAGGAGAAGAAGAAAACACCAGAGCACATGCTCTCACACAAGGCTGGGAAGACAGAGAGAAAGCAGAAAAGCAAATACAGTATCTATTATTTATGGGCATATCAATTATTTAATTGCACGTAGATGGGAAGGGGTGGGGAAAAGGCCCGAGGAGGCTGAAAATGTTTTGCAAATGCAAGCCAGCCTGGTGGACTCCTCCTCTCTCCTTCCCCGACTCCCCCACTGCCCTCAGACATTGTCCCCCAGACCTATTTCTGCTGTAGAACTGGTCTGGGTCTGCCTGGCTCCAGCTCTCTCCGATAGAGTGAATTATCACTGGGATCAAGAGAGAGGAAGAGAGAGGGCCTTATTTTACCTCCGAGATGGACTAGGGCTGGAGTAGCTCAGGGTGGTTTGTGAGGGTCACACATGCAGCCCTGTAGGTAGAATGGGCCCCCACTACCTTCCTGGTTACCCATGCTTCCATTGCCTGGGACTTTTTCCATACACCACCCACCTACAGTATATCCTCCCCTGGGGCTATCCCAGCAGGAGTTCAGTTGCCTTCTCTCCTCCTTTCCCTTTTGGAGCATTAAAACTTTAGGCTGTAGCCTCCTTGAAAAATCAACTGAGGCAGACCTGAGGGATGTGGGTTCTAATCCTCACACTGCCTCTAGCCTTGTGGGACAACTCAGTCCTCTCTCTGGTCTTTAGTTTCCACATCTATAAAACAAGGGAGTGAGATTAGATGGTTTCTAAGACACCTTCCAAGCCATGATTTTATGATTTACCCCCTCAGAGCTTTCCTAGATATAATCATATGTCTCTCTTTTCCTTTTTTCCTCCCTCCCTCTCTCTCTGTCTCTGAGATATCTCTGTCTCTGTTCTTTCCTCTCTCCCTCCTCTCTTTCTCTTTATGTCTCTCTTTTCCCCCTTCCCTCTCTTTTTCTCCCTCCTTGTCTTTTCCTCGGTCTCTGTCTTTTTTGCTTTTTCTTCCTCTCTTCCCCTTCTCCCTCTCTCTCTCTTTGTCTGTCTCTATCTCTCCATCTTTTTCTCTTCCTGTTCTCCCTCCCTCTCTGCCTCTCTTTGTCTTTCTCTTTTTCTCTCCCTCTCTGTCTCTGTCTTTATGTTTTTGTCTGTCTCTGTGTCTTTCTCTGTCTCTCTCCCCACCCTCTGTCTCCCTCCTTCCCTATCTTTGTTGCTCTTTGTCTCTGTTTTTTTCTTTCTTAACTCCTCTCCCTCCCTCTGTTTCTGTCTCTCTGTGTCTGTTTTCTTCTCTCTCTCTCTCTCTCTCTTTTTCTCCCCCCCCCCCTCGTTTTTCTCTCCCTTCTGTCTGTCTGTCTGTCTCTCCAGCTTCAGATTGGCCATCTTGGGCTTGAGCTAGTGGTGAGTTCTCACATCCAAGTAGAGAACATTAGACATTCAGTGGGAAGAGGAGCTGAGTCACTATGAATAGGTTCCCTGGAATAGGCAAAAGGGAAGAGTAGCAAATATAGTATCCAAAGCAATTGCTGAGCATCTTCTCTCCACTACTATCCCCCATACATACCGCTTTATTTTCTCTTTAGAATAAAAGCCTTTCAGAATTGGAAGGGCCCTGGGTGGCCATCTAGTCCAATGGAGGTAGTGTGGTAGTGCAGGAAGAACCCTGAATCTGTAGCCAGGAAACATGGGCAGAGTTGGTCTCAGATTCCAGCTCTGTTCCTCATTACTTATGTGTGTGTGAACTTGGGCAAGTCACCTCTCTGGGCCTCAGACACCTTCCCTATCCAATTAGGGGCCTAGAATAGATGATTTCTCAGATCTAAATCCGTCCAGTAAACCTCCTACTCCTGCAGCTCTCCCCTCTTACACACAAGGATGTGATTATTTGTCAGTGTGAAAGGAGTGATGTTCATGGCTTAACCCCTTTGGGTGGGCCCTATTCTCAGGCCAGAGCACTAGAAGGAGCCCAAATCATAGATTCCTACCAGAAGGGGCAAGGGTATAGGCTCAGTTCAGTCACCTCGTTTATATAGGTTGCCATCTGGCCTCTCTTAGAACACTGGCAAGTGATGGAACATTAACAGCTAACTCTAGGCAACCCTTTCCATGTTGGAACAGCTTTGAATGTGAAAAAGCCCATTCTTACATAGAGAAGAATCTTCTTTCTTATGACTTCTATCACTGGTTCTAATTCTGTCTGTCCTCTGGAACTGGTCAAACACCTCTACTACATGACCATCATTTAGATATTTGAACGTGTCTCTTCATCCCTCTCCCTGCAACCAGCCAAGCCTTCTCTCCAGTAGACATCCATTATGGGTTGTCTGACTGTTCCTTCCCTTTCCCCATATAGTATCCTTCTCCTCCCTTATTCTCCATTCACTCCCTCTCTCTTTTTTTCCCTTTTTTCCTTCTCTCTTACCTATGCCTTAATGGCACCCCTGGACATTGCTCAGTACTCCAGCTTGCAGCCAAGGCTAAAGAGATTGCTAACCCCTTGAGTGTTGAAAGGAGGGAGGTATAACCTGAGGATTTACTCATTAAAGAAGCATCTAAAGCAAAAACACTCCTTTCCCCCCAACACATACACACACACACACACACACACACACACACACACACACACACACACACCTTATTTTGACCAAAGCTTCCCAATGTCTGAATGGACAGTAGCAATGTTCTGATTCTGCCTCCCCAGATGTGGCGCTGCCTTCAGGAGTCTACTCCATTCTGCCATTGGGTTGCATTCTACGCCCGAAGTGGCTGCATTTCGGCACTCAGTGAAGTGACCCATGCAGAGTGTCTATATAGAGCAAATATGTGATAGTGTAGGATGCTATAAACGTTTTATGACGCCAAGTTTGGAATGACTGTATTACACAGTGGTAGAGGAGACATGAGTGAGTTATACAGGTCATTCCAAGCAAGTGGCAGTAAAAGTTTTATAGCATCCGACACTATTACATATTTGGGTTCTGCCTTTATTAGCTTCATTTTTTTTGTCCTTGTTTTTGTCTCCCTCTGCTTTTCCCTCTTTGAAGTGCAGTAGGTACTAGGAAGATGTGACACCATTGCTTTAGTGACTGTCTCAAGAGCAGCCGAGAGTCATCTTCTAGAGTGGGCAGAAGTTTATATCACGATTTGCGGAACACAATTATGTCCTTGTCTGAACACAGCACACGAGTATTTAAATGGCAATAGTTATTACAGTCAGACAAGACAAATCAACTTAAGTTTCTGTGCCCTAGCCTTCATGAAAATCAGGCACTGGGCCTGAATGAAATTTAATCAAGTCTGTCTCTCCCCCCTGGTACCTTTGTGTGAGGTTTTCATGGGAATTTGTGTTTGTGGAGGGATTCTGTGTATTTGCTTCAGGCAAACCCTTGCATTCTCTTTGCCCAGCTGATAAGGCCCAAGAAAGAAGGAGCAGTGTTGAAAAAAGCAAAGGAAGATCGAATTTAGGGCCTGGTGAAAAGCTTTTCAGGCCAGTAGATTTCTCTGGGCTTATCTGCAAGACTGAAGTATTGCATGATACTTGTTGCAGGCAAATGTATTGTGTAGATTATAAACCAGCTCTCTCTTGACAGCATGGAGGCTGTCACATGCTCAAGAAAGGATCTGAGCAAAAGTTTACCTATGGATAAATAGCCAGACTTCTGTGCCTGGAAGGGAGGGGAGGAGTTTCTCTCCTCTACAGTGTCCAAATGGTGAATGTTCATCTGGTAACAGCCCAGAAGGAAAGTTGGTTGTGTTACTTTTAAAGAAAATCCAACACAACTCCCTCAGTGACCAGGGAGGTATATTCTTTTTGCTGAAGAGAAGGGGATGGAAGAAGAATTACTGGAGAAAGGCAAAGGAAAACTTTTCCCCCTAACCTGAAGTTGTTGAGCTAGCAACAGCCAGGCTGTAGAACCAGGCACTGTATTAATTTGCCTCTGTGTTTGTGTGTGTGTGTGAGAGAGAGACAAGAGACAGAGAGAGAACCAGAGAGAGAGCAAGAGAAAGAGAGAGAGAAAGCGAGAGACAGAGACAGAGAGAGGAAGAGAGAGAGAGAGAGAGAGAGAGAGAGAGAGAGAGAGAGAGAGAGAGAGAGAGAGAAAGAGAGAGAGGAATGCAGGCAGAGACAGACAGACAGAGACACAGAGAGAGACCTTGTCCAAGTCTTGGGCCCTATGGTCTTCATCCACAAAAGGATCTGCTTGGAATAGATCATACCCAGGGGTCCCTTCTTCTTCTAAAATCTGATTCTTCTTTCTTCTTCATCTATTGAATCCCTACTTAACCTAGAAACCTAATTGAAATGCTATCTCCTCCACACAGCCTTCCCCAATCCTTTCAGTTAATCTGATCTCTTGATCCTTACACATAATTTTGTTTGTACCTCTCTATATCATGCAACACGAATGACAGCTGCTTGTGTTGGTATCCTATCTCTCTACTAGACTACAAGCTCCATGAAGGAAGGAATTCCTTGTTATTCTAAACTTTTATCTCTCTTGGTACCTAGCCAAAGGTTATATATCCTGTGGATACTTAATGCATTCCTGGTGAGTGAATAAACTAACAACTA
This sequence comes from Pseudochirops cupreus, assembly GCA_028627135.1. NCBI lineage: Eukaryota > Metazoa > Chordata > Mammalia > Diprotodontia > Pseudocheiridae > Pseudochirops > Pseudochirops cupreus. The sequence continues at coordinate 226,910,909 of CM053581.1, forward strand.
ATTCTACTGAAATGTATAAGTAAGCCTTTGCCATACAGAAATCTACAGCTTACTATTAAAATGCTCAAGGAATTTGGACCAGATCACCTCTCAGGTCCCTTATAGCTCTCATGCTGTGATCCTATGGGCCCTTCCTTACACACTCATTTGTAAGTACATATTAGGCCCCTTCCATTCAAAAAGCCCTCTCAATGGGATTATGGGAAACAAACACATTTGGACTTAGAATGGAGAGAAATTCCTCCCTTAGTTCTCAGGAACAATACTGGAATGTATCCTTGGGTATTTTGACGCTTATTTGCTTTAATAATTCTATAACATGTATATCCTTCATTGATGCCCATCTCAAAAGGGTTTGGCCTAACTGTGAATCCAAGTGAATGAAGAATAGACATCCCATTGCCCATAATACCTGGGTTGTTATCAACAAGAAGTTAGACAACTTAGAGAGCTTTTCCATCAGGATATCTATCTAGGATAGATAGTACAAATGGACACTCAAGTGAGCCCAGAGCCAAACAGTAGACAAGTAGGTTGGATTGTCTTCAGGAAATTGCAAAGGTCTTTGAATGATGTTAAACTTCTCCAAGAAATTAAGACCCATCTTTTTCAAGATGTATAGTAGTAGACCTAGTCACATAGGGCTTCAAGTCATGAAACATCACAGTCTCTGAAGTATTAGAAATAAGTCTCACAAAGAGGGTGACAGAAAGGTACGTGGTGGGTGTGGGCAGGCTGCCACATAGAACAAATAAGGAACTTTGAAGAATGAGAGTAAAATATATCACCAGGATTTTTATCAGTCAGCTGTCCAGGCAGGAAGGAAAGAGATGGTGAGAGTCAGAGAGGAAAGCTTGGTCTCCGACCAAGTTGAGTAGAAAAGCACCTGCCCATTTTCATTTGCCGGGGGTGCTTAGATAATAAGATCATAAATTTAGAAATGGAAAGGCCCTCAGAAGTCTTTAAGCCCAACCTCTTCATTTGATAGATAAAGCCCAGAGAGGTTAAATGTTTTCCCCAAGGTCACACAGGTAGTAAGTGGCAGAGCCAAGATTCAAATTAAGAGTTTTCCTTTGGGTCTAATACTAAGCTACTATTCAAAAACCCAGCCTTGGATGGTGGGAACGGCCACTTCATCTTCAAGCCAGTCTACTAGAGGGTATTCATGGTCATTCAACAAGGTGCCTTCGCAAGGAGTTCTATCAGGGATGGATTTCTCCAAGCAGGATGGAGGAATTGGACATTTCCCCTAGATGCTTGTCAAGTAAACTAATTTATTTACTTTTTTCTAGGGAGTAGAGGGATCAACTGACATCACAGATATTTGTTTAACTTTCATGATTATAAGAGGAAGGCTAGGAGAGATGGAAGGGCCACGATTTATAATGGTGAAAACCATGTTCTAGTTGAACTCTCACTGGGACCAATATCCCAAGATATGACAAGGACCAGGAAAGAGCACCATCCCTCTTTCTCTCTGTCTCTCTCTCTTTCTGTCTCTTTCTCTCTCTGTCTTTGTCTCTCTGTTTCTGTCTCTGTCTCTATGTCTGTCTGTCTGTCTGTCTCTCTCACACACACATACACCTACCCTCTTTCAACACATCAATGGATCTGTGATCTCATTGGTATGGATACATCTTCCAAGTGATACATTTGCAACCCATCCATACCTCACGCCCATGTCTTTCCCTAAATCCCTGATGGAGGATCCACTCAATGTGCTGGGATCCTTACTGGTGTTCTTTTTCTATTTCTTGGATCCCAGAGTAAGCCCTTGCTCAGATTGTCCATCTGTTATCCCTCACACAACTGATTCACTTCACTGTCTGGTCAAAACACCTTCCAGAATCACAAAGGCAGCCTTGGCAACTCTTCTCTGGTTGGGGGCTTTGGACCCAACAAAGGAGAAGACATTCACAGTGCAGGCAATACAGCTTCCAGATGATTAAGGTTTCCTCTCTGGTCAATAGCAACTGCTTCTCATAGTGGGACTTGCTAAGTAGGAAGCTTTAAGGTTCAAATACGTTTGTATATGTAAAGTATGATGGCTGGTCAAAATACCAGGGGTGAGATAGGATGAGGGGAAGGCATCTATTTTTTTTCCCAGGCTCTTCTAACTAAAAACCAGCTGGACCACACTAAAAACATTTCCTCCCTAAATATTTCCCCTTGGACCAAAAACTTTTCAACCCCAAAGGAAAATCTGTGAGTGAGTGCAAAGAGCGGAAGCATTTTCTTGATGTAGAATCACATCCTGCCTCTTGCTCCCAGGGATTTAGATGGGAATTTCCCAGTCCTGTCTCACTCTCCAACTACAGACAGGGATGCAAGCACACATCCTCTGTGTTTCTCTGTCTTCAGATATTTCCTCATTTGCAAAGGTAGAATAGAGCCCCTCCTGCCTTTATTTACAGCCATCATTTAATAAACATCTGCAAAATGTGCCTCGTGCCCTGCTAATAATTACAACAACTCACATTTCTACAATGCTTTACATTTTTCATTGTAGCTCTTTTCCTCATAATAACTCGGGAGGGGGGATAAAGGGAAATTATTATTATCCACATTTTACCAACGAGGAGACTAAGGCTCAGAGGAGGGAATGGCTTAACCATAATTTTTTTGGGGGGGTGAAGGTGGGATTGGACCCATGATTTCATTGGTACAGGGAACTCCTGATGATCAGAGTCCCTCTATCAATGCAAATCACCACCTGTTCTGCAATTTAGAGGTCTAGAGAACTGCCTGGGTGCACTGACAGATGTCCAGAGTTACTCACACAGTCAGTATATGTCAAGGGCAGAACCTGAACCCAGGTCTTGCTGACTCTGAGGTCAGCTGTCTATCCATTTGGCATGGCTGTCTCTAAACTAAAGTTATACAGACTGTAAATTTCAGGTCCAGGACTCAACTGGCAATCAAGTGATATCACAAGAATTTGTTTAATTTCCATGATTATGAGAGGAAGGCAAGGAGAGATGGAGGGAGCATTATTTACAATGGTGACAACCAAGTTCCAATTGGCCCCAACCTCTACTAGGGACAATATCCCAAGACGTGACAAGGACAAGGAAAAAAGCACATGCGCACGCACACACACACACACACCTCCTTCAATGTACCTGTGATCTCATGGAAAGCAAGTCTTCTTATTCAAATAAAACAGGTCTCTAACCACAAAAGAGTTTCCTATCCTTATAGAGACATAAGAAACAACCAAAGTCCAAGAAAGAACAAATATAACAAAATGCTAAATTATGCAGATAATTAGTACCTTATTACACGCTTTTACATTCCATTTACATAAGTACAAAATGAGTCAGTACCTACTAGGTGTAAAGGCTTTTGCTAGGCATGGGGGGGGGGACACAAAGAGAATTTTGACACTGTCTCTGTCTTCGTGGAGCTTATAATCTATCAGGAGGGATGAAATGTGCACAAGTAACTATATAATACAAGGAAGAATGGGAAAGTGCAATAATAGAGGGACACAGAGATTTGTTAGTCGAGAAAATAGTGATAATTATAGTTAACATTTATAGAGTATTCACTCTGTGCCAGGCTCTGTGCTAAACGTATTATTACAGTTATTATCTCATTTGAGCTGCCCAATAACCCCGAAGGGTGGGTGCTATTGCCTCCATTTTACAGAGGAGCAAACTGAGGCAAACAGAAGTGAAGTGACTCGCCCAGGGTTACACAGTTAGTAAGTATCTGAAGTCGGATTTGAATTCAGGAATCCAGGCTGGAGATCTATCCACTGTGCCACCGAGAAAAAGAAAACATTACTTTTGATTAGTGCTGGTTTTGCTGTCAAACAAATAACTTTGGGCACACTCGTTGACTTTTAAGACAGGACATCAAGTTCAAAGAGATGGAAACATTGCTGAAAGGGGCTTCACAAGGCTTGGTTTAGTGTCTAGGCTCCGCCACTTGCCGCTTACGTGACTCATGGCAAGGCCCTTTTCCTCTCTAGGCCTCAGTTTCCTCATCTGTAAAATAAAGGGGGGTATATTGAATCACAAAAATCCCTCCCAGTTCTGGCAATCTATGACCTCAAATGAACCGAACAGAGTTTCTAAACCCAGACCAAACCGAGGTTTCTAAACATTGGGTCCTGGAAAGGACAAAGATGGAATATGGTCCAGGGGACTGTTCATTCCTTATTGTTGGATGGTTAGTTAGCACCTCTCCCTTCCCCATACACAGACACACCCATCCCTCCCTAATCTCTAGCTCTTAGAAAATAGAGAAATCACTCCTAGATCTGAAGTAAATTGCATGTTCTTAGCCTTTGCTGGGGTCCTCCTCTGACATTTCCTCATGGACTGGAGGTAACTGACGCTGGGCTCTTGAAGGCTCTGCCGGGTGGAGGGCAAACCTTGAGATGTCAACCTAGAAAGGCTCCAAGTATGATTCCAATAACATGTGCCTGTCATCTGAGGGTGACACTAGCCCAATCTTGGAGAGGTTCACCAAGGGAAGCGAGGTCATCAGCTGATGAATTCTTTTGACCACAGATAATAACAGCTAATATTTATACAATGCCTAGTGTGTACCAGGCACTGTGTTAAGCACTTTACAAATATTGTCACATTTGATCCTCACAACAACAACCCTGGGAGGTAGGTACTATTATTATTCTTACTTTACAGTCGAGGAAACTGAGGCAAATAGAAGTTATTTGACTTGCTCAGGATCACAGCTAGTAAGTGTCTGAAGCTGGATTTGAACTCTGGTCTTTCTGACTCCAGGACCAGGGCTCTATCCACTGTACCACCTACATGCCATTAAAGAATCAGACCATCTACTGAAGTGTGGAGGGGTTGGTATCTGCCTCGTGGGGCAAGCCTCCTCACTAATGAAATTGAATCTTTTTAATCCACTGAAGTAAGAAATGAGAGACCATATTTTTACTTTTATTTATTTATTTTTTGGGGGAGGGTAATTGGGGTTAAGTGAGTTGCCCAAAGTCACATGGCTAGTAAGTGTGTCAAGTGTCTGAGGTCGTATTTGAATTCAGGTCCTCCTGAGTCCAGGGCCCGTGCTCTACTCACTGCGCCACCTAGCCGCCCTGACCATATTTTTATTTCTTCTATATTCCCTACTGTCTTAGTACAGGACTGAGCCAAAATTAATGTTTAATAACAATGCCTGGGACACAGTAAGGATTTAATAAATGCTTGTTGACAATGATGTTTAATTAATGCTTGTTGAATGAATGAATGAATTCCAAGGAAATGGAAATCAGCTACATCTGAGGATCACAGGATTTACAACTTGAAGATACCTTAGATATAGTTTAGTCCAACCCAAGAAAGGAAGAGAAAGAGAAGCGTAAATAGAGAACGAGTACCCCGGCAAAGCCCTGCGGGCAAGTTTCCCAGGTGAAACCAACTCTAGCTAACAAAAGGTAATTAATCTCAATTACTTTTGATCCAGAAAGAGTCTTCCAGAAGAGTTTTTGGTGTTCCTGGGCCTTTGCTGAACAGAGTTCAGGGGTTGTTGGTTACCAGAATCTTTTCTTCTCTGTAGGAAGCTGCAGAAACCTGCAAACAGGAGGCCCCGGGTGATGGAGTTTCACCCAAGCCTCGGGCCAGAGGATCAAGAAGCCTCACAGATCCAAACCCTATGGGAGGAATGAATGAGCCAAAGGGAAAGACGAGAGCCTGCCTCAGATGGAAAGATGTAAGGGACCTCAGAGGTTTGGTAGTCCAGCCTCCTCATTTTACATATTAAATAACTTGTCTAAGGTCACAGAAGTAGAAAGAGGCAGGATTTCAACCCAGGTGTTCTCAACTCATCAAAGAAGAAACGTTTATTAAGCACCTACTGTGTGCCAATCTGTGCTAAGCTCTTGGGATACAAAAAGAGACAATGGGTAGTCCCTGCCCTCAAGGACCTTACAATCTAATGTCATACCAAAGCCAGAATTCTTTCTACTACAAAACACTGACTATGCTAGACTGATGCAGTCCTTCCAACAAAACCCGACCGTTGTTGTTACTATCCTGGTCTTGTTGTCACTGGCAAAATACCGTCCATCAGTGGCGGAGCTGACTTGGAGTCCTCTCTACCAACCTCACCAGTTGCTAGGAGTCCCAAACGAGGCTCTTTGAAAGAGAATCAACGGTGGCCAGACAAATGAGAGTTGTAATAGATGTAAGTTCCTTGAGGGCAGAGACTATCCATTTTTCTCTTTCTATCTAGAGTACTTTGTACAGTGAGGTACTTAATGCTTGTGGAACTTAACTAACAACAATAATAATCATTATTGGAATAGGTGACCCAAGCTATCTCTGCCACGAGGTGAGGGCACATACCTGTTATAAAAATGAGTGAGAAGAGATTCATTCAAAGCCCTTGGAACAAAGAAGAGATCTTTTATTTCTACAAAGAATTCCGAGGGAAGGAGGAGATCTTTGAGTAAAAGGCATAGTACTTATTTGGATAATTCTAGTTTTGTGACCTCAATAAGGCAAAGTAGTCCTGGCAAGACCGATTCCCACCCCCCACTATACTTTCTTATCCTATGAAATTCTTATTCAGGTCTTTCCAGAAATCATCCAAAGCGCTAGTTGCCTTCTTCTATTCCTTTCAGTATGATATGGATATTAATTCAGAACTTGGGATATCTATCCGGCACCCCTCACTCTCTGGCCATGACTGGCTCTCCTCTTCTAGTCAGAATGTCCCTGGCGATGTCTTTTAACACTATTTTTTATGGGCAGGTCTTCATGACAACATACTGGAACCTACACACAGTCACCATGCATCTTTCCATCCAACTCAAGGACGGCCTGAAATTTTGATTCTTCCAAACAAAGCTATGCAAGCTGACTTTAAAAGGGAAAAAGGGGGCAGGTGGTTCTCTAACTCTTTTTCACCTGATGTGATTGATGCCCAGGCTTCTTGATCTTTTGTCCTCCCTCTTTGTTTTGGAGTTCATGGGGCTTTTTAACATCTGCCCCCAGAGACGGTGAGGCAGGAGCAGAGGGAAGAAGTGAAATTCTTATCAGTTCATTTGGCCAAGATTTTTCTGGACCATGGGGAAAGATACACAGTAATAGACTAGAGACTTAGAAACAGTAAGGATAAGCATGGTTGCTGCACTAAAGACCTTGAAATCTGTAGAGGAAATTCAAACAGATAAATATGAACCTGTTCAGAGCTCATCAAAGTGTCTTTGCAAACATTAGGCACTTGATAAAGGCTTGTCAGGTCCAGGATTATCAGTAAATTTCTTTTCTTCATGCTGTTGAATTCATTTGTTCAATAAGCATTCACCTAGTATCAAGTACTTGGAAGGGATTCAGTCAGTCAGTCAGTCAACAAGCATTAATTGAATGCATACTGATGCACTGTGCTAGTTTGGGATATTATGAGACATCTTTTAGGACTTTACAATCAATCCCAAACCATCCATACAGGCAGCTCTCTAAGTGAGTAGTAGCTCTCATTTATATAGCACTCAGAGATGTGCAAAAAACTTTATACACATCTCACCTGATCCTCACAGCAGCTCTGGGAAGTAGATGCTGTTATTACGTACCCTTATTTTATAGTTGAGGAAACTGAGGCAGACAGCAGTTAAGTGACTTGTCCAAGGTCTCCCTATACTAAAATCAGCAACTGAACAATTCAAGAAGCCTGGGTTCTAGTCCTGTTTCTACAACTAACTTTCTGTGTGACCTTCAGCAAGGCACTTTCCTTCTCTGCAACCAGGTTCTAAATGATGAGTGCCTTCAGTTGGATGATCTCCAATGTCTCTTCCAATTTTGGAAATACTCTATGACTCCAACCCAATTTCTAATTTGAAAATAAATCCCAAAGCCCATGAAAAAGCAAGGTATGAGAAGACAGTCCAACCTATCTCTTTCTAAATGCTTATGCCACAGATAATGGAAAATGGCTCCTTGTTGCCCCCATTCTCCAGAGATTCTGCCTAGTTTGCTGTGAGCCCAAGATTGACTGGTCAAAGCCATGTGGCCAAGGTTGGCAAGAGCCACCATTTACACAAAAACCTCCAGCTCCACTCTGACAAAGCAGAAATCCTGGGGAATGCCTGAAACAGCACATGGGATCCTGTTACACCCCCCATCATCCCAAGCATCTGTATCCTCTTCCCATGTGCCTTTCATCCGGATCCTGGAGGGGGAGGGGTTCTCCCCTCCTTTCTACCCAGTGAAGTAATTTCCTGCCCTTCTGCCCACTGTTTCCCTTTTTCTGCATTTTTTGGGGGGCTTTTGATCTTTTTAACCTCTGTGGCATCATATCCGCTTAGGTCTTTGCCTGTTTGGAGAGCCCCTATTAGACTCCGCTGCTAAAGTCGGCATGCTGCCCACTTCCCACAGGAGGTAACCATGGGTGACCAGCCTAGCTATTTCTGCCCTCCTGTGCCACCTCTGGCACTTGTGGCATAATTATCCATAAGCTGAGGAAAATAAGTGTAACAGGAATTGACTGAAGGACTTCATTTCTTTAGCAAATACTACCGTGTGCAACGCCAAGTGCTGGACATTGAGGGGAGAGGTAAGATACAATCCCTGCCTTCAAGGAGCTTGTTGCTTAGTAGGGACACAGACAGTAGACATAGCACAGGTGCAGTGGAAAGAACATCAGTTCTGATGTGAGAAGAGATGAGCTCAAATCTCAGCCTAGGCTTACTCCCAGCCTGACCTTGCCCAAGTCACAGAACTTGACTGGGCCTCAGTTTCCAGGTTCTGTAAAATGAGAGGGTTGAATTCGATGACCTCTCAGGTCCCTTCCAGCTCTCTCCATCTATGTTTCTGTGGTCCTATGAGCCCTTGCCTCTGGAGGTTGGGGTTGGAGCTGGGGCTTTGCCTCTAACATGCTGGAGGATTTGGGGCAGCCCGTCTCCCTCTCTGGGTGCCACTTTCCTTATCTCTAAAACAAGATGGTTCTCTGAGCTTCATTCCAGCACTGACATTTTATGACTCTCTGAGATACACTAAAGTGACAGGAGCCACACTGGTATTTACTTGTTCCTTGAGAAAGAACAAGGACCTAGAGAGATTGGGAAAGTATGGACACCACAGCTGGAAGGAGAGGGAGACCTTTGCTAGGACTCAAAGGAGTGTTCCCCGAATTTCATCTGATAATAAAAGGCTGTCAGACGAAGCAGTAGAGTAGGAAAAAAAACTCCGGATTAAAATCATAAGTCTAACACTCATTACCTATGTGATCCTGGGCAAGTCATTTCCCCACTACATGACTCAGTTTCCCTATCTGTAAAATGAGGGGTTAGACTTCACAATATTTAAGGTATCATCCAATGCTGCTATTCTATAATTCAACCATCATTTTCCTCTTTCCCACACCCCTAGAGGTTAGGGGTTGGATCTGGGAATCAGATCTCTTCAGTTTTATTTCTGGGTCAGTCCCTGTTTTGCTCAGTATTGAAAGCTGGCTGCTTTTTCCTTCCTGGTCTCAGTTTCTCTAGCTATGAGAAACTGCAAAAAATCCACTTAGAGAAGTCCCTGACATGATCATTGTTTGGGCCACATCTGGAATTCAGTTCCTGGGAGACTTAAGCCATGGAGGTGGACGCAGAGCCTAGGAGTGGGTCTCACATAGACGTGGGAGGGTGGGAAAAATAATACAAAACAAGAGACTCTAAAGAAGTAAGCCCCACATGAAACAGGAACATTTCCTTAAGAGAAAAACAATGGAGACAGTGTGAGCTCTGGGTTTTTTTTTTTTCCCCTTCCCAGACACCAGACTGGCTGCCTCTTTTTTTTTTTTCTCCACCAACTCCCCGGCATGGATTCAATTCCCCTGGTGATTTCTGTCTCACACTGGGTATCGTCTGGCTTCAGAGCTTGTTGTATATCCTGTACCCAGATCACCAGGCACCACCAGTGGGTCTCTGGTGTTTTCCAGTTGACCTCTGCAGATAACAGCAATGGGAACCCCAAATGACAGTCTCTGGTCTGTGGGGCAGAGGGTCCCTTCTGATCTCCCATTTCTTCCCCCACTTCAAATGCCTTGTAAGTGTGTGCTGTGGAGGAAAGAGCCCTGAATGAGTAGCCAAGAAAAGGTGTTTTCATCCTATCTTCACCACTAACTTGCTGGCTAACCTGGAACAAGTCAGTAGATCATAGGATATACAACTGGAACGGGTCTTATCACTCATCTGGTCCAACCCCCTCACTTAATATTTTGTCTCAGTTTCCTCATCCAGAAAATGGGATTAATCATACCTTTCCTGACCACTGAACAGGGTTGCTATGAGGATCAGATCAGATAACGTACATGAAAGCACTTGAAAGTATAAAGCACTGTACAAATGCAGGGGGTTTGCTATAATTAAGAGGCCACATCCATTGAGCTGACCAGACAAGTGGGTCTGGTGACTCCATCACAGTGCGTGCCTGCCTGGGAGATGTGAATGGGAGGCGTTCAGTAATTCCGGAGGGTAAAATGGAATTCCTTGTGAGGCCAAGACCACATCCTCTAGGGAACAAGTGCCCTTTTAGGAGGAAATGAAGGCCTAGCCTTGTGACATCAGTCTCGTCATAGGGTGGGCCTCGTCCTAAACACTCTTGTCCCTCAGTGCCAGCAGAGTTAGTGGGAAAGTCTCCTCGCCACCCAGTTTGGCTCCAGCCCAGATTCCACGCCCATAATCATCACGCCAGCCAGCTTTGTGGCACATTTTCTCTTGAATCTATCCCTTCTCTTCTCTTCCTTTCTCACCACCATTACTCTAGTTCAAATCTTCATTGCCCTGTACCTGGACAGTGGCATTGGCTTGACCATTCTCCCCACCTCTAACTTCTTCCCTTCCAATTTGTCCAGTATTAGTCCAAGACTAATCTTTCTGCTTTGATCTTCACAACAATTTCCTCCTCTTTAAAATGAGGGGATTAAACTAAATGGCCCCAAAGGCTCCCCCTCTTCCCCAGCTCTAGCTCTAGTCTTATGATTCCATGACCTTTTGTCTTTAGTAACTCTGAAACAATAATCTACAGGCCTATAAAGCTTCAAGTTTTTACTTAAAAATAATAGATTGCTTAGATCAGTGTAGCACTTTAAGGTTTGCAAAATACATTACATACATTAATTATCTCATCTGATTCTCAAAACAACCCTGTGAAATAGGTAGCATAAATATTATTATTATTGCCCTTTTACAGATAAAGATACTGAGTCATAGAGAGGCTGAATGACTTGGCCAGGGTCACACAGCTGATGACAGAACAGGGTTCTAGCCTAAACTAGCTGATCCCAAGTCCAGGGTTCTTCCTAAGATATCCCATTTGTTTGTTTGTTTGTTTTTCTCAGAAGGCTTTGTTGTTGTTTTGTTCAACAGTAATCATGTAGCTTAAGTGCTCAATAACCTTCAATGGCTCCTCATTACCCTAAAGTTGAAGTCCAGACATAAGTAGGCACAGGGAAGAGGGAGGGGCATTGAAGGTCAGGGGTATGAACAAAGTTACAGTAGCAGGAACAAGCAGGGCAGAATAAGCTTGAACTAAGATGGTTGTTTTTTGTTGTGGTTTTTGGTTTTTTGGGTTTTTTTGCTTTTTATACTAAGTAGAGCTCTGTCCAAGAGTTCACTGAAAGCACCATTGAGCTTAACCTGAGCTAAAGAGCTTAGCAGGCCTCTGGTGTCTCTCTCTAACTGATCCACTGGTTCGAAGTTTTGTAGACCCAACTCAAGAGGTCTAAAATTTAGGGAAACAGATGCTCCTGAGCGGTAGAGATGGGATAGAGATGAGAGACAGGAATACTGAGGCACTAAGACTGGAGGAGATTCCATCCTTGGGTACCAGCTCCCAAACGTTTGTGCATAGACAGGCTCCTCAAGGATTGCAGAATCCAAATACCACTTCTGCATTTCTGGTTTGCTCTGTGATGCACCGTATCTGAGGGAAACCCAGAAGAGTTGATGGAAAAACTCCCAAGTCTGACCTGGTAGGTGTCCAGGCTCCAGACTCCAGGGGTCCATTGGGAAAGGAGATCTTAACAAGCCACTTCCCCTCTCTAGGCCTCACTTTCCTCATGTGTAAAATGAAGGCTGGGACAAGATGATGTGTGTGTGTACCTGTATGTATTATGTATGCATTATGTATATGTGCATGTACACACACACATACATACCCAGATCCAAGCACAAGATACAGCATATCGGAAATGTCTGACATTCTTGGCCCATACCATACTTATCTCCACCTTCGTACCTTTGTTAAAGCTGTTCCCATATCAACAGTACTCTCCTTGGTCTTTTCTGACTTTTTATACTATTACCATCTTTCAAAGATCCTATTCAGTTGGGCAACTCCTTCCTAAATCCTTTCTAGCTATGCGTCTTTTTTTTCTTAGATCTTTGCCCCCTTCTATCCATACTCCACTAACCCTGGACCACCATCTTATGTTTTCTCTCTATTCCATGGTCTCTGAAAGCTACTTGGAGGCCACAAAAGTCCAAACTGGGTTCCCTACAAATTCATATTATTTATCCTATTTAACCTTAGTGGGGTGGGACCCCATTGGTACATAACAACTCTTTCATTCCTTTCTGATTGACTATCCTGCTCACCACATGGACTGTTTCAAGCCATCTCCTCCCTCCTCAAGCCCCCACCTCTATCTTCATCACTCCAACTCACAGAAGATGACCTCACAGTATTGCTTTGTTGCTATATTTTGACCAATGAGAAACCTGTCTCCCAACACTGAGAATATTGAGAATTTCTGTCTTGAGCTCCTTTATCCACCCTCCTCCACATTTTAAAATCTCTGAACATCTTCACTTCTTCTCTCTTTGCTCAGTATCAGAGCATGAAATGGTTCTTCTCTTTGCCATCACTAATCCCTGGTCTTTGGCCCTTGATCCCATCCCTTCCTGCCTCTTTCAGGTACCTGCCCAATGAATCACTCTCTCAGGAGTGATTCAATACTTCAGCCTCTTCCTGTCCATTGACTTCTTACCTACTAACAACAATTCAACTAAAAAATATTTATCAAACACTTATTATGGGCAAGATGCTGTGAAGGAACTGAGGATAGAAAGATAAATATGCAATGGTCCTTGCCCTCAAGGAATTTACAGTCTCCTGTGGCAGTATAACATGTTCATAAATGGATATAATAAAAATCTATAAGATGAGGGAAAGAACCCTAACATCTGGTGCAATCTGGAGAAGCTTCATGGAGGAGGTAATTTGTGATTAAAGCCTTGAAAGCATAGATTCTAAAAAAGCAGAGATCAGGCATCGAAGGAATGCACAGAAGTAGGAAATTGGGTTTTGATTTGGGATTTAGTTATTAGTCTAATCTTCCATTCAATCAATAAGCATTTATTGCATGGAAAGTAGAGGGCATGAAAAATAATATAAAGTAAAGCTGAAAAACTATGCTGGAGCCAGATGGCATAGGGCTTTAAATATCAGGCCAAGCAGTTTGCATTTGATCCCAGAGGTACTAGGAAGCCCATTGAAGGTTTCTGAGCAGGGAGGAGACACAACCAGATCTGTGCCTTGGGGGAGATTATTTTGGCAGCTGTGTGGAGTACGGATTGGAGAGGGCAGAGACTGGAAGCAGGGAGACCAATTAAGCACAAACACCCCAAGAGCATTTTAAGGATGAAACTTCGAAGAGGACAACAAACAGATACAAAATGGAAAAGATCTGTCCAAGTTACTGTAACAAAAATTTTTTCCAGCAAAAGCAACAGGATCAAGATAATTGGGCTCTGACATCATAGCCTTCAACAAAGAAGTAGAAAAGGCACCAAAGAAAACAAAAATGGGAAAAGCAGCTGAACTATACCCAGAGGAGGTTTATGTTCAAGGTGACACAATTCTGAGGGTGTTGAGAGAATCAGTTCTTGAGATACCTGCAAGGGGAGGATACCAAACACTTAGGGGAGTCGGGCACATTATTGCTACTAAGAAAAGGCAGTTGGGAAAATAGGAGTAACCACCAAAACCTGTGTGCTGACTTTCCCATAGTTACAAAATCTTTATCCACAGCAGCTACTACTACTTGTAGTTCAAGGGCATCTTTGATGAAGTTATATAAAGGGAAAGCTGAGCTTTCCCTAATGATATTCTATAGCAGATCACTGGATTTCTCTAGTCACACAATTGGTTGAAAGGTAGAGAGAATTTTAAAAATCCTTTAGTTCATATTTTTTTTTAACATTGAAAAGTTTTGATTCAGTAGATTAAAATGCCACCTAAACATTCTCTTTCTACAAGGCGTCTTCCATGCCTATGCTAAGATCAGTCAACAAACATTCCTCAGTCACCTACTATGTGTCAGGCACTATGCTAAGCACAGAAGATGCAAAGAAAGTCCAAAGAGTCTCTGCTCTCAAGGTGTTCGCAACCTAATGGGGGAGACAGCATGCAAATTAAGCATGTGAAAACTATATACAGGATAGATAGTGAATAATTAACAGAGAGAAGGCGTTAGAATTAAAAGAGATTGGAAAGGCTTCCTGTAGAAGGCGGGATTTTGCTGGGTCTTGAAGGAAGCCAGGAGGTAGAGAATTCTAGCAGTGAAGGAGAACCATTGAAAATGCCTAGAATTAAGAGATGGAGTTCCTTGTGTGGAATAACAAGGAAATCAGTGTTACCGTATTGAGGAATGGGGGGCGGCAAAGAGCACGGAGGGAATAAAATTTAAGAAGACGTGAAAGATGGGGAGAGCAATTTAGGGGGGGGGGGGCTTTAAATGCCAAAGGAGTTTATATTTGATCCTGGAGGTAATAGGGAGCTGGAGGTATTTATTGAGTAGTGGGGTAACATGGTCAGACTTGCAGTTTAGGAAGATTATTTTGACAGTTGAGTGGAGGATAGACCTTAATAGAAAAAGACTCATGGCAGGCAGACCAGCAGATAACCTATAGAAATAGTAACCTATTGAAGTAAGGGCTTGCACTAGGGTGGTAGCAGTGTCAGAGGAGAGCAAGGGGCATTTGTGAGAGATATTATGAGAGTCAAATCAAAAGGCCTGGCAGCTGAGGGGATATATAGTGTAAGCAAGAGCACAAAGTCAAGATTGATATCTAGGTTGTGACCAGGAGGATAATAGTGTCTTCAACAGTAATAGGAAGCTTAGAAGGGGGGAGGGTTTGGAGGGAAAGACAACAAGTTTGATTTTGGACATGTTGATGTCTCCAATGCATCCAGTTCAAAATGTGCAATGGAATGTTGGAAATCTGAGACTGGATGGAGATTAACAGAGAGGTTAGGACCAGATTAGTGGATTAGAGAATCATCAGCATAGGGGTGATAATTGAATCCATGAGAGTTAATGAGATCACCAAGTGAAGTAGGGTAAAAGAAGAGGAAAAGATTTAGGACCGAGCCCTGTGGGACACCCGTGGTTAGTAGCCATGACCTTGATGAAGATCTAGCAAGGGACAATGAGAAGAAGCAGTCAGAGAGGTATAAGGAGAACCAGGAGAGTATAGTGTCATAAAAATCTCAAGAAAATGGAATGTCAAGTAGAAGAGAGTGATCTACAGTGTCAAAAGCTACAGAAAGTTCAAAAAACCCAATGTCCATTAAATTTGACAATTAAGAGGCCATTAGTAACTTTGGAAAGAGATGGTTCAGTTGAATTATGAGGTTGAAAGCCAGACTGTAGAGTTAAGAAGAGAGTGTGAAGAAAGGAAGCAAGACACCTATTGTAGACAATTTTTTTCAAGGAGTTTTGATCATAAAAGGGAGGAGAAAATATAGGATGATACCTAGCGGGGAAATGTGGATCAAGTAAGAGTTTTTGAGGATGAAGAAAACACGTATATGTTTGTGGGCAGTGGAGAAACAGCTAATAGACAAGGAGAGATTGAAGATCACTGAAAGAATGGGGATGATAGGAAGGGACCATCTTCTGGAGCAGATAGGATGGAATGGAATTATTTGCTCATGTAGAGGAGCTTACTTTGGCAAAGAGAAGGGGCACCTCATCATCTGAAGGGCCAAACAGTGGCAGAAGGCATCTAGGATATGTGAGTTGGAGAAGAAAGGAGAAGAGAAAGCTCTCAGGGAATGGTCTCAGTTATATGAGATTCCTTGAAAGATGTAACCATAGAGATAACTTTGTTTGATGACCCATTGATTATTAATAGTAAGCAATGCATAAAAGTATTTCCCACTGTCACAGAGTAGCTCTGGAGAACAGTTCAAATCAAAGAGGGATTCCATATAGTTGAGGTTCTTCAGATACTCCTTTCTGTGGGTCACATTGTATGGAACACATGAAGCCCTGGAATACTGAAGAACTTCCTAAACAAGATTCAAAATCATTCAAAAGAGGGAACGCTAACGCTCTATACAGTAAAAACAAAACAAAACAAAAAAACCTAGTGGATGATGGGTATGCAGTTAAATAGACAGCCCATAGAGCTGGTCCATCAGTACATTTAGCTTGGATAGATACCACAGATGGATAGTGAACTGGGCCCAGAAATTATTAAGAGCAAGAGAATAGGTTGGATTGCATCTGGGAAATTGTGCAGTGCTTTCAACGATCCCAAGCTGCTCCTTGAAACAAAAGTCCATCTTTTTTTTATGCCAATGTTTCAACTATGTAGCTGCAAGGCATGGAATGCTATAGGCTTGAAAGAATTAGAGTTGCAAGTCACTCTAAGGTCAATGAAGAGAGGAAATGTAGACATGAATCACCAGTGGAAAACTGTGCAGAAAAAGTGATGTAAATTCTATTATTAAAGAAATGTATGATCTGAAAAGGAAGTAAGCCAGACATGTGGCTAAACAGCAAGGGACAAGTAATGGAGAGCCATGTGTTTTATTAGTGTCCATGCAATGTCAGCACATCTAGAGAATGGTTCCCAACACATTGGATGGACCCCCTTAGGAGAATTTATGGAAAGAAATGGAGAAGAAGATGAAAAGGTATGAATGGACTGCAATTTGCTCTTTTAGAGGAACTACTCATATCAGTGAGATCACAGATCCTTGGAAGCAACAAAGTACAGTAGCCAGGTAAGGAGGGAAGAGAGCCCAAATGAAGTTAGTGATTAAGGGAGCAAAAAGAATTACATATATGCAAGAGATGTTGTCCAGGTAGAACTGATAAAACTTTATTAGAATTTATTAGACCCGGGAGGTGACTAATTGGAGAGAATCAGGGAAGACTTTGAGATATTGCACCTGGGTGACTCAGAGGATAGTGTTATCATCAATAGAAATAGAAAAATTTGGAGGATGTCAGGTTTAGGCCAGAAGATCAGTTCTATTTCAGTCATACCAGATTTGAAATACCTATAATCAAGTCAACAAACATTTATTTTTAAAATTAATTTATTTCTTTTTAGTTCTCAACATTCATTTCCATAAGTTTTAAATTTTCTCCCCCTCCTTTCCCTCCTCCCTCCAAAAAGGGAAAAACCGCAAGAAAGAAAAAAAAAAGAGAGAGAAGGGAGAAAGTAGTGTTTTAATCTGCATTCAGACTCCATAGTTCTTTCTCTGGATGTGGATGGCATTTTCCATCATGAGCCCTTTGGAACTGTTAATTTAGGTCCTTGCATTTCTGAGAAGGGTTAAGTCTATCAAAGTCAGTCATTGCACACCATGGCTGTTACTCTGTACAGTGTTCTGGTTCTGCTCACTTCACTCAGCATCAGTTCATATAAGTCTTTCCAGGTTTCTCTGAAGTTTGTCTGTTCATCATTTCTTATAGCACAATCATATTCCCTTACATTCATATACCACAACTTTTTCCGCCATTACCCAATTGATGGGCATCCCCTCAATGTCCAGTTCTTAGCCACCACAAAAAGAGCTGCTATAAATATTTTTGTCCATTCAACAAGCATGTATTAAGCACTTGCTATTTGTCAGGCACTGTGCTAAGTACTTGGAATACAAATGTAAACAGAAATTTAATTCTTGCCCTCAAGGAGCTTACATTCTAATAGAGGAAGATAACACATAAAAACAATCTGAAAGGGAGGGGAGTGCAGGGATGGGTGAACTACTATGGGAGCGTGGGAGAGAAAGTCCTGTGGGGAAGAAGGCGCGTTGACCTGAGCCTCTTCCTCCTCCTTAAAATGGAGGTTCTGGGAAGAGCCAGCCAATCAGAGGGAGAAGCCACGGTGCAAACATCCTTCCAATGTAAGTAGTCCAGGGGTGGACTGAGTTTCCAGGTTGAGGAAGTTTCTATGGCATTTAGATAAATTCCTGTGGAGAGATAGGAGTAAAACCTGGGGAGAAATGAAAATAAATCAACACAGAGAAATCTGTCACTTAATGAGCGTTAAGCTTCAACTATATACCAGGCACTGTACTAAATGCTACAAGTAGATGATAGAGTGGGATTGAAGTTTAGGAGAGAGATTAGGAAGGGACATATCGATTCTGGAGTCATCTGCCCAAGGTAATATTTGAAACCCCAGAAGCAGGTGAGATCACCAAGGGAGGCAATGTAGAGAGAGAAAGAAGAGGGGCTAGGAAGGAGCAGTGGAGTATGCCTAGTCTAAGGGGGGTGGAGTACGGACAATAATCTAGCAAAAGAGATTGAGAAGGACTGGTCAGACAGGCAGGAAAACAAGGAAAGCAGTGTCAGTCACAAAAGGCAAGAGAGAAGAGAATATCTAAGAAGAAGGGGTGCTCAACAATTTTGGGAGCTATAGAGGGGTCAGGAAGGACGAGGGCTAAGAAAAGGACATCAGATTTGGCAATTAAGATCATTGGTAACTTTATGGAGAACAATTTCAGTTGGGTAGTAGAATCAGAAAACAGGAAATAATTGATGGATAGAGCTGCTATTGGATATGAGATACAGGAACAACTAGAGGGATCAACTTGGCAAGGAAGGGCCACCTCTATTTCAGAGACAAGCATGTTTCTGAATGTTAGAGAGGTCTGAAGTGTATGGTGTATGAGAAATGAAGTACATGAGAGACAGGGAGCTCTGGAAGGATGATTACAGTCTTCTCAGAGAAGTAGAAGGCCCAGATATCTGCTAAGAGGAATGCTTTGGGGGTGGCATTACGGGCTGGAGGTGAGAAGAGAAGATTTGGAATAGCCCCTGAGGGGATTGAGGTGGTTGAGTGAAATTCCTATAAGTCCCCAAGCATGAGAGGAGTTGGGATGGAGAGGAAGATTGGTAGCAAGGTACTAAATTCTTTGATACAATCAACAACAACTATATAACATCAAGAGTAAATTAAGAAACAGTAAAAAATTGCTCATTGTAGATGTCAACTTGAGATCAGAAAACAAACCGATAATCAACTAAGTTTGCAGGCCCCAGCAGTGGTCAGCATTCTGGTCAGTAGGATTGGAGAAGGCTGATAGTGGGGATTAATAAAGCGTTAAGAATTGGTAGGGTAAGAATGATAGAAAGACGAGAGGTCAAGGGGGTCAGAGGTGATAAACTGAGAGAATAGGGAAGGATAGAGGAATTTCAGTGACTACAAAGAATAGATGTAGAAGGAATGGGCTAGAATGAAAAAAGAAATGGAATTATTATCTGCAAAGGGAATTTCAGGATTCAGAATCATGGAGCCTGTATAGTTATAGGTGAGGAAGAGCTGTAAAGTATGACCTTATAGCTATCTCTGTGGGTGATTGAGGTAAACTGAAGATGTAAGTCATAGGAGCTGAGGAAGTTCATGAAGTGGGAAGCTAAGACGTTTGAAGGGACATCAATCTGCACATTTAAGTCCCCAAGTATAAGGGCAGGGGTTAAGGTAGAAAGGAATATTGTGAGACAGATATCGGACTCCTTGAGAAAGAAAGGAGAGTGTCCTGGAGGTTGGTAGATTATACAGATAGATGGAATAAACTTCAAAAGAGGAGAAGGTACTGAGGTATGGTGGCAGAAGGAAGATCAGGACATTGCAATTCAGTGCAAGAAGGATGCCCTCTCTTTCTTAATCTCCAACATATTGGGGGACATGAGAGGAGCAACTAGCAATAATTAAATGGCAACTTTGCTAGAGATACAATGAGAGAAATGAAACAGTCCCTGCCCCCAGCAGGTTACATTCCTGAGAAAGATCTAGATCTGGAAGGAGCCAGAAAAAGTACAAAAAGAAGACATCTAGGATAAAGGGAAATTTGTTAACAATAGATGATGATGACAGTGTATTTAGAAAAATCCTAGAGAGTCAGCAAAAGATACTAATCGAGATGATTAATAGCTATAGTGAGATTTCAGGATACAAAATAAATCCACAAAATAAGCAGCATTTCTGTGCAAGAATAACAAAAACCATGAAGAAATTTTGAAACCAATTCCACTGGAGATAGCTACAAAATATGTAAAATATATGGGAGTAAACCCACAGAGAAATACATAGAATGTTTACACAAATACAATATAAAACACTCCTTATAGAAAGAAAGGGAGGTTTAAATAATTGGAGAGAGATTCACTACTCATGGTTAGGCTGTGCTGATATTGTAAAAAAAGACAATACTACCTAAATGAATTTACAAATTTAGTGTTATACTAGTCCAATTACTGAAATGATTTTTAAAAGAGAACTAGACAAAATAATAACACAATTCATTTGAAAGAACAAAAGATCTAGAATATCCAGGGAAATTATAAGAAAAAGTATGACTAAAGGAAGCATAACAGTACCAGTATTCAAACTATATTAATGAATTAGTAGACATCAAAACTACTTGGTGCTGATCTAAAACAAAAACAATAGAAAAGCAGGACAGTGAAATAGATTAAATAAGAAACAGAAACAGTGGAAAATAGTCTAGTATTTAGTACTCTTAAGAACTTAAATTACTGAGGGAAAAGACTCTCTTTTTGACAAGAACTGCCAAGAAAACTGGGAAAATAGTTTGACAGAAATTAGGTTTAGACCAGCATCCTATACCATATACCATAAGCTTAAAATGAATGTGACCTGAAAAAAAAATGGAAGAGAATGAGATTAGGTTCACCCTCCATCCCCAGGGAGAGAATTCTTAATTAAACGAGAGGTAGAGATCATAAAAGATAAAATGGGTGATTTTGACCAGAAAAAAAATCAAAAGATTTGCAAAATAATATTAAGGAAGATAGAATTAGAGATAAATGTTAGAGTAGAAAACTACTTTCGTCAAATATCACTGATTAAAAATCTGCAAAGTCTATTACAGCCAAACTGTACTATCCTTTGTATCCTAAATATCACCTGGGCCCTTGAGTCTTTTTCTTTACTCACACTCTTCCCTAAGTCTGAAATTTCCTTCTTCAATCCGTAGCTGCTGACTTCCCACTCACCCTCAAATGTCACATCTTCTATTGGAATCTTCCATATCCCCCTCCATAAATATTAACCTTCCCCCTCATATCTCACATTGAAATTGTTTCCTAACTCCCTAAAGTGATATAATATTGTTTGTCATAGTTATGGATGATCACTTCCAGCTCTAAATCCTATGATATGAGTTGATCTGGAGATCATAGGATATGAAAATAATATTTTAGAACCTGGAAAGAATCTTAGAGATGATTTATTCCACATTTATTTATTCCTCATTTTACAAATGAGGAAACTGATGCCCTGGTTAGATGAAGTGACTTGCTTGGGTTTCACAGTTGGTAAGTGGCAGAGCCTGGATTCAAGCCATTGTCTTCTGATTCCAAATCTAGTGTCCTTTCCCCGCTACCATGGACACTATTAGAAAGCTCCGTATGAGAAGGATCAGAGGGTCACCTAATCTTTGTATATCCCTCTAGCCTAGAAACAACTCTGTTCATAAAGTAGGTGTTTAACATTTATTCAAACAGACAAAGTGACCAGTGGCCTGGGTGTAAAATATATGTTTTATAATTCTACACTCAGTGGAACAATAGTGTCTGTTCCTTGGAAAACTGAGACAAATGGCCTGGCTTCATGGCAATTAGTTATCCTGGGGTGGCCCAAACTTGCCTGACCCCATGATCTACAGCCAAGGGTGGGTTGGCAAATATTCAACAACCAGCTTTCCTAACAATACTTTTTTAGTTTAATATGCATTATCAACATTTCCAACTCCTCTTAATTACATTGCTTTCTCTCTCAATTATTTTCTGTTTATCCAATCTATAGCTTGCTTTGTATATATTTATTTGAATGTTGTATCTCCCATTAGATTATAAGCTCCTTGAGGGCTGTGACTGCCTCTTTTTGTATCTCCAGTACTTGATGCAATAACTGACCCATACTAGGTGCTTAATAAATGTTTATTGATGGATTAATTCTCCATGGATTTCTTAACTCTACACAATCAACAAGAAAATAAATCAAACTTTGTTTTGTAGCATTTGCTGATTTCAGAAGTGTAAGTGTTCATACTGAAAATTTAACAATAAGCTTGCAGATTGAGCAGGCTCCAGTACACCCCAGTCTACAGCCAGTGCCTGGAGATTTAGAAGGTTCCTGGGAGCCTCTTGATCAGGGAAAAGGTACAACTCCCTTTGCCACGGCAGATCCTTCACTAAAGGACCAGGTGTGTCAATTGATGCGATAATTTTTATAACTTTACTATATTAACCCTGTTCAAATGTACTTTAAATACAAATAATTACAGGCACATATTGTAATTTTACTTTGAAATAAAAATTTTTCATCCTACTATCTATTTTCTATGCTTTACAGATTTGAAAAAATGAACTACATCATTGGTGCAGCTTGGTCCTCCAAGGTAATTTTAAATTCTGTTTCTTCTAGAACTAACAGAACCACCCACTGTCCTATGAGGCTAAGAAAATAACCTATTGTTGGCTGTTAATTTAAAATAAAGGGCTTCCTATGACCTGAAGTCTCGCTCCAGTCCTAGAATCCAGAAATTGGAAGCACCCTGTGCCCCTGTGGCTTCTCCCTCTCATTGGATGGCTTCTCTCTGCACCTCCGTTCAAGGAGGGCCTCCAGCTCTGTCCAGTCTCATGTTTCTTCAGACTGCCCCCCAGACTTCTATTATCCCCCCTCCTCTCAGTGCCACACCCCACTGCACCCAGTAGCTTCATCTCTGCCCATCCCCCTTCAATTTCCTCTTTTCCCATTGGAATGTAAGCTCCTTGAGGACAGGGACAGTCTTTCTCCTTGTATTTTTATTCCCAGAGTTTAGCACAGTGCCCAGTACATGTTTTGTTTTTGTTGTTGGTTAGTTGTGTCTGACTCTTCCTGACCCCATTTGGGGTTTTCTTGGCAAAGATCCTAGAGTACTTTGCCATCTCCTTTTCCAGCTTACTTTACAGATGAGTAAACTGAAGCCAAGAAAGTTAAGTGACTTGTCCAGGGTCCCGCAGCTAGTAAGTGTCTGAGGCTGGATTTGGACTCAAGTCCTTTTGACTCCAGGGCTGGAACTCTATACACTGTGCCACCTAGATGCCCCCTGGCACATAGTAATCACTTAGTAAATAGTTGTTGACTGACTTCTTCACAAAATTTCTTGAAGCCTTCCCTGGTACCTCTAGTAGAGTTGGGAAGGAACTCTTTTCTGTAAGCTTCCACAGCAGATTTCTCTCAGTCACTCACCCTCTCTTCTCCAAGTTTTAGTGACACTGCTCTCCCCTGGTTCTTCTAACTATCTGACTACTCCTTCTCCATCTCCTTGGCTGGGTTTTAGTCCAGGTCACACCCACTAACTGTGAGTGTCCCAGAGGTTCTGTCCTGGACTCCCTTCTCTTCTTCTTCTCTACCGTCTCACTTGCTGATCTCATCAGCTTTCAGCTATTCAGTTATCACCTCTGTGCTGACGATTCTCAATTCTTCTCCTCCAGTCCTAGCTTCCCTCTTGAGCTCCAGCCTCACATCTCCCACTGCCTTTCAGACATCCTGAACTGGATGCCTCATAGATATGTTAAACTCCACATGTCCAGAATTCCCTCCAAACTTCCCTATTACTTTTAAGGGAACCATTATTCTCCCAGTCGCCCAGGCTGCAAACACCTCTACTCCTCACTCTCCCCTTTCCCCACCCCCACCCCATATCCAGCATGTCATCAATGCCTACGGATTTCCCCTTTGCAACTTCTCTCATACAACCCTGCTTCTCTCTTCTCCTCGACACCCCTCACCACTATTGCAATAGCCCACTGGCGAGTCTACCTACTACAAGTCTGCCCCACTATAGTCCATCCTACACTCAGCTACCAAAGTGGGTTTCTAAAATGACAGTTTGACCATGCTACTCCCCTATTCAATAAACTCCAGTGGCTCCCTATCACCTCCAGGATTAAATATAAAATCCTCTCTTTGGCATTCAAAGCTCTTCACAAGCTGCCCCTCTCCCTCCCCATTCAGTCTACTTACATCTTACATCCCCCTTCACATGGTCTTTGATTCAGTAACACTGACCTCCTTGCTATTTCTCAAATAAGACACTCCATCTTCCCAACAAGTGCATTTTCTCTGGTTGTCTCTTATGCCTGGAATGCTCTCCTTCCTCACCTCTACTTGTTGCCTTCCCTGACTCCCTTCAAGTCTCAAATAAAATCCCACCTTCTATAGAAAGCCTTTCCCCATCCCTCTTAATTCTAGTGCTTTCCCTCTGCTTATTTTTCCTATTTATCTTATATGTAGTTTGTACATAGTTAATTTGAATGTTGTCTCCCTCATTAGATCATGAGTGCCTTAAGACTATCTTTTACCTTTGTATCCCAGTGCTTAGCAGAGTACCTGGCACATAGTAGGTATTTAATAATTGCTTATTGACCGGCTGACTGATTCATAATTTTATTCATATTTTATTTTAATATATTTATTTTATTTTAATTTTTAAATTGTAATTTTAAAAAATTATTTTAATATACCCATTTTATTTTGCATTATAGTTATTTACGAATCATCCCTTCCCTAACAGACTCCTTGTTCCTTGAGGGTAGAGATCAGATTTAACTTTGTGTCTTTCCAAGTCCTGGCACGGTGTAGTACACAACAGGTATTCAATAAATGTTTCTGGAAGCTTCTAGGGTATTAATTTTTTAAACACCTCTTGAAATACTTGTGCCGAAGTGTGCAATAAATTCTCAGGAGGTGATAGCCTCCCTCCCTGTTTGATCCTGATGGCTACATCTGGAGGACGGCTCTCAGTCACAGGCCCTGCGTTCTGGAATGGGCATTAATAATCTGGACAGCATCTGGAGAAGGGCAACCAGGATGGTGAGGGGTCTTGGGATCATACCATATGAGGACAGGTTGAAGAAACTGGAGGTGTTTGACCCGGAGAGGAGAAGACTTGGTGGGGAGGGGGCATGAGGCTGTCTGAGTACAAGAGAGGCTGTTATGTAGAAGTTGGGGCTGGGGGGGGAAGGGTTAGGCTTGTCTTGCTGGGCTTCTGAAGGCAGAACTGTGACCAATTAGTAGAAGTCACAGAGAGGCAGATGCAGGCTTGATGTAAGAAAGAATGAATAATTAGAGCTGCCCCAAAGTACAATGAGCTGCTGTGGGACAGAGTGACTACCTTCACTGGAGGTTTTCAGACAAAGGCTAGGTGACCTCTTGTAGAAGAAGGGATTCTTGTTCAGGCGTGTGTTAGACCAGATGGCTTCCAACTCTCAGATTCTGGGATTCTTTGACTCCCCAAATAGGTTATAACTCCTTGAAGGCTACTGTATGCCAGGGACTGTGCTAGGCATTAGGGATACATATATAAAAAAAATGAGGGGGGCGGAGCCAAGATGGCAGCGTAGCAGCAGCAACATATCGCAGCTCTCACATAGCCACCCCAAAATACCCATAAAACAGGACTCTAAACCAATCCTAGAACTCCAAAACGCACACAAAGATACTTCCCACTAAAGTC
>CM053581.1:226937147-227007965 GCA_028627135.1 Pseudochirops cupreus
TGTAAATAAATGCAGTTGAAAATAAATACAAGATAAATGGGGAGGGGGGAGCCTTGTCAGCAGGAAGGATCAGGATCGTGACTGTGCAGGAGGTGATGCTTGAACTGAATTTTGAAGGAAGCAAGGGATTCTGAGAGGTGGAGTTGTGGATAAAGTACATTCCAGGCACAGGGAACAAATAGCTCAGTAGAGAGGTGTGGAGATGGGAGGCGGAAGGTCATGTGTGAGGAACAGTAAGTACAGTTTATCTAAAACCTAGAGTACAGGAAGGGAAGAATCGTATAAGAAATTTGAAAAAATAGGTTAGGGCCGGGTTGTAAAGGCTTTAAAAAGGTAAACAAGAGAAATTTGTATTTGCTTCTGGGGGAAATAGGGAGCCATTGTAGATTCTTGCAGAGAGAGAGTGAGGGACATGCTAAGATTTATATTTTAGGAAAATGAATTTGGCTGCCAGGTGGAACATGGATTGAGGGGAGGGGAGAGACAAGGCAGGAAAAGCAATTAGAAGGCTAATGCAACAGTCTAGACAGGAGTTGAAAAAGGCTTGAATTAGGCTGATAGCCACGTGAGTAGAAAGAAGGAAACATATGCAAGAGATATGTAGAGGTAGAAACAACAACATTTGGCAACTGACTGGACATGTGGGGTAAAGAAATACAGGGAGTCAATGATGATGCCAAGGTTGTAAACTCAGGAAATTGGAAGGATGGTGATAGCTTTGACAGAAATAGAAAAGTTAGGAAGGGGAGTGGGTTGGGAAGGGAAAATAACGAGTTCAGCTTTGGAGCTGTTGAGCTTGAGATTCCTATGAGATATCTAGTCTGAAATATCCAATAGGAGTTCAAGACGTGCAGCTAGAGCTCAGAGGAAAGACTGGGGCTGAATATCTAGATTTGGGAGTCGCTTGCATTGAGATAGTAATTAAGCCCGTGGGAGCCAGTCTCTACAGTCTGCTCTCCTCAAGAGGTATTGTCTCACTAATAGGAAAAGGGTAGAGCTTCACAATCACGGGTGAGGCTCTGGGCTAGTCAGTGTACTGGACCCAATTTTAGTTAAATTCTCATCTCTGTTCAGAGTCATTTCTCTTCCCGAACCTCAATGGTATGCATTCACTTCTGGGATGGAACTCAGTGGCTCTTGGACAACCATAGTGTGGCGAGGCTGTGACTCAAAATACCCCTTCCAGGAGAGATGACAAAGGAAGGTGATTGCTGTGGCCAAAATATGGCTAAGCTACTCTAAGCTAGGAAGGCTTTCTTCTTAAATGCTCTGATCTTACTTAAATTCAATTCACTTTGACAAACATTTATTAAGTACCTACTATATACAAGACATTATTCTAGATGTTGGAGCTACAAAGAAAAAAAATAAATAGTGCCTCCCTTCAAGGAGTTTGCATTCTGTTAGGGAGATACAAGTACATAAGTAACTAGATATAAAGTATGCAACATATTCATTTCAAGAGAGAGTTAATAAGTCAGGGGACCAGAATAGGCTTCCTGTAGGAGGTGGTGCTTGAGCTGGGCTGAAAGGAAGCTAGGAATCTTATAAGGCAAAGGGGGAGGGGAAGGGCATTCTAGGAATGGGAGAGCCATGTTGTAAAGGAGTGGAAGCAGGAGACAGAATGGCATACAGGAGCAATAGTAGGCCAGTTTGTCTAGTATGGGAAGTGTATAAAGGGGAATAATATGAAATTAGAGTACAAATATAGATAGGAACCAGACTGTGGAAGACATTTAATGCCAGGCTGAGGGGGAGTCTGTATTTTATCCTAGAGGCAACGTTCTTGTTGTTTAGTCATTTCAGTCATGTGTTACTCTTTGTGACCTCATTTGAAGTTTTCTTGGCAAAGATACTGGAGTAGTTTGTCATTTCCTTCTCCATTTTAAACATGAGCAATTGAATCCAACAGGGTTAAGTGACTTGCCCAGGGTCACACAGCTAGGAAGTGTCTGAAGCCAGATTTGAACTCAGATTGATCAGTCTTCCTGACTACAAGCCTGGCACTCTATTTTGCCACCCAGCTGCCCCAAAGGCCATAGGGAGTAAAAAGACTCTTGAGGGGAGGGGTGACATAATCATATCTGTGCTTTAGTAAAATCAGTTTTGGTAACTGTGTGGAGGATGGATGAGAGAAGGAAGAGGCTGGAAGGAGGGAGACTGATTAAGAGCCTCTTGTGATAGCCCCGGTAAGAGTTGATAAAGACTTACCTAAGCTAAGGTATACTATGTGAGTAGAGAGAAAAGGATTTATGTGAGAGATGTTGCGAGGGTGGGATCAATAAGCCTCATTGAGTCCTTGGATATGGAGATTTAGGAAGAGGGACGAGTCAAGGATGGCCAACTTGGGTGACTGGAAGGATTTGGTACCATCAACAGAAAGGGAGAAGTTTAGGAATGGGAAGGGTTTGAGGGCAAATAAAGTGAGCCTCCCCCCTCTTCTGCCCAGCTGAATCTCACGTCTCCTTCAAGACCCCACCCAGGTACCATAATCCTTTCCCCACCATTCAGTCCAGAGATCTGTCCTCTACACCCCAATAGTACTTAGTGTTTTATACTATATTTTAGCACTTAATTCGACCTTGTGTAAGTTCTCTTTTCATGTACACAAAGGTGGCTTGATTCTCCTCCTAGACTAGAAACCCTTGTGAGGACAGGTGCCAAGTCCTACTCATCTTTGTCTCTTCCAAGTTGCAAAGCACACTGCCATACAGAGTAGATAATCAAAATATGTTGAGTGAATGAGTGTCTGAGGACAGGACTTTGATCTGGTATCTGACTCCTAGCTGTATAAAGCCCCAAGCAGCCTGGGAAAGGCACCTGCTTCTAAAGCCTGAGGTATTTATTGGCTCCTAAAACAGGGGTATAGAGGGTAATTGTTTGTACTGGAGTTAGAAGGGAAGGCAGGCAGATCCAGGGAGAATCACAAGGCAATGGGGGTGGAGGGAACCTCCCAGTTTCCATCTGCTTTCACCAACCTGAGGAGGGGGAGAAAAAGGGATGGAGAAGAAGGGGGCAGAAGAGAAGGGGAAGGAGAAAAAGAAAAGAAGGGGAAAGAAAAAAGGAGAAAAGAAGGGAAGGGTAGAAGAGAAGGAAGGGGAAGAAGAGAAAGGTGAAAAAGATAAGAGGGAGAAGAAAAGCAGGAGGAGAGAAGGGGAAAATGAGAAAGGAGGAAAAGAAAAGAAGGGGAAAGGAAAGAGAAGGGGCACAAGAGAAGGGGAGGAAAAGAAATGAGGAAAAGAAAAGAAGAGGGAGAAGAGAAGGAAGAAAAAAAGGAAAGGAAAGACGAGAAGGGTGGGGACAGAAGGAAGAGAGAGTCCCCTCTCAGGCAGACCAGGAGCACATCTAGAGGGCAAGATGAGCAGAGAGAGGGAGAAGGTTCAGCGAGCAAGCAAGACGCCTTCGAGACAAGCCAGCAGGACCCCAGGAAGAGAGAGAAAAACCGAGCAGGAAACCAGGGGCGGAGGAGGAGGAGCTGTAATCCTCCGCTCCCAACACTGAGCCCGGGGAGAGGCGAGAAGGTAAACTGAAATTATTCATTAAAAATAAAAAAATAAAGCCCAAGGACCATCTCCAAGTAAAGCAGCCAGCTCAGGGCTCTAGGCTTTCACTCCCTCTTGGAAGGAAATACAAAGGCTTTGGTTCCCCAGCACTTTCTAATGGTCGACCTCTCTGCTGTCCTCAATGCGAGCCTGTCCCAGTTACGGCCGCTGGTTGCTACAGCAACTGAGCTCTGACTAATCATTTGCGCAATGACCTTTTTTCCCCCCTGAGAGAGGGAGAGAGAAAGAGACAGGGAGGGAGGGAAAGAGGGAGAGCGAAAGAGAGAGGGAGAGAGGAGGGAAGGGAGGGAAGACGAGTAGGCGAGCAAGGAGAGGTACCATTAAAAACGACTCCGAGGGAAAACGGCTGCTTGTTGCTTTTTGTTGGAGGAGGAGGAGGAGGAGGAGGAGGAGGAGGAGGAAGGGGCTGTGGGGCTCAGGAGCTGCAAAGAGGAGAACAGAAAGGAGGGAGCTGCAGAGGGCCCATTTGCCCTGGAAGAGCCAATGACAAAGGAGAGCAGAGAAAGGGAATGGGGTGGGGGGAGGCGCTATGAGAGGGGGAGAGAGAAATGCCTTTTCTTGCCTTTCTTAGAACTCTTTCAATCTGGTTCGCCCTCCACCACTACCTCAAATGCCAAGCACGCTCTCCAACCCCCCCCCCCCACCACCCAACCAAAGCAAGGCAGTTACAGAGCTTTTCAGGGCTTTGAGGTTGTGGGGAGCGGGATGCACAAAGGATACTTCAGCAATAAATAGCACATTCCCATTGCCCAGGTGGGAAAACTGAGATGAGGAAAAAGGTTGCCTTCCCCTGCAAAACAGAGTGATTTAGGACCAGAGGAGCCCTGACACTCAGGTGCCCACCTTCACACACACACACACACTTTCCTCTATCTCAGGGACAAGTGTTTTCATTTCTGGCAATTTCATTGCACCCCATTTGAACAGATGTGAGTGAATTCTATCAGCTCCCACAAACCCTAAGCAAATGATTTTTGCATTTTTTTAAGCTGGAAGATAAAGGGAGGGTAATGAGAATAGGAATAAGAGTGAAAACAAGAGTCATAGGAGAGAGAGGAAGGGAAGGACTGAGGGAGAAGAAAGACAGCAGAAAGGACTGGGAATAGGGTTAGACAGATGGGAGGAAGAAATGTAGAGGGGGCTGAAGATGGATCAACAAAGGGAAAAGGGGGAGGGAGAGAGAGAGAAAAAGAGAGAGAGAGAGAGAGAGAGAGAGAGAGAGAGAGAGAGAGAGAGAGAGAGAGGGAGAGGGAGGGAGCGAGAAAGAGAGAGAGAGAGAGAGAGAGCAAAACATGCTGTATGGCTCCATGCCTTTCTCCAGGCAAATAAACCTGCCATTGAGCTGTCTGGACATGGTTGTGCCCCTGGACACAGCAAACAGCATTTTGAAGTGCTTCCCTTGGACTGGTGGACACGTCTCTGTTTGCTGGCTGTGGCCTTAGGTTTCCTGAGGGCATCGACGCACCCAGACCTGTCTGGCTTCAGCCACCACAGGTTCAAGCTCTCTGCCACCTTTTCCTTCTCTCTTAAGAAAATCCATTGAGGGCTCTCAGTTTAGAGACACCAAATCAAGTCCCACTTCCCTCCCCAGTGGGATGAGTTAGATGAGTGTTTATGATGCTGGGGAGCCCCAAGTCACACCACTGTGAGGAGGGAAGGAGGGGGAGGACAGATGGTGGTGATTCAATTTTAACCAGTCTTTAGCTATCAGGGAGAAGTTGTGGGATGGGGCTGAGAGCAGAGACTCAGAATATTAGAGCCAGAAAGGGCCTTTGAGATCATGAAGCACAATGCCCTCATTTTGCAGATGAGGGAATTGAAGTCCAGGGTGGAGGTGAAGTGATTCACCCAAGGTCACACAGCAAGTTAGTAGCAGAACCAGAATTCGTACCCAGGTGTCCTGACTCCCAGTTCGACACTTCTTCCACAACACCAGGACAAAGCTGAGACCTTGATTTTTAATCATTTAAGAATCAGGGAGAGAGGCGGTGCTCACACTGTAGTTGCACAGTTTGCCTCACAGTCAAAAAGATCTGGTTCCAAGTCCTGCCTATGGTATATACTGGCTGTGTGACCCTGGTGGGTAAATCACTTAGCCTCAGCACCCCAGGTAAATCTCTAAGTTACAGAACAAATGGCAACTCAAATTGATAAAAGGTGTGTCCTCACCAGTTGTTTCTTTTGCCAACAAAATGACAGGTCTGCCCCTGCCCACCCCCTACCAAAACCCCCCAAAACCCTAAAGGAATCAGAGTAGCTTTTCAAACTACCTTCTCTGCCTTGTATACTTACTTACACAGCAATTTCTCTGCAGAATATGACATTCAAAAAGCCCCCATTGCACCCATTGGCACAGGGTAACACCATTAATCAAGAACCAGAATAGGAGCCAATACCCTTTATGCCACACTGACACCACCCTGTTTAATCTGAGCATTAGGGAATACAAAAAGAGCTCTCCTTTGGAGGAGTCGGGCTGAGATGTAGATGAAAATGACCTTCAGAGTGGTAGCTGCTGTTGATGCTGACTGTGTAAATACCAGGGCACACAGGGGTGACAAAAAAGATCGAAGTATGACTGGAAGCCTGTGGAGTTTGGTCTTTGGCAGGAAGTACTTGGCCAAAGGTCCAAAAGGGACTCATGTGAACTGGGTGTCCTGTCAGCAACAGCCTGGAAGGAGCCCTAGAGTCAAAAAGCCCGGGTTCTAGTCCCCTAGTCCCACTCTGCCCCCTAGCCCGAGGTGACATGAACAAGTCCTGACCTCTCTAGGCTTTGGGTTTCGTTCATCTCTCAGATGGTGATAATAGTACCTGTCCTATTTCACTGGGAAATTGGAAGGTTCAAAAGAGATTATGGATGTGAAAATGCTTTGCAAAATATAAAGTGCTATAAAAATGTTAAATATCATAAAGAATTTCTCAATCCCCATCTTGCATCATTTTCCTATATGAAAGAGACTGATTATATTGGAAAGGGGAAAACAAAGATGGATTTGAGGCTCCAGATAAGTACAATCACCTAAATGAGTTCAAGTGACCTGATGTGGAGGAATTAGGTCCCAGGATGTTGAAAGAAATTACAGAGGAAATTGCTGAACTGTTGTCAGTAATCTTTGAAAATTCTTGGAGACCAGAGGAGTGCTGAACAGCTAGTGATAGACAAATGCTTATCTTGATTGTCAAAAAGGGGGAAAGGGTAAATTCCATAAGCAGAGAGAGATTTACAAGGCTCCCCAACAAAGTTCTCCATCAGAAGATTATCAAACAGCTAGACTGAGAGTTTAGAAAGGAAAAAGGTGATCACAAGGAACCAGCATGAGTTCACTATAAGTGATGCCAGAGTAACTTCATTTCCTTTCCTTCTTAAAAAAAAATAGTGATGCCTTTTATTTTTTATAGCTCAGACATTTCCTTGTATCTCAGTCTATCCCTGCCCTTAGATTCTTCCCTTGCTGCATAGAAAAACAACTAAGAAAAAACAACAGACATATCAACCAAAGCGATAGCACAGGCAACATTTGGCACACTACCAAGAGGAAGGAGATGTGCACTATCATCTGACCCCTGGAAGTATTATTGGTCAATATCTTTAATCTGAGTCCTGCTGCCATTGTTTCCTTTTCTGGTAGGACTTCTAGATTAGTAGGTGAGGAGAATGCTGTAGGCATATTTCAGCAAGGTAATTGGTAATTTTTTACAATAGTCATATGATTTTGAGTTGGAAGGGACTGTAGGGAACATCTAGTCCAGTCCCCTCATTTAAAAATTTTTATTTTTTTCAATTATCAAGAATTCATTTTTTTAGCCCTCCCATCTTCCTCCATCCACTGAAAATGGAAGGAAGAAGGGAGGAAGAAGTGAGAGAAGGAAGGAAGGGAGAGAAGAAAGAAGAGAAAAAGGAATGGAGGAAGGAAGAAAGGAAGGAGGGAGGGAAAGAAGAAGGAAGGGAGGGAGGCAGAAAGAAAGGAAAGGAGAGGGGGAATACAGAAGCCCTGTATCACATAAACATATGTCAAACAAAACACACTTCCACACTGGTCACATTCAAAAACATATTTCTTATTCAGCATATTAGTCCATCAACTGAGGCCCAGAAAGATGAGGTCCCTTGTGGATAAGAAATGTGGGTTGTATTTGAGATTTTCATTTAGCTATGAAACAGATCTTGTGTATTAACATATAGTGAGCCTAAATAGGGTGCACCACAGGGCTCTGCCCCCAACCCTATCCTATTCAATATTTTTAACAATGCCTATTTTATATGGCTGTTGTGAGGTCAAACACAAGGTCTTTGAAAAAATTAAAAATACTATGCAAATGGAAGAGAGCATTATTAAGTATTTAGAATCATATCTTCAAAAAAGCTTTTTGAACTAACACTTGGACAGGTCTTTATCTTGCCTGTCCTCCTCTCATGGCATCAAAATACTACCTCTGCCCAACTTCCATGTCCCCTCTCAACACCCCTCTCTGCTTCCCAGGCTCCTATCCTTTCAGTGAGACCCTGTGGATTCCCTGACTCTGAGTCTCACTGTTTCTGCCTCAACCAAGGAGAAAGAGAGAGAACAACGTCAGGATTCTCTTCTTTCAGACAGCCCTTGAGGCACGGGGGAGCTGACACTGTTCCCCTAGCAAAGTCCACCCGTAACCAGCCTTTAAAAATGGCTCAGAACACAGACAGTCCCTGATGCCACTCCAGTCCCAAGGACTAGTAGGAACACATGCTCCCCAGAGCTGATGGCTGGGGGTGTCTCACTTCTCCTGGGCTGGCAATGGCAGGAGGTAGGATGCTGTCAGCTTCTTCCAGGTTCTCATCAGCATGGGGCCCCAGCATCTCTGCTTAAAGATAGCCTCGGGCGCTCGCTTAAAGATGCTAACATTGCAGCTGACATTTGGGAAATCCTGGCAGCCGATCAAACCCGAGCTGAGAATAAGAGTCAGGGAGGGAGTGTGCATCTTGTTGGAGACTGGGGCAGGCTGGGGAAACTAAGGGCTAAAAGAGACCTGTCTGAATTATTATAAACTCCACCACCAGTTAGGGTTCCCTTCCTGGGCCCTTGGGGATCAACTTTTCTCAGTCATTAAGGGTGGGGAGGAAGAGAAGAAAAACCAGGAGGAACAAGAAAAGGAAATGGGAGGAGAAACAGCTTGGAGCTGGGACCCAAATCCCTTATTTTATCCCCAAATACTGGGTCTTTAACAATTATCAGACTAAGTGGCAATAAAACCACCAAGAAATTGGTAAAGAAGGATTAATTTTACTTCAAAGAGTAGGAAGAGGAGAACAGGGGTTTTACATCTTTCCCATGCTACACAGATCTTTCATTGCAGGGGCCAGGACTGGATTTTTTATGAAGCAGAGAGGCTGACTTCTCTGGATGACCTAAGTCCAAGCTCTGGTAGAGACAAAGCAGAGGGGATGACGGCAGCACTGGAGATTTGCCACACACTCACCCTGGAAAGCTTGGGGGAATCTAATGATAGGGCAGAGGCCATACTGCTTACCAGATCATAGGATTTAGAGCTGTAAGGAACCTTAGGGATCATCCAGCCCATCCCCTCTGATTAAGGCCAAGAAAAATGAAGAGATTTGGCCAAGATCACCCAGGTAGTAATCAGCAGAGGTGATATCAAACCAAGGCTCTCTAACACATCTCATGCCCTTGTCATTGCATCATCACTGCTGCCTCCATGTTCTGCGACCTGGGGACCTAGAAGGGCTTGTTCTGCCTTGGCACTGACCCATTGGACAGTCTGGAGACTGTGACCAGGCTAACCTCCCAAGAGGATACCTCTGACTCTGTGACCCCTTGCTGAAGGACTCCATGTAACTCCTTTCTTTCCTACTACATGTGAGTCTAAGCTCCTCCGCCTGACTTTCAAAGTCTTCTACAATCTATCTTCACCTTAATTATTAGACTTTATTTCCCACAGTTAACCTATCTACGAATACACTATACTCACTCACATTCACACTTCTGATGCCTTTGTTCTTGTTTTAACCTCTCCCCTACAATTCCACCGATGAAATTCTCTCTCTCTCTCTCTCTTTCTCTCTCTCTCTCTCTCTCTCTCTCTCTTTCTCTCATTTTCCATTTACCCCAAACCCAATCATTCTTTCAGACCTAGCTTACATTCTGCCTCTTCCAAGAAGCCTTCCCTGACTACACTAGCCCAGAATGCTTTCTTTTCCTGAATTCCTGCTGCACTTACAGCTCAGTATTCAATCATTCTTTAATTGTTTTATATTACTTATGCTCTGTCTTTAGCAAGATTGTAAGTCCTTGGAGGACAGGGGCTAGACATGTAGAAGGTACTTAAATCTTTCAGTGGCTGATAAACAATAGAAATATCTTCCTTTCGCTTCTGGTCCCTTTTGTTATTCCCTTCATAGGCCTCTCTCTGCAATGATGTGGAAACTCTGAGTATGTTTCCTGTGAGCAGACACCGCTGCTCTTCGCCTTATGAGATAGGGAATAGAAGGTTAGGGAGACTGGGGAGGCTAGAACGGGATTGGGAAATGAGGGTGGGGATAACGCAGATTTCTATAGCTGAATGGTGTTTTTGAGGGCTAGGTGCTTTTCTTTGAGGGGGGGGCTACCTATAAGGAAGTCATGACCCCAGTTTCCTCTCTGACTTCCAGGAGGGTGTTGAGTGACATAGCCTCTGTACCTCAGGATTTTTTCTTTCAGTTAAATTAATTTCCAGATTACCTGCTACCTACATGTCATTGCACTAAGCTTTAATGAAAAATACAGAGATGACTTTAGAGAAAGTAGTTGGCATTATAGTAAAAACACTGGAATTGGGTAATCATGACCTTGGCAAGTCACTTAACCTTTCTGGGTCTCAGTCTCCCCATATGTAAAATGAGAGAGTTGGACTAGACAGCCTCTAAGATTTCTTCCAGTTGGAAATCAATGGAAATAAGAATTGGATTCAGGTACTGACTGATGTTCACTAGCTGTGTGACTTTAGACAAATCGTTTAAATGCTCTGAGCATTAGTTTCTTTGTCTATAAAATGGGAACATTGATACTTGCAAATCCTACCCCCACAGAGTTGTGAAGAAAGTCCTTTATAAACTGTAAAAATCTATACATCTGTGAATGATCATTATTAGACCTTGTTTCTGACCTCGAGGAACTTACAAATGGGAAAGATGGTCTGATTGATTTAACCACTCCACAAAGTGAAGATCTACTTTGACAAGTATCTAGCTTGTAGAGTAGATACAAAGATCAGAAGGGAGGGAGCCTGTCTGAATGCTAGATCCTCTTTTGGGGTCTTAGCCCTTATAATTCTATCCCAAACGCTGCTAGAGTTTATACACAGAACTTTGCTATTTCAGAGGCAAAGTGGGAAAAACCTAAGGCCTGGCTAGTCAGACTGCCTCAAATGTTCCCATAGAAGTCTATTGCCCTCAACTTTTTCATAAAAACAAGCAAACAAAAAAGCAAACAAACAAATAACACAGAGACATTGCAAATAATATCTAAGAAAAGCTTACTCCCTTCCTTCTCAGATCCTGTAGCAGAAAGAAAACTAGCTGGTTCTTAAGAAAGGGTATTAAAAATCTGGCCCTATCACCAACCAGCCAAGCATTTATTCAGTGACTACATGTTGGTGCTACTGGGGGCAAAGGATAAACATATGGCCTGCTTCCTGGCCCCCAAGAGCTTACAGTCTATTTGGGGTAAAAAGAACGTAATCATCAACTCAAGTGAGGCAGAAGGGACCTTAATGATTATTTAATCCAGCCTACTCAGATGAAGAAACTGGGGTTCAGAGAGGTTGACTTACCCAGTGTCACACAGGTAGTGAATAATAGAACTGGCATTCAAATCCAGGTCACTTGACTCTAAAGAGCTCTCCAGGGCCACAATCCACTACGGCTGCCTACCTGGTGGAGATCAGTGTAGGCTGCAGCAGCCAGGGAAAGCTTTTTGGAAAAGGGAAGCAAAAGGTGAGTATAAAAGGCATGACCTGTGAATAGTGAGAAGACTGGCCTCATTTCTCAACCAGGTTGCGTGTTGGACTTGTACACCATGCTCCAGAAACCTCTTCTTCCTGGAAGATCACTTCAGTCCTGGAATTCATACTTTGGAAGTATCCTCCCAGCCCCCTTTCTCTGAATGGCCTCCATTTAAGGAGGGCACCAAAGGCAGCC
Source organism: Pseudochirops cupreus (assembly GCA_028627135.1). NCBI lineage: Eukaryota > Metazoa > Chordata > Mammalia > Diprotodontia > Pseudocheiridae > Pseudochirops > Pseudochirops cupreus. The sequence continues at coordinate 226,948,881 of CM053581.1, forward strand.
CTCTCTTCATTTTTCAACAAGCTGCAATCAGGATTTCTCCATCATATCCCCCACCCTGCCTCCCTTTTCAATTTCCTTTTATGTATTGTCTTCCCCCATTAGAATGTCAGCTCCCTGAGGGCAGAGACTATCTTCCTTTTTCCTTGTATGGGGGGGGGGCAGGCTTTGAATATATATATTCCTAATTATATGTAAAAAACAATTTTTAATATTCTTTTTTAAAAAAAATTTTGAGTCCTAAATTCTCTCTCTCCTCCTTCCCTCCCCTTTAGCTGATAGGCAAGCAATTTGATGTAAATTATACATGCACAGTTCTCTTGTATTTGTATTCCCCAGCATTGAGAACAGTGTTTAGCACATAGTGTACAACACATAGCTCTGCCCTCTGGCTCTAGCACATCAGGACAGTTTTCCTTGATAATTTCTTAAAAGATAACATCTAGATTCTTTTTCTGATCATGACTTTCAGGTAGTCCAGTGATTTTTAAATTATCTCTCCTGGATCTGTTTTTCAGGTCAGTTGTTTTTCCAATGAGATATTTCACATTTTCTTCTACTTTTCATTCTTTTGATTTTGTTTGATCGTTTCTTGATGTCTCATAAAGACACTAGCTTCCACTTGCCCAATTCTAACTTCTAAGGAATTATTTTCTTCAGTGAGATCTTGTGCCTCCTTTTCCATTTGGCCAATTCTACTTTTTAAGGAGTTCTTTTCAGTGAATTTTTGTATACTTTCTTCCATTTGGCTAATTCTGTTTTTTAAGGCATTTTTCTCATTGGATTTTTGTGCCTCTTTTGCCATTGACCTATTCTGTTTTTTAAGGTGTGACTTTCTTCAGTATTCTTTTGTGCCTCCTTTACCAAGCTGTTGATTCTTTTTTTTCATGATTTTTTTTTGCATCACTCCTATTTCTCTTCCCAATTTTTCCTCTACTTCTCTTATTTGATTTTAAAGATCTTTTTTGAGCTCTTCCATTCATATTTTTCTTTGATGCTTTGAATGCAGGAATTTTGACTTTGTTGTCTTCTGAGTGTGTTTTGATCTTCCTTATAACCATAGTGACTTTCTATGGTCAGAATTTTTTCTGTTGTTTGCTCATTTTCCAGCCTATTTGTTGATTTTTAACTCTATGCTAAAGTGGGGCTCTGTTTCCCAAGTGGGGGGGACTCTGTCCCAAGCTTCAGGATTTTTGTGTAGCCATTTTCAGAGGTAATTCTGGGGACCTGTAAATTTTTGGCTTTTCCAAGGTATTATGATCTAGGGAGAAGTATGTTTACTACCCTCCTGTACTGTGCACTGGTTTGTGAGTGATCACAAGCCCTTTTTTCAACCCTGGAACCATGACTAAGGTGCCTGCTCCCCTGTGCCTCCAAGTTCTGCTGTACTCATGCCCCTCCTCACCCTGGAGCTGCCCTCCAGGACTGCGACCCAGATCCAAGTATAGGCAACGCAACAGAGTCCTGCCCTTGGTGCCAGCAAAGGGACCCCTGTAAATCTCCTTCTGACCTGTTGTCCAATCCCCTTGCTGTCTGTGGGCTGAGAGGTCTGGAAACCACCATTACTGCCACTGATTCAGTCACCCCAAGGCCTGCTCCTGGTTTGCTGGGGCTCAGTCTGTGCTGCCTGCACTAGACTGACCTCCTCTTTGACCCTGGTACAACAGACCTTTCTTGCAGACCTTCTAAATTGGCTTGGACTAGAAAAATTGCTTCACTCCATCTTTTGTAGGTTCTGCCACTCTAGAATTTGTTTAGAGTCATTATTTAAAGGTATATTGAGGAGTTTGAGGGAAATCTCAGGCGAGTCCTTGCCTTTACTCTGCCATCTTGGCTCTGCCTTAACACATAGCATTAAAAATCCTTACTGACTGACTGAGCCTGTATGAAGTGGAGGATCTATGAAGGAGTGATGGGAAATCAGGTTAGTTAGGTAGAATGTGGTCAGATTGCAGAAGGCATTAAAATCAAGCCAAGGAATTTGGACATTTTTTCCTCCGTAGGTAAGGGATAACTATAAGGATTTTTGGAGCAGAAGACATGTTAAAGTATTGTATGGCCCATGAAAATGGGAACATGTAGGTGCGGAGTTAGCCATCAATGACCACTTTGACAAGTGGCTCCTCCACACAATTGTCCAGACAATGTTTGAAGCTCCCTTTAATGAAGCTGCACTGAGAGACAGTCAAAGCAAGGCTATGGAGGAGTGAGTATATGTACGCAGGTGAGGAACATTCTGTGTGACCACATGACAAAGCACACAGAGATGCATTGCTTGTTATCTAATTTTTTTTACATTATAATTTTATGTCACCTACATCCTTTCTCTCCTCCACAAGCATGGATCAGTAATGTCACTTTCATCTCAGAAGGACAGTACTATTATTAGCAAGGAAAATGAAGAGTTGGCCATGTGCCCATCTTACAGATGAAGGAAATGAGGCGCAGAAAAGATGGTGTGATTCAAAGACACACAGCAAGTGTTATTGGCAGAAGTGAGCCCAGGTCTTTGAACCTGCTGCCTTGAGCTGTCTACTAGATGATCTTGCATAGGTGATTCTTAAAGTCACAGAAAATTAAAACTAGAAGGAAGCTGAGGAATCATCTAGTTCACCCCTCCGTTTATTTTTCCAGAGGAGGAAATGGAGACCAAAGAATTTGATTCTGATAGCCACATAAATAGCATCTGGGTAGTAAATCCAGACTCAAACCCATGCCTTATAAGGATTCATCTTCTTGATTAGCCTATGACTTTGTATACTCTCAGAATTGACCATTGAGCCAGCATGCTAACTCCATGTTCCCTATAAGGTACCTAACATATTGTCAGTTTTCAATTAAAAAACCCCACAAATACTATTAATAGCAACAAATTAATTAAGTCTTGCAACCAGATCTTACTTGCCAGACCTTATTGCTCCCACTCTGGTTTATGTTTTTAACCAAAAAACAAAAACAAGAACACCCCACCACACATTCTTCTAGTTACTAAACACTTTTGCTGTTTTCAGGACCAGAGGGGTCAGTAAGAGAGGCCTGTTTGCTTTCCTTCCTGCCTTCACTCTCAAGGGGAAGAGAACAAGCTGGTCCCTGACTCAGAACTGAGGATTGTAGCTGGCAGTTCCCTCTCTGTGTCCAGCACCAAGGAACAGAGCTTGTGTGTTTTCTCCCCAGGGCTGGGAATGAGGAAGCAGAGGAGACAAGGAGGGAGGGGTCTAGAAGAAATGGAGGCATAGAGCAACCCTGAGAGGTTGGCCCTGGAGTTGCTCCCCTGGAAACTATGAAAAGGAGTTTGGATTCAAAGTAAAGACAAGGGAAAGGAAGAAGGTTATCCTGATCTAGAGCCCCAACTCAGAGCAGACATGAGCCAGAGAGGAAGAGGGAACAGAGGCCCTGCTTCCCCTATCTGCTTTATCCTCAGGAAGGCCACAGTTAACACCGACCAGTCCTTCCCCTTCCCAAGTTCCACCTGAAGGTTGAATGGAGGGAAACAACACAGAGAAGAAGAGATACGATTTATTTGACCAGAACTGAGCTTTGTGATAACAGGCCCTGCTTAAGGCAGTCAAATAACCTTCATGGGCCTGGTGCTATGCAGAAGTAAACTGCACAGGACACTACTCTGTCCATTAGGAACTTCCACTCCAAGCAAGGTGAGACAGACAGAGAGAGACAGGATGGGATGAAGGAAAGGGAAGAATGGACTTCTGGTTATTGTATATTCTTATAGACTCAGACATTTTTTGAGCTCGAAAGGACCTTAGGGGTTATTTTGTCCAAACCCTCTTGTTTTACAGATCCCCCAAGAGGGGAAATTGCTTTCTAGAGGTCACCAAGACTAGACCCCGGGCCTTCTGACTTTAGGATTTCCAACTCCTCTCAGTTATTCATTTGACTATTGGTTTCCTAGGTTGCTACATTGCCTCTGACATAAGAGGTACTTTAAAAATATTTGTTGCATAAAATAGATTGACCAAAATCTGTTACTGAAATCCCCTGAAATGAGTGGAAATCTAAGATAAACCCAGTAGTTTATAGGAATTCTAGTTCATACTTATTTTTGACTTTTCATCTAGAGGTGAGAATCACACATGAGGTGCATAGATTGTGAACTTGCTTCCCCCTTTTTGCCCCATATTCTTCCAAAATCATCAGTTTCCTCTTTGGGGCTTCATACCACAGGAGAGCAGACCATGAGATGTAAAGAAACCTGGAGATCTAATTGGAGATGACAAGAGAACACTCTAATCAGATGTGCCACCGGGGAAAGAAAGAAGAGGTGAAAGGAGACGCCGGGGTTTTATGAGAGGAAAGGGTAGTCACAACTTTGAATGAGGGAGGGAACTGATCTTACATTTCTCTGAGTCCACTCCTATCCTGAAGGCTTATCCAGGTCAAGAACGGTCTGTGAATTTTCCCCTTTCCTCTCCCAGTAACCCCTTGAAGAAGGGGATGGTGAGACACACTGAGTAATGGTCTGGACATGACACTAGACTTAGGATTCCGGAATCTTGGGCTCTCCTAGATCACAGATTTACTGTGACATGAAATCTCTACAACTGCCTCAGCCCCAGTTTAACATCTATAAATGGGATAAACACCAAACCACTTTTTTTAAGCTCTTGGGAATGCATGAATTTAAATGTTTTGAATCTCTGAGAAAGAAGGTTAAAAATAAAAATGAAATAAAAAAAAGAGAGAGGGTTATGTGCAGAGGGTGTGCTGGAGCCAGCTCTAACTGGCTGTGAGAGGTTTTGTAAAATTTTCAACGTGAACATTTATACCTCAAAAATCAGCAATCCCTATATAACAATCCCTATATAACAGGTTTACTACTTTGTTGATTGTCTAGGCTTAAGAAAGTATTAATAATGCAGATTAAATTTAAAAGTATGTGTGCATACATCACCTTCCCCCCCCATTAAACATTTACTAGCTAGTGCTCTTCTAGTTATATGTATGGGGCCTATGCCCTAGATCAGAGGTGTCAAACACCCAGCCCTCAGCCTCAAGAGGTCGCTAGTACTCCCAAGTCTACACAAACCATATTAAAATGTAGTTGGGAAATATTTAACAAAAATCAATAAAATATAATAAAACAGAGATAATATCAATATGTGGTTTTCTAAGTCAAAATTCCCCCCATTTACCCTCAACCCTTTTATTTGAATTTGACACCACGGCCCTATTTTGTGTGGGAATGGGCCCCCTTCTGGTGGACTGAATATCCTTCAGTAAAGGGTGAAAGCATGTATGACCCACAGAAAGGGGTCAGTCAATAAGCATTTATATTTACAGAAAAGTTTATATTTATATAAATTTATATTTAGAGGTCATGGCTCTATCTCCCCACATGATCTAGGGATGGTTCTTGATACACATGATACGAAAGATTTTCTCACTTATGTAGACTTATCTTTACTATTGAGCTTACATTTAATGGAAAGAGTTGAACTGTTTCAAGGGGCTAAAAACCTATAGACTTGAAATCCATAATACCAGGGAAAGAGAATCTTGTTCAGGTTTTAACAAAGAGGTACAGTTTTAGGTTTTGTCTTTTTTTAAAAAATTAGAGAATCAATCAACAAGCATTTATCAAGTATTTACAACGCTCCACATTACTTTGCCATGCCCTCACAATGTCTTACTTTCCAGCTCCCCTTTTTGTAAGAGTTTAATAAATGCTTTATCATTCAGTCATTCCTTTGTTCATTCACACGGTAGGCACTATGCAAATGCTAGGGAAACAAACAAACCAAAAGCCAAAACTCTTGTCCTTAAAGAGCTTACGTTCTAATGGATGAGACATGTATGTTACTTGGCACATACAAAATACATACAAAGTCGATGGAAAGTAACCTTAGAGTGGAAGACATTAGCATCTGTGGAGATTGAGAAAGATGTCTGGGAGAAGGTGGCACTTGAGCTGAGTCTTGAAAAAAGCTTGGCACTTTCTAGGAATAGGGAACAGCCAGTGCAGAGGCAAAGTCATGTGCAAGGAATAGCACATAGGGCAGTATAGAACTATCTTACTTTTCTATTTGTATCTCCAGGACTTTGCACATAGTAGTAAGAGCTTAATAAATGTTTCATTCATTCATTCATAGAGTACATGAAGGGGAGTAATGGGCAAGAAGATTGGAAAGATGGGAATTGGCCAGATTGTGAAGAGCCAAACAAAGAGGTAATTGGGAGCCATTGGAGATGACTGAATTTAGGGATGACATGGAACAGAACTATTCTTTAGGAAAATCACTTTGGCTGTGTGGTTCCCACTTGAGTCAGAGAGAGCAATAAGAAGGTTAGGGGTATTTCTAAAAGAGGTGAGGTCTCCACTTTTTAACATGTGCTTCTTTTTAAAAAAAAAATCTCTATTATATCCTCTTAAAGGAAGAACTAGCATTGAAGTATGAGGTTAGGAATTTCAAAGGGAGGATTATGGGGAGGGTATTGTGTATCTGGAGACAGGAAAATTTAAAAACATGATGAAAGCATTAATAGAAAGAAGCTTTGCAATCAGGAGACCTGGGTTTGAATCTTGACTGCTGTTTAACTAGATGTGTGACCAGGGGCAAGCCCACTGTTGATTTCTGTGCCCCAGGTTCTTCATCTTTAAAATGAGAAGGTTGGACTACGATGACCTATTAGGTCCCTTTTCTGGTAAACATCTATGAATTTCTAGGAACGTCTGTCCCTCTGATCCCTTCTAGTTGCTGTGTAAATCCTGCTACTCTAAATAGGCTTACAAGCAAAATAATGAGACCATTTCCAGAGGCTGAATGGCAGGACTGAAAGGTCAGCCCTTTTGCCTTCCTAAGCCCAAAGGTTGTAGCTTACTAGCTCTTTTCTTGCCAGCCCAGGCATAAATGGTGGGTGGATGTTGGCCAGCCAACAACAGCTCATATGAAGGTCTTGCACAATAAACTCCCACAAAAACCCACTTACACACCTACCCATTTGCCATTTTTCCTGGGGTGATTAGAGCTGGATCAAGTTACAGGTGAGTATTCAACTCTCTTTTCTCTATTCTGCCCCACCCAGTCCCACCCCAGCAGGAAGAATTCAGCAGGAACACCTAAGGAAGCCAACACCTCTAAAGGCAAGGGAACAGACGGAGCAAAAAAAAAAAAAATTAAATAAATAAATACAATTCCATTTAGAGGAAAGGGAATAAAAAAATCCACTCTCTTTACCTCCTCCCAATCCCAGAAACCTGTGAGCTATGTAAATCTATGTAAATCAGGCTACTGTAGCAAAAGAGGACCTCATTCTATAAAATGCTACATGTTTTCAGAGTGGAAAGAAGGATTTGGATGGGGTTTCTTTGTGATGGGTTTCATTTTTGGTGGGGTAGGGGCAGTGGGAAGATGAGAGAGGTGAAGGACGACTGCAGGGTGAGGAGGCAAGATATGGGAACTGAACAAAGAAAGCAGAATGAAGATGGGATTGGGGAGAAGGGAGAAAAGAATCCAGCCCATGGTAGAGAGGGTCACATGTGATGGCTCCTTTCAGGTCAACCCGGTTCAACAACCTTCAACCTTCAACCTTCAAAGAGCTTAGAAATAAAATTATTAGCTGCCTCTCTTTCTGATTCTTGGTGATTTGGTACAAAATCATTGAGTGTAAGAAGAACAGAAAGAGAAGAGGAAAGGAGGGGTTATGGGAAAAGAACTGAGCACACCTCAGTGCAAGTCCCAAAGAGACAAGTCTGCCAGGCTAAATGTAAGAACTTCTTAGAGGAAAAGGGAGTGGCAAAATACAAGTCCCAAAGGATGGCATTTGAAGGACCCTTCAACGAATTGCACAGACTGACTTCTTCCCTTTGGGCCCTTAGTTCAACGAGTAGAAGGACTTTCTTGCCTCAGAAAAGGAAAGTCAATGACTTTATCATCAATTTGCAATAATAATTTTTTAAAGGTTTGCTTTTATTTTGAGAACCACAGGTCTGGATTTGGATTCTCAGTTCCTCCCCAGTCTGTCTTCATCCCAGCTCTTTGGACAAGTTGTTCTCAGTTCACTCTCAGAAACAGGATCTCTGGCTTCTAGACCAAATGAGGTCAGTGGACAAATGTAGTGGAAGCCTGACAGTTCTAGTCAGTTGAAGGATTTTGAAATGCATGGAAGAACACAAGGAAAGGAAGAGTGATGAGAGGGAACTGAGGATGGGGAAACAGAGGGGACTTCCAAATGACACATTATCAGAGTAAGAATATTCTGTAGTATGGACCCTTGGAAGGTTGAGCTGGTATTGGAAGAAACTTGGTTCTGGACTCCTGAAGTCACTGATCTGTGGTCTAGACAACCAAAGTGAGTAACTGGTTTTTATTTGTGAGTAAGGCCAAATTGCTGGGGGCCCTGATTCACTTGAAAGTGGCTTGGATTAGTACCAGAGCAATTTCCTTCCTAGGATAGACTCCATGGTGATGCTGTCTGGTCTTGGTCCTGTGTGTCTTGAGCTAAAGAAAAGGAAAATGCCAAAACTGGAAATTCACAATTTGGTAGTTTTGAGAGACACCAGACTAAACTGGACTCTCTCCCTTACTGAATAAACCAGTAACTTCCTCTCTCCTGGGGGCATTTCAGAGTTTTTGTCTTAGAGTTACAACATTTAGGTCAGGCCTTGAATCTTAGATGTGGAAAGGATCTTAGAGATCATTTAAGTACAGTTTCTTCGCCCCATAGAGGAGACACCTCAGGCCCTGGGGTGAAAGTTCTCGCCCAAGGTTACACTTCATTCATGGCCGAGCCAGCCCTAGAACCTGGTCTCCTGACTTAAGTCTACTGTGTCTTCCATTATTACATCCAGTTCAATTAAGACTAACTACTGCTGAATGCTTTTGTAAAGTCTGCTTTAAATGGATCATTCTTGTTCTCTGTGAAAGATGCTGGTACTTGTTTACCAAATCAAGTTTTAGACAAAAGAAACATCCTTTGCAAATACCATACAGTCCACCCTTCTTCCTCTTCTGCAACATTTCTTGCTATCCCTCCTAACACCCAATTTTAGAGATGCAGATGATGGGCCATTGCTAGGTAGCTAGGTGGCATAGTAAATAGAACACTGGAAGACCTAAGTTCAAATCCAGTCATAGACATTTCCTAGCTGTGTGACCCTGGGCAAGTCACTTAAATGCTATTTGCCTCAGCTTCTTCATCTGTAAAATGGGGGTAATAATAGGGCCTACCTCCTACAGTTGTTGAGGATCAAATGAGATAATAATTATAAAGTGCTTAGCACAGTGCCTGCCACAGAGTAAGAGCTATAAAAATGTTAGCTATTATTATAATGTAAATGAATCACTTTGCAAACCTAAAGAGCGCTATATAAATGCTAACTATTATCATTATGGTTATCTGTGTAGGGAGTCCCCACCCATAGCCTAGGCCACTGAAATAAGCTCTGGAACATACCATTTCCTAGGTAGTGTGCTACACTACGTGTCCTTGGTGTGTCATGATGCCCTGTTATTCTTCCACTTTCCTATGCCCAGCTTCAACCAAAAGAGCCAAAGGTGGTAGTAACCATGGCATAGCAAGAAACACTGATGTATTTCTATACTCAACATATGATTGAGGAAAAGAGATGTGAGGAGTGATAGACTAGTGAAGAAAAAAATTGGGGAACACAGAAAGATCTTCTGGATGTCCCTCCAATCACCTGAGTTGCTGACTCTACTAGTCCTGCTTGTTCCAAGGAGCAAACCAGGGAAAAGCTTGGATACTGTTCTAACCAACTCATACTAGACTGTATACAACCTTGGGCAGTTCACTGACCCCTCACTAGGCTTCAGTTTCCCCATCTTTAAAATAAGGAGGTCGGGCTAGGTGACTTCCAAGGTCTAACATTTTAGATTCTAAGATCCTTCCAGTTCTCCCATTCTGTACTCTAAGGTCCCTTCCTAGCTTAGACATGCTATGATCCTACCAGAAAACACACACACACACACACACACACACACACACACACACACTGAAACACAGAGTTCTGATAGGACAGTGAGCATGGGGCAGTCATCCCATTTTAGCAAGAGTGATCCTGGGGGACAAGACATGTGGAGACCTCCCCCATCCCCCAAATTCCACAGCTGTCCACCCAAGCCTGATTCCTTCCTTCCTTCCCTCAGGCCCGCCTCCCTCCCCCACACCCTGGCCCAGTCACTAACCCATTTGCTGAGGCTTCCGGCCAGCAACACCCCCTCCCCCCACACCCCCACCCTGAGAAAATCTGTGGCCCTGGCTTGCCTCTGGCTGAGTGTTTTTCTCCCAGTTCTGGTACATGTGTGCACATATGCCTTTTTAAAAACCTTGCTCTAGAAATTCTTCTCCCCAAGCCCACTCCCCCCACCCCCACATATTCTCCACTCCCCAGATGAACAGAGGGTGAGTGTGTGTGTGTGTGTGTGTGTGTGTGTGTGGAGAGAGAGAGAGAGAGAGAGAGAGAGAGAGAGAGAGAGAGAGAGAGAGAGAGGAGAGAGAGAGAGAGAGAGAGAGAGAGAGAGAGAGAGAGAGAGAGAGAGAGAGAGAGAGAGAAATGCAAATGTTTTTTATCCTCCTTTTTTTTAAATACTGAAACCAGCCTTGACAGAGCCTGAAAATAAATGGCACCGACTCGCTGGGATTTCAAATTCCGTGATTAAGGGCTGAAGCAAATACTTTTTCCCCCTCCCTTCCCTGGGCTGATAGAGCACGCAGGGGCTGAGGACAGCTTTTTGCTTAGCTGCCAGAAGCTCTGATATGCTGAGCTTCCATTGCCGAGAGAGAGAGATTATTCTCTGGATCTCCCAGGTTGTTTATCAGGAGCGCTCACTACAGCAGCCGCTAAACCAGTTTAAATCCCCCTCCCCAGGTCCCCCCGCCCTCCCATTCCAAAAAAAAAAATTTTTTTTTAAAGAAAAGAAGAAAGGAAGGGAGGAAAGACAGAAAGAAAGTGCTGTGGAGGAGTGGGCTCTCCCCTCCTCTCTTCTTTAACCTCAGAAGCAAACAGAGGACAGACTGCAAAGTTGTGAGAATGTGGGGGAAGAGAGAAAAAGGAGAGGGAGAGAAAGCGGCTTGATCAACAAGGAGAGGAGCTGAGCAAGTAGGAGGAAAGAAGGTTTGTGTTGGATTCATGGAACAACAGGCTTAGAATCTCCATGCCTTGCTTTGGGAGGATAGAGAACTTGGGAGGGAGGAGGATGCTTTGATGCAGCAGTAACCCCACGCATCCCAGAGCTCTCTCTCTCATTCCCCAAACAGCTCAGGCAGGTTCTGCATTCTTGCCAGTGTCATCCTGGTCCCCAGGAGGTTTGAGCTCTAATGGGGAGCTCCCACCTGCCTCTGTCTCTGAGGAAAGAGAGCAGACCATAAGAAACTGCTCATCAGGGAGGCCCCCTTGGAAAATGACCAAGCTCCTTAGACACAACTGTCCATACTCATAGACAGATTAGATACTTGTCTGCTGGAATAATATGAAGGACATCCTGATGATCCCCAACAACTCATATCGATGCACCAAAAAGATCTCTCCCGCCAGCCTGTCATTGATGCCCAGAAAATCCATCAGCAATTCATTCCTACATGTTAATTGTTATTGTCTCCTTGGGATTCTTCTATAAAACATCAATACCACCTGGGAGAAATAACTGAGAGACACTATCACCATAGTTTATTACTTTTCTAGGTGATATCAGGGAGGGGCAATTAGAAGGCATGGGGTAGCTGGCTAAGAGAGTGGGGAATGAAGAAAGAAAAGTGAAGAGAAGAGAGGAGAGAACTAAAGAAAATCTTCAAATATTCACAGTTTGGCTAGGGACGACTCTCAGATCGCTAAGACCTACTCTCGTGAGTTCTGGACCATGTGGACATTCCCGGTGATACATAGAAATGATAGAACACTAAGTTGCCAGGTCATAAATTGTCCCATTTAACTATCGAGACTTTCTTCTTGTCCAAATGACTTTTGGTGTTAATGACTAGGCTTCAGTCACTGAAGCTTTAGAAATAAAATCAAGCCACAGGATATCCTAATTCTGGCATGAAAGGCAGTTTAGAGTTACGTGGTGCCAAGTTCTGCCCACTGTAGACAGTGTTCAGGGGTACTGTCAGTATTTCCTTTCCTATATAGTGTCTGACCCCTACACATGGTAGGTGCTTAATAAATGTGGGGTGGTTGATTAACTCATCTGAAAAAGGGGCATGAATAACAGCTGTGAAGATGAAGTTTTAACTCCACCTAAGCACAATACTTACAATTAGGGTAGCTGCCACTACAGTGGTAGTGTAGGCTTCCTGACTGTATTTACTTTCAGTCATGGGACGAGTCAACAATCACCTGTGTATGGAACTGATCTACTTACTTGTACTTGTAAAACAAAATATAATTATTGAGAAAATAGCTCGCACTATTTATCTTTAACTTACATTTTCTACTTATAAGCAACTCAATACTCCACTTAGAATGAAAACTAAAAGCAGAATGTCTAAGTACAAAGTGGGCACTTGTGTTAGTACTTAACTGTTATAGACTTCTAACCTCCACTTGGTTTTTACTCCCTTATCCAGGCTTCTTTAGTGCCCAGTCATTCTCTTAGTATGTCCCTGTCTTCTCATGCAATTGGATCCCTTCTAGCTCTCTCCTTGGGAGAGACAGATAAAACAGACCAGATCATTCTTAGTTTGCCCTTTGATGCTCTTCACTCTTGTTCTTGCCTTATAGAAGTTATTTACCTTTACACAAAGGAGAAGTATGGCCCATGGATAGGTTTCCCTCCTGATGTTTGTCCTATATATGCATTTTACAACCCAGATCTTCATTTCTTAAATGCACCAGATCCCTTTTCCTTAATATTTTAAAATCAATTAACTTGGGGGACATTTTAATTGAATTTGTAAAAAGATGGCTTCTTCACATGATCTTCACACCAGGGTAGTGAAAATGGTGGAATTTCTTATGTGAAAAGCAAATTCTCTGTCACATGTAGAAGTGGATTTTGATAAGTGGAGAGGAGTATTCAAGGGACAAGTAATATAGGGAAACAGTAGCCATAACCTCCATTATGTATCTGTATTCCATCTTGGGGTCAGTCTTGAATTATTGTTTATCATAGAAACATAGCTACCCTTTCCAAGACTGTTTCTACTTCTACTTCAACTAAAACTCCTCTTGTCCTTATATGATCTGCTCTATGACATCTGGTCATGGGCTTGCTCAGAGCTTACCAAGCAATTCTCATTCTACCACTACTTACCACACATCAGGAAAGCCCCCAATTTTTTTGAGGGGGAAGAAGGGTCAATAAGAAAGAGACATCTTCTCAAGAGCTAAAGGACAGGTAAATGCCTAGAAAGGGGTGAACTGGGGATTCTGCTTTGTTTTCTGTAGCCTCACTGGGACTTTCCTTTCCACTTTCCATCTTAATATGACCAAATCTGAATTCCTTCCCAACATTTCCATCTTCTTCAATGACAACACACATTTCTAGTCTCCCAGGTTAGAAAGAGTAAGCTGCAAAATCTCTTATTTTTCCATATCCTACATCTTCTATGTCTAATCGGTCCCCAAGTCCTGTATTCTTCCTTTAAAATGTTTTTGTATCAACTTCTTCCTCTTGACTTGCTAAACTCTTAACTTAATTCATCATCTTTTGCCTTTTGTTGTTGTTGTTCAGTAGTTTCCTACTCTTCATGACCCCATTTGAGTTTTTCTTGGCAAAGATCCTGGAGTGGTTTGCCATTTCTTTCTGCAACTCATTTTATAAGGATGAGGAACTTAGGCAAACAGTGTTAAGTGACTGGCCCAGGGTCACACAGCTAGTAAGTGTCTGAGGCCATATTTGAACTCATGAGACGAATCTTCCTGATTCTAAGCCCAGGGCTCTATCCACTGCATCACCTAGTTGCCCATCTTTTGCCTAGACTATTATAATAAGCTCTTAGCTGGTTCTCACTTCCTCCAGTGTTGCCTTCCATCAGTCTACCCTACTGAACCTTACAGATGAATCTTCTTTAAAAGTTACTTCTGTCACATTGCTCCTCTGATCAAGACTTATTGACTAAAATATCAGACTCAAACTCCTTGAGCTGGCTGTCCAAGTCCTCCACAATCTGTTCTCACCCTACCTATCCAATCTCATTCGCCACCATACCCAGGCAAGTCAGCTTTGCCTTGCCTTCACACACACCACCTCCATCCCCTTGCCCAAACCTTTGTTCACGGCTTCTTCCTTCCATTTACACAGATGCTACAAGTTCTCCAAGATCCATCTTCACCACTAAGCTTATTCTAGCTGCTCTCTTCTGCACTTATCTCTTCCTTCTCGGAAAACTGGCTTCCTTCATTCAACAAATCTTTACTGAGCATCCACTATATATAGAGACAACATGCTCTTATTGGTTCGATTAAGCCATTGCTCTAGAATTCCTGCCCATGTATTAGTTTTGTATTCTGTGTGAGATTTGGACCTTCTCAAAGGCAAAAAAAAAAGGACTTATATTTTTCTATATCTCCCATAACCCTAGGCACATAATAGGTGCTTGTTAACTGGTTGATTCAATCACTCAGGGAAGATATGTGAAGGGATATATATCCTATGAAGACAGACTAAAAGGTTTAGGCTTCTTTAGTCTGGAAAAAAAAACTATAGTTGCCTCCTCACCCTAGTAAATAAACTGGAATTAAGATTAAAATCTATAAAGTCTTGAAGGGGATAGTAAGGGTGAACATTGAATTAATAATAATAGCTAACATTTAAAGTCTTTAAAGCCATCATGTCATTTGATCCTCACAACTACCTTGTGGGTCAGGTTCTATAGATATTATTATGTTCATTTTACAGATGAGGAAACTGAGTCTGAGAGAAGTCCAATGACAGACAGCTAATAAGCATCAGATGTGGGATTTGAACTCTGGTCTGCTGGACTCCAAGTCCAATACTCTATCCAGTATGCCAGAAAACAGATTAACATTCTCCTTTACACACTGGGAAAGAAACTTTGTAAAGCCCTGAGAAGTATAGGCTGAAAACATAAATAGGTTTGAGAAGGCTTAAATAAGCTCATGGACGGAAGCTCCATAATTGAAGGGGGAATGTTTAGGGAAACAATTTAAACTTTCTAATGTTGATGTCATAGGAGACAACAACTATACTTTTATGAAAACAAAAACAAACATTCCTTGGGATTTTTGTCTGAGAAAGAATCCTCAACTGGAACGGCTGTGGATCTGAGTCAAAGCGTTTTCTTTTGTTCGTATGAATGGTCTGCAGTCCCATGTCACTGGCACTCCCCTTAGAACACCTGCTCCCTAGACTCTCCTCTCCACCTGTAAGCCCCCTCCCCCATTCTCCAAGGCCCAGCTCAAGTACTGCCTCACTCAGGGAGTCTAGCCAGATAGAAGAGTGAACAGCCCGCATTTGTGAAAAGTGCTTTTCTCACAACAACCTTCTGGGGTGGATAGTAAAAGTAGCAGTATACCGTTTTTCCAAAAGAGGAAACAGGTTTAGAGAGGTTAAGAGATATAGCTTGGGGTCACATAGTGTTATAGCTGAAATTCAGTCCTGTGTCCTGAATCCTCCTCTGAACCCCACCAAGAATTCAGTATATCTCCTATGACTCTGACCATCTTCTCCCTTACATTTATGCATATATCAAGTATGTATCTTCCCTAGTAGACAGTAAGCTGACTTCAAGCAGCTTACTGTCTACTAGGGAAGATATGCACTTGATATATATGTCCTGTGTCCTAGTCATCTCTGTATGCCCTACAGTGTAGCAGAACACTTTGCACATTGTAGGTATTCCATAACAGGGGAGGGGAAGAGAAAGGAAGGGAAGGAGAGGGGAGGGAGGGAAGGAAGGAAGGAAGGAAGGAAGGACGGAAGGAAGGAAGGACTCCTACTGATGGCATCAGGTAAGAGACGGGTGGCAATAATGCTCCTGCCAGTCGGATTAGACTACCCCCAAAGACTCAATGAGCATTTACCAAATGGTGTCTATACTTTAGGAACTAAAACCTTGCCTTCATAGACATTTTCCTGGCCTACTATAGGTAGGCCAAAGATAGCTATGACTGGGTTCCAAATGCATGTGTCTATTTTGGAGCAAACAAACAACAAGGAGTCCCAGAAAGAGTGGGAATGTCTTATTAAAGTTCACTGAGAAGGTGCATTCGCTAAGCACATTGTGTTCTGTGAAGCTAGAGAGGGCATTGTTCTGGGCTCTGCCCAGTGGACCATGCAAGAACACCTGCTCCATGTCTCAGCAGTAATGATAGTCTCTGCCAAAGAAACAACTCTGATTTAGTTGAATTAGGGCCTCTTGGGATTGTATAGTCTCCACAGAGCAGGCCAATCAAATCTCCAGGAGGCCATATCAGTAGGCAGCATTTTACAGGAGAGGTAGAAAACTCTAGTTGCCTCTTCACCCTAGTAAATAATAAGATTATAATAATAACAGCTCATAGACGCAGCTTGGCATAGTAGATGGACCTTAGTTTCCTCATCTGTAAAATGAGCTAATTAGACTGGGTGACCTCTGAAATCCCTAAAACGTTCTTGTATTACCCACCTCACAAGATTGTCTTTGAGGAAAGTTCCTTGTAAACCTTAAAGTGCAATAGGAATGTGAGTTATTGTTATTATTGGTCACAGATAAAGGAAGTACAAAAGTCTTCCTGAAATCTTTGGCCTACCTGTCTACTCCAAGGACTGATCTGTCACTGACAAGTAGGGTTTAATCATCTCAAGGACATTTTCCCAGAACAATGCCAGGTAGGCAATAGTGATGCACCAGAAATCCCAACCAGCCTCTAAAGGAGCAAGAGCATGAGTGCCCATAGCTTTGAACATTGAGATATGCTCTGTGCATCATGTCCTTGTCTCACACAACCTTCAAACCACAATTCTGGAGGGCTGGGGCCATGGGTGCCTGTGTGTGACTACCCTATATTGAACCCAACGTGTTAAAGCAGATTTTTAGCATCCTCAACCCTAGCCATTTCCTTAATGTTAAAGAAAACACACCAATAGACCCAAGGTATTCATCCCTTCCTCCATCTTTCTGGATATTCCTTGCACCAAGGGCCTCCTTAGGGGCCTGGACCCTAACAAGGAATATTGGATTTGGAGTTTGAGGACCAGGTTTCCTGTGTGACTTTAGACAAGTCACTTAACCTCTCTGGGCCTCAGTTTCCCTCATTAAAATGAGGGTGTTGGACTAGAATGAGCTCAGCTACTTTCCAGCTCTAAAGGCTGTGATGAGATAAGCATCAGTAACAGCCTCTCTTTAGTCTAGCTCATTGCTAGACTTCCTCCTCTTCTTTCCACTCCACCCAGGAAGGTTAGCAGTGGTGGTGTTCCTTCACTACCCCCCTAGGCTGGCCTCACCCACCCACAGGACCCTGGCCACATGATATTCTGGGCCTAGAATGAGCTATACCATTTCAGTTGGGGAACTGAACTGAGGGAGAGGAGAAGGAGGGGGCAGATCCTGGCCATCCTGATCACTTCAGAAATTTTCCAGTGTTTTTGTGCCAACTAGGCTCTTAATAATGTTCCCCAGCTCCCTTAAAGTACAAGGATACATGTGATCCACTTGCATTACGAGGATTAAAAAAAAAAACCGTAGAGTTAAGGCTACTTTCCAATCAGAGGCATCAGGGCCTCGAGAATGAGGCTCTTGTGAGGGGATGTTAATCAAGGCATCTTAAGGAAATGCAAATCAGGAGAAGACTCAAGTGATTAGAAACCTGATGGAAAGCTGGGCCTCAAGTCCTAAAACCTGGGCAAGAGAAGAAGGCAAGAAAGAGACCAAGGGAGCAAACAGCACCAGCACCAGGACCCACTCCTAGCAACCACTGCAGCAGGAAGGATTTTCTCAGCCCTCAGCTTACAGGGGGGAGGGGAGAGGGCTCCAGTGTATGTGCCAGGATAGTGTGCTGTTGCTGAGAGCCTCCTCTTCTTCCCTGCAGAAAATGTGGGTTTGAATTAAGCCTCTGCCAATTATTAGATGTTGGAAAATGGGGAAGTCAGTTCTTCTCTCTGAGGCTTGGTTTCCCTTACTGTAAAAT
Organism: Pseudochirops cupreus; assembly: GCA_028627135.1. NCBI lineage: Eukaryota > Metazoa > Chordata > Mammalia > Diprotodontia > Pseudocheiridae > Pseudochirops > Pseudochirops cupreus. The sequence continues at coordinate 226,966,921 of CM053581.1, forward strand.
ATGGAAAGGAACTGCTTACTATTTACTGCAGAGTGTTTTTGTAGGGAAAGTGCTTTATAAATCTTAAAATATAGAAACCTGAGTTATTGTAAAGCATGTGGAAAGCAAGGGAAATAAGGAAGGCAGACAGAAAAAGGTAAAAGATTGGATTCTTTCTTTCTCTTTCCCTTCCTTCCTTCTTTCCTTCCTTCCTTCCTTCCTTCCTTCCTCCCTCCTCCCTCTCTCTCTCTCTCTCTCTCTCTCTTTCTTTTACCTGAGATTTCATTAATACAGGAAACTTCTCAGCAAGAAACCCCCCTCTACCCTCTCAGCCCCAGCTCTGCAACTTACACATTTTAGAGAGTTGCCTGGGGATGCTGTAAAGATTAAGTGCCTGGCCTGGGTCTCACACAGGCTATACAGGTCAGCAGCGGAACTTGAACCCAGGTCTTCTTAACAGCAAAACCAGCATGCTGTATTATACTCTGTACTGCCTTTCTCCATTCCTACCAAAATCCCTGTAACATTAAATAAGATACATAAATAGACCAAAAGAGCACATACATCCTTTCCATTTGCCTTCCTGTTTCCAAATCAATGATCCCAACCCTATGTGTAGTTTGGAATTCAGGTTCCTATTTCCATCTATAATGAAACAGGGAACACAGGTGATATGGGTTCTGGTCCCCTCCAGGCCCAACAACTTACTTTAAAAAACAAAAACAAACAACAACTTGGGATGGCTACAGAGAGGAACATGGTAAATAAGGCTGTAGCATAGAATATTAAAAGTAGTTCCTTCAGACTTACTAGACCCACCCTCACCCCACCTCCCACTGCTCTCCAATAAAAGACCTACATAGTTGGATTTCCTGATTCAACACCATTTACATTTTTATCAAATGCCTATTTATAATGTAACCCAGGCATGTTGGGCATGCCCATTTTGCCTAACATGGAGCCTTTTATGTGCCCTACCACCTGGGTGGGAGCAGCCCTCCTTTGATTGGCTGCCTGCATCTTTAAAACCGGTGAGACTAAGCTGCGGGCTCTCTTTCCCACCACTCTCTCATTAGTTCAGTTCATGGTTTCTTCACCAAGGCGGGCTAGGATCTTCATCCTCTGAACACAGAGGAAGAGAGCAGCAGAAACAAGAGTGGTGGAAAAGAGAGATCACAACTCAGTCTTCACAATGAGAGGGGACACAGTGGCCTCCATGTTAGGTAAGCTGATAATGATTGTACACACCTGGGTTACTAGAAGATCATTGGATTAGATCTGGAAGGGACCTTAGAAATAACCTAGTCCAACTACATCATTTTACAGATATGAAAACTGAGGGTCATAAAAGTAAAGTGGTGTTTCCAAGGTTGTGTGCTGTGGGCAGTGCAGAGCTAGAGTATTAGCTCTGATGGTCTGGCATCATAGGACCTTGATCCAGAGATGGAGGGGACTCCAGAAAGCATCCCAGTCCAATCTCCCCATTTTACAGATGAGGAAACAGAAGCTCATAGAGGTTACATGACTTGCCCAAGGGCACACAGGTAGTGAGCATTAGAGCCTGGCTTTAAACCCACATCCTCTGACTCCAGAGCTAGGGTACCACAGACTCTTTCAAATCCAATACTTTTTCTGCTTCTCCATAGACTCTTGAAATAACCTGAAGAATTATCTACTCTAATCTCCTAGTCCATATAGGACTCCCTTTTTCAACAACCCTGATAGATAGTTAAACAGGTTCTACTTGAACACTGCCAGTGATGATGAACTCACTATCTCATAATGCAGCCCATCCTATTGTTGGAAAGACTTAATTGTTAAACTCTTTCTTATACTGAGCCAAAAATCTGCTTCTCTAGAATTTAAGATTATAGGCTTCTGGGATTCAGAGTTGGAAGGGACCTTAGAAATTATCTAATCCAACCCTCTCATTTGAGAGATGAGGAAAGATTGGTCCAAATTCTGACTCCTGGAGCCACATACAAATGTCTCTTCTCTTTTCTAATAGGGCATTCCTTAAAATATGTGAGACCAGCTATGGTGTCCCTCCTCTCTCTGCCTCATCCCCTCACCCCACCTTCTCTTCTCCAAGCCAAACATTCTTAGTTCTTTCCACTGTTTCTCATATAATACAGTGTCAAATCTCTTCATCATCCTGGTTGCCCTCCTCTGGACAACCTTCACCTTCCCAACATCTGTCTTAAAGTTAGGCACTAAAAACATACGATGATATCAGCACTGATGCAATGGAAAAGGCTGGATTTGAAATCAAAAGACTTTGATTCTAATCCCAGGCCTGCCACTTACTGCCCATAAGACCCTAGACAAGTCCCTTTAACCTCTCCGGGCCTCTGTTTCTTTTTCTGTAAAATGAAGGGGGTGGATTAAATGGGCTTAGAGATCCCTTCCTGCTCTAAATCAATGATTCTATGACTCTATGACTATACTTCTTGAGCTTGTGGAAGGAGAATATTCCTGCCCTCACCCTCCCTAGATTCCACGTTCTAGCCCCAACCTCAGCTTCTAAAAGTGTTTCTAGTGATGAATGAATGGTGAGTTGAGAACAAACCTTGCCCACAATTTAAAAGGCGCCTCAGCCTGGCCAATTCACTCAGTCCTCTTCCTCCATGTAACCTACCTCTCTTCTATATACAACATGTATTAAGCACACATACACACACAGAGCTGATGGTAATGGTCACACTGGCCACACCCTTGGCATAGCCTGTGCCTTCTGCTCTAGAGCCAATCCTTCACCATCCTCCAGGGGTAGGGAAGTAAGGGTGGAAGAATTGTTGGTGCATTCGGCAGGTAGTCAGCACCAGGAACTGGGGGGGGGGGGGAGGGTTGAAGGATGCAGCAAGGGAGGGTAGGAAAGGACTAGGAGGAGTCAGTCCATGCATGTCCTGATACCAATTAAGCCCAACCCTGTCGCAAAGGGGGCCTAGCTGAGCTGCATTTATCAGCCTGCCTGGAAGGGGCTCGTGCAAGCTGTCCCCCTGGCTGACGGATTAGACAGCAGACAATTAGGTTTCAGGCGTGCGTGCACATACACACACACACACACACACACACACACACACACACACACGGACACACACGCACAAATCCCTTTCTCCATCCATCTGCAAGGCCAGGCCGACAGAGCACAGCTGTGCTGCTGTCCAGAGCCTCTAGATCTGCGTGCAGCAGAATAAAAAGGAGCCCCCGTCAGTGCCTTGCCTTTCAGTGCCCGTCGCAAAATGAGTGAGGGGTCCCCAAAGGGATGAAACCATCATAGCAGAGCTGCTTAACCCCTCACCAGCTGGTTTCCTTGAACTGCACACAGCTGGGGCTGGGCAGGTCAGGGAAGAACACTCACTATTCCAGCCTCTGGTGTGAAATTTCTCACAAACCTCAGCAATGGCAACAACAACAAAGAACATATGATTCTTCAGTCTTGTGATTCTGTCCAAAGGAGATGTATGGACAGCATCAAGGAAGAAGAGATAGTATGTTGTTTCACGGGATTGACACTGACCTGGAAGTCGAGACTCCTAGGTTCTAATGGTAGCTCCATCACCTTCTTGTCACGTGAATTTGGAAAAGCATAGTTTAGTGAAAAGTGCCTTGCTTAGGTGACCAGCCTGGCCACTTAGCTACTATACAACCAACCCTTAGGAAGATGCTCCCCTGGGAAGTCCTCAGTATCTTCAACTGGAAAATAAAGGAGTTGACTTTCAGGATTTCTAAGGTCCCTGCTAGCTTAAATTCTAGGATTTTAAGGCACTTAGCCTCAGCTTCTCTGAACCTGTTTCTTCATCTACGAAGTATAGGTGACAATCCTGCCTCTACAAACGTCAGGAAGTTGTTGAGAGGATCAGAAGAAAATAATGTATATGAAAGCACTTTGAAAATTGTTAAGAGCATTACAGTTCAGTGTTATTATTATTCTTCAGTATGTCCTACCTGTGACACATAGTGAATATGTGACCAAGGGCAAGTCACTAACTTTTCAGGGTTCTAGGCAACTCTCTAAGAGAATACAAATTGAAGAAAAGGTGTCAACCTGCACTAGTAGAGGGAATTTTCCCATCTGGGAGCTCCCTATAACAATGAAATCACAGGTCTAGCCCCTATCCCTATCTTTTTATTATTGAATACTCCAAAAGATCCATTATTTCATTAGTGTGAGTGTTCCTGCCAACAATGTATTCTAAGAGATGGTCTTCATGAGTTGCTACGGTTGAAAAAGATGCATTGACCAGTGGTTGAGCTGGTGACAAGCCTCTCTGAACTTAGCCATGCTGGGCCTCGAGTGATAGACATAAAGTCTGTCACCAAGTCTACTTTCCAAGCCTTTTCAGTTCAATGTTACTCTGCTGGCATGGCCTTCAAGGAGCCAAGGTCATCTCTAGATGATAATGAAGCATTGGAAAAGGATTTTAGTGGAGAAATAATTCTTATAATTATTATCATATATTAAAAACAGTGAGAGCAGACAACCAAAAAGATTATCATCTTCTAGTGGAGTAGGTTTGGGTTCCCCAGTTATCCATGTCTTGCCTTGTCAACTGTCTATCATGGTGGTTCTCAAACATTTTTTTGCTCACAGCATAGTTCTCTTTGCTGTGAGGAATCATGGAATAATTAACATTAAGACCCACAACAAAGAAGGGTTCCCAAACATCAGGTGTTTAGACCCATTACCATGTCATTGAGATTCCTCTGCCTCCCTTTTCTCCTGCCCCATCCCCTAACCTCTTCTTTTTACTCCTTCCTCAGGATTCCAAACATAGAAGCAGTTTTGCACCCCATGAAGATAGAGAGCTATTGTGACCTTCCAAACATGGACAGGAAAATAAGAGTGCAAAGTGCAGCTGGGGGTTTCACAGTACACCTAGGGAAAGCAGCAGCTCACCCATTGAGAAATATTGACCTATTATCTATATCACAAAGTCTTTAATCCATGTAAACCCCAAAAACCTATGTTTTTGGAAAAGTCATTGCTACAAATGATAGATAGAGCTTGTGAGTGTAAAAACTGGGGCACTAAAAAGATCTTTGGAAGCCCAGTGGATGCTTTGGGGTTCTAAACCCTGAAAGACAAGTAGGGGATAGGAGAAGAATGACTTAAAATCTCCCTTTGGAGAGATCAGAAGCACAGCCTTGAAATGCAAGGAGCCTGTGACTCCAGGATTCAATGCCTATCCAGCCACTGATTTACAAACAGTCTTGCTTTTTTGCTGTCCAAGTTAACTATGAAACACATGGCTCCATCAATCTATGATCAGTTAGTTGAATGTCTAGAATGTGTTATGGGCTGTGGGATATATGAGAGAAGAAGACTCAAGCCCAGTCCTCAGAGAATCCTAGAATTTCAAAAGTATAAGACTCCTGAGAAGCCGTCTAATCTGGTGCCTCCATTTTACAGATGGAATATTGAGGTCAAGAAAAAGGAAATGCTTTTACCCTGAGTCATATGGCCAGTAAATGGCATAGCTGGGCTATGGATCTCAATCTTCTGATTCCAATGTGTTCTTCCCTTGCAACATTGTTGAGAAGGCAAGTTTTCCCCATAAAATAGAGAACAATGGGAGAATGGTTATAACAGAGTATAAGTTCTAATGTTCTAGTCCATTTGTATTCAAAGAGTTCAGAGAAAGCAGAGATCAGAGTGGCTGGAGTAGAGATGGGGGATTTCACAGAGGAGATAAATATTTAAAGTTAGGCAGAGAAACAGGGAGAGAAAGTATTACATATTGGGGGAAATAATATGGAGAAGGGAACAAGAAGTGTAAGAAACACCAGCTGGATTACAGTAACCCAATTCCTACTCTAATGCCTCATCACAGTTGTGGAGGTGAACCTGGATTTTCAAAGGCTATGCCAGTTGAATACAAACTCTGGAAGGTTCTACCATGCTGGAAATGCTTCAAGGAGAATCTCAGTGATGGACTGTATTTGATGAGGACTAGCCTGGCTGAGCCTAGAGAGACTCTCCCCAAGAAAGTTGGCCACTTGATGACAAAATCTTTGGTCAAAGCAACCCACAAAGCCAAGAGAAATACAAAATGACCCTCAGATCTTTGCAATTCCTTTCTATTGCTGTGGTGATCATGACAGATTGGTGGAAAGGGGGTGGATGAGCAGAAGGTAATATGATTCCTACAGTTTTTAGACTTTCTATAAACATTAACTTAGTTACTGGTCATCTAAATGTGAAATACTTGTCTAATGACCAATAATAGGACACACTACTGCAGGAATTGAATCATATAAAGCTTGACGCTGTCACTATAAATGAAACCAGAAGACAAAAAAAGAAGATTTAGCTAAATGGAAGCATGGCTCAGGGATTTTACTTGGAGAGGCAAATAAAGAATTTGGTGAAGTTCTTCTTTATAATGTATCCAAAACCAATAAGAAACAGCATTTCATGGGGCCTTTGGGCATCTCATATTATGATGCTTATCATCAGCATTTACAGAAGCACAACCATGAAAATAATTGCAGGTAATGCACCACCATCTGTTGAGGATGAGGAAGAAATAGAGAAATTTTATGAAGACCTCAATAATATCCTCTATATTAAATCAAAATATATTCTGATACACAGTGACTTTAATTAGTTCATAGGGGAAGATGGTAAAAAACAAATTGAAGCAAGAAATAAGAAAGGCCAAAGGCTTGTGGGCTGCCCAGAAGCCTTATGCCTACGTATCATGAGAAAAGAATTGAGACATACCAGACATGGTGAGTACCATTTTATTCTTTTTAAACAATGAAGCATATTTTAACAGACAGAAAATGACTTTTCATTGAGGTATTAGTCATTCATGAATCAGCTATCTGTGCACATTCAAATCATGACTTGTTAGTGAAAAATAAAAATAAATTTTTAAAAAAACTAAAAGAGGGAAAATAAGATAATAAAATAAAATAAATAAATTACATTCAGTCAACATCATTCCAACCTGACCTATTGAAAAAAATAAGTTGTTAGTAACCAAAAAATGGATAAAAGAACAGATATTGATATAGACTACTGACATTTCTGAAAAAAGTTTAACCAGTATAAATTAAATGATATAATGAGAACAATAGAGTCAGAAACCTCCTCAGCTAGTGAGCCCTTGATCTCTTTGCCAAGATGAGAGATTGGGAAGCCAAGGACAACAATGAATTAGAATACAAATTCTTTTGTAAAATCTTATTTTAAAAAGTACAGGGAAGTATTATAGAAAATTATGAAAATAATTATTTAATAAAACAGAAAAAAGCAATGGAGAGAAAAACAATTTAAATGAAAGCATGCTGAAAGATCCAATATAGCAAAACCATCTCAAGGGCATTGAAGGATAGAGCTAAAAGGAGAGCAACAGACAAAATATTTGTACATATTTTTATAACAGTCTTTTCATCATAAAGAACAGTGAAATCATCATATTTGGACTCTAGTACTGTAGTCCCAGAGGTGCTACAGGAGGAAGTAGAAATGGCATTGAAGGAAACAAAGATGTGAAAAGCAACTGACCTGGAAGGAATGCTCAGAGGGGAGCTCCATTCTGGAGTCAATAACATCTTGATCATTTTAAAAGTTCAATCCTTAAAGTACCTGAAAGAAAGGAAGATAGCAAATGCAAGAGGAAAAATCCTGGATTTTATTATTACCATGAAAAAAAGACCAAACAAGTATCAATACCTACCAGTCCACATACCTATTTTCCCATCAGTACAGAAACATTTATGAGAATAACCTATATATGCACCAAAGGCATCCTTGATGAAGGTAAAGAAGGGAAACAGCTTCTGCGAATGATATTCTATAGCACACTATATCTTTACCACCATCCAGTTATCAAAAGATGGAGAGAATGCAAAATACAATAGTTTTTACTTTTTGTTGACTATTTTTTAAAGAACTTTATTTTGTAGAGCAAAAACTCACCTTAAAGACTCTCCTCTAAGAAAGTATTTGACATGTTGCATATGTCAAAATAATGAAAAATGTTAACAACTGAGGTAACTTAATCACTCCTATTATTATTAGCAAATGAGACATAAAATAAATGTATGATTGCAAAAAGTGTTACTACTGTCATGGCAAAATCCAAATCAAAGAGAAATTCCTTACAGATAGAGAGGTTCCCCAGATGCTCCTGTTTGCAAAAGACATGGTGCTAACTTCATCAATCCCCAAAACATTACAAAGATTCCTAAATGAGATCCATAATCACTCAAAAGAGTTCAGCCTAACTATCCAAACAGGGAAAACCAAGTGGATGAAAAATGTCTATTGTCTACATTGATATATAGTTGGACAAATAATTCATAGAGCTTATCTTTCAATATGTATATGTATATACATATATATATATATACACACAAATAAATGTATATATACACACATACATATCTATTCTTTTATCCATTTATCTTTCTTGTCACCAACAACAAATACATACACACATATATCTATCTATTTCTTGAGCCAACACTGCAAATAAGCAACCTGAAAATTGAACAAGAGGAAATTTATATACATATATAATATATATAGTACACAGATATATGTATATGTATGTCTGTATTATGTATATGTATATAGCTATCTATCTATATCCTTTAAGAAACTAGGCAACTTTTTTCATGACTTCTTTCTGAGACAAATGCCCAACTTTTTATCACCACTATTCTTCTGGTGATACTGTATGACTATAAGGCAAGGAATATTAGAGTCTCTAAAAGAACTGAGGTTAAGGACCACCAAAGGAGCAATGGAGAGGTGTACAATGGGTGTTGGCAGGCTGAAACAATAGAATGAGGAATTGTAAGGAAAAGGAAAAGAACCTATGTATACAAAAATATTTCTAGCAGCTCTTTTGGTAGTGGCAAAGAATTGGAATTTGACAAGATGCCCATCAGTTGGGCAATGGCTAAACAAGTGGTATGTGATTGTAATGGAATACTGTTGTGCTATAAGAAATGACAAGAAAAACCTAGGAAGACCTACATGAACTAATGCAAAGTGAAATGAGCAGAACCTTAAGAACATTGTGCACAGTGACAGTAATATTATGTGATGATCAACTGTGAATGACTTAGCTATTCCCAGCAATATGATGATAGAAAACTGTTCTGAAAGGACTTACAATGAAAAATACATATCCATCTCCAGAAAAAAGAATTGTTGGGAGTCAGAATGTAAATCAAAGCACGTGCTGTAAAACTTTGTTATTGCTGTTTTTTATCTGTGGGGTTTTGGGGGTTTTTTTGCAACATGGTTAATATGGAAATATTTTGCATGAGTACATATGTATAATCTATATCAAATTTCTTGCTTTATCAAGGAAGGGGAAGGGAGAGAGAGAATTTGGAACTCAAAATTTTAAAAAATGTTAAAATATTTTGTTTACATATAATTGAGAAAAAATTAAAATTAAATGTAAAAAAAAAGAGGTCTAAAGTAGAGGTGCCAAACAAGTGACCCACTGGCCACATGCAGTCTACAACAACCCTGAGTTTGAAATGAACCATTTTAAAATATAATTGAGAAATATTTAACAAATAAATAAAATACAATAAAACATGGATAATATTAATATGTGGTTTTCTAAGTCAATATACTACCATAAGGATCAATATATGGTCTGATGATCCCCAGGTCTATTTGAACTTGACGCCATTGGCATAAAGGACTTTCTTCTGAAAAATTAATGTCTAGGGGAGAAAAGATGAGCTAATCATGTAACAAGAGTGACAGAAAACTGATGGACGGTCTACCAGATCCACTGGTGTCTGTGAAATGTCAAAAGAGGTATGGTAAGACCCCTAGCCATTAGGTTGACACCCTCCCTCCTAGTGGATTTATGAAAAGATTTAGACAATAATTATACAGGTTGGACAAGCGTGGAAGGACTACTTTCTGAATCACTGAAAAAGGTATCCATGTTGATGAGATCAGAGATCCATTGCAGTGTTGGGGTATAAGCTTATTAGAATTAACATAGAAAGATCACTTGGGGGAAAAAAACAAAGAAAAACTTGCTCATGATCAACTAGTCAAATACACAAAAGTGTGCCAAATAGGGTGTGAAATTTTCTTTACTGAGACTTTAAAGTCTGGCTCTTACTCCAACCTGAAGGAAATGATTCTCTGCTCTTCTCTTAGAGTTAGGAAGTGTCTCTTCTTTAACATTTAGAAATCCTAGATGGCTCTGCCTGGTGCTATAAGGTCAGATAAACTAACTGGGGTCCTTGCTAAAACCTCATTGTTCCTCATTCTATGAAGGGCTTTGATATCTTTCCAATGCCCACAGAAGTAATTTGGAAGGCTCAATATCTCAGGCCCCACTGTTAGAAAAATATACATGGACATCCCACAGCAAACACTTTAGGGACAGAATCAGATTTGTTTGGGTCAGAAGGAATATTCTTCCCCTTGGTCCTTTTTCCCTGCAGAGTGAAAAGGGTGTGACAAGTACTTTGGAAACAAACATATAAAGTCATGGTGTGTCCATAACAGAGAGAGTATCTGTGGTTCTGAACACCTCATCTCAGGAAAGGTACAATAAAAAAGTGGGAAACCCCAGGGAGGGTAATGAAATGATAAAAGGAAAGCAATGATTCTCATATGAGGTGAAACTGGCACAGTGGATGAGTGTTGGGCCTGGAGTCAAGAATACCTGAGTTAAAAATTGGTCTTAGACATACTTATTGGATATTTGCATGTGTATGTATATGTATATACATACATACATATAACATATATTTGATACATATACTATAGTTGACAGAGATACTACATACAATTGATTTTATATACATATATATCTATAGATACCTATTTGTATATTATATATATATATGTATATATATACATTTTAAATGTAAAAAGAGAGAGAGTATATTGGATAAACTATTCCTAGTTGACTTGATCAACCAGCCCAATTATAAGGGATACAAGACAATGGGCATATCTTCTTCCTCATCCCCTTTTCTTCTGATGATGTTTCAATGTAAGTCTTAGGTAGCAGTCTAAGGATGCAAAGGGTACACTGAGGCTCTGGAAATGCCAGAACAACATTGGCAATGCAGTGGCCTGAAGAGACCATGACTTTGATCCTAAAATGGGCTTCATTCAGTCAATAGATATTGAACACCTACTATGCAGTGATCACTTCAAGGGATACAGAAATGAAGAAAACATGGTGTAGTGAAGAGACCATAGCTTATATAGTGTCTGATTCAGGGTTTGAGTCAAATACCTACCACTTGTTAGCTACTGATATTGGACAAATCACAAATGAAGAGGTTTAACTAACTCTATGGTCCTTAAAAGCTCTAACGAAATATGAGTCTAAGATGTAATCCCTGCCCTCAGGGAGTCTTCTAGTCTAATAAGGGAGATAAGACATGTAGAGAAGTAAGTATAATACAAGCCATACTACAATAGCTGCTACATAGTGGGTACACAATGTACATGTCTTGGAATCAAGAACTTGGTTCAAAATCTGGCACTGGCACTGTATAGCCTTGGGCAAGTCACCATTTCTCTGGGACTCAATTTTCTTGTTTGTGAAATCTAGTTTGTGATGGACTGAATGATCGTGAAAGGTTCCTTCCAGCTCTAGGATTTTGTGATTCTCTGAGATACACACAAATTGCTATTGGAGTTCAGAGAAGGGAGAAATGTTCTTATGCTGGGCAATTTGACCTATGACCCAACCCTCTTTGTCATCCTGCTTGGTCCTGTAGCTTGGTTGAATATAGGCAGGCTGGCCGTTCCACTTATGATTCCTCATATCTCTAAAATTCCTTTATTCTGATTCCGTGATCTACCTTCATCATTTCTGCCTCCATTTGGAAAGACAACCCAGCTTACCACAGCAGAAGGACCAAAGCCTTGCAAACTGCAGAAAATATACCCTTCATTTGTTTGAGAAGATTTTGTGACTTGCTCACACCCAACCCCTTCAATCCCTCCCCCTTACACCAAGTCTCTACAAAGCCCCGTATTAAGAAATTGGTCAATTTCCCTGCTAATTAAAATAAATACTATGGCACATTAAAGGCCAATTAATTTTCAGAGCTGCCCGGGGAAACACTGCCTGGAAAGTTTTGCACCCGCCCCTCTCAGAAAAGTGCAGCCGTGCAGGAAAAGGCAAGGAGGGAGCTGGGAGTGGGGAGGGCAGGAACATAAGGCACAGGAGGAAGTGACTTGAGCAGACAAGGGTTCCAGAACCAACAAAGTCCAATGTGTACATGAACTTCTGGCAAATATCATGTGGGGGGAGGGGCAGCTCAGAGTGAAGAGGAGAGATCAATTTTCAAAGTATCTCCAACTGAGCCCCTCCAAAATGGAAGTAAGATAGTCAGTAAAATATAGACCCTATTATTAACTTTGCCCCACCCCTCCCAACAGCTGAGGAGAAAATATTCCATAGAAATGGACCTTACTTTATTCAATAACACATCATAGAAATGTCTCCTACTTTTAGTAAATATATATATATTTATGAAAGGTTTATATAAATTGATTTTTATTATAAATTAAATATCTTAACATAATAAATGTGCTATCTAGAGGAACCTTCTAGGAAATTCTTTTGTAGAGTAAAAATCTGGACATAGAAGACCTGTGTTCAAATCTTATATATGTAGCATTGGGTAAGTCTCTTTACCTAAGAACCTCAGTTTACTCATCTGTAAAATGAGAGAGTAGGACTACATGAGATCTACTCCTTCCATATAAAGACACCCTCTTTGATGCAGTGGAGAAGTACTGTCCTGAATATCAAGAAAACCAGATTTTATTCTCAACATTGCCACCAATTCGCTGCATGACCTTGGACAAGTCATTTCTCCTCCCTCCCTAAGCCTGTTCATTTGTAAAGTGGAATAATAATGTTTACTTGTCCTACTTCACATCATTGAGATAATGGATATGTAAGCATTTATAAAACACTATAGAGCAGCGGTTCCCAACCTGTGGGTCGAAATCCCTTGGGGGTCGAATGACCCTTTCACAGGGGTCACCTAAGACCATCGTAAAACACATATTTCTGATGGTCTTAGGAACTGAGACGCTGCTCCTCCATCATCTCCAGGCGGGTCCACCCACATGCAGATACGCCCACATACAAGTATTAAAGGGTCCCGGCATTAGGAAGGTTGAGAACCACTACTCTAGAGATTGAAGTGGTTATTATTCCTATAAATATGAATTTTCATATATTAGATTTGCCTAATTATAGATCTCAGAATGTCAGAGATGGAGGGAGACTTATTGTTTATTTAGTCTAAGTCTCTCATTTTACAGATGGGGAAACTGAAGCCCAGAAAGGTTAGATACTTATCCAAGGTCATTCTGTTAGTAGTTGCAAAAAAGTGAGCTATCGCCACACTCTGGCTAGAGAAACTAGGGTCTCAATGAAGAACATCAGAGCAGATACCACTTTTCCCTCCCTGTTCAAATCAGTACTTTCAAGGAAGGTCTTTGCAAGCTGGGGCTAGATGACTCTCTCTGGCCACACCTGTCCTGTTTTGGTGCTTCTGAGACACATCTGCTCTGTCAGGTGAGAGAGCAGGGAGCCAGCCGGCCTCATGGCAGGTGTGGGATGCAGTGTGGTGACAGGCGCCTAGCAGGCAGTGCTCCCGGGCTACAGGAAAAGACTGTGCCAGTTTTAACATTGGCAAAGATGCTCATCTCTTCTTCCCTCAGGCCCCAGCTGGAGCTGGGAGCTGGAGAAGGTGGGGCACACACAGACAAAGATGAAATCTAGGGAGTGGGGATGGGAGTGGAGCCAAGCTTCCAGACCTTCAGTGGTTTTTTTCTGTTTCACAGAGCTTTAAGGGGGTGGGAGGTGGGAGGTTGGAGTAGGGATACCTTTTCCAGCCTAGATACAATTGAAAGGCCCCTGGGGCATGTCACCTTGTCTCCCCCTTACTCTTTTCTCCCTCCCCTCAACCCCAGGAGATCAATCACACTCGGTATGTTGAAAGAAGTATCTCTAGAAAAGGAGGCCATAAATGAAATGATGTAAAAGTGATTCCACTTACCTTAACCTTATAATGTTCTATGTTTTTTGTGGTTGAAGATGGTCCTAGCCCATTGGAAAGTCCTGGGATATCACCCCTCTATTAGGACTCAGAACTCAAGCTGCTAGTTTGCTGAATAGTCAAAGAAATCATTCTGTTTCAGAGCTAGAAGGAACCTGGCTCTGTATTCCTCCAGAAAGATGAGGAATTTGGAGTACAGAGCACAGAGCATGAAAACAAGATAAGACCCGAGTACATAAGACATTAATGTTTCAGGGATCCTAGAATGCGGAATGCTGGAACAGAAAAGAACCTACCACTCTCATTTTACAAAGAGGGAAACTAAGGTCTAGGAAGTAGGGAAGTGACTTGCTTAATATGACCCAGATGATGAAGTGTCAAAGCCAGAACTAGAATCTGTATCTCTCACCTCCCAGTCCAAGGCATTTTCTTTGGCACTGGGTTGCCTCCTCTGATGGGTTGAGGGAATAAAGAAGGGGATATTCATTCTAAGCAGGAGATGTCAGTATGGTCCTCCCCCTACCGCCTAGCATCTTTCATTAGGGCATTCAAACTGCACCTGGCCCCTCGGCCTTTTACACAGTCACCACTGACTCCCCTGCTTGCTTTATTAAGGCCCTATTGACCTAGTGCCTCTCAGATGCCGGGGTTTAGAAGCTGCTCTTACTAGGGAGAAAGTCTAATAACATTGTCACTGCAGAGGAAGCCACAGGAACCTCAGAGGAGTGTTAAAGGCAGGAGACAGCAAAATACATTGGAGATTTGTGCACATAGACACACAAGCACAAGTGTTCCTGAACATGCCTCACCCCCATTCATGTGCATTTGTGATCACTTGGCTAACACACGTGCTAGAGAGTAGCAAAAATAGAGAAACCCAATGCACATAAATGGAGAGATTCATGTACGCACCCATACCAAAGTGAGAGGGATAGTTGCATATGTGTACATAAACACACCTTAAAGCATGTGCAAACATACAAATACATGATTAAATACATATCTATGTATGCTAAAACTACGTATATGGTAATACTATCCTCAGACAACAAACTAAGAGGCTCCCACAAAGTTGTGTACTCATGGCCTTGGGTATACATGCACACTATCTGCCACCCAAAAGAAGCCTTCTCTGTCCTTCCAAGGAGAGGCTGTGAGGAGGATGTGAACTACCGCTAGGGTTTATTATGCCTGGCAAGTAAAGCTGGCAACAAGCCCAGTCCCCATACGGATCAGTTCCTCAGGAGGTACCAGGTTATTGGTAAAGAAAAGTCTCAATTTCCACAACCATGAGCATTGTGATGGGTGATTGCTGGGTGGTTTTTACTGCAAAGAGAGACGGGGAAGGCCACGGAAACTCAGCCTACAGAGCATCAGATCGTGGAAGGCTTCGAGGTGACGACGGTCAGCGCCGTGGTGAGGAGTGGTGAGACCAGCAACAATAACAGAGATTTATTGCTTCCAGCTCGATTAACTGGGCCATCTGGATACTAAGCGTCAGTGTGAGTTATTAGACACCACAACCTGATGTTGTAAATGGCGGATGAGTGGGGAGGAACTTGAGAAATGGTAACAGTAGCTTTCTCCTCAAGCATCAGTAAGTCAGGTTGGGAGAATGGAGATTAGAATTTTTCCAATACACATCCATACATATATGCTGATGCACAGCCACCAACATATGCAGTCAGGAACACATGCAGACGAGCCCATGGGGCCTGATATAAAACATCATTCTATATGGTCTCAACAAAGATAACACTTGTACAGAGCTCAAAAAGAAAAGACAATGGAGAGAACTGAGTTATGGAGGAGAGAGGGGGGAGCAGCAGAAAATAAGGGGGGGAGGAAAAACTGGGAATAGCTTTGATAAAGTGGAAATTAACTACCTCCAGGCCCACAATATGGAGAATGGGCAGTGACTCAAGATGGAACCAGATATGGAAGGAGATAGTTCATGCTTTGAAAAAAATAAGCTTATTTAAATGCTATCAGCTCAAAATTTCTTCTACCCTATTCTTGCTACCAACGCAAAGGAATGGAGATTGCCCATCTTCACTTCCTTCCACACATCTTTCTTAATCTTCTTTTTCATGATTTTTTCCTTCCCACCCCTCTTCAAGATTCCCTGTGATACTGACTTTAACCCAAGGGTTCTTAACCTTGACAGATTTTAGGAGGTTCGTGTACCTGGATGGGTAAAAAATTACACTCTTATTTTCACTGATTTATAACTTATAATTTAGCATTTCCTTCATTTATTTTAAAACATTGTTCTCAGATATCCATAGGTTTCACTAGGCAGTCAAAGGGGTCCATGACAAAAAAAGAGGTTAATAACCCCTGCTTTAAACCTGTTAACTTGTGTACAAATTTTGCAAAGCATGGACCTCAGATGCAATTTACCTTGACCCCCTATGCATAAAAATGACATATCCTTTCTTCTCCTTTTTCCATACTGAAGCTTCAAGGTCAACAGAACAGATTCCTCTTTAGGAACTGAGTGCTCCCACCTCCATCTCAAAAGGGAAGGGAAGAAAATTTGTGAAAAAGCTAAAGAAACCAAACAAGGATGTTGGTGAAAATCCCCTCCCCCATTCCCCTCACTCCTGGCTTCCTTCCCCATTGGGCCACAAGATCCTTTCTCTCTCTAGACATAAGCCAGTGTGCTGAGGGGTAAGGAGGGGGTTTGCAAAACTAGTCAAGCATGTGAGGCTGATCCCCATCAAGGTACTCAGTCCATCAGCCCAATACAAGGGCCTCTTTCTTGTCCAGCCAGGAGAAGACTTGGTTAGGGAGCTCAAATCACTGCTGGGTTGTAGAAAGACCAGTCTCTCCTAATGCCTTCTTGTTTAGTGTTTATTTTGAAAGGCCAAGGCTGTTCTGACTCCAGAACCTCTTTCCTCCAAAATACAAAACAAAACCCAGTACTGATTTCTGTGAACCTTTGAAACCATGTTTTTCTCCCCCTAGAGTCTAAACCCATAGAGACTAGAACCACCATCCCCACAGCCCAGGGAATAGGTGCAAAGAGATGTCAGTGGATGTTGAACCTACTAGTTCTTTGGGGAACTGGGAACCAGTCAATGGCCAAAGCTGACATTTCCTTTCTCCTGAACCCTGAGGCTTCTGCCCTGCTGTGCATCAGCTGGGGAGCTAGCAGCAGATGGTGATAGCTTTTGCTCATTGCTGACTTGGGCGGGAGTCAAGCCTCCCATCCCAAGGCAACAGCCCAGACCTCATGACCTGCCCCTCGGAGCCCTCTTGCCCCGTCTGCTCAGAGGTGATCCTCCCTCCCCCACCGTAAACTCCTTAACCCCAAAGGGACCTCTGACCCTCATTTAAAGGAAAAGGAAAAAAAACTCTAAAAGCCAGAGAACTGACCCCCCTCCTCAACAACAACTCCTAACATTCAAAATAACCAGAGACAAATTAGATTTCCCATATAGCTTGGCAGAAATATGCTCATTTGAGGGTGTCTGTCTTTTACAAATTTGAGGGTTCCCTCCTCAACTTTTTTTCTTGGCAACTTTCATATAAGTGACCTAGTTTGGTAGTGAACGGGAACAGCCAGGAGCCTGGGATTTGATTTCATTTTTTTCTTCAAGATCTTTGCTAAGGAAGAGCATTATAGTTTATAGTTAGGCAAGGGGAAGAACAGGAGGAAAGAGAAGAGGGGAATTAAGGTTAGTGAGGACAGGGGAATAGTGGATAGAGAGCACTGGACTTGGAATCAGGAAGAACTAGGTTCAGCTTCTGCTTCAGACACTAGCTTATGAGACCCTAGCCAAATCACTTAACCTGTCTGGGCCTCAGTTGCCTCATCTGTAAAATTAAGGGGATAGACTGGGTGGCATCTAACGTCTGTTCCAAGCTCTGTATCTGACAGGAGAGAAGTGAGCCTATCGGTTTTAAGAAGGTCCATGCTGGGCATAAGCAGGGTTGTTGGGGCTTCCCTCCCACCCCCAGCTGCTAGAAACAAAATCACTCCCCAGATGCTCTTGCTTTTTAAAGGCTAACCAGATTTTTTTTGATTGGCTTGGGAAGGAGAAGAAAATAGGGGATGCTTTAAAAAAAAAGTGAGAGATACCGTGGTAGGGATTTGGAGGTGATGGAAGTGGGGGATGTCTGCATGATGGGGTGAGGAATGAAGGAGTGTGTTTTGGGAGAGTGGCCCCAACTCCCCTTGTTTCCCATGCTTTCTCCCCACAGAGGAGGATGGGGGTGACTGCCTCCTTCCCACTTTTATCCCCCATCCCGCTCCCCGAGAAGGTGCCCACGAGCTGCAGGCTCTAACGAGCCGCCCGCGAGGCCGGGGCAGGAGGAGGGAGACAGGAGGCAGGAGAGAGGGACGGGGCCGCGCGCCGCAGCCTCCCTTTCACGGAGGTCTCCCTGGTAACCGTCTCCTGCGGGCTGGGAGGGGGCCCTGGCTCGTGCAGGCCTCAGCAGAATGCGATTCTATTTTCTGCTGCTTCCTGTTCCTCGCTGCCACGTCGCCATGGCAACCGTGTTAGCTCAAGGAGCTTGCTTCCCGGTCTCCTCTCACTCACATGACCCCAGCGAGCTTTCTCCCCAACCTTGTCTCTCACTCGTTTTTTTTTCCACGTCCTCCACCAACATCCCTCCCCTTAAACCACGCGTGCTTCCAGCCACAGATGGACCCCCTCTTCTAACCTCCTGGTCCCCCAGCTTACCCTCTCCTCCTCCCCCTCCCTCACGCGTGGGGCCCCCTCTCTGTGCCCACAGCCCAGAGAGACTGATGGGGAACGCTTATTAAAAAACATTGTAACCGTTTCCGTTTTTATTACGTTGACAAGGGAGCGTTATTTACTGTTATTGTTTGCCGGGAAGGCTTTTCTACCGGAGCCCAAAGCTCTCCTGGGAGCTCACCTTTCGGGTTTTTAACTGGGAAGTCACAAGGGGGTGTGTGTATGGGGAGGGGGGTGAGGTGTGGGGGGGCTGTGAGGCAGGGAGAGGCTTCTCTCTGAATAAATGACTACTCAGGGAAGGGTATTTGGCAGTCTGGAAACACCACGTTGGGCTGTAGGGCCCAGGGAGCTGTGAGGGAGGAAACATGCAACAACTCACTCATCCCTTTCTCTGTGGACTGCCAGTTTTCAAGGACCTTTGTCTCAAAGAGGTGACACTTTGCATCTGACCCCAAAAAGGCATCTTAGACCCATCAACTCGTGTTATTTGGACTAGAAAGTACCTGAGAATGACTAAGTCCAAATATGTTCATTTTACAAAGGAGGAAACTGAGGCAAAGAGAGGCGAAGCATCTTGCACCCAACATTACTACATGGCTAGTTAGGAATGGGCTGGAGCTTTTGGTCGCCTGCTTTTTAGTTCAGCGCTTTTCTGGCTGCAAATGCTTTCAACACCCACACTTCATGGGACTTGAGGAAGAGGGAGCTGAGGGTCCCCCTTATTCACCATTCATTCATTCCTTCAACAAATCTACATTAGGACTTGCTATGTACTATGTTAGATGTTGAGGGGGATACAAACAAGGAAAAATAAGGGATAGAAGGCCACCAGGCTTCAGACCCCAGGGATCCTAGTTCTCTTTCCTTCCTTGCCAACAAAACCCAGTCACATAACAAAAGGCCAGGGGCTGCTTCGGGGTAGCAGCAATCAAGGGGAACTGGATGGAGAGCCAAGATGACTTGTATTGAAGGGAGAAGGCAAAAAAAGAAAAAGAAAGAAAAAAAGAAGAAAAGCGACTTCATTGTAGGGAGGGATCCATGGTATTTGGAATAATTTCCTGGGGAATGTGGTAGAACAGCCTCCCAGCATTTTAAGGCATTTAAAACCAAACCAGATAAAGCACTGGAAAATACCTACCCTGGGGTGGGCTGGCTGGGTGACCTCACTGGCCTTCACTCTCTCTTGTTACCATATGGGGCTGTGGCTTAACTCTCTGGGAGGGAAATACAATGGCACCTTAGCAGCCTTGTCTCATTTAGGAGCCTCACATTTCTAAACAAGACTGGCAAGTCAGCATCAGGTTTGATCCAGTCAGGGTCCACTGCAGTTTCCAAATGAAGAGATTATTTTTTCAACTCAAGTCTTGACAATAACGAACTTCTACTGAATACCGACTGTGTACAAAATCCTGTTCTGGGTAATTGCGGGGGAAGGGGAGAAGGGAAGGAATAAGATACAAGTTATACAAGTTCCTGCCCTCATAGAGCTTAAAGCCTAGTAGGAAGAGATAAGTCACAGACATAAATAACAATAATTCAAGGGAGAAAGTGGGAGTTCAGTAAGGAGAGGTATGAAGCGCTACATTAATTCCAAGGAAGGAGAGATTATTTCCAGCTGGTAGGATCTTAAAACCAAAGAAAAATCCATTCCTCAAAAAAGTATTAAGAGATTTCCACTGAGGACAGAACCAGAGGAAATGAATGAACCTGCAACATAAGACATTCAAGTTAGATTAGGGAAGAATTCCTTGGTGGGAAAAGTTTAGCAAAGGAAGGCTTTTTTCCCCTCCTTTTTTCATGGAGGTATTTTAAAAGGAGCTACTTCATCACAGTGATCACCATTCCTAGGATGGCCTGAATTCAAGCATCTCTGGGGATGGCGAGTAAAGGAAATGACCTCTCAGGGTCCCTTCCGGACCAAGAATTCCATAACTGTTTTGGTCAGTCAAATGACCAGAATGGAAGTAGCTGTGGGGTACAGTAGAAAGAGTGCTGGCCTGGGAGGGGATGGGGGTCAGAAGGCCTGGGTTCTAGTGTTGGCACCGTCACTGACTCACAGTGTAACCTTAGTGAAATTCTCTGGACCTTATTTCTTCATCTGTAGCATGCAGGGCTTGGCCTAAGTGACCTTTATTAAAACTTCAGACAACTGGCTTTTAAAAAACAGCCCCTTCCTCCTTATGTTGGTCCCCAAGCCAATTTATGCTTTTAAAATCTAGTTAGCCTTTGAAAACCAAGAGCAGCTAGGGAGTTACTTTGTTTTTATCAGCTGGGAGGGGAGTCACCCCAACAACACTACTTATGCTCAGTATGGACCCTCTTGCAACTGATGGGCTCAATTCACTCCTGACAAATACAGAGCTTGGAAGGGACCTTGGATATCATTCAGTATATCTCCCTCATTTTACATATGAGGTAACTGAGGCCCAGAGAGGTTAAGTGAATTGGCTAGGGTCACGCAAGCTATATTGTCTGAGACAGGAGCTGAACATGATTCTTCCTGACTCCTGTTCAGTCCTCTATCCACTATACCCTCTGATCTCACTAACCTTAATTCTCCCTTTTCTTTTCTCCGATTCTCCCTTGTTGTTCTGCTTGTCCTCCTGAAATGATTCCAGTCTATATCTGGAACTGGGAATCAAGAACCAAGAACAACGAAAGGCAAGAGAACTGTCAGACATTTGTCCCCTCCTCTGCCCCAGCAGCTGAACCAGCTAGATCCAACTTAGATGACTCCAGACTGGCTAGATCCTCCGGCCAAGAACTATCCTGGAATAAAGTGGCCTGGATCAGGAAAGAGTTAAGCAGCTAATTGGGAAATGTTCCCAGATTTCACCTCATTGGCTACTGTCACAAGGTTTCCTGCTCGAGGGCTCTGGGACATACAATGGAATCAGATGGAACCTAAATGATGTCTCTCTCCCAATGCCCCTACAGTTGATATTAATCTCTAACTCTTAATAAAAGTTTGTAGTTATGTTCCTAACTCGTCTCTGGGCTCCTGAATATTATTACCTCAAACACAAACAGTAGCTGCTCAGGACAGGGAAGCAGCAGGAAAACGCCTCTCAAGTTAAGACTATAAAAAGGACCGGGTGTTTTTTAATGTTTATACTTGTGAACAAACAGCTCTTAATGAACAACCTACTCAGAAGGCTAAACTTTCAGGGGCTCATGGAGGCTTTTAACTTTGATTTTCCTCTTTCTCCTTCCCACATGAAAGCCTCAAATGGCTAAGGGGGTGGGATAATCTATGGGCTACTCTCTGGAGGTTAAATATACCAAACCAGGTGCTGTGAGTGCTCTCTTCCCATGTGCAGGTGTCAGGGAAGGACAAAGATGTTTCTAGCCCAGTTGCCCAAAAAAGGATCCCCATACTCTTTGTCAAGGACAAAATAAAGAGATTTCCAGACTCTGCAGAAACAAAATGTTAAGAGCTGCAAGGGATTTAGAACATAGGATGCAGAGATAGAAAGGGTTCAGCCTGAGATATTAGGAAGCCTGTAAACTTGGAGTGTGTTGAGGAGGGGGGAGGGGGGTGTTACATCTTTATTTCAGTATAATTGGGTTCTTTGGTAATTCTATGTATTTTTAATGCATTTAAAAATATTGTTCTGAAAAGGGGTCCCTAGGCTTCGCCAAACTGCTAAAGGAGTTCATGACAGACAAAACTTAAGAAGCCCTGATTTAGTCCAACCCATTCACTTTCCAGATGGGCACATTGAGGCCCAGAGAGAGAAGGCAATTTGTCCAAAGGGAGAGTCACTTGAGAGCATAGAGAGGGGAAAAGAGAAAGACTGGCAGAAACTATCTTCTTTGTTCTGGCTCTAGCTTGCTCCCTATTGCCTATCTCTCCTAATGCAGATAAGAGTTGATACTCAACGAAGGGATAATTGATCTTTAGCAAGAACAAGACTAGATCAGAGAATGGGAACACACACACACACACACACACACACACACACACACACACACACACACTGAAGTGCTCTGCCAGCTGTGTGGCCTTGGTTCAGCCAGAATTTCTTTGGGCCTCAGTTCTGTCTTCTGTGAAGTGAGATTGTTGAACTAGATGATTTCTAAGGAGCTTTCAAGCTCTAACCACCTAAACTGGGAGGGCTTGTCATGGACAAGAAGTCTGGAGAAGCCTCTGAACGCCTTCCTAGAATAATTTTTAAATGCATAAAATTAAATATATAGGATTACAAAAGAAACCAATTATATTAAAAATACAATTATCAATTTAAAAACAATTCATAGACCACCTGAAATCTATCCACAAGTTCATGGATTTGACCTTAAGAACTCCTGATCTAACCCTTCCAGTCCCTTATACATTTAGAAGGGTTTGATGGGTAAATCAGTGTTCAGGAGAGGCTGAGAGTTTTCTGATAGCTTTTCAGTAAGTACTTTCTGTAGAATTACTAGGGAAGTAAAGTAGGTAAGTAATAATGCAGTTCTTCCTGATATGACTTTCAGGTTGATCTCTTGGGATCCCTTGAGCTCTAGACCCTATAGATTCTACGTAGGCAGCTAAAGGGATGCAAAGTGATAAATTAGTCAGGTCTGGGGACAAGAAGCCTACTCACTGAGTCTTTGGTCTGTTCTCTCTAGAGAAGTGAAGTAGTGTTGGCATGGTAGGAAGACCCAGACTTGGGTTTCAGCTTCTCTACTTGTTCACTGTGGAACTTTGGGCAAATCACAAAATCACAGAAGGTGAGAGACTTTAGAGCTCATCTAGCCCCCTCATGTAAGAGAGGAGGAAACTGAGGGATGAAGAGGAGGAGTGGCTTGTCAGCAGATTGACTCAGTCAGAAGAGGTAAGTTCAACTTCTTACTTCAGACATTTATACCTGACCAGTTATGTGATCCTGTCAAAATCTCAGTTTCCTCATCAATTAGCTGGGGATCCTAGATTATAGGATTATGTGTTTAGAGCTGGCATCTAGTCAAACATCCCATGGATGTAGAGACTGAGGCCTGGAGAGAGATTAAGTGACTTGCCTGAGGTCACATAGGTAGTAAGTGACCAAGTAAGGATCTGAACCATAATCCTTTGAATCTAGTGCTGGTGATCTTCCATTGTTTCACACCATCTCCAACAGTACACTCATAATACCTTCACTACCTTCTTCTCAAGATTGCTGTGAAGAAAGCACTTTGTGAACATTAAAGCACAAATGTGATTTCTTTTTTGTTATCTTTAACTAAATGACCTCTGACTTTACTTCTCTGGGCTTCCGTCTCCTCACCAATAAAAGAGGGATAACAATATCTGCACTGCCCTCCTCCCATAGTCATTGTGAAGATCAAATGAGACAAATGGTCTGAAAGTACTTTGTCACTAAAAAGCAATATATAAATATTGCTATAATAAATCCCATTTTCACTACACAGTATGAAGTCCAGATACCTAAGAGAAGGTATCTTCAAGTGACAAGGATGTGACTCATCTTTGAGAAATCAGTCCAGACTGGTCACAGTGGAGCATACCTGCAATCCCCAAATCTGGAAGAAACTGAGACTAGTGGATTACTGGAGTTCAGGAGTTCTGAGCTGCTGGGCTAAGCTGATTTCATGTATCTGTAATAAGTCTAGACCCAATATGTTGAGCCTCCAAGACTAAGGGGGCCACAGGGCTGCTCAAGGAGGAATGAATCAGCCCAGACTGGAAACGGGACAGATCAAAGTTTCCATACTTCTTGGCAGTGGGATTGGACTCACGCATGGCCACTGTACTTACAACCTGGTCAAGAAAAGGAAGAGGCACACAGGTGAGAAAAAGGAATGGGAAGAGGAAAGGGTAGAGGCGGAGAAAGGAAGGAGAGGGAAAGGAAGGAGGAAGAGGGAGAAGGGAGAGGGAAATCAATCTAGCAACTGTTCTATATCACCACTAAGTCCTATACCAACAGTCCTATATTCACAGCATCACTGAATAGCATCAAGATGACAGTTGAAGGGAGCTGGTGGAGACAAAACCAGAGGAAAGAGAGAGCTATGGTTGGGAAGAGGAAGAAAAAAAAAAACCCTGATGAGAGGGAATGGAATGAAAGTGAAGCAAAAGAAGGGAACCTAGCCATGTTATCAGAGGCATCTAAGGAAAGTACTCAAGATGAACATGATTGGAATAACTGAGGATATCTTGACCTTATCTTCATTATTTGTACATATGTACAGCCTGGTAGCCATAGAAGTGGAGAGGAGGACCCAGATATGACACTCCAGTTGGGCACTGGAGTCTGAAGAGTTCAGGGTCAACCACCTCTTTTTTGTTATCAGACTCAATGTCACTCCCTTCCCTTTCCCCAGTCCCATCCAGCTCTCCCTCCTCCCATCTCCATAGTTCTTGCATAGCACTGGGCTTAGCAATGACAACTAGATCACAACTCTGAGTCAGGCCTTCCTTCCTTTCTTTGTGGGTTGCCCTGAAGTGTGTCAAGCTCTAGACCAAGGACAGTTGAACCCTAGCCCAGCACCCAGAAGAGAGTATCTGGGGCTCTTCATTGGCCTGAAACTAGACAGCCTGGGATAAGATGGGTGTGGAAGTGTGTCTAACACTGTTTCCCTCCACCTTCTGCATCTGAGAAAAGTTGCACCTGGGGGAGGAGGGAGGCTGGGTGCAGCTAGATCAGAGGTTTGCAGTGGGAGGTGGGGGACACAACGGGGAATTTCAAAGGAGACAAATTCTACCAAAAGTGGAGGAATTCTACAGGATGTGTGTGTGTATTCCCCCCCTCCTCTTTCTTCCCCTCCTCTCCAACCCCCACCTATTTCCAACTTGTTTCAAGTTCAGATTTAAAACTGCAGTAGAAAGAAGTAGGGGTGAACCAGGATCAGCAGAATTAGGAGCAGGCCTTTCAAGTCTCTCTTTCTCTCTTTTGGCTCCCTCTCTATTTCCCCACTCCCAGGCTCCCCCTCTTCCCTTGAATCTCTTCTGCTCCACCCTCCTTCTAAGACTCTCACTTCCCCCACCCTGACCTCATTCCCCCACCCCAGCTCTCCTTTTTCTCTGCCCCCAATCTTGCTCTCTTTTCCTTTTGCTGTGAGCACAAGAATTGGGGAATTGTAGTGCTCCTGACCTATTGACTGAAGAACAACTCTTCTACCAGGATCTCACAGTACCCCCAGCCTTAGCTAGAGCACTCACACTGGGAGGAAAGGGCTGAAGTAGGAACCATTGACAGCAAGGTCTAGAAAAGCAGCAGCTACTGCGTAGGTTAGGAAATGCAGAAATTGTGTATGTATGTATGTATGTGTATGTGTGTGTGTGTGTGTGTGTGTGTGTGTGTGTGTGTGTGTGTGTGTGTGTGTGGAGGAGTGGGGGGCAAGGGGTGGAGAGAACACAGCAGTAAGCCAGGAGCAAAGGAAGAACAGAAAGATGAAAGAAAAGAGTAAAATGTGATAGGAGAAGAGTGAGAATTCCAAAATGGGGATTATTGAAAAGGAGAAGGAAAGGGGAGGTGGGGAGTGAGAAAACTGGAGAACTAATGAATGAGGCAGGTAAAAACCCTATAAAGTGGAGCCTCCATGCAATGAGCCTGAATAAATGAGATTATCATCCAGAGGGCAATATCCCAACATGGCATGAAATACATGTGCAGTGTGTGGCAATAACAGGACTCATCAAACCAGAAGGAAGCCCCACCAAGCAGCTGCACAGGCTGAACCAGACAGCCTGTACAGGAACCCTGATGACAACTATGAGGAGGACCGACCAGTTTGGAGATGTCCCTCATGGCCTTCATGGAACAGGCTGCTTGGTGCTTCATTCCTTCAAACTATCTTAAAGGTCTTTGTAACAGAAAGGCATTTCTAGGAAGATAGTGCCTGGCTGAGAGCTTCCCCTGGCTAGCTGCTGCTCCCCCACCCACCTACCCACCCCCAAAGTATTTTGTCCAGATAATCAGGAAAAGAACAACCTAGCAACCTATAAAGGGAATTTTTGCTGATCATAAACCCACAACTCCTCTGTCAAAATAGACACAGGCCAAGTAGGACCCTAGGGCCATAGAGTCAGTGGACTAGATTGAAGGAATTAGCAACGAAAGTATAATAAATATATACTTAATATATATAAATATATATAATATATATAAATATAAAAAATAAAATTCATATGTTTCTGGAACTTCCTAGAATAAAAATTCTGATTTTCCCATGTATTTCTCAAGCACTACATCTCTGAGATCACTATGTCTGTCTCTCTCCTCAAATTTCTCACAGCACTTTGTCTGTTCCTCTCTTTTGTGATTGTCTCACTCTGCCTTGTATGTTTATATCAGTTTTATCCCCTCTTTTGGACTATAGGTTACTTGAGGGCAGGGTCTGTATCTTACTTCATCTTTGCGTCTTCAGTACCCAGGACAGGGCCTTTCACACAGTGGACATTCAGTAACTATTTATTGAACTAAATTGTCCAAAATGTGCAATTTCACCAACAATGCCACATGCATAAGTATCATACTCTCATACATGACTTCAGTCACATACGATGTTGATCCTGAGAGACCTGACCTGTTAGATTTCTGTGTCCTCAGGCTCTAGGTCTTTCTGACATGTCCCTCCCATTTGGGACTAGAAGATTCTAAGCAAAAACACAGGGCTCCTCACGACTTAACGTTGCATCTGGCCCCCTGTCTCCAATAACTGACCAGCCAAATGAGGCCCCATGAAAGGTCTCATTGTTCATTCACCGCCTGATCCCCCAACCCCCACCACACACTCAGATCTCCTACCCATTTCCCCCCTGCTTTGGTTGTCCTGTGTGTCTGAGGCAAACCCAGACTTTCGAATGTAACCTCTGTCCCCAAAGCCAGTGATAAGAACAGGATTCGTGATGCAGGAGAGCCAACAGCACCTGTTGTTTTCCAAATCATCGTGAGCCTCAGGATGAATGCACTAAGACTGCGGCTCAGGGCTGTGTACCAGCAAGACTGCAGCACACACCCACTCTAGCTAGGCAGTCAATGGCCATCCAACTCCTGCTCCCACTCCCAGCAGCTCCTCCGAGTGCTGCCCAAAGTCTCCTGGGGGAAATCTACATGGATTTGTAGAGGAAGGATTCATTTGTCAGTCAGTGATAAAGTGCTCAGTGTATAGAGAATGCTGAACTAAGTGCTGGGACATAGGATGGGACACAAGACTCATAGGATCATGGCATTTAGAGCATGGAGGGACTGCATGTGTTCAAGTTCCTCATTATATAGATGGGGAATGGAGGCCCAGAGAAGGGAAGTGACTTGCCCAAGGCCACATAGGCAGTAAACAGCAAAGCCAGGGTTTTAACTGTGGCCCTCAGACTCCAAATCCAACACTATCTCTACCACCAGGGATTATTAAACTGGGATCTGTGAATTTTGTTTTCTGTGTTTAAAGACCTACACTACAACAGAATTGATCTCCTCTATAGTACTATGTCTTTTATTTTACTCATTTAAAAACACTATTCTAAGGCGTCTATTAGTTTCATTCGACTGCCAAAGAGGTGTGTGTCATAAAAGGGTTAAAACCCCTGCTGTATCATTTCTACCCTTCAAGAGCTCACAGCCTGACTGGAAACATAGAATAAATACTACACAGGCAGAGGAAAGAAAGGCATGGACACAAAACACTACAAGTGCAAATAAATATAGTTTAAACTCATTACTTAAGTGCTGGGGAGATGAAGGAAAAAGCAACAGTCAGTTGAGGGTTAATCAAGGCAAGCTTCCTAGAGGGGGTGAGTTGTGAGAAGGGTTCCAAGATTCCATTTGGGTTAAGATGTCAACGAAATAGAAGAGACTGGAACAGATTCAGGCTCTTGGGGACATGAGTAGAAAGGAGACAAGGAGGAGGAGAAGCTGGAAATGGGGGGGGGGAGGGGAGGAAAAGGCAACATAATTGAAAGGAAGGGACAAAAACGAAACGTTGAGCCCAGGTCCTTAGCAGACTTGGTCCACCCCATAGCAATGGTGTTAAATTCATCATCATCAATAATTAATATTTGCTGAGCATCCACAATGTGCTAGGTGCTGACCCCAGTTCCCTTTTGGGTAGGAGCAACCCAGCTACACATTTGCTGGACACCCTTCCCCAGCAGTAGCTCAGCTCCTTCCCCCAAAGAAACCTCTTTCCTCTCTCTGCTCACCTTTGTGAACTTTAGCTAATACAAGACCAGCTCTTAGAAAGCACTGAGAGAGAGCTTTGCCAGGTTTAGAGTTGGCTGTTTCCACTCAAACACATACAATAGCAAAATGGAGCCCAAGAAAAACACAAGTGCTCAACCTAGGGAGAGCCCATCCCGGGTCCCTTCTTAGAAGCAGGCGATGTCTCCCCCAAATCTCACTATGAGCTTGGGGTCTGAGCAGGAAAGCCGTGGCCAGGGAGTCGGATTTTAGGTGTGGGGAGCACAGGCGGGTGCATTCACCCCCTCTTGCAGTCCCAGGCTTTCTTTTCTTCCCTGCAGTGAAAGAGTAGGAAGAAAGACAAACAGTGAAAGAGGGGCAGAAAGATGGTGAGCAAAGCAGCATCTGTTAGCATGAGAGAGGGAGCAACAGAGGAGAGGCTCTGAGAAAGGAGAGCAAGAAAAGAGGGAAAAGAGGAAGTGAAAAAAGGGGAGAAGAGGCACAGACATGAAAGACTCAGAAAAGGGGCAAAGGCAGAGAGACAAACAGGTTCTCATAAAGACAAAAAAAACCACAAATGTATCTTTCCTCAAATAAAATCCAAACTGAGAAATATATAATACATCTATTATATATGAGATGTCTATAATAGAGATTTGTATATGTATATTTATTATACATATATATGTATAATGGTGGTTTTATATGTGTGTGTCTATGTATGCATATATGTGCATATATATATATGTCGTGGGAATTTGCAGGAGTAGAGGTTTGTGGAGGGGGCTAGGAGCAGGAAAGAAAAGGAGTAAGGATCTGGGCGGGCACAAAAATAATAGCAAGAAGGGCCCAGGATCTCCCCGGGCAGGAGGACAAGGACAAGGATGAATTTCCAGATGCCCAGAGGGTGGAAGGGAGTTGTAGCCTTTTTCCTGGAGTTGTTTCTATTACCTAGTAATCTAGGAAGGGGACATCGCCAAGGTTTATCCTGGCCTCCCCCCTTTTACCTCCAAAGATGCTGCCCAGCAGAGCATAATGCCAAGAGAAAAAGAAAAGAGAGAAGGAAAGAGAAAAATTGGGGAGCTAGGGTTTGCTGTGTGGGTTTGAGTTTTGTTTTCCTTAAGGCAAAGAGAAGGAGTCAGCATGCAAAGGCAACTGCTGCATGCAGGGGGGACCACACAGACTCAGCCCCTTAGGAACAAGCAAAGCTCATAAGCAAATGCCTGAGCCTGCAAGCAGGGTGTGGGGGAGTTAGAAAAGGGGTAGTGGTGAAATGGAAAGGGGAAAAAAACCCTAGGGAACTAGAAAAGATGAAAGGGGTGAGAAAAAAGGATGAAGAAGCTAGGAAAGAGAGGAAAGGAGAAAAGAAGAAGGAGGGAAAATGAAAAAGAAAGGGAGTGAGACATAAGGGAGGCAGGAGGGGAAGGAAAAGGGGAGAGAGAAAGAAGCCTAATTTAATGGGGAAGGGGAGAGGGGAGAAAAGAGGGAGAAGGGAAGGGTGAGAGGAATAAAACCAGGAAAAGAAAGGAAAGAGGAGAGCAAAAGAGAGGACATTTCAAGAAGAGAGGAGGAGGAGGAAAAAGAATAGTGCCTGAGAGGAAGGAAATGAAGAGCTGGGGAGACAGGAGAGGCACAAAAGTGTGGGGGGGGGGGGGAAGAAGGATGGTAGGAGAGCAAGATGGAAGAGGCAAGGAGGCGAGCCAGGAGCCAGGGAGGGAGAAAACAAAGACTAGAAGAGAAGGGACTCCATGCATCCTCATCAACAACAGAGACAAAGCTAGAGAGACAGACCAAGAGAGAGAGAGCGAGACAGAGAGAGGAGAGACAAAGGCCGGATCTGAGGGTGTTCTCATCACCAAACTCTGAGCGTCCTGACTTGAACTCTCGCCCTTTGACCCCTCCCCTCCTATCCAGCTGCGCACAAGATCCGCGGGGAAAGAGAGAGAAGGTCCCCACTCAGAACTTTAGAGGGAAAAAAAAGTCTGACTACCGCCCTAAGGGCTGTCACAACAGATAAAACCTCATCCAGGCTTCGCTGTGTGAGCTCCTGCACACTAATGCACAGTAGAGCTAAAAATACCGGTGTGTGCAGAGAGGGAGAGGGAGCGAGGGAGGAAGGGAGGGAAAGAGAGGAGAGAGAGGGAGGGAGGGAGGGAGAATGAGAGGGACTGCTATTGCTGGGTTCTCAACTGATTGTAGCCTCGGTTTTCCAGAGATTCTTAATAATCCAGATGTGCAGCTGCAAAAGGGAAGCACTTCAGAGACTGCAAATAAATGGGCATAAAATCCCCATCACCACCCTCAAAATGGCAGTGGGGGGGGGGGGGGAGATAAGGGATGGGAGCTTTGTCTCCCTTGAGAAGTCTCAATGCTGAAAAGGGGTAGGAAGTGAGGAAAAAGGAGGGAAGGATAGGAGAGCAGAAGAGGGAGAGGGGAGAAAGAGAGAGCTAGAGACAGTCTTTGGGGGGACTGGGATGGAATACAATTCAGAGAACTAACTGTTCTTTAGGAGGGCCCTTGGACAAGAGGAAAAGGCATAGCATGTGTCTCTACTTCATTTCCCTCTGACAGATGGGCTATTTAGTTTAAGGCGTGGCCAGTCTAGGCTGTATTCCAGTGTTTGCGGCCATGATTACAGGACCAGTCCATCTAGTACCACCAAGTGCTGGTCAGAGATGTTAGGCATTCAAATCAGTGTTGATAGGGTGAGGGGAGGGGAAAGGGGAAAAGAAAAGAGCATAGGAGCTGAAAAGGTACCGTATAGAGAGGGAAAGAGTAAAAGTCTTTCCAACTAGCGTGTCAATTTCTTTAGGATAAGGATTGCATTATGTACTTCACTTATTAATTCATCCAACAAACATTTGTTACTGTATCTAGGTACTGAGCTAGACATTGAGAGAGATAACAAATTTGGGTAAAACAGGGTCCCTGACAGCATACAGTTTACAATCTAATGGGAAGAGACCAACACAGATAGCCTATAATACCCAATATTATACTTTGCAGTAGAGACTTACCAAAGTACTTAGTGAGGTGAAAGGATAGAAAGGTCACTTACCCACCAGGGAAATCAAGGAAGACTTCATGAAGGAGGTGATATTTGAGTTGTATTTACAGGATGGGGAGAAATTCAGTAGGCAAAGAGAGGGAAGAAAGATGTTTCAGTCATAGTGAATAGCTTGAGCAAAGAGAGGGAGCCAGGAAAACTCACCATGTTCCCAACACAGTGCTCCTGCACAGCTGAACACACAGTAAGTATACTCTCAACAAATATCAGTTGACTTGAATTAATGTATGAGAAGACAACTCCATGAGAAGAGGAGATAATCAAAAGATGGAGAAAAGATACAATGAGCACCTCCTTGAGCATCGTCCCTTTTAATGGTGATGCCATGGCTGGAAAATGCTTTGAGATCTTTATGCAGCCTCAGGATCAAATGAAGAGGAAAATCAGCAGGCTTTTGTTCCCCCATAGGAAGAGGAAGAGTATCTTGTTTGTTTGGGAGAATAATAATATGACTAAGATCTGGTATTTCTATAGATACATGTATTATTTGATCATCATAACAACCCCTCGAGGTGTTTTCATAAGGAAACTGAGGTAGAGGGGTAAAATGACTTACCCAGGGGCACACAGTAAGGATGTGAAATGAGAGGCAAGACTTAAAGCCAAGTCTTTTGGAATCCAACTCCAGTAATCTGCTATTCTAAAGAAGCCTGACTGAGTAAGTAGGGAACAGAATGGTGGCTATGGGTAAATCATTTCTTCCAACTAAGTACACAAAAGATAATCCATGATTGTCTGTGTAAGAAGCTTTGGCAATTAGCAGCAAAGGCAAAGGACTTCTTTCCTGTGAAAACCAACAGATTATGCGAGGCTCCTAGGCTTTTTCCCCATAAGATTTCACTGATAGGAACTATATGGAAATCAGAATTCTTATTTTGGCTTTGCCATTAACTCAGTTCAATAAGTGACTTCCCCTCTTTCTGGGCCTCAGTTTCCCCAAATGAGGAAGTTGGACTAAATAGCCCCTTAGGACCCTTCTAGTTCTAGAAATGCTATGTATATAATATTCCTCTTAAACATGTCTTTACTTAGTACCACCTTAGAGTTTCTTGGGAAAACCTTTGGTACTTGGATGAAATAATAGTGATCATTATTTATTTGTTGTCTGTGCTGGGTTATCTATAATGCCACCTAGAAGGGGGGAAAAAAAAACATGACCCCTGCCTCCAAGGGCCTTCAATTTCAAAACAAGGAGCAGTGAAAACCTGAGTATGGGTACAGGAGGCATTGTTTTTCTTTCTTTGGCCCGTAGGCTCCCTTCTGGGGTTAGTAGGCAGAAAGTCTGCCCTTGTGCCTCACAAGTTAATCATTCTGGCTGCTGAATCATTCGACCTGTCCTTGTCCAAAGTCACCATTGTGGGGTGTGATGCCCCTCAGAAAAGTATCCACCGTCACCCTGGCATCTCTTACTACCAGATAACACGAAAACTCTTCTCTAGTCTTCTGCTGGTTTCCCCTCTGGGACTGGAATCAAAGAATGTTAAGGCTGGAGAGGAACTAAGTAAGCGTTTAGTCCTCACCCCCTCATTTCCAAAGGAAGGAAGCTGAGGGCCACAGACACAAAGGGATTGGCTCCAGCTCCCAAACCAGGCGGGTGACAGAGCTTGGGCTAGACCCTAGTCCCCTTTCCATGTCATTATGCTGCCTTCCTGGTTCTACTGTGGCTGTCATTTAACTGCTTACACAGAAAAAAAAATTCCAGGCTTTTTCCACACACCCCTTCACTTCCTCCTCGTTCTCCATGATGTCTGAGCAGCATTTCTCTAAGAGGAAGCCTATTCAGTGTATCGTTTCTTAATCATCCTTCTACTCTTTCTAGTGCTCAGTTGTAACCTGACTTGGACAGCCTATGCTCCCATCTCACACCTCCAAGCAAAGGCAGTAGGGGAGAGAGAAAAGGAAGAGGAAAGAGACAGAGAAAGACAGGGAAAGAGGGAGAGAGATAGACAGAGAGAGAGAGAGAGAGAAGGAGGAGGAAGAGAAGGAGAAGGAAGAGGGGAAGGAGCATAAAAGGAGGCTTAGCCAGGAAAAAAAAATAGCAAGTTGAATTTAGATTCATGGCTTCTGTCCTTTCCCTAACTTTATTATCTAATTTAACAATACTTGTGGGTGGGGTGGGGGGGAGAACAACTCAACTTTTGGCACCAAGGGCATTCAGGGTCTAGTTGGCTGCAGCAGATCCCCTCACTACTGCCTATTTGACCCCATCTGTACCATTCTTTGCTTGGGTGTAGCCTCCCGGGCTCTAGGTTGTGATTGTTGTGGGAACGAAGGGAGGCAGGGAGGAACTCCTTCTAAGGCGTGGAAGAAAAGGAAGTGTTACTGTGCCAGTCTGAAAGAATCCAAGAAATCTAAAGTGGGAAGAGACTAGAGGTCAACTAGTGTCCTCTTGAACACCTTCAGTGACTGGAGGCTCATTGCTTTGGGAGGCAGCCATTCCAGCCCAGATAAAAAGCACACCAGAATCCATCTCCGCCAGCAAACACTGGATCAACAGCCCTGCCAGAGAGGCATAGCAGCCCAGGGCAACACCAGTTTCAACTCTGCTGACACTTAATTGAAAAACATTTTAGAGGAGGAGAGCAGAAGATTAAAGACAACAAAAAAAAAATCAGTCGAAGGCCAAAAAATGCCTGGAGAGTCCTTGGCACAAGACTAAGTCATATCATCTTGAGAATATTTGTAAAGGGCACTGGGAGGAGGACAACAAAGAGATATGAAATGGAACAGAGGCAGTGTGGCCTAGTAGAGAGAACACTAGACTAGGCAAGAGGCGTTGATTCAAGCATTTGTTAAGTACCTACTAATGGAAGTGCCTGGCACTGGGAATGTAAATGTAAAGACAAGAAGGAAAACAGTCCTTGCTATCCATTGATTCTGATAATGGGTGACGACACATGGACAGATAGCTACAAGTAAATATGTATATGTAGATACAAAACTACATATAAGTGTGCACATGTATACATAATTATCTGCTTACGTGTTGTTGCCATCAGTACATATATTTATATACATGAATATAAATAAAAAGATGGTATTTATATGTATGCATGTTGTTCTCCCAGTACAATGTGCATGAGTATATGTGATAATTTGAGTAGGGGGTACAGAACCCTTCGGATCTGACTTGAACTTACCATTCCACCATTTCCACCAGGCACCGTCTTCTTAATACTCGCATTCTCTTGGTGATGTTGTATGACTCTAACCATGATTTCAGAAGAATCAAAATGGTATTTTCTGTCCCTAGCATCTAGCATAGTGATTTGCACATAGTAAGAGCTTAATAGGGAAAACTAAGTGACTCAGTGGAAAGAGCACTGGAGTCAGGAAGATCAGAGTTCAAATTTGGCCTCTGACACTTACTAGTTAGGTGACCCTGGGCAAGTCACTTAACCCCTATTTGTCTCAGTTCCTCATCTGGAAAATGAAGACACACTGGATAAAGAAATAGTGAAGCACTCTAATGTCTTTGCCAAGAAAACACCATGGACAAGTCCATGGGTCACAAAGAATCAAACATGGCTGAACAACAACAACAAAGAGTTTAACAAATGTTTGCTGAATTTAATACACCCTTACCTTTTTCAGTATCTGTATAACATCCCATGTGGTGAGTTGGGCACTGTGTGACCTTGGGCAAGTCACTTCTTCCTTCTGGGTCTCAACTTCCTCACCTATAAAATGGAGGGACTGGATTCCAACTTCTTCATTTTACAGATGAAGAAGTTACTGATCCCTAGTGATCCCTTCCATCTCTAATAATCTGAACTTATATGAGATTTGGCAGGGGAAGAATAGGGACATCTCCACATTTAGAGTCTATTACCTCAGTAACCAATATGCTATGTAGGTGAGGAAGTTTCAATGCTCTTTAAGAAGGTAAAGTACAATTGAATTTAATAGTAATAATAATGATAATATATTTTATTATATATAATATATAATTAGATATCATATTATGTAAATAATATGATAATAAAACAATTTAAGTGCCTGCTACATACATAGTACATGGTAAGCACACAAAGACAAAACTGAAAAATAGTGCCTGCCCTCAAGGATTTTCTATTGTACTAGAGAGAACAGTTGGACCCGACCAAATGCATACATGGAGAGATTTTAAAGGCACTAAGGGTTCACTCGGAGATACTTGTTCACCAACCGTGCTGGCCAGTGTCATGGAGGAGGTCCTATCTGAAATCTAAATAGAAAAGAGATTCCCTCTCAGTGGTGCTTGTCTCCAGTGTTCCTGTTCTTACTTTGACTTTGGGCTTGATTTGCAATGGAATTCCAGAACACTGTAGAACTGGCTCAATTAGAGCTCTAGTCACTCAAAAAAGATCAGCCTAGCCACCCACACTGAATGAAGTGGATAAAAAATGCATTTAGCATGGATGATGACAGCTAGATGGGTAAACTGTTGAATTAGTCCATGGGTATGTATGTATGTATGTATATGTGTGTATGTATGTATACACATCTGTATGTATGCATATATGTATGCATGTGTCTACATCTATCTCTATATATGTATTTATAAATATACACACATATATTTATATCTATCTATATCTATACCTATCTCTCTCTCCAAAAATGTATATATATATATATCTTGGACTGACACTAAAAATGGACAATGAACTGGCCACAGAATTGAATAGTGGGAAGAGGACAGTAGGCCAGATCACATCTGAGAAATCAAGCAATGTTTCCAGAGTCCAAGCTCCTTCTGCCACAAATGCCCATTTCTTAACAACAATATTCTCTTAGTGATGATGTTATATATATGCAAATTATAAAGCAAAAGAATGCCATGATCTCAGAAGAATCCAAATTGCCATGCCTCTTTGGCAGGACCATCGATCCAGTGTTTGCTGGTTGAGATGGATTCTGGTGCACTTTTTATCTAGGCTGGAATGGCTGCCTCCCAGAATCAAACCTATTGCAATAGGTCAACGGGCAATGGAGAGATAGTGGTGAGTGGACAGTAGGCATGTTACCAACAGTGAGTTGGGTGGATGAAGTAACAATAAAAGACATCAAGGACAAATATCACCAGAAGAGGAGACGGGCTAGCCATGTAGCCAGACTGAGGGATGACAGATGGACAGCCCAAGGGCTGCAAAAAAAAAAAAAAAATTAAAGAACCATCGGAAAGCCTCCAGCATGTTGGAGGATTTGTGGAAAGACATGGGAAAAATTTTCACTGGATGACAAGCTGTGGATGGGTTGCAATCTGAAGAAGTGGGTGGAGGACCCACACAGGTGAGATGAGATCAGTCCAAGTATGTGAGGTTCTAATGATTAGGTCATCCTTCCTTATCTTGAGCTGAAATCTTCCTTCATGAAACTTCTGCCCCCTGGAGCCATAACAAATGAGAGAGAGTTAAGTCTCCTCAGTTATCCTGTCCCAAAGCCCACAGTGAATTTCATGAAAGGGATATGAACTAGAAGGGCTACATGTCTGTCTGATTGTCCCCCTACTTGGAAACTAGTTGAAATTATACACCAACCATTGATTTAATTAAGTTTTTCAGTGTGTGGCATAATTAGTAAGAAACACTATTGGAAAAAGATGGGAGGTCTCTTCAGTGCTTCTCACTATTAGAATTTGGCCCTTAGGCCAAGAAATATGGCAAATTCTAATACAGGGAATATAGAATGTAGGCAGCTCTAACCACATGACACTACTATGTAGACCTCTGTTTTTCTTCTATATGGAAAAGGGAAAATAATTATATTTGCAAAACAGAGAGAATGTATCATGTATATATTACCTATAATTATACTGATATAAACTACAGATAACATATCACACCAATCTAGCCCTATAATGTATGCGTTACATGATTAGAACATTGGGGCTCATCTCTGTGTTACAGAAATAGAATTATGATTTATATATATGTTCATTTCATATGACCAGAATTGTCTATGGCATATTAGCTATACCATCCTTTCCAGCCTCTTAGCCAAAATCGAATTACAGAATGGATAGTTACACAAACACTTGACCTCTGCCCAAAGGCTGAAAAACAATGTATAGCTTTGATACCTTCCGTAATTTCATTTCCATCACATAGAAGGAATATACCACATACAATTCTATTCTCGTGGCATATCTGACTGAAGTTTATTCCCTGAGGTCAGGGAGGCAGTGTGGACTAACAGTAGGTGCACTGGGAGTGAAGAGACCGTATTCTAGGGTTATTTCTACCACTAATAAAAATAATGATATCTTACAACGATGTGCCACTTTAAGATCCACAAAGAGCTTTTTTATAACCACCATGTGAAGTAAGGAGGATGAATGCTGTTATCCCAATTTCACAGCTAAGGAAAGTCAGGCCAGAGAAATTACATGATTTACTCATGGTCTCACAGCTAGGAAAGTGTTAAAGCCAGGATTTGAACTCAGATTTCCTGATGCCAAGTCCACCTCTAGGCCTCAACTCTCTTATCTGCAAAATGGATACATTGGATTAGCAAATGCCTCTTCTGTCTGCAACAGTCCATGTTTATTTTTGATATTCCATAACTCGTGATCTATGTTCTATCCTATCTATCCATGTGTGGAAGGAGGCAGAGGAAAAAGAAGTAGAAAGCTTGGGTAGGCCCAGAACATATTATGAATAGAAGGTTGAATGCTATAAAACTTCTGCCTATGTTTTCTGGCTCATTCCATAAAATACATTCCCTCTCTTCTGTTCCCATAAAGTCTGGTGGCCCTAAAGTAGTTACTTAAATAAGAAAATGCCAGTAGATCCAAGGCCCTTATAAACCAGCATCTTATCAGGCTAACAAAAATGGCAGCAACTTGAATTTGCCTCTTTAAGGGGCAATTCAACAAATGACATACATTTATTAAGCTCCTACTATGCACAAGGCTCTCCACTGGACACTAGGACATTATCCATAAAGAATTTGTATCTATCTGCTCTGTAAGAATATCATTACCATGCTAACATTTTATTTACAAAAGAGTAATGCAGTTTGTCACGTAGGACACTGGGTTCTATTCTTTCCCAGAGTTCTACTCTTCACAGAGCCTTTAGGGCATGAAATCCCTAAGGAACTACTGCTGGGCCTACAGGAGAAGGGATGCTGTGCCCACTCTCTTCTCCACTAAGAGGCCCCTCCACCCTGGACCTAGACATTTAGTCTGACTGAATTCAGACTTGAGGAACCTGACCTCTGAGAGTGGTTGGGCTCCATTTTCTCATACCCTTCGCCTCATTAAGCCCCATCCCAGTATCCTAGGGATAATTATTTAAAGTTTAGGCTTTGGCTCATGTCTAGGTCTTTCCAAAGTTGGTAGAGTAGAAAGTTACTCGATCCCCAATGTAAATCAGGTATGAGATAGGTATTTACTTCCTATTTACAAAAGAAATACTAATGAACACAAAAGACTTGTTATGTGTAGGGATAAGACAACTTAAAACAAGATTCAGTAACTTAGTTTATAACTAACTCATATTCTCTTAGGAAGCTGATACTTAAAACCCCACATCAAAATAGAAATGAGTTTACACAATTGCTGAGTAGTCATTCTTTATTTCTCCTCCATTCTGCCATTGTCCAAACAGCTTCCAGTACAGGTCTCCTGGTTAAAAGATCAGGGCTTGGGCTAATCCTCTTGATGGTGGTTGTCTTCTCCAAGAGTGCTAGAGTAATTTCTGGGGAATTTCTCCTTCTGCCATAAGTTAGCTCTTACCTGAAGGGATATAGGACCCTGGATCCTCTCAATCTCACATGGTTACCTCCAAGCCTGGGCACTTGAGACTAATGTTCAATCATCTACTCAGAAAAGGCAACACAACATAGCCAAGTCAGCCAGGGATTCATGTACAAGCTCACCTATTTGAGTCTATTCTCCATTTGAGAATAGCAGAGAAGAGAGTAGGGGAAGCAATAGTATAGCTCATCCCCCTCACTACTTGCAACATAGAAAAGTCAAAGGCAAAAGAGAGTCAACCATAAGCCACCTCTCATTTTAACTATGCAGCAGCATCCTCTCCCCTTCCACTATCAAGGACCAAGGCAGAGCCAAGGGACCACTCAGGACTTTCTACATCAAACCAAAATTCCAAGTCCATCCACCTCTGGGATGGTTAGAAGTAGCCAAGAAGTTCATCATTTTCTAAAGACCCCAAGTAGTAAGCCTTCATGTCTGTGGAGCCTCTAGAAGTTTCTAGGAGAGTTCAAGGTCCACCTTCCCTGAGATGGTTCCTCTTTGAAGGTACAACTCTTTGAGGCTCTGAGGGTCCCAGAGAGTTTGTTACTGCTAGCATATACTATTAGACTAGAAAGATTCTCTCTCAAATTCAATAACTATTCAATCCAACAAGCATTTGTTAAATGACTACTGCATATAAGGCCCAAGAGATACAAACACACAATGAAAAATAGTCCATACCCTTAATGAGCTTACTTGTAAACTTTTTTTCAACCACACCTATGATTTCATTGGGGTAGGAATCTGCCCACAAAGTTCTAGTCTTAGGGAGTTACTTGGAGGGCACTGAGAGATTAAACAATTTGTGCCAGGCAAGACTCTCATTAGGGGCTGATATTCAGATATATAAGGGGCAGAACTTAACCCAAAAGTCTTCCATTCTTGCCAAGGGTCTGATGCTGAAGCACACTCTCTATCTGCTAGGCCACACTGCCTTTTACAAGCTTCTCCCAAGGTTCTCCAAAAGTATCTGAAGAGCAGAGAGAGGCTTCCACAAGGAGGTGGGGCAGAAGAAACTGAGGGGGAGAGGAAGGGGAAGAGAAGGATCCAACTCAGGGAGTTTTTGCAGTAGTTTGGAGTGTCACGCTGGATCTATTGTCACCTAATTGGGATACAAAAATCAACAAGGTTGGGGGACATTTTGTGAGCCTGTCAATTTTTAAAACAAATATTGTCCATTCTTAGCTATTCATATTATTCTTTCTGTGGATTCTCCACAATCAGTTTTTAATCCCAAACTGGATCCTACTAAATTTCTCAACACCATTTAAAAACCAGTTCCCTCCCATTCCCCACCCCCTACCCCCAAGCTGGTGTGTATCTAGAAAATGCAAACTAATTTTAACAATAGCCTTACCAAGAAGGTAAATCTGTGCCCTTTCTTCCATTCCCCCCCCCCCATC
>CM053581.1:227008465-227055839 GCA_028627135.1 Pseudochirops cupreus
TGGGCTTCAATCTGAGAGTCTTGGAGCCTTTGCTGGGCCATCAGCTTCTCTCTTCACTTCCACTTACCTTATTTATGAGAACAGGGTGGGCTTGTCTTTCATTTCCCTAAAGATAATATCAAGTTGAGAGTTTCAATCCTGTCCCTCAGGCAAAGAGAAAGCACCAGTTTCTTTCATGGGAATTTTTACCCACAAAAGGGAAATTTTGCTTTATCAGTTTCATAAGGGTATCTAAAAGCCCCAGTCGACACTCCTGGTCCCCAGCTCCATGCACTTCAGTACAATGATAGAAGCTCCTTGAGGATAGCCACAGTGTTATTTTTGTCATTTTATCTCCAGCACCCAGCACAAGGAGAGCATAATAATGGAGAAGACACAAAGTTTTAAAAAGATGGTGCCCCTGCCCTCATAGAGCTTATAGTCTAGAAGGAGGATAGAGCATAAGCACAATTAATTACAATTTAAGTGTGTTAGAGAGATTAAAGACAAAGTGTGCCCGAGTTCCCAGAGGGAAGATCATTCATTCCTGATGGGGAGATTTCAGCAAAGGCATCACGGAAGAGGTGGTGATTGAGACAAACTCTATAGGATGGGTAGGAATACATAGCATGGCTTCATGCACCTGGTTGCTTAATGGGGAGCCCAAAATATCCTGCTGGGCAATAGGAAGAAACATATCCTCTTAAAATGTCGAATGGGGGTATTGGATTAGAAGATCTTGAAGGTTCCCTCACGCTCTAACTTTACATGCCTCTCTGAGGGAGCTTAGCACAGTGGAGAGAACACTGCTTACTAGTAGTCAGAAAGACCCGAGTTCAAATCCAGCCTCAGACATGCACTGGTTGTGTGATCTTGAACAGGTCACTTAATCCAGTTTACCCCATGTTGCTCATCTGTAAAATGAGCTGGAGAAGGAAATGACAAACCAAGAAAACCCCAAATGAGGTCACAGAGACTCATGATTGAAAAACATGAACTGAACAAAAGCTGAACAACAAAAATTGTAAGTCAGTACACTGAGAATGCCACCAGAAAAACGTCAGGCTCAGTCTTCAGTTTCTGCTTCAGTAAAATGACTCCATGTTGCTGCATCATCCTCACCTGGGGAACACTGCATTTGATTGTCTTAGAGACTCTGGCACCATATTTGTGATCCATTCCATTCATCTGGTGGTTTCTCAATGGAATCAGGATTTCCAAATAAAATGCTTACTCTTAAAGGTATTCACCTTGAGCTTGGCTGGGGGATAAGCAGGGGCTTGCTGAGGACAAGCCCGCCCAAGTGAGAAAGAGCCTTGAAGCCTAGGGCTGGGCCTTATGTGTGGAAAGATGATATCTTCCGTGGATGAAACAGTGGGCTCCCTCTTCCCCAGCTGCCTGGGAGATTTCTCTAACTTTAGCTTTCAGGTCCCTGAAGCATGTAATTATTCTTCATCTTTTGACCCAGCCCAGCTCAGCTCCAGTTTTCTGACTGTAAGTGGTCCAACCACATACTAAGAACCTCCCCTCTTTAACCCCCAGGGCTGTGTCTATACCACATGAACTGAGCTGTGGAAAAGTCTTCCCATTTACTTATTTTTGAGGCCCTATCCTCAAGGACCAACTCTCCAATGGATTGTGAATTCTGGATAATTTGTGCAGTTGAACAGACACTTGATGAAGGTAGGGGAGGAGGAAAATAAGACTTTCTGAGACAATGTGTCACTTCTGCTATACCTCAAACCCTTGCCCCATGCCATGCACAGCAACACCCCACTTGGCCTGAATTACAGTTTACAGCACATGGCTGAGAGGTAAGGAGGAAGCAAAAAAGGCTTCTGAGTATCCAAAATATCACAAAATCCACACACCGAAGATCAAATGCTTTACACAGAATAGAGTCCCTTGGGCCCTTACTTTTATTGGACATAATTCTAACAGGTTTCGTTAGTTGGTTTTCCAGTCCACAATCAGAAACCACAAATCAGAAGAGGGGAGTTAGTGTTTTTACAGAAAGGAACAGCAGAAACAGTAAGAAGTAACTCCTGACAACAAAGGCTGAGAAAGAAAAACTATAAAAAGCAGACATAAGAACTCAAGAATCCCAACAACCTAGGATTACTTAGCACAGTAAAAAATAGTTCTAAGTGTTTCAGTAGCCTTCTGAGGGGTGTCTGTGAGTGGGATTTAGTATTGAATAGCTCTAGTGATTTCCCTCTGTTTAGCATCCCAGCTGCTAATTCCCCAGGCATGCAGAGCAGTAGAAATGCAGATATTGGCTTGTGAAGAGCCATACAGAAATTATTCTACTCTGGAAGTTAGGGTTGTACCTGCCAAAGCCAAGGGAGGTAGAGGGAAGGTTGGGGGAGATCTGACTTATGTCAGGAAGAGGCACTATCATGAAAAGACTGAAAGGACATATGAAAATAACTTTCAAGTGTTTGGAAGGCTGGCTTGTAGAAAAGAACTTCTACTTGTTGTTGGGTCTTAGGAGGCAGAATTTCAGAAGACCTGGATTTGAATTCTGGCTTTGCCACTAATTCTGTAAGTCAGTCAATTTGCCTGTCTGACTTATTTCATCATCTGTAAAAAGAGAGTTGAACTAGCTAATCTTCAATAATTACAGCTGGCATTTATGGAGCACTTTTTGATTTGTAAAATGTTTTATGTGCATTATTTCATGTAGTCTTTAAAGCCCTGTCTGCCCCTATAAGGCAGCACAGCACAGTGAAAAGAGGTCTGGACTAAAGTTGGAGGAACTGGTTCAAGTTATTTCACT
This sequence comes from Pseudochirops cupreus, assembly GCA_028627135.1. Taxonomy (NCBI): domain Eukaryota; kingdom Metazoa; phylum Chordata; class Mammalia; order Diprotodontia; family Pseudocheiridae; genus Pseudochirops; species Pseudochirops cupreus. Next base: position 227,011,224 of record CM053581.1, read on the forward strand.
TGTTCTCTGTATGTCTTGGACACACAACCTCCCTGGGTCTCAGTCTCCTCCTCTGTAAAATGTGAGGGTTGAACGAGACAGTAGACTTGGCTTCAATATAAAGAAACATCTTCCTAACAATCAGCTGTCTGAAAGTGGAATGGGCTACTCTGTGAGAGACTGGCTTCCAAGTTATCAGTGATTTTCAAGAGAAGGCTGGATAACCACTTGTCACTGAAGTCATAGAAGGACTCTTTGTTCAGGTACAGGTTAGAAGAGACGACCTCTGAACTGCCTCCATGTTCTGAGATTCTGTAGGATATCCTGAGGTCCGTACCCTATCCTGCATTCTTTTCTAGTATCAGGAGAGAAAAACCCACTCCCCAGAGGTGCTTTCCTTTCTCAGACCTTTCTAACAGCTTTCTCATGCATGTATTCTGTTCTAATTATTGGTGAACATGCACTATTTCTCCCTGACTCATTTGTAAACTCCACTCCTATTTCTGTTGAAGCTACTAGCATCCTTCTAATCACCCGGGTTCACAACATTGGAATCATCTCTGACTCTCCACTCTTCCTCACACCCACTAGCCAATCACTTGTCAAATCTTATCATTTCTTCCTCCACAACATCTCTCACATCCATCCCACTCTCCATTCCCTATCTCAAACCCTCATCACCTCTTGCTTGGAGTACTACAATAGATTTCCAATTATTCTCTCTGTCCCCAGGCTCTCCCTTCTCCAATCCATAATCTATATAGTAACCAAATTTATATATTTTAAAAGCACAAGTCTGACCATGTGACTTAACTCAGAAAGATTCAGTGGTTCCCTATTGCCTTAGGATAAAATATAAACTTCTGTTTGATATGTAGGGTCCCTTCACAATCCGGTTCTAACCTTTATTTCCAGACTGATGCCACACAATTTTCCTCACCCACTCTATATTCTAGCAGGGGTGGGGAACCTGGAGTCTCAAGTTATCCAAGGGCCTCAGTTGAGGACCTAGAGGGCCACATGTAGCCTCGAGGCTGCAGGTTCCTCATCCCTGTATATAGTCAAATGGACCAATTTGCAGTTCTCCCTTTAACATTGCTGTCCTGCTTGATTGTCTTTACACTGACTGTTGCTATTCCTAGGATATTCTTCCTTCTTTCTCTTTCTTAGAATCCCTGGCTCCATTCAAGGTTTAAAGTAACACCTACTATATAAGGTCTCTCCTGATCTCCCCAATCCTTGTATATGGTGTTTCCCTCTGGTAAAATAGAAGTTCTTTGAAGGCAGAAACTACATTCATTTTTGTTTTTGTATCCCTGGGGCCTACCACATAATAGGCACTTAAAAAAGTGAAATGGGAGAATTAAAGGTACCATTCCTTGGTCATCATTGCATCCCACCAGCACCAATCATAGTGCTGTGCATAAATCAGATGCAATTAAATGCTTGTTGAATTTTTATTGAAAGATATTTTAGCCACAGCACTGAGGGCTGCTTCAAAATTTTGTTTGTTTCATGGGTTTGCAAAGACTGCAACACATTAAAAAACAAAGAACCATGGAGGAGAACCAGAATAAGATACCATCAAGGAAATACATGATTGAAAAAGAATGAGCTTCTCATGTGATGAGGCCAAAGGATAACCAAAGATGGCCTATTTGCCTCACTATTAAATAGATGATCCCCAGTAGATAAGACAGGCAATTTTTTAAAAAACACTTTTGGAATTTTTTATTCATTTATTTATTTTCTTGTTTATATCATTCATTTCCATGAGATTTTGAGTTACAAATTTTCTCCCCATATTTCTCCCACCCACCATCCCAAAACAGCCATCCCATTGTATAACCCCTCCCCAATCTGCTCTCTCTTATGTCTTCCCCCGTTGCCCCTCTGACTTTATGGTAGGGCAAGATGGATCTCCCTACCCCAGTGCCTGTATATCTTAATTCCTAGTTGCATGTAGTTAATAATAATTATATATATTTATATATATATATATATATATATATATATGTATGTATACATATATATTTTTTTAACATTTGATTATCGAACTTTAAATTCTTGGTTCTTTCCCTTCCTCCCTCGTCACCCACCCCCCTGGAGAGACAAGCAATTCAATATAGGCTGTACATGTATAGTTACATGGAACATTTCCACAATGGACATATTGTGAGAGACTGATTATATGTCCCTCCTTCCTATCCCGCCCCTCCCTTGTTCTATTTTCTACCCTGTCCCTGTCACTTTAAAGAAGTGTGTGCTTCCAGCAACCCTCCCCCCCCAACCTGCCCTCCCCTCCATCATCGCCCCTCTCATCCCCATCCCCCCTACTCTCCTGTGCGGCAAGATACCCAGTTTAGAGTTTGTCATTCCTTCCCTAAGCCAAGTTCAGTGAGAGTAAGGTTGACCCTTTCCCTTTTGCCTTCAAGACAGGCAATTTTCAAAGGAAAAAATTCAGACCACCAACAACCATATGAAAAAATGGCAGCAAAGGTCATGAAATGGACAGGAAGTTAGTTGCACTGGAAAGAGTATTGGACCTAGAGTCAGGAAACCTGAGTGGGGAGCCTGATTCTGCCACTTAAGTACCATGTGGCCTCGCAAATCAATTCATCTCTCTGATCTCAGTTTCCCCATCTGTAACATCTGCAGGGGCCACAGACAGTTCTAAGAACAACTAGTTTTAAATGATTTTAGATTCATTCTGAACTTGCAATGATCAAATGTGAAGTAGGAAGCATTATTATACTTTCAATTGAAATGTCTGGTATATGTTTTATAACATTGACACACCCTCAATCACTTTCACATTCATCTTGTAATCCTTGTCATAATTTCTAAGCTTTTAGATACTTATGTTTTAATTTTGTAAAGTAACATGATGGGAGGAATATAATTTGAGTTACTTTCAAATTTTTGTAACTTGGAAATAGACACCTAATTTGGTTTTATTATGGAACTGAGCAATACCTCACATCCATCAGATGTGAGGTATTGGCAAAGATGACAAAAAAAAAAAGAAAATTACAAATGTTGGAGAGGTGAGAGGGAAACAGGCACGTCAAAGCACTGTTGGTGAAGCTGTGATTGGGGCCATCCATTCTGAGAAGCCGCTTGGAACTATGTCCCCAAAGTCATTCACAACTGTGCGTGCCATTTGGCCCAGTGATGCCGCTTATGCACCTAAAGCCAGAGGTGTGGTGGTAAAAGTTTAACAACCAGCTCTCCAAGGGGAAAAGAAAATGTACACACTGAACATACTTTAAGTTTAATTTGCCTTATGAACATTTTCTCTATCTCTTTTTAAAGTATAAATAATCAACAAAACAACAAATCAAGCCCGAAGGGTAAAATAGCAAAAAAAAAGAAAAGAAAATGAAAAAGCAAAGAGGGCCATTGAGCTATTTTTTAATGCAAAGACAAGAAGAGAAGGAAGGTGAGAAAGAAGCACAGACAGAAAACCACAGGTCAAATATATGTTGGGGGTTTTTTTTAAATAAGCTATATATAATAGAGATTTATAGTTTTGTGTATGATCCTCTTTTTACTGTTTTCATCTTGAGGATGCAAATGCCCATTTTATTTTATGTTTAACTTGAGTGTAAAAATTAAAAGTTTTTTTTTTAAAGAAAACTAGGAAGGTCCTGAATGGGTTGAGTGGACTTTCTGCAGTGAAGCCAGGGGAGACCATAGACAAATGTTGGGCAGTTAGGTGGCATGGTAGATAGAGTACAGGGCATGGAATCAGGAAGACTCAACTTCCTCAGCTCAAATCTGGCCTCAGACACTTACTAGCCGTGTGACCCTGGGCAAGTCACTTAACCATGTTTGCCTCAGTTTCCTCATCTGCAAAATGAGCTAGAGAAGCAAATGACAAACCACTCCAGTATCTCTGCCAAAGAAAACCCCAAATGAGGCAAAGAAGAGTCAGACACAACTAAAATCGAACAAAGACAAGTATTACCTGAGGAGTAGCCACGGATGGATTGTAATCTATATCCTTTGATGGAATACTTTCATTGATGTGATCACGTATTTGAGTATTGGAGTGGTATCCCCTGAAAAATTACTTTATATTTACTAATTATGCATTTTATTTTTACCTTGGCATCATGGAAGTGAGTATCTACATGGATAGGCTCACAGATCCGTTTGAAATGGCTTTGTAAAATTAGAGATATACCTGTGGAATTCATAGAATTTTAGAGATGAAAGGAACCCGTTGGAGATCCCTTAGTCTGACCTCCTTCAGATTTTACAAATGGGAAAATAGAGAGCCTGAGAGATGAAGTGATTTGCAGGAGGTCACATGGTTTTTAAGCAGCAAAGCCAATATTCCTGCTCAGGTTTCTTGTTCCTTTCAGTAAAACTTACTGTCTCTCCAATTCATGACCTCCCAAGAATCAGTATAGGCTGAAAACGGGTTCAAGAAAGGCTTATATCAATTTGTGGATAATGAATTCCAAATACACTACATTGACATTAAGAAGGGCAACTCTTCACCTTCCCACAAACCATCCCTGGGTGCCACCACTGGAGATATGTGGGACTAAGGGAATACAATGACCTGTGAAGCTTTTGAAGTTCATGTTTACAAGTCAACAGAAGCTGTGACACTGGCTGATGGGAAATTGAGCACACCTCAAGCAATAGCACAGATGTCACAATAAGAGAATCCTCAGGGAAGATCATGCAAGGGGGAGTGAACATAAGGAAATGGTTTTCTACTACAGGAGCAAACGGGGGCGGGAGTGCCAAGCTGTGGGCTACATTTGACCATCAATGTACCTCTAGTTCCAGGGGCTTCCTGAGGGACCTAAGCAGTGGTATAAGTGGAAATGATTTACTCTAGGAATCCTGACCACATTACCACTAAATCAATTTTCCATTAGTGACCCCAGACGAATGTCCACCTGTGCATGCTTGAATATGGGGACAAATTCCCCAAAGTATGACATTCTAGTGCCATGGGCTTGTGGAGGGTCCTAGAGGCTCAGAGTATCAAACCTGAGAGAGATCATGCAGTCCACACCTGTCATTTAAGTGGATAGTGATGGTCCAAATTTCAATAGCACTTTACAATTTACAAAAGCACTTTCATCAAAATAACCCTGTGAGATAGGTGGTGTGAATATTAGGCTCCTCACTTCACAACAAGGAAACTGAAGTTTAAAGAAATTAAATGAATTGCCCGAGATGCCACAGTTGGAGACCAGCACTGCTGGGACTGGAACCCAGGTTATCTGACTCCAGGACCCACTGTTCTTCTCCACATCATTAACCAATAAGCAACTACTGAGTGCCAGGGCACTAGGCATACAAAGACCAAAATGAAACAGTTCCTGCCTTGAAAGAACTTACACTGATATGACACATCAGCGTATAAAGGCAAAGCAAGGCAATATCTGGAGGCCCTGGCAGCTAAGGGAATCAGGAAAACCCTCAGGTAGGAGGTGACATGTGGGCACTGCTTAGATGAAGGAGGCTAAAGAATCCAAAAGGCATCCAGAAGGAGAAAGTGCATGCCCAGAATTGGGGGGAAAGGTCGATAGGGAGAGGGATGGTTATGAACAAGGAATGGCAAGAAGGCCAATTGGTGTCAACATATAAGTAAGGAAGAGGAATAAGTTTTCTGGTCACCACTTGAGGATTTAAAACTCTTTTGTAGCTAGCAGTTTGAGAACATGGTGCTGCCCTCGTTCTTATCCATTGATCCCTTGAGATCATCCATTATTGTCCTTATCACTCGCTTGACACTTCAGTAAAATATTCTACATGAAGGTGAATCATCACTACAACTTGAAAAAAAACTTCTTGTGTAAGTGTTCAAACTGTAGGCTCATTGAGGACAAAAACTGTCTTATTTTTATACCCACTTCTCCCAGTAACATTTTGGGGTCGTTTATCTTTAAAAAACAAAAACAAAAAAACTATGTTACTAGAAGAATCTATAAAAGACATTAAATCATGTGTGTGTAGGTGATTTACATGTATATAGAGAAGACATAGAGTTGAACTTGAGTTTTAAGTCTTCCTTAGAGATCCATCAGTTTGGGATATTTCTATTTAACATTTCAATCCCAGTCTATTCCTTCTCTCTTTCATCCACCTAAAAGATTACAGATAAAGATATAGATATGTGCATTATTATATTTATATGTAAACATGTACACTTATGTAGGCATACATATATGTACATATACATGTGTGCAAACATATATATTTATAGTTCTACTTCTGGTTCAAATTGAGCTGTCCCTGCCCTTGCTCTTCCCCCCAACCTTTATTCTCAAAAGTGGCAGAGTTTATCTGATTTCCTTGTTCTTTCTCCCATTCAACACAAGATACACTCCTAAACAGTTACCCTGGCTGAGCATAATCTCCACTCTGGTCCCCAGCTTCTCCTGAATGGACTGCTCTCTTTCCTTAACCGTACCACCTCCTTCATGGACACGTCTCGGTTTTTATACAAAAGCAGAGTAATTCATTTTGCCACATCTGGCATCCCATGACATCTCTTACCTGCCCATTATCTCTGAATTATGAAATCCACTAATAAATTTGTACTTCTGCTACTTTCTTCCTCTGATGCCTCATTTTGACACGAAGATGACCATGGATTTTTAAAGGCTAAGCCAATGGAGCACAAGCTCTGTCAGGTCCTTTATGCTTTAGCACATGATTGATTTTTGTAAATGTATCATAAGATGTTCAAGAATATGTATATTCTTTAATATTACCATTCAAAAATAACCAAAGTTCTTTCCATTTTTTCCAACATTCTGTTCACCTTTATATTTTCCTTCTTATTTCTCTTTCTATAGATTTACCTACCTCTAAAAGAAGAATGTTAAACTCTCCTGCAATTATTGTTTTTTAATATTAATATCTTTCTATAATTTGGTTAGCTTTCTCTCTAACAGCTTCACCACTATGTTCTTTGTTGTATATATATGTATATATGTATGTATATATATTAATGATGGCTAGCATATCCTACTAAGATTGAAAGTCTTTGAATTGTTTTTACATGTAACTGGGGAAAATTTTTCAAATTAAATAATTTTTTAAAAAAAGACGGTCTTTGAATTTCGGACTGGCATTGAATTCTGTGCCTATCCTAACAATAAATGACATTTTTATGTGCTTAAAGGTTTAGAAAGCACTAAAAACTTTATCCTGTTTGAGTTCAAAATAATCCTATGAAGAACATAATATAAGTGTTATCTTTTACGTGAGAAAAGACTCTGAGACTCAGAGAAATTACACATCAAGTAAGTGTTGGAGGTTTCATTTGAACCCAGGTCTCTCCTGAGTCTAGGTCTAGTACTCTTTCCACTATATCACATTCCAGGACCAGCTTTGCTAAATGTATTGGGGCTCATCACCGGAAGGGTAACCGACCACCAGTTAATGAATTTTAGCAAGTCAAGAAGGCTTACAAAGGTATGGAGGTGTTACAATCTATGCTAGCCAACAGAGTACCTAAAATTATAAAATCGGAAAGTGAGGACCTACATGAACAAAATTACTGATCCTTGGAATATTGGAAGAAGAAAAATGCATAAAAACCACCATTAGCATAGCTACATACGCACACAAACTATATCATAACCACACTACAGAGGCACCCCCCCCCGCCCCCATTGCAGTGCAGTGTCCTTACATGTGGGAGGATGAAATTTATAACCAAGGGGCATATTGGGAGCATTTTGAAACCAATACCAAAGCTCTAAACAAACCTAATGTCTTTGGGGCTCATTTTCATCTTCTATAAAATGGGCTGGTGACAGCATTACTTCCCTGTAATTTGGACACAGCATTTGTTAAGTTCCTGACCAAAGAATGTTAAGTACTGAAGATGACAGTCATATGGGGCTGGATCCTAGGGAAAGAAGAAAATGCTCTCCTCTGGACGGTCAGAAAAGCTGCCCATCAGACAACCTCTCATTAAGATCTCTCATGACTTGGTAGAAAGAGTCTGGACTAGGAATTAGAGGATCTAGGTCCTAGTCCTGGCCCCATTCCTATCTAACCCTGTGACAGTGACCTTGGTCATCCCTCTACCTAACTGGGGCTCAATGTTCTCAAATGTAGAATGAGGGGCACTGGATTAAATGAATTTTAAATTTTCTCTAAGGTCCCTTTCAGCTCAAACATTCCATAATTTTAGAATAATCATAACTACTTTAGAAACATTGGGATCCCAGGCTCAATTTCATCTCCAGACCTTTAACAGACTCTGAATCTCTGAGGTGAAAAAGGTCCTTGGGAGTTTTTGAGTGCAACCTCCCATGCCATACAGTAATTTTCACTATACCAGACCTGACAAGTGGTGACCCAATTTCTCTAGCTTGAATATTCACAATGACTGGGGACTCACTACTTCACAAAGCTGCTGATTCTCTGTTAGCTAGAGAATAATGGTATGCCTGCTTGAATTTTAAAGGAATCCTAAGTACATCCGCTGCCCATCTGCCTACACTTAGAAACTCATCAGCTGCTTCACAGGTCCCTCCTTTAATGTGCTTAAGCCCTCCTAAAGATGATATATGTCACTTAAGGTATTCACAATATTTCTAACCTGAGTGTCATCAGCAGATATCACCATTACAGGCATGGCCCTACTCCCGGAACTTTAGTGAAAAAAATGGAGAGACCGCCCTCCAAATGATTGTGACATGCCTCCTTGACAAACCCCAGTCCTTCCTAGTGACACTTTGTCTGCCTGCTTTGTTACCCCTTTCTCTACCCCCAAGGGAAGTTAGGTACCTTTATGCAGCATCATAACCACATTTGGACAGTGCATCTATATAAGAAGGCCTGAGTCTTAGCTATCGCCTTCTTTTTCAGCTAGTTCTATCTGACTATATCCCCTAATATTTATGGGACTTTGTTAATAAAAGATTCCTACAGGTGACCCTGAGCATGTGGTCAATTAGAGAATTAGTAAATTGACCATCTACTCTGTCATAGCATATGAGGGGTATTGGGGAGGTCACCTATCTCCAGAAAGATCCCTTTCACCATTCTGTCATGGTGCCTGAAATTATGCCATTAACAAATCTATTGTCTTCTCCATACTCCTTCTCTTTTAAAACGTAGAAATAGGGAGATGGCTGAACAAATTGGGAGATATGAATATTCTAGATTATTACACCATAAGAAATGACAAACAGGTGGGGAGGCTAGGTGGCGCAGTGAGTAGAGCACTGGCCCTGGAGTCAGGAGGAGCTGAGTTCAAATATTGCCTCAGACACTTGACACACTTACTAGCCGTGTGACTTTGGGCAAGTCACTAAACCCTAATTACCCTCCAAAAAGCAAAAATAAAGAAAAAAAAGAAATGACAAACAGGAGAAATTTAGGGAAACATGGGAAGACCCATGATGTAGTAGGCAATGAAGATGCAAGACCAAAAGAACAATATACACAATGACTAGCATACTGTCAGTCAACAACAGTCAACAAGCATTTTTTTTGTCAATTACATGTAAACAAAAATTTTTTAACACTCAGTTTTTAAAAAATTTTGAGTTCCAGATTCTCTCCCTTACTTCATCATTCCTTGAGAAGGCAAACAAACAATTTGATTTAGGTAATACATATGCAGTCATGCAAAATATTCCCATATTAGTCAAAAACAAACATTTTTAAAGAACTTACTACAGGCCAGGCACTGCTCTGTAGAACAAAGAAAGGGGTGGAGGGGAAATAGTCATTGTCCTCAGGATGCTCCCAGTTGAATATAGGCAATAAAAACATTAAGAAGGATTTGAAATTTGATGAATCTAACAAACAATCCAGAACAGGTAAGAAAACCTACTTTCCCTCTTTCAGCAATGGGGTGGGAACTGCAGGGGTAGAATGTGGGGTACGCAATGGGACATGGTGGCTGTGGCTGTTGACCTTGCTTGAAAGCTTTCTTCTTTTGTTATACAAAAGGGTTTGATAGGAGTTTGTATTAGGGGGAAATAACTGTGGTGTGAAAACAAAAGGCAACAAACAAACCTTTTTTTAAGATGCAAAAGCACCTGTGAGGAATAATATTAATGGCTTTTACTTACTTCACTAATAACTTATTGTAGATTAGTTTATCATGTGTTTTGTTCCAGTTTATGATGAATAGGGAGAGGGAGAGTTAAGAGGAAAGAAACAGAAAGAAAGGAAGATGGCAGTTTTGCCTAAAATGAAATATAAAATTGCTCTGGGGCAGTCTCCCTGTAATGCCACTATGACTCTTAAGCCCATGGACTCGAAAATAAGCAGGACACAAATGACTGCCCTATGACCTCTTATAGCCAAGCCCCTTCCCTTGCAGGAGGCACTGTACACATTTATTCAAATGAGTTTAAATCACTACATCGTACTCCTTTTCTGGCAGAGGGTGTGTGAGCTAGGCATGTAGGGGTGGGGAGAAACCTTGGAAATCACTGAGTTCAAATCCCTCATTTGTAAAATGAGGAAACACATCTAGAGAAGTGAAGAAACTCATGTGGGATCACAGAATTAGTAAATATCAGGATAGTGGTGGAACCCCCATCCTTTCCCTACCAAACCACAATGACTTGCCCAGAGTCACAAAGTAAACGAATGACAGAACTGGGATTTAAATTCTGGTTCTCCCATTCCAATGTCAGTGCTTCCCCCCCCCCCCCCCCCCCCCCCCGCGCCCCCCTGCACCCCAGCTGCTCCTCTTTTTGTTAGATTTGTAGTGTGGTAGCTATAGAGACAAGTTAGGGAATTTGCTTGTTGAAGATACTTCTCCGGAAATTACTTAGAGTGAAAAAGGCAGCTGACTTGCTTTTCAACTGTAATGTTAATGGAATATGAAGATCTCCCCCTTCCATTAATAGGCCTATGTGACCACATGTCCCCTTTCCCCTTGGAACAGGAACCATGTTCCCAGATCTAAAGGTACACAGGTATTTCAGTCACGGATGCCTTGCTGCTTTCCCAGCTGTGATACATCCTGAGTCGTATAGAACCCATTGGGGAAGAAACTTGCCTAAGAAGGAGCTTGCTTAGGGGAAAACTTGCTTTCAGAGAGGCTTACTTATAGGAAGGCTTTCACATCTTTTGGTACTAAACTAATTAGGTGCTGAGTGCCTGATTGTGATGCCTTCTGGCTCTGAGCCTATTAGTTGAAAACTATATATACTAGGAGGTTGGTATTTTACTTTAGGGGTTCACTTATGAGAAGGACCTTTTGATTCCCTGGACAGGATTCTGAGTAATCATTTTGTAAGAGCTCCCCCCCCACCCCCAACTATTCTCCCAATCTGGTGGTGTTTGTAGGTGGTTATATTATTTTGTTCAGACAGTAGGAGCCCTGTCTGTTGAATCTCTGTCCTAATTTCTCTACTTGCATTTTCTACTTATCTATAAAGTAAGATTGTTGACCCCTTTAAAAGTTGTCTTTTCTTTAGCAAAGCAAATCAAAGAACCTGTGCTAGCAGGCCATCCTGGGTGTGCTAGGGTGCTTGCTATCACAGTGACTTTGGGTAGGTTTTTCTGAGCCTCAATTTCCTAGTTTGCAAAATGAAGGAAATGGGCTAGACAATCAGGAGAACTGTAGTGAACTAAATGTAAATAAATCAATTAACATAAATAAATGAATGAATGAATAAAATAAAATCAGGAGAACTGCTCCCAGCTCTGACTCTCTCTCCTTTCTACAATCTAGAACATCTTAAGTAAATCTGCATGAAATAAGGGATTGGACTAAGATCCACCTAGATTTAAAACTGTATGAATTTTTAAGGTCTCTTTCTCCTGCCCTCGTATTCATTGATCTCTATACTTGTTAAAAATCAATTTGTATTGATATCTTTTGTTTTTATACCTACAGTTCCCAGTGTATCCCTCTCTCGTCTGCCCAGAGCTACCCCTCAAAATAGAGAATAATAAAGATTTTTTTAAATCTGGCAAAATTACAAACACATCTAAAAAGTCTGGCATCATATGAAGTGTTCCATACCTGTAGTCACCCACTACCACCTCTACAAAGAAGACTGGGAGCTGCCTTTTAATGTCTCGTCTTTAGAGTCAATTGCTCCATAGGTAATGCAGTAGATAGAGTATAGGAATTAGAATCAGGAAGGTGGGGATAGGAACCCTGCCTCAGACACTTACCATCCAGGTGATCCTGGGCAAATCATATAACCTCTCTGTGCCTCGGTTTCCTCATTTGTAAAATGGAAGGTAATAATAGCACCCACCTCACAGCATTGTGATAAGAGTCGAATGAGTTATATGTAAATGCTTTGCAAACCTTAGAATATTACATAAATGCTAGCTATTTTTTTAAATGGAGAAAGCGCTGTATTTGTAGTCGGAGAATCTAGATTCGAGTCCTTTCTGAGTTTTACTTTGCTTCATTCTTTATTAAGATAATAGAGATGGTTGCACTGTTATCTCTTCTTCCTCACTCCACATCTCAAAATCTCTTGCTATTAATTCTCCATTTTCTCTTTACTCCAGTCTCTGATGAAGTAGGGGCCCTTCTCCTTCCCAAGGCAAACTCTCTACCAGTGATCAGTTGTCGGATCTGATGGCCTTTTCTCAGTCCTTATCCTTGAAACCACTCTCTCCCATCTCTCATAGCAGATTCCCCCTGAAATCATACTTTTGCTCTTTTTCATCTTTGTTTTCTCCCCATCTCCTAGTTCCTTCCCGGCTGCTTTCAAACAGACCCAGGTCTCCCCCATTCTTAAAAAAAAATAAAAAATAACCATTCACTTGAATCTAGCACCTTCCCAAGCTGTCACCCTTTCATTTCCTTCCTTTTATTGTAAACTTCTAGAAAAAAGCTGCCTCTATTTGTTGTGGCCACTTTTCTTTTCTCTCACTCTCAGTCCCTGGCAATCTGGCTTCTGTCTGACCACATCACTTACCTGAAGCCACTTTCTCTAAAGTTACCAACGATCTTTTAATTGTCAAACCTAATGGTCTTTTCTCAGTCCTCATCCTCTTGGCCCACTGCTGCATTGGACCACTCTCTCCTCATGGACATCCTTTCTGCTCTGGGTTTTTATAATCCCATTTGTTGTTGGTTCTCTTCTTCCCTATCTGACTTCTCCAGTCTCCTTTGCAAGATCATGGTCTGTCTCCCAAGACCTGACTGTGAGAACACCCCAAGGCTCTGTCCCAGTTCTTTTTCTCTGTGCTCTCCCTTGGTTATCTCATCAGACCCCAGGGGTTCTTAGAGATGAATGATGATGACACCCAGATCTGTATATCCAACCCCACTCTCTCCTTTGTACCAGTCCTGCATCATCATCTAGCTATTAGATATTTCCCACTGGACATCCCATAGGTATCTCAAACTCAACATGAGTAAAATGGAACTCATTTTCTTTCTCCCCAAACCCAACCTTCTTCCAAACTTCCCTATTTCTGACCAGGGTCCCACCATCCTTTCTGTCACCCAGATTTCCAACCTCAGCATCATCCTCGATTCCTCATTCTTGCTCACTCCTGCCCATATCCAACCCATTGCCAAGTTTTATTGATTTCACCTCCATAGCATCTCTCACAGCCATACCCTTGTCTCCACTCACGTGGCTACCTCCCTAGTTTAAGCACTCGTCATTTCTTATCTGTACTTTTGCAATAGCTTCCTAATTGATCTCATTGTCTCATCTCTTTCCTCTCCAAACCAACCTCAACACAACTGCCACATTGATTTTCCTAAAGCACAGATCTGGCCACTCCCCTGTTCAATAAGCTCTAGTGGCTCCCTATTGCTTCTAGGATCAGATACAGGTTCCTCTTTTTGGCATTTATAGCCTGGTATACCATGGCTCCTGCATACCTTTCCAGACTTTTCACACACTCTATATCACAGCCAAACTGACCTATTTGCTATTTTATACAGAAATCGATCTCCTTCTTTTGTTCCTTTGCCTTGGCTGTATCCCATCCCTAGAACTGAATTTCCTCATCTTTCTCCCTCTTAGAATTCCTACCTCTTTTCAAAGCTCAGATTGAGTATGACCTCATACCCTAAGGTCTTTCCTGATCTCCCAAGCTTAGTGCTCCCCAAATTCCTTTGTATTTCCCTTATATGAACTTTGTATTGATCTCCCAGTAGAATGTATATGTCTCCAGTAGAATGTAAGCTCCTTGAGAGCAGGAACTGTTTCATCTTTGTCCTCATATTAACAGTATCTAGCACTGCGCCTGGCACACGGTAGGTTCTTAATTAATGTTTATTTACTGCTTCACTTATTAGCTGTTTGAACTTGGGTAAATCACTTACCCTCTCTGCGACTCTGTGTCCTCATCTGGAAATGGAGGTAGTAATAACTCTTGCCTTCTTCCCAGCAACCTTTGCAGATCTCAAGGCAATGTAGAAAGGTACGTGGCTATTATGAGAAGATAATCCCTTCCTACCGCCCCAGTCATACCTCCTCTCCAGCCTTCTAATTCATGTCTCAGAGGAAATCTTCACAAACAATTCTTTGAATGCCTGCTGTCCATTAGCTGGCCCAAGGACCAGCACTCTAATCATCATGTTAATGAGCAGAAGTGCACTTATCCAGACTGGATGAAGCTTTACAAGACTTTCATGCTTAATGGCTGAAGCCTGCCGGGGGGGAAGAAGGATGGGTAGACTTTGCAGACTCACAGATCAGAGAAGAAGACTAAACTAATATAGAACAAGAAAGGGATAGCATCCTCAGAGGTAAGCAGACAACTCTAGGGTCACCCATGTAAAAAGTGGGATCTAAAACAATGACTCAGTTGAAAAACGAATATTGTTGATCCATGTTTTGTTCTAGGCTTTGGCTGGGCTACCCAAATGGGGGGAGGGCAGGAAAGATTGAGGGGACAGTCGAAGAGGAGAAGGAAATGAAAGCTTCAGGCCAAGGGAGGTCTGGCTGAATTCATAGCACTTATTGTCTATAGCTCTCATTTCACAATAAATCATGCCTTGTGACATCTCTTGTTTCATTCTCTTGTGTTATTATTTAACTCATGTATCAACATTTAACATTTCATGTATTTCTGCTCTGTCTCCCAAGAGAAACTGTAAACTCCTAGAGGGGAAGAACCATATCTTGGAATTCTCATTCCCACACATGCCTAGCAAGGGCTGTGCATACAGTAGGCACTTTAAAAATCTGCTGACTGATTCATTGCTGTCATCAGAAAGCTTTTATCAAACACTTGCATGGTGAGATGTCATAGGAAGAGTTACTCAGACCCAGCCCTGCCCTCTAAGAGCCTCCACAGGCCTCTGCCTCCACTTTTCCTATACCTCCTCCCTACACACGCTTTAATTTGGCTGACTCATCCTGGAGTGTTTGTGTGGGTGAACACCCCAGGTGTGATCTACCAAGAAGCTCCCTGTCAGCTCCTATCCCAGAAGAAAGAAGCTAGATCTGTGTAGCCTGTATTCGCTGGCTCTAAAGTTATATCCAAAGACTATCCAAGACCTGGAGATTCAAGAATTCCCATCTTCCAGCTATTTGGAGGTGTTACAAAGACTGAGGCCTGGAATGTATTTGATGACATTTTCTTTTAGTGACTTGACTGAACATATAGGTGATATCCTTAAATTTGAAGATGGTCCTAAGCTTGGAAGGGTGCCTCATAGGATGGTAATATCAAGGTCCAAAAAGATCTCAACAGGCTGGGGCAAAGGAGGAGGGAAAAGAGTTAAATCTGACGAGGTTAAATTTAATTGGGATAAATGTAAAGTCCTGAACTAAGGTTCAAAAAATCAACTACACAAATAGAAAGTTGAGAAAACCTAGCTTAATAACAGACCATGGAAAATGTCCTAGGGGTTTCAGTGGACCAAGAACTCAATATATGTCAACAATATAACATGTCAGTCAGAGAGAGACAGAGAGAGAGAGAGAGAGAGAGAGAAACATGGTAGCCTTAGGCTTCAATTTAAAGAAACATAGTTTCTATGGTGATAATAGTAGTATTCAATTAGTAGTAAGGAGATAATAGTAGTATTCAATTATTCTGTGCAGATCGAACACATCTGGAATATTGTATTCCATTCTGGGCACCTCGTTTTTAAGAGGGATATTGCTAAGCTAAACCATATCCAAGGGACAACAACCTGAGTGTAACTGTGTCATAGGGGGATGTGTTGTCTTGTCAACAGGAGGAAGAGTGAGGTGAAGGGGAGGAAAATGGAGAACATGATGATTTCGACTATCTCAGGTCTTTCACATGGAGAAACTCTTTGTGTTTCTAGAGAATAGAACCAAAGTTGGTGGGTATAAGAAGACAGATTTTTGACATATTATAAAAGAAGGACTTCCTAATTAGTATAATGATTGAAAAGTGGCATGGGTTCTTCTGAGTGTGCCATCAATCAATGCACTCAAACTACATCAAGGGTGATGTCAAAGGAATTCCTATATAGAGAAGCATTAAATGACCACCAAGGCTGCTTTCAACTTCAGACAGTTATTTTGTTGAGGATTTCTAAGGTCTCTTACCAAGCTCTAAACTCTATGATCCCATCTCAAAAATAACAACAATTATCAGTTATAGGGTCTTATTTAGACATTGTTTCAATATATACTTTTGGATCATTGATGTGTATACACACAGACTTGTTTATTAACATAAATAAGTAGTATCAAGGATTTTGTTTTGTAAATAATAATAATAACAATAATAGTAAGGAAAATCCCTGAAAACCCTGAAGAATAAAGTGTTACAAAGTATTGCATTTGAAATCTAGGATAAAAAATGCAAAAAATTCCACAGTAAGAGACACACATGCAATCCAATAGCCCAATTCTAACATTGTTACAAGGAATTTGGTAGAAAGAGCCAGAGGATTTGTTGTTTCTACACAGTTCATTCCCAGGTTTGTATATCTAGACCTAGACTCTTCTGATCTTCCAATCCCACATCACCAGCAACCTGCTGGACATCTGTACCTGGATGTCTCATAGGCCTCTCAACACAACACACTCAAAACAGAATTTGTTATCTCCCCTCCCCCCGCTCCCCACTTCATATTTTCCTATTTCTGTTGAGGGCCCCACCATTAGTCCAGTCATCTAGCTTCCCCTCCTCAGAAAAACTCAACTCTCACTCCTCTCTTCTCACAATCAGCTGCCAAAACGTATTGTTTCTACCTTCCAATATATCCCACATCTGTACTTCTCCCCACTTATCTGGCCATGTACTTCCTGCTAGGACTGTTATAATGGTCTTCCAACTGGCCTCCCTATATCTAGTCTCTCTTTTCTACAACCCATCCTCCAGAAAATCGAAAAATTAATATTCCTGAAGCACAGGTCTAAGCACATCACTCATCTGCTTAAGAAACTCCAACAACTCCCTATTGCCTCTAGCTTAAAATACAAATTCCTTAGCTTGGCAATTAAAACCCTTCACCGTCTGGCTCCAGCTTGCCTTTCCAGGCTTATTGCACCCTTTTTTCCTTTCATGCAGTCCATGTTCTAGCCAAATGGTCTGTTTGCTTTTTCTGAACTCAGCACTCCATTTCCCACTTTCATGCCTTTGCATAGGCAGTCCCCTCTGTCTGGAATGCACTCCCTACCCACTGCCACCTGTGTAGAATCACTAGCCTTCTCAAGGGCTCAACTCCTGAGTCATCTCCAGTAGGAAGCCTTTCCTGATCAACCCCCTTGCTTGTAAGTGCTTGCTCCCTTGTCCTCAAATAATGATATACATATTTAACTCTTCACATGTTGTATCCTTCCTCTCCCTCTCTCCCCACCAAGTAGACTGTTGACAAGGACTATTTTTCATTTTGTCTTTATACTCCTAGTATCTAGCCTAGTACCTTGCATGTAATGAGTAGATGCTTGTTGGACTGAATTAGACTGGGTGAAAGTCAAAAGACCTGGGTTCTAGTCCTGGTTCTGCCACTAATTAGCTTGATGATTTACTCCACCTCTCTTTATCAATAAAATCAATACTTATCCTAATAGTTATTATTAGGTATATTATATATATATATATATATATATATATATATATATATATATATATAATAGGTAGTATTTATATAGCTCTTCGAGGTTTCCCAAAGCACTTTATATATGTCAACTCCTTGCCCCTCACAACAACCTTTGTTGTTGTGCTACTATTTACCTAGTCACAGAGAAGCTGAGTAACTTGCCTAAGGTCACACAGCTAGAAATTATCTGAGGCAAAATTCAAACTCAGCTCTTCCTGACCTGTGCTCTACTGCTACACCACCTAGCTACCCAAATTTTCTATCAAAGTCCTCTTTTGATGTCTTATTGTGACAAGTAGGTGACCCAGGCTCTTAAAGGTTATTCCAACAAAGTATAAGTCCTGTGAGGCCCCACCAGGCTGCAAAGATCTTAAGTATGGTCCTAATTATGGCCTTTGTTTTCTAAAGACCAGCCTGACTAAATTTAGAGATCTTCCTCAGGTTGTCCATGGGGCAATTAATCCTTAGGCCACAGCACATTCTGAAGAGGATCTACCAGGTGGAAGAGGTTTCACAATCTGCAACCATTAAAAGAAATGCCCAGAATAATGAAACCATCAATTTTAGAAATACTGAAATTTTACCTATTCCAGAATTACAGTGAAGATCAAATAAAATAAGGGATTCAAAAACACTTTGGAAAGCTAAAAGTATAAGTGAAAAACTAAAGGGGTGAGGAACAAGGATTATTGTAGGAAGGTAGTATCTTGGTAAGGATATCGAGTCTAGGCTTCAGCATTTGGGCCTGGGAAAGAGAAATACAAAACAACACGTGGTCACATTCAGAGGTATACCAGAAGTCTGGCTTCCCTAACATTTTGGAAAAAGTGAGCAGCCTAAGTGGACCATCTTATACAATCTTACAGCTAGAAGGGACCTTCGGACAAAGGACATTGGGATTGGAAGAAGCCTTAAAGACCATTCAGTCCAGAATTATCAAAAAGAAACAGAGTCATTGAACCACAATAAGGATACCAGCAGTTACACATTGACTTAGAAAACCACCCATTAGCATTATCTATGTTCTATTATATTTTTATTTATTTTTAAAAATATTTCCCAGTTACATTTTATTCTGGTCCAGGCTGTATAATGGGATGTTGCCTCCATTGTTTGACACCTCTGATCTCATCTAAGCCCTTATTTTGCAAATGGGGACACTGAGGCCCAGGGATTTATAAAGACAGAGCAAGAACTAGAACCCAGATCTCCTGACTCCAACTCAGATGCTTATCCTCAAGGAAAATGATGTCACTCCAAGGAATAAGCCTTTTGTCCCTCATAAATATTCCCCTTCTACCTCCCCATACTCCAGAAGTGGTCTTTCATTTAGCACTTCAACATCAAACCATCAGCTTTTTGCATATCCTCCTCAACCTTCACTTCTGGGGAGCATAGTGAGATCCACCTGGAGGGCTGGAATCCACCAAAAAGTTTTTATTGAGCACCTAAGTATGGGGTACAAGACATAGCACAAAAAAGGGAAGCAGAGCTTGACTTCCAAACCCTGCTGCCTCCTTTCATTGTTGACAGGGTATAGATGTTAAAAACAGAACCTACCACCTCTGCTTGAGTCCCTCCCCACCCTCCCCCCACTCACCTAAAGGAGGTCTCTTCAGTGGCCACACTGGCTCATTTACCGTCTTCCAGAAAGACCTTGCATTTTCCTGTCTCCATACCTTTGCCTGAAGACTTATTTGATATCACCCACCTGCATGCATTCTAAGTCCCAGCCAAACTGGCTTATTAATGCTCTTCATACATGGCATTCCACCACCTACCTTCAGGCCTACACACTGGTTATCCCCAGGCCTGAATGTCATTCATCCTTGGAATCCTTAGCTTCACCCAAGGTTCACCTCAAGTGCTACCTTCTGTTCAAAGTTCATCCCAACCCCTGACAACCCCCATTTTGTTAGCTAGCCTTGCACTCCTCCTCCAAATTACTCTGTATACATTCCACATTCACGTGGCTCAGTAGATCTTATTTTTCCTCAGTAGAACATAAGCTCCTTGAGAACAGGGACCATTTCCCTTTCCATCTTTGTGTTCTCAGGACCTGCCTCTATGTTTTTTGAACTGAATTGCTGAATTAAAATGACCAATCTTCCTTCCTGGAATAACATCAATAATGAAAATGAAAATAATGAAAAAGTTGTCTGGAGCAGTGGAAGGAGACCTACCTAACCTCAGTCAGGAAGTCTCACCTCTAAAGCCTGCTGCCTGTGTGACCCTGGGCAAGTCACTTAAATGTCTCAGAATTCCAAGTAACTTTGTAAGTTTTTTTTAATTGTATTTTTTTCCAAGCCATGTAAAGATAATTTTTAACATTCATTTAAAAAATTCTTTGAGTTCCAAATTTTCTCCCTCCCTAAAGTGGTAAGCAATTTGGTATAGGTTATATATGTGCAATCATGTAAAACATATTTCCATATTTCCATAAGACTATAAATTGTAGAACAGTCGTTTATCTGCACTGGTAAAAAGAGTGTCCTCACCAGGGAGTTCTCCACACCGATGAAATCACAGATCCAGATTTAAAGAGAGATAGAGAGACAGACAGAATAACTACTCACATTTGTGTATTAGTGTAAGGCCTTCAGAATTACTCACTAAGGTACGTAGTGCAAAAATTATTGTCCCTATTTAACAGATAAAGAAACTGAGGCTCAGAGCAATTAAGAGGCTACTTGGGGATCTCACAAGCCCTAAGGATTAGAGCTGAGATTGAAAGGCAGATCTCTGCTGACTGGAAGCCTGGCATTCTTTGCTGCTACATCAGGCTGCTTTTGTAATGCTCTCAAACACCTGCCTACACCCTCCCTCCCTCTCCACATCAAGTCCCAAACCACCCAGCCACCAGCGCCCAGCTTCCATCTCTCTTCTTCACAGCAAAATCTTCCATGATTAGCTCTGACTACAATTATTTCCCCCTCCTTAAAACAGAATTCTGATTGTCTCTATCCCTCATTTGGCTACTTGCTACTTTACAATATCCCTTTCATTTTTCATTCTCCAGATCTTGTATTTTTTCCACAGCTCTTTGGATGTATCCTGTCTCCTCCACTAGACCCTGAGCCTCTTGAAGGCAGGGACTGTCATTCCTCTCTGTGTCATCCCCACCCCTCACTTCCCCATTGCCTACCTACCACAGTGTCCCACATGGGTTTTCTGTATTTACTGCCTTGATTTCTTACTTCAGAAGGAACTCTTCCAGCTACTGTTTTTGGTCATTAGAGTTAAGAGCAAATAGATGTTATCCTGAACCTCGTGAGGAAGGAGCATAACCCTTTAAAATGAAGGTGGTGTTTGCTTAAGTTAAGAAGTCGACCAGCCTGATCCTGATGCCTGGGGGACCCAGCACAATACAGGCATACCTTGTTCTGCTGCACTTTGCAGACATTGCATTTTTCACAAATTGAAGGTTTGTAACAATTCTTTGTCAAGTAACTTTAGTGGTGCCATTTTTTCAACATCACGTGCTCACATTGTATCTTTGCTTACATTCTGATAATTCGCACAGTATTTCAAACTTTTTCATTATTATTATATATATTATGGTGGTCTGTGATCAGTGATCTTTGATGTTGCTATTGTGGTTGTTTTGGGGTGCCACGAGCCATGCCCCTATCAGATGGCCAACTTAATCAATAAATGATATGTGTGTTCTGATATCTCCGCCAACCAGCCTTTCCCCATCTCTCTCCCATTTCTTGGGCTTGCCTATTGCCTGAGACACAACACTATTGAAATTAGGCAAATAATCCTACAATAGCCTCCCAGTGTTCAAATGAAAGGAAGAGTTAATTAATGTGGCGAACTTCATTACTGTCTTATTTTAAGAAATTACCCAGTCACCTCAACCTTCAGCAGCCACCATCATCAAAGAAAGACCCTCCACCAGCAAAAGGATCACAACTCACTGAAGGCTCAGATGATGGCTAGCATTTTTTTTAGCAATAAAGTACTTTTTAATTAAGTATATACATTGGTTTTTAGATATAGTACTATTGCACACTTAATAAACTATAGTATAATATAAACATAACTTTTTGTGCACTGGAAGACCAAAAAGTTTATGTGACTTGCTTTTGTACAGTGGTCTAGAACTGAATCTGCAATACCTCTGAGGTATGTCTGTACTAATAGTTGACACCTAGAGAGTATTTTGCATATATTATCTCACTTGAGGCTTATAACAGCCTTCAGACAGGTAGTGCAGAAGCTAAAGATGAAGCTTAGTGAGAGTAAATGGCCTGACTTTGGTTACACCTTTTCAGAGACAGGATTTGAACACAGGTCTGTCCTGATGCCAAGTCCAACATTCCATTATGTCTCCCCAGCTTACCGTAGAATACAAGCTTCTGGAGGGAGGAGACTTCCATTTTTGTTTTAGTGTCTCCAATAGCAAACACAGCGCCTTGCTCTGAATTGGCACAAACTGAGAGTACGCCTTCCAAAGGCAGAAGCTGTTTTTAGGGACTAGGAAGCTAGGAGGAACTACCCTACACCAAGGAGCATGGAAGGAGGTGCCAAGAACAGGAAAGACCAAGTGAGATAAGGAAGGAAGCTAAGAATGTCAGGGAACAAAAGAACAGGAGAAAAGGGGGGCTCTGCGGCACCTCTATGACCTTTGCCAGCCCACTCTCCTTTTCTGTAGAGGCTGCAGCTTCCCTGTTAGAAAGATAAGGGTGTTGGGTTAGGTCAGGGCTTTTAAACCTTTTTTCTGTCATGGGCCCCTTTGGTCTCTGGTGAGGCTTATGGACCCCTTCTCAGAATAATATTTGCCCACAAACATAATTGAAAGAAACACTAAATTTCACTTAGAAGTTAGCAAAAATAAGTATATTTTTCCCCTTCCAATTTCATTGACCCCATGAAATCTATCTGTGGATACCAAGTTAAGAATCTATGGACTAGACAATCTCTAAATTTCCTCCCAGTCCTAAGGTTTTATTGAGTTCTGTGAATTAAGATGACCAAAGAGCCAGTCTAAACATCATGGTTTCATTAGTCTACAGAGAATCTTCTTCAGGCCCCAACCCTTAGAGCTGATGGATGGAATCAAAAAATATCAGAGCTGAAAAGGCCCATAGAGGTCATACACAAGAGCTAATGGTATGCCAATGGCACATGGAAAGAGTATTCCTTTGTCACTCATTGCCTGAGAGTACAGTATTAGTTGGGGCCTGAACACTGGATCCAAGAAAAGTATCTGGCCTCTGCAGGATGTGGCCTCACCACTAACTGAAAGAAGGCCACCAAGTCTCACCCTTTGCAGGAAAAGTTTGGGTAAGAGAAACAGGGGCCTGGACAGGAAGATGATGCAAAAACCAAGGAGTTAGGGAAACTCATCATCATGTAAGGAGAGACTGGACAGATTCGAGAAGTAACAAGTACTGGTAAAGGTTTTGAAAGGAAAAATCTAGAAAGGGGAAAGGAATAGAAAACCCACCTGCTTATTGATCTGGCAATATGAAAGGGGTTTTTCTCCTGGCTCCCAAGCCAGAGACATGAATCTATTGGATAAAATCATGCTCTCCTGCTGCCCAGGCTTCAGCCTCTCCAGGCTGCTGTTAATTAGAGCAGCATTAGCAGGAAGGCAGCTGGGCAGCGGGGGAGGAGGAGCCGCACTACGGTCTCTGTAGCTGATAGACACCCGGTCCATTAGGGGCGTGCTGTTCCTGAAAGCTGGTGGCCAGTTTTTCCTAGCAGCTGGAGCCTTGCCTGGGTGTCTCCTCTTTGCTCCCTCCTCTGCACGCACAGGAACGCCGGCTTGCGTGCTCACACGTGCACATGTACATACACACACACACACACACACACACACACACACACACACAGAGCTGTCAAATAAGCTGAAACAACCCTGAAAGGAGGCAAGAAGTGAAAGTGAGCAACCTCTAGTGAAAGGAAGAGACATGCACAGACAGCTCTGATATTTATGTGGTTGCTACAGAACCAGGCAAAGCTCTCTCCACCCCCTGCTCTCTCCTCCCACTCAGCTCACTACCCAGGGAGCTGGGCATTTCCTCTTTCCCTGGCAGTTTTTGAGCATCCCTAGAAAGGTCAGGAAGATCCTGGCTCTCTGGCTTTGGAGACAAAGCTTTGCTTTGGACATCAGCTCTGGCTCTAAGTGGCAGAGGAAGGAACAGGGAGCTTTAGCGAGAACAGGCTTTCCCAGCTACAGACTGAGGCATCAGGCCTGATGGGTCCCTGGAGCCGAAGCACTTTACCCAGCCCCAGTCATATAAGAAATGCTCCACAAATATCCATTAGTTAAATTAGCCCCTACTCCTATGTGAAGTTGTGCTTATGGGTCTGAAATTTCAACCCCCCCACCCCCACCCCGGCCCCATGCTCTTCAGTCAAGGGCTGACCAGCTATGTGTGTTCTCACTAACCAACTCCAGATGCCCAGCATAACCCAAGGGTTATCTGAGAAGGAGAGTTTTCTGTCCTGTTACATTAATAATATTTCTTAAAAGCAGACTCCACCAAGGGAGGTCAGCTACATGACAATGGAAACTTTCAAATCCCCTCACCAAATGAGCAAGCTCGATATACTATTTACAACTGTTCTTCTAGGGAATATCCGTCACCCACCCACCCAGCCTGCCCCTTCCCCTTACCTTGCAGAAAGGGAAAATGAGGCATGGAGCCTCTTAATGAAGACAGACACTGGAATCATGAAGTTCTTTATTTTTTTCTTCTCAGAACTTAGCACAATGTCTAGTATATAATGAGCCCTTAATAAATTGTTGTTGATTGATTGAAAGCCTGTGGGAATTGGGGATCAAAAGATTTGGGTTCAAACACTGCCTCTGACGTTTAACAGCTGTGTGCCAATGGAAAAGGAATTTCCTTCTCCCTAAATCAGTTTTCACATCTGTAAAATGGGTCTAAGTATCAGCTAAAATAACATGAGGCTAAATAAACTCTATCTATCAATATTAATATTAAAATTAATATCTCACAGGATCATCAGGAAGCTCCAATGAGAAATTGTATTTAAAGCAGGGGCTCAAACTTTTTTTATGTGTCATAGGCCCCTCTGGCAGTCTAGTGAAGTGAAGCCTATGGTTCTCTTCTGAGAATAATATTTTTAATTGCATAAAATAATATACATAAGGCTACAAAGGAAACCAATTATATTGAAACATAATTATCAAAATATTCATGGACCTCAGGTTAAGAACCCCTGAAAATGTTTCAAAAACTTTAAAGCCCTGTGTTAACCTCAACTATTATTAGTGGCAACCCTAAACGTTTCACAAAGTAGAACTAAAGAGTTAGGAATCCATAGGATAGTGTCGGCCCCAGGTTTCACATGACAAACAGCACCCCCACCCCATTTCCCATCCCAGGTCTTTTCCTTAAAGAACCAGATTTTCAAGACACACCCCATCTGCTGTTTCCCTTACTGAATTGTGTGAATTGTTTTTACCCCTGCGGGTTAGAGCAACACAAAATGGAGACAAAAGAGTTTTATAAAGGGTCAACTCCTCAGTCCAAAAGAGCAACTTTGGGAGGATTTCCAGGGAATATCTCAGCTAAGATAAAGAAGAGGAAGAGGATGAGAAGAGGGAGAAGAAAGAAGAAAGAGGAAGACAAGAAAGAGGAAGAGAAGATGAAGATGATGATGATGATGATGATTTGATTTATAAAATATTAGTCAAGTGGGACACTAATTGTTTAACAAAATAAAGGCACTAGCAACGATAATGTTCACCTCATCTCTGGATTCTCCCTTTCACTGAAGATCTCAGTTCACTTAGCTGATGCAAACTAAATATCGGCAATACCCTAATGTGATTGAAGACAGTGCAAGCATTCATATCCCTATATGGCTTTCAAGCAAAGTCAAGGGGAAGGGTAAGCAGCTAGCCCAGCGTTTTAGAGTTGGGGGAAATAGCTTAGGGCTCCTAGCCATGAATTCAGTGCTTTATCTAATAGATTATGTCGTCTTTCCTTTCCTTTTCTTCCCTCCTTCCTTTCCTTCTTTTCTCTTCATTCCTTCTTTCCTTTTCTTTCTTTCTTTTCCTTCCTTCCTTTCCTTCCTTCTTTTTTCCTTCCTTCCTTCTTTTCCTTCCCTCCTTTCTCCCTTCTTTTCTTCCTTCCTTTCCTTCTTTTCTCTTCATTCCTTCTTTCCTTTCCTTCCTTTCCTTCTTTTTTCCTTCCTTCCTTCTTTTCCTTCCTTTCTTCCTTCCTCCCTCCCTTCTTTCCTGCCTTTCTTCCTTCCTTCCATTGCACATCAGTGGCAGATCAGGGACTAGAATCTGTGCCTCTTAACTCCCAGGGCAATACTCTTGTTACCACAATTAATACAAAGATTGAAGCTTCCTCAGTTGCCTTTCTGGTCCCTTCCAACTTTTTATCTGTGATCTTATGAGCCTATGGCTTCTTTTTCTTCTAGGGACCCTCTGCTTCCCCAGTATACCTGTTTGTTTTAATACTGAATGTTTCCCAGGGTTTCTGTTTTGGTTGCTGCCCACAATTAGATACCTATACCTGCCCACATTGATACCTATAAACACAACCAAGATAAACATTGGAGCACAGCAGTCACTGTTCTCTCAAACCTCCAAGGTGACCCCCAGACAACAACATTCTGAGCGTATCCTAGAAAATGGAGAGGGGTGGGAGTTTTTGCAGTCTCAGATGCCCCCTCATTGGCTTTAATTTTCTGGCTCAAATGACCTCTTAGACCCCTGAGCACAAGCAACTGCATTTACCAAGGTTTGCCTTCCTCCCACCCAGAGAAGCTCTCTGCACAGTGCATCCAGGCTCCCTTAGCTTCCCTGGATTCTGCTGCAAATCTGAGGGGCTCATTGAAACTTCCTTCTTATCTATCTGGCTGGAATTTCAGATTTGAAGCAAAATCTGGAACAAAATCCATTTGGGGGGAGGGGGTTGGAATTTGTTTACCTCCATTACCTAAAAGAAGAAAGAGACAAAGAACAAGCCAGGGCCCTCCTCCCTGCCCCCTACCACTCAGTTTTCATTCCTCTCATGAATCAGTGGTTAAGGGAATTTCATCTCAGGAAAACCATCCCATGAAACTGGGACAACTGTGAGGGTACTCTCCTAGGCCATCAAGCTTAATCTGAACCATTCAATTTCAAAAAACATTTATGGAGCAATTTCCATATGCAAACACTATGAGGAATATAAAGATAAATGTGATGTAGATGCTGCCCTCAAGAAGCTTGCAGTCTAGCAGGGATGGTAAGACATGTATGAAACCCCAATACAAGGTCTGATTTGAAAGTACAATAATAGATACAAAGCTCATTGGGAGTACAGATGAGGGATCACTCACTCGGAGAAAGGTCATATTGGGGATAGGAGTGAAGAAGGAAATCCCACCAAGTCTTGTAAAGGGAGTGGCATTTGAACTGGGCCTTGAAGGATGGGTTAGGAACTAAGAAGAGAGAGCTGGAAAAAGATGCTGCGTGAAAAAGCAGAGAGGCAGAAACCTTGGGTTGTTGGGGGTGGGGCTGGGAGAATGCTAGCTAGTACACACATACCCTTAATTGCCCACCCGTCTATACACAACATCGAATAAACTAAATCATACTGAGAGCCTTAAGGTAAACTATAGGATGTCACTTCAACAATTCTTTAACATCAGGCTCTGTCCCTAAGAAGTATTTCCCATATTTCATATGTCATAAACTGAGACGCTTACACAGAAAAAAAAAATTATGCCAGTGAACTTTTAGGTCAAGTTCAATGCACATTCAAATATGGAGCACAAGACCAGTTCCAGCCCCACTCGAGGTTGCAGAACCAAGTAGCCTGGCATTCACAGCTCTTAATGGTCACCCCTAGGCTGCCCCTGCAGATCCCCCGACTCCCAACTCATCCCTAGGACTCTGGGAAAGCTCCACTGGGCACAGGTATTTGAAGCAGCCTTGTTCTTGGAAGGATGGGGGTAATTATATGCACTGAGAGTGCCTGATTCCAACCCTCCCTGACCCCAGGCTTCAGAGCTCTCCTGATCGATCCCGAAGATGCTCTTTCATTTTCCTCAGGCATTTTGCTGACGGATGGAAAAATCAATGCCCCACAGAAGAGAGAGCTGGAGAGGGAGAAGGTGGAGAGACCAAGAGAGCGGGGGGGAGGGGGATGGATGGCAGCACGGAGGATGAGGAGAAGAGAAAAGGAGAGGAGAGGAAAGACCTAGAGAGTGAGGGTGGAGCAGAGGGTGTCTGCTCTTGCAACAGGCTCTCTTTGCATAACACCAGCCTGAGAAGAGAGCAAAATGTCTGGAGCTAGAGCCCTAAGTCTGTTAGTACACAAGGAGACTTAAGAGCAGGGGTCAACCTCCACACCCCACCATGAGCTGGGGCTCATTTCCAAGGGTGGAGTCATTAAGGCAGAGATTAGTGTAGATAGAAGGGACTTGAGAAATCACCTATGCAACCTTTTCATTTTACAGAAAAGGAAACTGAGGGTGGAGGACTCAGCTGTCAGCTGCAGGATGGATTAGAAAAGTGCCAGACTCTATCCTCCTTTCTCCAATGTCTGGCCTTATCCCCAGGGGAACCTCTCATCCGTGGGGCCATCTGTCTCTGGGATCTCTTCTGTCTACCAATAATCCATGGAGTCAAATTTACTCTTCACCGTCTCTGTTCTCTCTCTCTCTCTCTCTGTCTCTGTCTCTCTCTCCATCTCCCTTCCCTCTCTCTCTCTCTCTCTTCTCTCTCTCTCTCTTGCTCTCTCTTCTCTCTCTTTCTCTCTCTCTTCTCTCTCTTTCTCTCTTTCCTTTCTCTCTCTCCTCTCTCTCTTTTTCCATCTCCCTTCCCTCTCTCCTTCTCTCTTTCTTTCTCTGTGCCTCCTTTTCTTTCTCCATCTCTATTTCTGTCTCTGTCTCTGTTTCTCTCTGTCTCTTTTACTCTCTCTCTTTTTCTGTCTGTCTGTTTCTCTGTCTATATCTGTGTGTGTGTCTTCTCTGTGTGCCCCTCAACACCCTTTATCCCTCTCTGTAGCTCTCTCTCTATGTCTTTCTCCCTTCCTTCTCCCTCCTTCATTCCACGTGGTATAGTGAATAGGGCCCTGAATCTGAATCCTGCCTCAACTAGCTGTGTAACCCTAAGGAAGTCATTTCATCTCTCTGGGCCTTAGTTCTCTCATCTGTAAGATGAGAGAGTTGGACTCAATGACCTCTGAGGTCCCTCCCGGCTCTAAAGTCTATGATCCTGTGATCCACACAACAAATATCTTTGGAGCCCTAGACCCCAGAATGCAGAGGGTTTTAAAAAGTGTAAGTGAAAGCTCCCACCCTCAAGGAGCTTACAAATAGTTAAGACAAAACAAGTATATGAAAGACAATGATGTCAGGCAATAAATGGTCACTCACATCTGCCTCCTCTATGAGTTCAGATGAGAGCTCAATCACTGAGGCCATGGTAAGAGAACCTGGCTTCAATCCCTTTTTCTCCTACTTGTGAGACCCCAGACTAGGCCGTTACCTCTTCTAGTCTCAATGTCTTCATCAGGTTAAACAAAATGAACTTTAATGTCCCTTTTGGATCTAAATCCTGTGACCTCTGATCTCCAGAAAGGAAGATCAGAAGAGGCTTCATGGAGAAGACGGTATTTGGGTTGGGTGGTGGTGGGTTTTGTTGTTTCATTTTGTTTTTAGACTGAACCTCCGCATCTTGATCAAGCTGAAACTGAGTAGCTCACACCCCGACCCAACGCTGATCAGTATAGAGGCTTTAAACAGAATTAGTATAGAAGCTAAAAACAGCTGTTCAGTTTTTCCAAACTGGAACATTTCTCCTTCACCCCTCTTCAGGCAGCCTGGAAGTCCTCCACTCTCTGGGTGTTAATTGTATTAGTGCTGTGTAGTCATCCTATTGGCTTTTGCTCTGATACAGCTTGGGGCCCCCAGACTGGAGGGCGCAATCTACCTCAGCTTCCCCCAGCAACAGAGATTATAGGCCCTCCCATCAGGCTTTGGGGGTTGGGGTTTGTTTTTGTTGTTTTTTTTTTTTTTGCTTTAACTGGACCTTAGAGGATGCAGAAGATTTGCTATGTCAAGATTTGAGGTAGGACAGGATGAAATACTGTAATGTGGGTGAATGGTGTGAACAAAGGCAGAGAGGTGGGAAAGAATGATGTGTATTGGGGGTCAGGGAGACAGTAAGTAGATAGAGTGGTCAGAGCAAAAGTTTGGCACGTGGGAGCAATGGAAGATAAGGTTATAGTGGCGAGTGTTACCTCCAAATTGTGTAGGTAACGGAGTGACCGCCAGATTCTGAAATGTGCATCAGCTATTACTAAAGACAATAGAATCCACAAACTCTGCAGCTAAGCAACAAAAACTGCTTTCCTAGGCCCACACCACTATACGACACACCAGAATCCTAACGCATCACTCTGCCTGTGGTTTCAGACCCTGACAATTTTCATTCCTTCCCAAGGCCCTTTAGCTGTACCACACCTTTTTCCTACTTCAAGGTTCTGTATCTGATCTTTTTGTCTTTCTCCATAGTTTTCACAGCTTCTGTGGGACAGGGTTAATTCTTGAAGAATTAATTGTGTATTTGTTTATTTATAAGGATAAATGTGTCATCACCAGGGAGGCTAGGTCTTTCAGGATCAAAGTTGAGATACTAAGGTCCAGAGAGGTACAGTAATTGACCCAAGGTCACAACGTTAGGAAGTAGCATGAAGGGGATTTGAATCCAGGCCCTCTGACTCTAACTATCCAGTCCTCTTTTTGACTCTATCACCCTGATTCCTTCCCCAGATTACTTAACATCTCTCAGCATTAAGGTATCTAGGTCAGAAAGCAAAGATTTAACAAGTGCTGAAGGAGGCACTCTTGCTGACCCGTTTCCTTCGGGTGTTTTATTTTGCTTTAAAGAAAATAGAATTTGGCCAACACAGGAGAAAGACCAGCGTGCGCTCTCTCGCTCTCTCTCTCTCTCTCTCATTTTCTGTCTCTGTCTCTATCTTGTCTTTCTCTCTCTTCCCTTTCTCTCTTCCTTTTGCTCACTCTTTCCCTCTCCATTCTTCTCTCTCTCTTCTGCCCTGTCTCTTTGCCCTCTTCCTTTGTCCCTTTTCACTTCCTTTTTGTTTGTCCCTCTTTCCTCTGCCTTTCCTTCCACTTTCTTTTCCTCTTTCCCTTTCCCCTTCTCTCTTTACCTGTCCTCTTATCTTTCTTTCTCCCACTTCTCTCTTTTCTCTATCTCCCCCTCTCATTCACCCTAACCTTTTCCCTCTTCCTCTCCTTTTCCTATTTTCTTCTCTCTTACTATTACCTTCTCCATCATTCTTTCTTCCAGTAGACATATTCATGGCCAGGTCTGCTGGACTTGAACCAAAAACCATTTGCTTTGGAGGCAAAGTTTAGTGAGGCATGTTTGGGTTTTCCCATCCCCTATTTGCCCGATCCTATTAATAATTAACAGTACAGTAATGAGCATTGCTTTTAATAGAATCTGCTGCCATTGCTATATTACGCTGCCCGCCAAGGATTTCCCCCAAAAGGATTCACATTACACATCACTGCATCTGCTGTGATGGGGACATCTAGTTAGAAGGTTCACTGTCTCTGTCATACAACACCCTTCTCTCCTCCAGGCCCGAGCCCCACTGAGTCTTGCAGACTCACTCTCTTCCCACTGGCCCTTCCTGGCCACCCCAGCCTCCTGCTCCTGCTTCCCCTGCCTTGATCCAGTCCTGTTTCCCCCAAGGAAAAGTCTATGATAGCTCCTCTGAGTCTTGCATACATCACCAACAATATAACAGCTTGAATTTAAATGGGACTTTAAGGTTCATAAACCACTTTCCTCACAGTAACCCTATGATCAAGGTAGTGCGAGTATGTTAGGCCAATTCAAAAGGCATTTCTTAGGCATGAGCTAGATTCTGGATACTGAGGCTAGAAAGACAAAATAAAGAATAGTCCTTGCCTTCAAGGCAACAACAGGCCCAACAGACATTTCTTAAACATCTGCTATGTTCTCCAGCGGTTCTCAACCTGTGGGTCACAACCCTTTTGGGGGTCGAACAGGGTCGCCTAAGACCATCGGAAAACACATGTTTCCGATGGTCTTCCCATCTCCAGGTGGGTCCACCCACATGCAGTTATGCCCACATATGAGTATTAAGGGGTCGCAGCATTAGGAAGGTTGAGAACCACTGTCTAGATCAGCGGTTCTCAACCTGTGGGTTATGTTCAATTTGTAACAATGAAAATACATCCTGCATATCAGATATTTACATTACGATTTATAACAGTAGCAAAATTACAGTTATGAAGTAGCAACAAAAATAATTTTATGGTTGGGGGTCACCACAACATGAGGAACTGTATTAAAGTGTCACAGCATTAGGAAGGTTGAGAACCACTGGTCTAGACACTGAGGCTGGAAAGACAAAATAAAGGACAGCCCTTGCCTTACATTTTACTGATGGGATTTTAAGTAAACAAACAAGATTTTCCTGTGATCATTTAGAAGGAAAAGATCCCTAATAACCAGGGGACACAGAAAGGGCTTTCCATAAGATGTACGACAACTAAGAATTGAAAGAAATGAATGATTTTAAGAGGTGGCAGTGAAGACCAAGTACATTCCAGGCATAGAAGTTAAGTCTATGCAAAAACCCAAAGGAGCATGTTGAAATACTTAGAGTTCAAGGAACAGCAAGTTGACACATTTGGCTGAAATGTAGAGGGCATGAATAAATTAAACATCAAGCATTTTTAAAATTAAATTTTTTTTCATCTAACAAAAATTGATTTTCTCTATTTTCCCTCCTTCCCACATCTCCCCTGTCATTCCTACCCTCCATTGAAGAGAAAAAGAAATGTCTTGTAGCGAATATGCAGTCAAACAAAACAAATCCCTGCATTGGCCATGCCCCAAAAGTACGTGTTTCATTCTACACCCTGAGCTCGTGACCTCTCGGTCAGGAAGGAGGTAACAGGCTTTATCATCGGGTTTCTAGAGTCATGGTTGGTCATCTTGTTTATCACAGTCTTGAGTCTTTCAAGGTTGTTTGTCTTTACAGTATTTCAACAGATATTTATTAAGCATTACAATGGAAGAGGCATTGTGCTAGGCAGTAGGAATGAAGACAAAGTCAAAGTGAAATAGTCTCTGCCCTCAAAGATTTACATTCTATTGGGAAAAACAACACAACTGTAACAAGTATATCCCAAAAAAACACAAAACACAAAATAAACCCAAGATAATTTGGGGAGGGGGGAGGCAGATGTAGTTGGGAGACTGAAGAAAAGCTTCATGAAGAAGATAGCTCTTGAGTTGAGCTTAGAAGAAAATGGGCAATTCTAAGAGGCAGTGCTGAGGAGGCAGAGCATTCCAGGTAGGGGCACTGATGTTCCACCTCCTGCATTTGAGCGGCTGCCAATCTGGTTACATGAACAATAAAGGCACAAAGAACATACCAGACACTACTATTCAGATGAGGAAGATAAAGCAATTCAGGAAAGGGCTAACATGTCTAGAATGGATGGTCCCATCTGTTCTTGCCCTCAGTTTCTGTCTGGTAAAGTCTTTCCCTCCTTGTAAGCTCCAACTCAGAGGCTGCCTCTTCCAGGAAGCCATCCCTGATCTCCCCCATGTGATTGTGATCACTCCTTCCTCATATTTTCCAGTGCACTTGGTACTTTGCCCAGACCTATACTTTGCACTTAGATCATTCTCCTATATAACAGGACAAGTATACCCTTGACCTTTGACTCAAGCAGACTGCAAACTCCTAAGAGCAGGGCCAGGGTCATCTCTATCTTTGCATTCCTGGTGCCCAAAAGAGTCATTTGTACATGATACCTAACACATGTTTGTTGAATTGACAGGAGGAAGGATTATAGTGGGCTCTAGTTAATCAGAGAAGGCTTTGTGGTCATAGTCATAGGTACTGAGCTAGCCCTAAAAGAATGGTAAAGAGCTGGATCAGCCAAAAGTAGAGGGCAGGACATTCTATGGGTGGCAGGGAATAGAGGCAAGCATACAGCAAGGAGTTCAGCATGGAGGACAGAGAAGATATCAGCCTGGTTGGATAGTGCATATTGGAAAGCAGTAGGAAATAAGACTGGATAGGTTGAATGGAATGAAATTCTAGAAGGCCTTAAAAGTCAAAGTTTAGGGTTCATGCAGTAGTCAATGGGAATCATTGAAGATCTTTGAGCAGGAGAGAAATGACTGAAGCTGTGTTTTAGGAAATAAATCTGGCAGCAAATGCAGAATAGGCTGGAAAAAAGAAGAGGTAGGCAGAGTTGTTAGGATGCTACAGCAGTGATCTGGGAGAGAGATGGCTTTCATGAATTAAGCATACATTTTTCAAGTGCAGACTATGTACAGTGCATTGTGCTAAGTACTATGGGAAGTACAAAGATAAATAAGACAAACTGCCCTCAAAAAGCCTACAATTTAGTACGGGCAATAAGACGTATACCCAATTCAAATTATAATGCTAAGGGCTGAGACAAGAGAAGTAGAGGGGATGCAGAATACAGTACTATCTATCCTCAGTGACTTACTGTTGAGGAAGGGCACCAGACCTAACAAGAAGGTTATACAGGTCCCAGAGACCATGGCCTGATGGTAGATAACTGACATCTCAGGAGACTGTCTTCTAGTTTGGGGCCATCTGAGAGTGCCTGACCCTTGTGATCAAAACCTCCCGTGGTCCAGCTCCATCCTCCCCTTCTGGCTTTATCTTCTATTATTCTCCTTCCCATGGCCTGCCTTATAAGCAGTGGGCCTACTCTGCAAGGGCCATGTTTGTCCTGCCCCTTCTTATCTTCGTGTCTTGGCTCATGCTGATGCTTGGAATAGCCTCTCTCTGCCCCCGCTCTTACCTTCATCTCCATCTGTTCAAACTCCTCCCTTTCTTTAGGGCCCAACACAGCTGTTACCTCCTTGGAGTAGTCATAGGGCTCAATGGAAGGAGTGCTTGCTTTGGAGTCAGTATATCTGAGTTGGAATCTTGCTCTGCCACTTACTGTGTGACCCTGGGCAAGTCCCTTAATCTCTCTAAGCTTCTGTTTCCTCTATAAAAATGAGGGGGTTGAACTTTGTGGCTTCTCAGGCCCCTTCCAGCTCTAAAAACATGAGCCAACAGTCCTCATGAAGCTACCTCTGATCACCACCATTTCAGAGGTGAAAATATCTTTCTCTGTCCTCGGATGTCTCATGGCACTTTTCCTGGTTCTTCTTTGTATTTCATATATTGTATATTGTATATATAATACATACGTGTTATATATATATATATATATATATGTATATATGTACATACCTCTACCTATAGTCTGAAAAATACCACTTTTATCCTCATTAGATTGTAAGCTCCCTGAGGTCAAGAATGATGTCGCTTTTCATTTTGTATCCCTAACGCCCAGGGTAGCATTGCACATATGTAAATATCTGCCCAGTGGAATCGAACTGCCACAATACCTTAGACCAGACCCACGTCCCAGGAACGCACATCTGACGGTAGTGACTCTTCGTTCTAATGATAATAACTGTATTTACATATTGCTTTTAAGGTTTGCAAAGCATTGTTTTTACATTCTAATTTATTTTATTTTTTGCATTCTTTTCTTTTTAAATTTTGAGTTCCAAATTCTATCCCTCCCTCCCACACCCACAGAGAAGACAGGCAATGTGAGATCAATTATACATGTGAAATCATGTAAAACATATTTTCATATTAGCCATGTTTCAAAAAAACAGAAAAATAAAGTGAGAAAAATTCTACCTCATTTGCACCCAGAGTTCATCAGTCCTCTTGCTGGAGATGGCTAGCACTTTTTCATCATGAGTCCTTTGGAACTGCCTTGGATCATTAGATTGATCCGGGTAGCCAAGTCTTTCACAGTTGATCATCATTATGACATTGTGGTTACTGTGCACAAAGATCTCCATGTTCTTCTCACATCACTTTGCAGAGCACTTGCTCCACATATTAGCATGGTACAGTGGAAGGATGGCTGGATTTGGAGTCGGAGGACCTGCGTTTGAATGCTAACTCCTCCCCCTACCACTGGTGTAGCTTTTGGTAAGATATAGAACTTCCCTGAGGTCTCCGTCGTCTCATTGGTAAAATGAGGAGTTTGCTTTTGATGATGTCTGAATCTCTGATCTTTAATATCATCTTATCCTCAGAATAACCCTGTGCTGTTAGGATTACTCCCATTTTAGAGGTCAGGAAATCGAGACTTAGGTTAAATGACTTGCCCATGATCACATAGCTGTGTAGGTATAAAAGATGGGATTTGAACCCAGTTTTCTCCAGAATGCAAGACCAGAACTTTTTTCCACTAACCCACAATGCCTCTCCAAATTCTCATCTTGGTCCTTGAAAATGTCACCACCCTGACCTAAGACATGACCCCACTCCTTGCTTAAGTCTATTACCTTTTTCAAAACAATGCCCCCTTTTTTAATAGCACTTTATGACTACAAAATACTCCTCAGTATCATGAAACCAGAGAATTTATAAATTGAAATGGGCAAAGACATGAGTCTTTGATGAGTATCCATTGAGAAATGGATACCTAGTCCAACCTAAACCTTAAAGGAACCTCCTCTCTAATATACTCAACAAGTGGTCTCTAGCCTCTGTTTTAAGGCCTCCAAGGTAGGAGAATCTGCCACCTTCACATCCATAGAAGAAGTGACTTACCCAAAGTCACAGAGATAAGAAGCAACAGAAATGGAGCCTGAGTCAATATTACTGGTAATTCCCCTGGAGAAAATTCAATGGATACTGCCTTGTTTGTCAGGGTAAGCCATTTAGCTCTAGGTGAGCACCTTCTCAAGGACAGAGACATTAGTCAGCCGTGTGATGAAGTAAAAAGAGAGCGGATTTGGAGTCAAAGAACCTTGGCTTGAATCATGGCTTTGACACTTACCATCTGCATGGTTGAGGGTAAGTCACTTTAATTCTCTTGGTCTGGGTTACCTCACTGATAATATTAAGCTATCGGAATAGCCAGAGGGGTCTGTTGTTGTTGCTGCTCATCCTTTATTCTTGAAGAGGACCAATGGCATCAGGAGGGCTATGCCTTGGCTAGCAAGTGAATTGGATTTAAATGAAGCCGAGCTGTGCAAAGTTATCACCCTCACTCCCTCCTCCACAGTCATCGGAGTCCAGCGGCAAGACATAGGTCAAGATGATTGGTTATGGCCCCCGGATGCAGTGGGAGACCCTGGTCTTTTTAAGCAAAGGTCTTTTCCAGGTCTGTTTTTTCTGAGGCAATGACTATTCAGTAATTAAAGGCTAGGTAAGAATTGAGGCAAAAGATGGCCTAGTTTGCCAGTTGTTACCTGGGCCACATACACATGCAAAACTCTACAATGCAAATTAAAACATAAAGGGAAATGTTTTTTCAAAAAAAATACATAAAATATAATATAATATAGACGATGGTAATTTGTGGGTTTTTAAGTCAATGTGGTGGCACAGTAGATAGAGCACCAGGCCTGGAGTTAGGAAGACTTATCTTCCAGAGTTCAAATCTGAACTCAGATACATACTAACTGTGTGATGATGGGCAAGTCACTAAACCCTGTTTGCCTCAGTTTCCTCATGTGTCAAATGAGCTGGAGAAGGAATGGCAAACCACTCTAGTATCTTTGTAAGAAAATCCCAAATAGGGTCACAAAGAGTCAGACACAACAGAAAAATGACTGAACAACAGCCAAACACTGTTCCATACTTCCTAGATAATTTACAAGTCTGAAGGAAGAAGACTAAAGGGACTTTTTCTAGCTTAATATTAAAAAAAAAAACAAAACCTGGGCATAGATCTGGAAAGGACCTCAGAGGTGAACTAGTGCATTTACATGCTTCAGTTGCCATCTCTTTCTACTCCTACAGCCCTCTTCTCTCATTGGTGAGGTCTTCCCAGAACCTTCATTTTGAGGAAAAGTCCAAACCAGTCGTTCTTCATTCTCCTCATAAAAGAGGAGATTTGTTCTTGGTTGCCCCAAGGGTTGGAACTGGACCCAATGAACAGATGAACTCTACATGGAGGTGTATTTCTCCCTCTGCCTCTGCATCCCCCTTCTTTTATTTTGACTCAACATAAGAAATTCCTCCCCATCCTCTCCATCAGAACTACCTAGTAATGAGGTGAGCTGCCTCAGGATTCAGTGACCTCCCATTCTGGAAAGCCTTCAAGTTGGACATCCCTCTCTGAGATGGGAGCCCATGAGGAGTAGGGAGAACAAAGACTAGATGGCTTTTGAGGGCCTTTCCAGATGAGATTCTATGACTCTCAGGTCTGTCCTCCATGATCAGGGAAGAAGGCAAACATAACTAGGAGAATCCAATAGTGCATGTGCCTTGATGTAGACCTCTCTGTGCTACAGTTAAAATTGCATTGGATGTCAGAGTCAGGCAAGTTACTAGATCTCTCCGAGCTTCAACCTCCCTATATGTAAAATGGGAATAACAGATTTAGAACTGGAAGAGACCTCAATAGTCAAGTCCAACCTCATCATTTTTTAGATGAGGAAACTAAGGTCCAGAAAGATGATGTAACTTATTCATGATCACATGGGTAGTAAGTAGCAGAGCTAAGATTGCTATACAGCCCTCCAGCCTCAAACCTAGCCCTCTCTACTGTACCAAAACTTGCACTGCCTAGTCCACAGGATTGCTAGATCAAATAAGAAGGTATACCAAAAGCACTTCGTACACTTCAAAGTGCTATAAAACAGCAAGATGTCATATGTTATATGTTATTGCTTCTACCTCTACCTCTCCTCAACCTCAACCCATCTTTCCCCTGTAGGAAGTATACTACTAAATTAGGAAGTCTGGAGGGAGCTCAAAAGTATTTATCAAGGTGAACATTTATCAAGGAACTATGTCCCAGGCAAATGCTAAGCTCTGGTGATGCAAATACAAGAAAAAAAGAGACCCAATACCTACCTTTAAGGAGCTGACATTCTGATGGGGGAAGACAACACGTAAACACATTAAAGGGACCTGAAATGAGGTGAAAAGAACTGTAAGAGAGAAGATTGGAGGACGGCCAGCCTGGGTCCTTCCTGGAAATGGAGATTCTGGGAGGAATTCACCAGTGGGAGAAGAAGGCCATAGATGCAAACCAGGAAAGCTGTTGAAATAGAGTGGCAAAATGCCTGGCACATAGTAGGCACTTAATAGCTAGATTCTAAATGAAAGAATTGCAAGTTCTGAACATTTAGTTCATTCCAGCATGGAGGTGGGAAGCTAGTCCTACTTCAGGTCTTTATTACCGTCTTTCTAACTTACTGGGGCAACACAGAACAAATCTTTTTCCCTCTCCTATGTGAGAGCCCTCCAAGTATTTAAAGGTTTATTACATCCTTTCACTCGAGCTAGAGGTGACAGTAATGGCTATACCAGACAATCTCAAACTTTGGCAAATCCTCCCACCTCCCCTCCTTTCCCACCCTACATTCCAGCCTTGATGCCACCACTAAGCTAATCTTTTTAGTAGATGTGATCAAGTCATAACTCAGCTCAAAAAATCTGCTCTCACTCCCTAGCACCAGAATTAAGTTCAGACTCTTTTGCCTGGCACGCAAGGACCTCCACAAAGTAGTGATGCCCCCACTGTCCCAGCCCTAGCTGGGAAGACTCCTTTCCTCTAACTCTACACTCCAGGCAATGTCATCCAAACATTCTCTGTGTTTTCCCACAACAAGGTCTTTGATCCTATTGCTCTCAAAACTTGGAATGTCCTCCCTCCCCACCTTCTGACCTTTAAAATCCTACTCAAAGGCCACCTTCTCTGAAACTCCCTCTTCCAATAGCAACCATCTCCTACTCTACAATGCAGCTTTTTAATGCATTGGCCACCTGACAATCCAGGAGAAGTCCCATGATATACTAGAATATGTGTTGAATTTGGAGCCAGAGGATCTGGGAGTCAATTTCCAATTCTGCCACCTTGGGCAAACCATGTAATGTGTCTTAGTCTTAGCTTCCTTATTTCAAATAAAAGGGTTAGAGATGAAAGCTAAGACCTCTTCTCACTTTATACCTATGCTCTTATTATACTGGGTGTCCCAAAAGTCTCACTGCCATTTTAAAGTTTACACATAAAACTTAAATAGTATAAATGTAAACATACATATGTGGGACAGCCAAGAGGTACAATGGCTAGAATGCCAGCCCTAGAGTCAGAAGGACCTGAGTTCAAATTCAGACTCAATCACTTGCTAGCTGTGTGACCCTGTACAAGTCACTTAACCCTGTTTGCCTCAGTTTCCTCATCTGTAATATGAGCTGGAGAAGAAAATGGCAAACTGCTCCAGTATCTTTGCAAAGAAAATCCCAAATGGGGTCATGAAAAGTTGGACACGACTGAAAATGACTGAACAACAATGTATACATACATATTATATATACATACTTTTTAAAAGATATTTTGGTGGTTTATAAAAGTCCTGATCTTTGGAAAAAATGCAAATGAAGTTACCTCTGAGATTTTTAGGCTCCTCCTTGTTCAATGTCACTATGCTTTTAATTTGTCTCCCTCTTTGGAATCTAGTAGGCACTCTATTAAGTATTTTCTTATCCATTTCTTTGCAGGGTCAACACAAGCCCTAGCCTGTCTGGGTTGAATGCTAGTCCAGGCTCCCAGGATTCAAGTCAAAGAAGATTCAGGTATTTCAAATGGCTACTAGTCTCAGTCCCTTTTCTCCCAGTGTTGGTCCCCTGACTATCCCCAGCAGTCTTTCTACCTCTCAAAATTTCTCCTCTAAGTTTTGGGTCTTCCTGAAATAAACTTGCCTGCTTTAACCTCCCTGAGAGTTTTTACAGCCATAGCCTCTTGGGAATGTTAACTCGCAATTGATCAGAATATCATACATTAATCATTACTGATTTCTTATCCTCCTGCTAGACTCTAAGGGGCATGAAGGCAGAGACAGTGCCAATTTCTGCCAGTGCCTTGTACAGTGCTCTGAACATTGTACCATAGATGCTTAATAAGTGTTTGTTGAAATTAAATGGCTTGAATAAAATTAAATCAAATTAGGCACTTTAATTCTTCTAGGTCCATAGGGTTTTTAAAAAATTTTTTTGTGTCACGGACCCTTTTGTCAGTCTGACGAAGCCTATAGATTCCTTCTCAGATTAATACTTTCAAATGCATAAAATAAAATATATAGGATTTCTAAGAAAACCAATTTTATTGAAATACAATTATCAAAATGCATTTAAAAACAAGTTCACAGACCCTGGGTTAAGATCTAGGAACGCCTCTGCTGTCTTTTGAGAGGCAGCCAAGGTTGTTCTTCCAGGACAAGGGAGCTGATGGATGCCTCATGTGCCCAGATCCAGAATTAGACACTATGAAATCCATAGCCTTGTGTTTGGGAGATCTATCCCCACCAGTCCTAGGGGTCAGTAGCAAGACTGTGATATGGTTCACCTGCCTCCTAAAACAGAACACAGCAGGCACTGAGTACAAGCCTCCAGGGCAGGGGTAGAATAGAAGAGGGGACTAAGAAAGGGGGAGGGGGAGAGAACAAACAAAGTTGTAGTGTATGCCAGGAGACTCTGGGGGAAGAGTGCAGACAGAAGTGTGAGCTCAGGGCCCCCCCGGGGAGCTCCCAGACAGGGCTGGGGAGTGTGTGAGCTGGAGGCTTCCCGAGGGGAAGAAAGCAGGTGGTGAAGGAAAGTTCTCAGGAGGAACCTGAGGGAGGAAGCACAGAATCAGTGCGACGCGTCTATGGCAATAACAAGAACAACACCAACAATAGTAACAAGCATTTATAGAGCACTTTGAGGTTTGAAAAGTGCTTTACATGGGTTATCTCATCTCATCCTCACAACAGCCCTGAAGTACAGGTGCCATGAACGTTCTCACTGACAAATGAGGAAACTGGGCTGAAATAGGTGAAATGATGTACCCAGGGTCACACAGCTACCAAGTTAACGAGGCAGGATTTGAAATCAGGTCTTCCTGACTCAAAGGACGGTGCTCTACATGTGGTAACACCTGACAGGGTCCCCAGTCTGAGAGTCAGAGTCTATACCCCTATAACACAGCA
Source organism: Pseudochirops cupreus (assembly GCA_028627135.1). Taxonomy (NCBI): domain Eukaryota; kingdom Metazoa; phylum Chordata; class Mammalia; order Diprotodontia; family Pseudocheiridae; genus Pseudochirops; species Pseudochirops cupreus. The sequence goes on from CM053581.1 coordinate 227,053,226, forward strand.
CACACAGGTAAGCTTGCCTTGCTTAAGACACCATGCAGCAGAGGGCACAGGGGATGGGATGCTGGGCCTGGAGTCCAGAAGATCTGAGTTCAAATTCAGCTTCAGTCACTTAGTAGTTGTGTTACCCTGGATGAGCCACTTAACCTCTGCCCCTCAGTTTCCCCAACCATGAAATGGAGATAAAAATAGCACCTACTTAGAAGGAATGTTATGAGCATTAAATGAAATAATATTTGTAAAGCACGTTGGCTGGTACCTGTCACATAACAGGTGCCACATAAATGCTTATTCTCTTCCACCATTCCCTTTCCCATCTGTCCTGGAAAAAAAATATAGGCTTTTAGTCTCCAAATCTGCAAGTGTATTACATTCTCCTAGCTGGTGAACGCCCAGTGGCCTGGGCCTAGGTTGCTGGTATGAGGAAGGTGGGGGAGTGTAACCATGCTTTACTAGTCAGCATGCAGATGGTCAGCATCAGAGACCTTGTCCAGCATGGAGATGGACATCAGTCAGTCTGTTCTCCCTTCCTATAGAGCCATCACATCTGGAGACCTCTGCTTACCCATGTTGGCAGCTGACTCCAAATTATAATCTGAAGTCTCAGGAGCTTAACATCTCATCATTACTTCGAAAAAACCATGATTTCAGCAGTGTGGGTACTGGCCCAACAGAGATCACAACCCCTCTAGTGCCTTTTCTGAGATGCCAAGATTCAAAAAATTTATTCCTTAGTGGCTACCCCTAAGGTAACGAGCCTCTCTGCACTTTTGATAGGCTCTTAAAAGACAGATGAAGCATAGGACCTGCCAGAGCTTATACTGAATCAGCACAGCTTCCAAAAACCCAGGGTCAAATCTGGGACCTGGAGAGGAGATGAGGAAATGCAGCTCCTGACTTGGTACAGAAGTAGGGCCTGTCAGTGTGCAGCATTGCAGGGGCCGCCAGACTGGGTAGTGTGCTCGTTGATTTTCCTTCACTGTTTTTTTCTTTATTACAAAGGAACTCTCACTGGAGGGTCAAGGGAGAGGCTGGCCAGAAATAGCAAAAGACACAACAGAAGGAAGGGAGGGAAGAAGAAGAAGCCAAGAAGGAGGAAGAAATTGGGGAAGAGGAGTGAGGAGGAAGAAGAGAAGAGAGAGGAAAAGGAGGAGGAAGAAGGGGAGGAAGAAGAAGAGGAGGAGGAGGAAAAGAAGAAACCAGAGAATCATGGGCTATTAGAAAAGCACATGAAGGGAGAAAGAACCTTCATGCTGGAGCTAAGTGGTTTCTTCTACCTTTCTTTTCTCCCTTCCTAGAATCCATTCTCTCCTCAGCCTCATGGTGTTTCTCACTTCCTTCAAGCCTCAGCTCAAACACTACCTTCTTGGTGATACCTTTCCTGATTCCCTTTGCCCCCCACCAATAGCTGGTGAATCTCCTTCCCTAATACCTAGTCTTTATTTTATATGTATTCTGAATATACTTATTCCATATATATGTGCATATATATACACATATATACTAACACATACACATTGTCTCTGCCAATAAAGCATAAGCTCCTTGAGATCGAGGACCATTTTCATTTTGTCCTTACACACCCGTTGCCTCGCACAATGGCTGGCATATAATAAACACTTAGCAAATGTCTGATTGATTCCTGGTTCCAGCCTCATAGTGAAGCACAGCAGAAGAAAACTGAGGTATAAGCTGAGGCCAAGTTTCTACTTTGGCAACAATTTTAGCTTCATTAAATACCCTTTTGCCTCTTTTTCTCCTTTCTGATTTACATACATATAGACAGACAGACACATAAGCAACACACAGATACAGAGCATCTACCATGGTGCAAAGCACCAGCAGCAGCACCCTCCCTTTAGAGAATGGAGCTGTCCACCTATCTCCATTCCAGTGGTGCTCTCTCCCCAGAGCTGCAGAATTTAACAATCCTTTGAGGGGAGGGCGCTTGGATCTGCTTACCTCCTTCAAGCCTGGAACTCTCATTTTGTCCAGGAGGTGTGTGGAGTGCACCCCTGTCCCTTCTAGCCCTCTTTTCTTTCATCATCCAACAGTTCTTGGTCTGTTCTAGACAAATCTAAGAACCATTTGGGCCTTGGAATCCTAGAATTATTGGATGCAGAGAATATTCAGAATTCTAGAACTACTGGAAGACTTCTGGAAGCATTTTATGTACAGTGCTGAAGTCCCTCTATATCAAAAGTTGCCAAGGCTCCATAGTGATCACACTCAAGTCAATTAATAAGCATTTATTAAGTACCTACTATGTGCTAGGTTGATGAGTATACAAAGACAACAAAGGTAATATAGTCCTTGCCCTTTAGGAGCTTACATTCTATTGGAAGAAGGGAACCTCTCACGTGTATAAGTAAATACAAAGTCATTTCTCACTCCAACCTGGTTTTACCTTCAGTCTTTCTGAATCCAGGAAGTAGCCAGAGAAATTTCTACAACCCTGTGTTTGTGTTTTTCCATTTGAGTGTCTGTGGTGGATATGCCCCGTCAGTGTGTGTGTGTGAGAGAGACAGAGACAGAGACAGAAAGAGAGAGAGAGGGAGAGAGAGAGAGAGAGAGAGAGAGAGAGAGAGAGAGAGAGAGAGAGAGAGAGAGAGAGAGA
>CM053581.1:227056339-227080576 GCA_028627135.1 Pseudochirops cupreus
GAAAGGAGAGAGATTGCAGCTACACAGTCAGAAAGCCAAGTGGAATCCCCATGCTCCCCACCTCTGAGGGGCTTCTAAAAAGGAAAACAGCAAAAGGGAGGGAAAAATAAATGTGGTGGGGGAGAACTGGGAGGAGGGAGAGAAACTTGTGAAAATAAATATTTATATATTGAGAGTTTTTAAATCCTTTTTGCATTTCTGTAATAAATTATTCATCTGTGTATCTCACTCTCTCCCTCCTATCTGCTTAGGGAGCTACAAAGGGGATTTTTCCCCCCTTTTTCTTCCTCCTCCTCTTTCCCATCCTAACAACATATTGCCGGGGATGGGGAGAGAGAGAAGAGTCGTCTCTGCTGCTGCCCCTAAGGTTAAAATAGCTTAGGGTTGGTTTGGGTTTGGATTTTTTTTCCCCTTTAAATAGGAATAATAAAATGAGTAAGTGAGAAGAGGATTAAAAAAACAACAACAACACACGTCCTTGGAAGTCTGGCACCACCAACCGGGACAGAGTAAATCTTCCTCTAGAGGAATCTGGGAAACTCTGGGGTTAGAGAGAAGATTCTGAAGACACAGAGGCCCCTAAGGCAGCTCCAAACATAGCCAAGAGAGTACCCAGTACAGGAGTATGCATCCCACGGGTGCTCAGTCTAACATCTGATCGTGGCAATGCTCTGTCTGTGCTGGCTGCTAGGAGAGAGGAGGTTTGGGTCTGGGGAAGCTCTGTGCCCTTAAGCTGCTCATCTAGTGGCCAGTCTTCTTCTTCTGGCTGGCTTCTGCTGATTGATCAGGGCCGTATACCAGATCTGATGAGAAGCAACATGGTATAGTAGGTAGAGAGTTGGCCCTGAAGTCAAGAAGATCTGGGTTAAGATCTCACCTCTGACCCATTCTGGCCACTTGACCCTGGGCAGGACTTTACATTACATTTACAACTGTGTGACTCTGAACAAGTCACTTAATTTAGTCCCCCTAGATAACTCCTGAAGACTGAGTCGAAGAGAAAGTGCTGAGCTGGAGTTTACTTATCTGGAAGAGTCCTCTATACCAAGGAAACCACAGGTCAGGTCCCTATGCCTAGACATCTCACAAAGTTGGGAGGAACCGCAAGTGTTTTACACAGCAGAATGAGTAAGGATCCAGAGATCTAGATAAACTGGAAGGGCACACTGAAACCCACCAGCTTAAATTGCATTGGGAAAAATGTCAAGTCCTGCACTTAGGTTCCAAAACTCAACTGTACCAGAAGATGGAGAGACTCACCTTGACATCAATTCTCATAGAGAAAAATGTAATAGAGTTAGTGGACTGCAAGCTCAATATTAGTGCAGGGTGATATAGCACCAAAAAGAAAAAAAGTTAATGAAATCTAAGGTTGGGTTAATAGAAATATAATGTTCAAACTGAGGGAGGTAAAAATCCTTCTATGGTCTAGTCTGGTCAGACCATATCTGAAGTCTGATCGGTTCTAGCAGCCTTAAAAGGAAATTACCAAGCTATAACATGTCTAGCTAGGTGGTAGAGTAGATAGAGCCCTGACTGGGCCTAGAATCAGGAAGATCTGAGTTCAAATGTGGCCTCGGATACTTCCTAGCGGTGTGACCCTGGGCAAGTCACTTAAACCTGTTTGCTTCAGTTTCCTCATCTGTAAATGAACTAGAAAAGAAAATGGCAAACCACGGCAGTATCTTTCCCAAGAAAACCCCCAAAGGGTCATAAAGAGTCAGATACGACTGAGACGACTCAACAACAACAACAATGACATATCTGGAGAAAGATCGGGAGGGTGAAGAATAGGACCCATGGGTGTTAATGTGGACCAGAAATAGGATAAAGGGGTGAAACATGTAAGAGGAAAATCTCAGGAAAAACTTTCTAACAGGTAGAATTAGGAATGCCATTGGTTCTTTCCTTAGATAGCAATAGTAATAATGATAGTTAGCACACACACACACACACACACACACACACACACGTCAGTCGTTGTGCTAAGCACTTTGCAATTGTTGTCCCATTTGACCCTCACAACAACCCTGGGAGGTAGGTGCTATTATTATCCTAATTTATAGGTTGAGGAAACTGAGGCAGGCAGAGGTTGCCCTGGGACATACAACTAGAAAGTGTCTCAGGCTAGATTTGAACCCAGGTCTTCAGGTCCAGTGCTCCATCCCCTGTACCACCAAGCAAGCTCCCTATCACTGGAAATTTTTAAGATGATATCGGGCAACCATTTGCCACAGATGCCATAGAAAAGATTTTTGAGTAGGACTTTAATGAGGCAACCTCTAAATCCCCTTCTACCTTTAAATTCTATAACTTCTCACTGATTCTGAGTCCCAGGAGAAGTTTCATGCCCAATGTAAGTACATGTGAGGACATTAAGTATTGTAGTCAATTCAGGGAATAGACGTTTTTGGACTCCGAAAGATTGGGAAGGGCCCTATCAGGAATCCCACAAGACATAGGATGTAATGGATAATTGTTGACATCTGACGTTAAAATTAGAAGGGCAACAGCTAACTGGGGAAAAAAAAATTTTGCAGCAAATTTCCTGAAGAGGGTCTGATAGCAAAAATATATATTTTTTAAAAAATAATTCTAGTTATACCACAATAGGAGTCGTTGTCCAATAGAAAATGGTCAGAGGCTACAAACAATTCTCAGAAAAAGAAATTTGAGTCATCAACAGTCATTTTAAAATACCCCAAATCCCTAATAAGAGAAATGCAAATTAAAACAACTCCGAGGTTCCACCTCACACCCATCAACTGGCAAACGACAAAAAAAAAAAATTGTTGTAGGGGCCATGGAAGGACAGGCAGACTAACACATGCTGAAGAAGCCATGAATTGGTCTAGTCATTCTGAAAGGCAGTTTGGAAATGCATCCAAAAGGTCACTAAATTGTACCTACCCTTTGAACCAACAGTACCACTCACTCATAGTCATATCACAAAGATATCAAAGAAGTAGGAAGGACTCGTATGCATGGAAATATTTATAGCAGTACTTTTGTTGTGGCGAAGAATTAAAAACTTAGGGGGTGCCCATTGACTAAAGAATGGCTAAAGAAATCATAGTATCCAAATGTAATAGAATATTATTGTGCCATAAGAAATGATAAAAGGGATGGATTCAGAAAAACCTGGAAAGATATATGAATTATTATAAAGAGAAGCGTGTAGAATGAGGAGATAATTTATACAATAACTACAACCTTGTACAGAAAAACTACTTTGAAAGATTTAAGAACTCTGCTCAGTTCAATGACCACCACCATACCTGAGGACTGAATATGAAACATATTGCCCACCATTTTAAAGAGAAGTAGGAAATCGGGGGGGAGAGGGGGGCGGTAAATTGAGATAATGCATTTTCATTCACAGATGATGTATAGATTGGTTTTGTTTGATTATGTTTATCAATTACAAGTTTTGGGGTGGTTTTTTTGGAGGGTGTAATTTGAGAGGGATAGGTAGATTCACAATTGAGATTCCAAATAAAAAGGAAAGAAGAAAATAAGGAAGGAAGGAAAAAAAGGAAGGATGGAAGGAAATAAGGAGGGGAGGAAGGAAAGGAAAGAGAGAAAGAAAGATGGAAGGAAGGAAGAAGGGAGAGAGAGAAAGAGGGAAGAAGGAAAGGAAGGAAGGGATGAAAGAAGAAACGGAAAGAGGGAGAGAGAGAAGGAGGGAAGGAAAAAAGGCGAGAAGCAGGGAAAGAAGGAAGGAGGGAAGAAGTGAGGGAGGGAAGGGGGAAGAGAAGGAAGAATGGAAGGAAGGAAAGAGGGAGGAAAGGAAGGAAAGAGAAGGGAAGGGAAGAAGGGGAAAGGAAGAAAAATACGACATCTATTCTTGAGCTAGGGCGTGAAAAGAGGAGACACCTAGCAACAGCAATACACCTTGGACAAGAGGTAAAATGCAGTGAATAGGAGAGGATGTTCCAGTCTCATCTCAACATCCCCCCAAAATTAGAACACCATTTTTTTCTCTATCTTTGTTTTTCCCAGTCTGTGTGAGGAAGAGGTGAAGGAGCAGTGATGGGAAGAGGGAAGTAGTGAGGAGAACTGTTACAAAATGAAAGAATTTCCCTGAGGGCAGTGACCCTTTTATGTCTGTCTATCCCCAGCGCCTAATCCAGTGCCTGGCACATGGCGGACACTTAATAGACTTGCTGAATTGAATTATTTCTGCTCCTTTCCTTGTCAGTTCTGATGTTCTTGTATCTAACCATGGCCTGGTCTGCTGAGTTCACAATGTGCGCATGTTTCATATACCTGTCTGTGTGTCCATCTGTCTAACTTTGAAAAGATTGTAAGGCTCCAAGGTCCTGCATTTCTAGGAGTCTAACAGGTCACTCCAGGAGAAAGATGCCCAATGCTAGACAAATAAGTATAGGATTGGGTTTGTTGAATCTCCCTTGAAAAATAGGAAACCTAATCAGATATATACCAGGAATGTAATTAGAACAATTTCTAGTCATGTGCATCCCTGGAAAACCTTCCACCTGTGCCTTGGTTCCTAGATGCCAGTCATTCTCCTGATTGAAGCATGGAGTCCAGACAAGGTTGCTGCTGCATGTTAAGCTTCGGTTTCTAGAACCTGCTCATTTTGCCAGAGAAAAAGCTGGCCAGAAAAATAACTATCTGCCATTCACAGTCAACTAAGCTATGTACTCACCTTCCCTTTCTTCACCTGTGTGTTAAATCTGCATCTCACACAGAGGTGCATTCTAACCACTGGACTCTGTGTGTGTGTGTGTGTGTGCATGCACGTGTGTGTGTGTGTGTTTATGGCATATTTTGCTTCAAAAATCTCTAACTTGATATAATATCATACAGTCCCTGGAAAGAAAGTTTTAAGTCCTCTGATCATAACTGTAGCTTACTGTTGCTTTTGCTTGCAATCACAGGGAAGAGGAAGAGTAGATAAAGGAAAAGGAAGAAGATGAGAAGGACACAGTTGGCCAATAAGATATTTATTAACCACCTACTATGTGCTAAGCATTGGGGATGCAAAAATAGGCAAAAGACACTTCAAGGGGCTTACAATCTAATAGGGTAGACAACAAATCAACAAAAATGTAAAAATAAGGTCCATGTGAGCTATAAAAGTGAAATATTTAAGAGATGAAGGGTGCTGGAATTAAGAGGAGCTTAGGAAAGGTGTCCTGTAGAAGATAAGACTTTAGCTGGGACTTAAAGGAAGCGAGGAGACAGAGATGAGGAGTGAGAGCATTCCAGGCACAGGGAACAGCCAGAGAGAAGACCCAGAACTGAGAGATGGAGTGTCTGCGTATAAAGGGATCAACAAGAGTATATGAGAATAAGATGTGAGAGGCCTGGGAAGGTAGGAAAGAGTTAGATTGTGAAGGGTTTTGAATGCCAGACAGAGGATTTTGTATTTGATCTTGAAGGAGCAAGGGAGCCACTGAAATTTATTGAGTGTCGGAGTGACATGGTTGGACCAGCGCTTTAGGAATCTTACTTTGGTGACTGAATGAAGAATGGAGTGGAGTGGGGGAGAGACTTGAGAAAGATGAAGACAAGGAAAAAGAGGAAAATAAAATAAAATAACCATGTTCATGCCTGGGAGAGTTCTAGGGCTTTCCTACCCTTACTTCAGAGGCAATTAAAATGAGTGAAATGATGTAGCCTGGCGTGGTGGAGAGAGAAATGTTTCTGAAGTCAGAACCTAGGTTCAAAATTCATTTCTGATGCCGCCATTAATCTCACTTGTGTCTTTCTCCTTCATGTTTGTATCCCCAGCAATTAGCAAAGTACCTTGCACACAGTAGGCTCTTAATAAATGTTTGTTTATTTATTTTTTGATTAACTGACTGATTGAGATGCCCAAGTGACCTTGGACAAGACACTTGACTTCCCTAGGCCCTGTTTTCTTCATGTGTCAAAGGAGAGTATTGGACTCGTGGGCCTCCCCTGTGGCACCAGACCTTCTGACCTAGGAATGTTGGGCTTAGAGTAAATACTGGCTGTGGGACATTGAGCAAATCATTTCACAATTCAGAGCCCCAGTTTTCTCATTTGCAAAGTGGAAATAATTCTCTCAGCACTACCTATCCCAGAGTTGTTGGGAGAAAAGTGCTTTGCAAGCTTTAGATTGCTACAAAATCGGAGTTATTATTATCATTGCCCCTTTATATCCTGGCATCATCCCTGCCCTGCACATCTTCTTTCCATCTCATACATCCTAGACTATTTGGAAGCCCCATATTGGAGTGTCCTGGTTCTGCCACCAGCTGGCTGGATAACTGGGACAAGGAATTTAACCTCCATGGGCCTGTCAAATGAGGAGGTTGGATTAGGTAGCTCCTAAGAGCCGCCCATGAGAAAGCAAGGTCTCGAAGGTCCCTTCCAGCTCCAACGTTCTATGATTATAGCATTCTAATCAGCACTTAGCAAAGAGGAAGCTGAACGCCCAACAAGTAAGTCTGGGATTTGTCTATTGGGTCTCCCTTGGAGAAATGGGAGAACTAATCAGCAGGTCGGAATCACCTGGAAGTTGACCTGGGGCCACAAGGATGAGGTCAGAGAGAAGCTTCATCATCCCCATCATCAATCATTACTGACAATGACAACAATGCACACTTTTCATGGTGCTCTAAACTTAACAAAGTCTTTCCCTCATAATAATCCTCTAAGGTACATAGTGCAAACATTATTGTTCTCATTTGACAGATGAAGAAAGAGGAAGGGGAAATGAATAAGCATTTATATAGTGCCTAATGTATGCAAGGGAACAGCTAGGTTGTACAGCAGATAAAGTGCTGGCCCTGGAGTCAAGAGGACCTGAGTTCAAATCCGTTCTCAGATATTTCCTAGCCATGTGACTCTGGGCAAATCATTTAACCCCATTTGCCTTGGTTTCCTCATCTATAAAATGAGCTGGAGAAAAAATGGAAAATCACTTCAATATCTTTGCCAAGAAAACCCCAAATGGGATCACAACACAGATGCAACTGAAAAATGACTGAACAACAACTATATGCCAGGCACTGTGCTAAGTGCTTTAGAAATATTATCTTGTTTGATAATGAGATAACGATGGGAAAATGAGTTTTAAAGAAGTGAAATGTCCTCCTGAAGATCACATGGATAACAAGTATCAGAGCTGAGATTTGAATCCAGATCTCCTCAGCTCAGGTCAAGCATTCTTTCCATTTCCTCAGTACCTTTGATGTACCAAATATTCACTGTTTGCTTGGCAGGGTCACACACTGCGATGGGTGATGGTGCATGAGTTCATTAAATCTCTGTCCCAATGAACTTGAGACAGGTCAATGGATGCAGAAGCATGCCCACTAGAGTGTGGAATTTTGACCTAACATAACACAACACATCAACACTTTATACAAGCTCAGATGAGAGAAGCAATCATCTCCAAATTTGAGTTCTTATAGCAGTGAGACAAAGCCTCATGATATGGGCTCCAGGGAGGATTTCAGCTATTCATTCATCTGTATATTGGAGGAATAATAATCATTGTGTGGAGGCGACCCTGGCTTCTTAAAAGCTAAGCCAGCAGAGCACAAGCTCTGACAGTTTCTACCAGCTGGAAAGACTTAGAGCTTAGGCCTGGAAACTGACAGGGTGTCTGTTATCTAGGACCCAGGCTATGTATGAAGAGGCTTGTCCCCAGAGGGTAGGCTCCCAAATGATAAATCTTTTGGACTTAGCAACACAAAAAACCATCTAAGGGGTGGATGGGTAGTGGTCTTCAGCAGTGGTATGCAAGTTCCTTGAGGGCAGGAGCTATTCTTCATTTTGTCTTTGAATACACAACACCTTTTCCAAAATCTTTTTTTTAATTAAAAAGCATTCCTTTTCTTTCCCTCTCTCACTTCCTCCACCATTAAACAAAAACAATTTTTTAAAAAGAGAAAACACTCATAACAAATATTTATAATTAAACAAAGTAGATTCCCACTTTTTTATTCAGTTTTATCCAACTCTTTATGCCCTCATTTGGGTTGGGTTTTTTGTTTTTTGTTTTTTGTTTTTTTTGGCAAAGATACTGAAGTACATTGGCCATGTCCAAAAATGTATGTCTCACTCTACATTTTACGTGCATCAGGCAGGAGGTGGGTACTGCAAGTTTTATCTTCAGTCCTCTGGAATAGTGGTTTATGATTGTGTTGGTCTGAGTTCTTAAGTCTTTCTAAATTGTTTTTCTTTATAATGTTGTGGTCCTTATAGAGATGGTTCTCCTAGTTACCAGAGCGCCTTGCATATAATACTTTAAATGCTTAATAAATGTTGGCTGGGTTGCATTGGAATAGACTATTGGTAGGAGTACCTACACTGATAAAACCACAAGTCTTTGGAAGCATTGAAATAAGGCTATTTTAATACTGCTACAGCACTATTTAATTTTTCTTCTTGCAAAACTTTTATAAGAAATAAAGCGGAGGATCAGTGGGATAGGTTAGGTATGCAAGACACAATAGTCAATGACTACAATAATCTACTGTTTGATAAATCCAAAGACTACAGCTTCTGGGATAAGAAATCACTATTTAACAAAAACTGCTGGGAAAACCGGAAAATAATATGGCAGAAACTAGGCATAGGCCAACATCCTATACCCTATGCTAAGATATGGTCAAAATAGGTACATGATTTAGATATAAAGGCTGGTTGACACGATAAGCAAACTAGGAAAGCAAAGAATAGTTTACCCATCAGATCTATGGAAAAGGGAAGAATTTATGACAAAAGAATAGATAGAAAACATTATGAAATGCAAAATGGATGGTTTTGATTGCATTAAATTGAAAAGTTTTTGTACAAACAAAATGCAACCAAGATGAGAAGGGAAGGAGAAATTTGGGAAGCAATTTTTACAGCCAGTGTCTCTGATAAAAGCTTCATTTTTAAAATATATAGAGAATTGAGTAAAATTTATAAGAATACAAATCATTCTCCAATTGATAAGTGGTCAAAGGCGGTTTTCAGATGAAGAAATTAAAACTATCTATAGTCACATAAAAAAATGCCCTAAATCACTATTGATTGGAAAAATGCAAATCAAAATAACTCTGAGGTAACACATCACACCTATCAAATTGGCTAACATGACAAAACAGAAAAATGATAGATGTTGGAGAAGATGTGAGAAAATTGGAACACTAATGTGTTGTTAGTGGAGTTGTGAACTGATCCAACCATTCTGAAGAACAATTTGGAACTATGCCCAAAATGCTATAAAAATGTGCAGATGCTTTGACCAACAATACCATTTCTAGGACTGTATCCCAAAGAGATCATAAAAAAGGATTCGCATGTACAAAAATATTTATAGCAGCTCTTTTTTGTGGTGGCCAAGAATTAGAAATTGAGAGGATGCCCATCAATTGAGGAATGACTGAACAAGTTGTGGTATATGAATGTAATGGAATACTTTTGTTCCATAAGAAATGATGAGCAGGCTCAGAAAAACCTGGAAAGACTTATTTGAACTGATGCTGAGTGAAGTGAGCAAAACCAAGAGAACTTTGTACACAGTAACAGCCACATTGTGCGCTGACTAACTTTCATAGATTTGGCTCTTCTCAGCAATATAAGGATCTAAAACAATTCCAAAAGACTCATGATGGAAAATGCTATCCACATCCACAGAAAGAACTATGGAGTCTGAATGCAGATCAAAGCATACTATTTGCTCTCTTTTGTTGTTGTTGTTTGGTTTTGTTTCTTCTTTCCCATGGTTCCTCACATTGGTTCTAATTCTTCTTTACAACATGACTAGTGTGAAAATATGTTTTAATATGAATGTATATGTAGAACCTGTATCAGATTGCATACCCACTTGAGGAGAGGAAAGGGAAGGGAAGGAAGAAGGGGGAGGGAATTTAAAATTCAAGAGCTTATGGAAGTGAATGTTGAAAATTAAAAATAAATAAATTTTTTTAAAAAAAGAAAAATATTTTAAAATTAAATTTTATTTTTCAATCAAAGAAAATCCCTCTTCTGTCCTTTCCAATCTTCCCCTCAATCCCCATTGAGAAAGCAAGAAAAGCAAAATTGGCCACATAAAAAAATAATGCTAAGTCTCAATCTATAATCCGAGTACATCACCTCTCTGTCAGGATGTGGGTAGCTTGTTTCCTCTAGAATGAGTTCTCTGGAATCATTGTGGGTCATTTTGTTGATCAGTGTTCCTAAGTCTTTCAAAGTTGTTTGCCTTCATGATATTGTTATTGTATAAATTGTCCTCTTGGTTCTGCTCATTTTACTTTGCATCAGCTCATACAAGTCTTCCCAAGTTTCTCTGAAACCATCTCCTTCATCATTTCTTACAATACAATAGTATTCCATCACATTCATATATCATAATTTGTTCAGCCATTCCCCAATTGATGGGCACTCCCTTAGTTTATAGTTCTTTGCTACCACAAAAAGAGTTGCTGTATTTTTGTACAGATGGGTACTTTATTTCCTCCTTTGTACTTTCTTGTGGTATAGATGTAGTAGTGATATCATTGGCTCAAAGGGTGCCTACAGTTTTTAATAACTTTGGGAGCATAGCTCCAAATTGCTGTCCAGAATGGTAGGAGCAGTACATAGTTCCACCAACATTGCATTAATGTGCCTATTTCCCCACTATTTGTCATTTTCAGGTTTTTTTTAGTCAACTTTGCCAATCTGATGAGTGTGAGATGGAACCTCAGAGTTATTTAGACAACTCTGAGAAATTAGAGCAATTTTTTCATATGAGTATTGATAGCCTGTATTTCTTCCTCTGGAAGTAACCTGTTCATATCACTTTGATCACTTGGGAAATAGTTCTTATCCTTATAAATTTGAATCAGTTCCATATATAGCTTAGAAAATAGACCTTTTTCAGAAAAATTTATTGCAGGGATTTTTTCCCTTTTACTTGCTTCTCTTATAATTTTAGCTATATTTGGTTTTGTTTGTGCCTTTGCAGTTAAGATAATTTATTGTGTACTCTTTCCTGTTTTGTTATACTTTTCCTTCTCTTTGTTTCTTCACTCTTCTTTATAAAGAAGAGGGTAGTGAGAGAGGAATATGCTCAAGGTTTGGCATCATCTGCTTCTGTTCTCCTGCCTCTATTCTCTTTTTCTCATCTGGAGCCCAATACAAGTTCTTAAACTGTCTCTATTTTCTTTTAAACCCTTCTTCATATCCACCCTCTTTAGTTAGATTATGTTCTGCTTAGGACTAATTCCTCCTTTAATCTACCTTCCCTTTTAGTCTTCCTTCTCCCTCTCCCCCCTTCCCTTCTGTTTCCCTGCTTAGTAAAATATATTTTTGTGTCCAACTGTGTGTGTATTCTTCTCTCCTTTGACTAGTTCAAATGGGTAATGTTCAAATGTCACCCACTCTCCTCCTTTTCCTTATTTGTATAGTCTTCTACTTGCATACCTCAATTATGTGAGATGATTTCCCCCATCCTCCTTCTCCCCTTCCCCACTTCCCAGAATATTCCTCTTCCCCTCCCTTTTCATTCTTCTTTTAATGTCATCAAAATATAACAAAACTACTTCCAGGCCCTCTGTCTTATTAAGTTCCCTCTGTGACCCCTGATGATAAGATTCTAAAGGGATACATGTATCATTTCCCCCATATTAGAAGGTGAACTGTTTATCTTTGTGTGGTCCCTTGTGGTTTCTTGGCTTTTACTAATCTTTTTGCTCCTATGTTTGTATTTCAAAATATCTGTGAAGCTTTGGTCTTTTAATCAGGAATGCTTGTCCTCTATTTGTTTAGAAGCACATTTCCCCCCTCCCCCCCTTTAGGATTCTATTCAGTTTTGCTCATAAGTTATTCTTGGTTATTCTTGCCTTCTGGAATATAACGTTCCAAGACTCCTACTCCTTTATGGCAGTAGCTGCTAAATCATGTATGATCCTGACTGTGGCTTCTCAATATTTATAATTTTTTTTTCTTTCTGGGTGCCATAGTATTTTTTATTTGATTTAGAAATTCTGGATTTTGGATCTAGTATTACTAGGAATTTTCATTTGGGGGTTTCTTCTAGGAGGTGGATTGTAAATGTGAGCAATTTTATGATTTCTTGAAATATGATGACTCTTTGTAGTCATGGTATCAGGAACTCAATGATCTTTAAATTATCTCTTCTTGATCTGTTTTCCAGGTCAGTTGTTTTTGCTATGAAATACTTTACATTTAAATTTTACACTTTTCATTTACATTTTCTTTTTTTTTTCATCTTCACTTTATTCTCAAATATTCCTAGTTGTCTCATGAAGTCATTATCTTCTCATTGGTCCATTCTAATTTTCAAGGGGTTCTCTTTCCAGTCTTTTCTTCCTTGGCTCTAATTTCTTTTCCAAATTTTTCCTTTAGTGCTCTCATTTCATTTGTAAAAACATTTTAAACTTTTTTTAAACTCTTGCTTCATCTCCTCCAGGAATTTTGGTAGGAATTGTGCCCAAGCTATGTTTTTCTCTGAGGCTTTACTTGTAGATGTTTTGAAGTCATTCTTTTCTTCTTGGGTTGTGTCTTGTCACCAAAATAGATTTTTACGGTGAGATTGTGTTTGTTTGTTTGCTCATTCTTCCACCCTACTTCCTGACTCCAGACTTTGTGTTACAGCAAGACACTGTGTTCTTCTGGAGAGAATATCTGGGCTAAGTTTGCATCCTCTTCAGTCCAGTTACTGCTTTCTTGAGGTATTGAATATTGGGTTATTCCGGGATCTCAGGGACAGCTTGGACTAAGGACCTACAAGCTTCAGTGTTCCCAAAGTTGTCTAACCCAGGCAGGGCAAAATCTGATTGCTGCCCTTCTGGTCTGAGCTCTGCACATTCCTGATCTGGATTTCAGTGTAAGCAATACATCTGTAGGCTTACCTCATTTGGAATTCCAAGAGGCTGCTGCTGGACTTAGCTAGTAGCTTTGCTGATTCAGTGACAGAACTACAGGCTTCCCTCTGGTGTGGAATTCCTGCCCTGGTTATTCTATTCCACTGCAAGCTTTAATCTAGGCTGGGGGCTAGAACTGAGACTACTCCTACAGACTACTGAGACTACAGATATTTCCTGCTTTTTAACTTGTTCCTTGCTTAATATAAATTCCAGGGCCCACAACCCCCTATCATCTATTCCTGCATCCTGCACATTGGTCTCTTCTGTGTGGATTTGGGTCCACTTCTTGCCCTAGCTAGATGTCAGATGCCTGAGGATCTTCTTTAGTTCCTACACTGGAGTGTTCTGCATGGCTAATTCCTAGCTAGATCTACTATATCTACAGACTTCTCTATCTATATTTCCCCATGTCAACCTGACCTGGAAAAATTATTCACTGTGACTTTTTCTTAGATTTCCCAGTCAAGACTCAGTCTGGAACATTTTCTAGATTTCTGTGGAGGAATTGTGAGGGAGAGCTCAAAATGTACTTCTTCCCACTACCCTGCCATCTTGTCCCACCTCCTCACTATTTTATTGTTTGGAATAATGTTACCTAAGAATCTCAGATTATTTTAAATATTATTTATTGTTTTTATATATTATAAATATTATAAAATTATAAAAATAATATAAATAATATTTAAATTCTATTTATTGTTAAATTGTCTAATTAGTATTGCTAAATTAATACTTAAATGTTATTTTTATCAAATTGCCATTTAAAAATTATTATTTTAAAATCTCAAATGATTCATGTTACCCTCTGATTAATCCTGAACATGCACCAATGTACAATTAAGAAAACAGAGCAGTGGAGTATAAATGATTTAACCACCTGATTTTTTATTTTAAACTTTAGTCATCAATCAACAGCCATTTATTGAATGTCTACTATGTGCCAGGTTCTATACTAAGTATAGGAGATGACAAAATTAAAATCATATTGCCCTCAAGGAGCTTATATTCTATTATAATGTAACATCCTACTGCAATAATTAGTTCATTTTAAGCTTGGGGGTAATATAATGGTCTCTCGTACCCAGATAGTTCCTTTCTCTGCTACTTTAGGAAGGTTATATTAAACAAAAAATTTAAAAACAATCACAATTGCTCTAAGCCTCCATTTTAAAAATTTGAGATTGAAGCTTGCAGTGGAATAGAAATGAAAATCCCTCATTTTTAGGGCAAAGTTTGATTCTCTACCTTAATTTACATTAATTATTTCTAGATAACTCCTTTTGTGGTTGAAGCAACATCCATGTTATTAGAAACATTTGGGCAAAGAACTATCCAAGTATATTACAGTGTCTGTTACTGGGAAGGTAAGTTAGGGAAAGAGCTGGCCTTTTCTTGGAACTTCACTCCATCCTCGAGGAGCTGGGTACAGTTGGTGGCATTAGCCTGAGTCTGCTCTAAGATGCCTGTAGTGTCAATGGCCCTCCTCATTTTCTCCCTTCTCTTCCACAACCCAGTCCTCCTTTCTTTCTGCTTTTACTGGATGGTACTTTTTGGTTCAGTTATTGATGCCCTCACCACTTCTTTGTTGTCAGACCTTTAAAATCTCTCTAGTTCTTCTTTAGGTCATCATTTTATAAAGCTGAGACTGAAATTTTAATGGTTCTTCCTATGTCCACAGAAACTACGAGGGGAGTTCCAAAAGTGCTAAGACCAAATATCCTTAAGTAAAGAACATTAGAAATCCAGCAAGAGAAAATAATAGTAAGCTGGCCTCTATTTCCTATTAAGTACTACAGGAAAATATCACAGAACTGCAGAAGCCATGTAGTCTAATCTCTTCCAGAAACATGAGTTCCTCCAAAATATAGCTACATCCACAGATCTAGAGCTGAAAAGGATTTTAGAGGTCATCTAGTACCACCCCATTAGATAAGGAAACTGAGGCAATATGACTTGACCAGAGTTGTGCAGGTATTATTCTTCAGAGGTGGGACTGGGTCCAGGTCCCTTCAACGATATGAGAGCTCATTGATGTGAATATATTCCATTCAATGGTGCAGATCAGAATCCATTCAGGCCTTCTCATCTTGCGTAAAACTCTTGTCCATGATGAACTGTTTTAAAGTCAACCTTAACATACAGAGATCTTATCAGAAGAACCCTTAATACTATGTGGTCATCAATGGGAGGGAGGGAGGGAGAGACAGAGACAGAGACAGAGACAGAGAGAGTTTTTATTAAGCGCCCATCTTATTCAAGGAGCTATACTAGTCACAGGAAAGACAACAGTAGCTTACAACAAAGAACTTGTACTCAAGAAATTAACAATTGGAGAGGGTGGCAACGATAATAATAATAATAACAAAGAGTGAGATGAGGCGAAGCAGTCCTGCTGGTAATATGTCAAGAGAAATTTCAGGAAGGAAAGATTACTTTCACTTGAGGAAAAGGGAGAGGGATTCAGGGAAGATTTCACAGAGAATGTGGCATCTGGATTGGACCTTGAAGAAAGGAAGGATTTCAACAGACCAACACGGCACGTGGGTTTTTTGTAAGTACAGAGGGCAGCGTGAACAAGAAGGCAAGATAAGAATGTGGCAATGCGGACATCCGTTTAGGGTTCCAACACAGCTGGGGTGTAGTGTGTGTGATGGGGAACAACGCGAGAGAGGAGGCAATGTCCCTGGGTAATAGTCATCCACCTCTGCTTGATCGTAGGACATAGTACTAGACTGACCGATAGCCTTGAGCAGGGGAACTTTTAAAAAAACATTTCAGTTGTTTTTTGTTCTCTTCAACCTGGTTATCCCCAATAACTGCTCTCCTTACATTGAATCCTCCCTTCCAGCAAAGAAAAAGAGTTAAGCAAAAGTAACTGACACAGTAAACAAAACCAGAAGTCAGCAGCGTCTCCCACTTCTCAACCAAAAAGAAGGGAGGACATTTTATCATCAGTTCTCTGCAACTTGTAGAATTTAATCTGACTTCTGATGCCTTTTAGGGTTATTTTTATTTGCAGTATGATAGTCATTATGTCTATTCTTCTCCTGGTTTTGATTTCTTTGCTCTGTGCATCAGTTCATAAAAGCCTACTCATTTCTTTAAGTTCTTCCTATTTGTCATTTTTATAGCATAGTATTATTCCATTATATTCACATACCACAATTCAGTCATAGATTCCCTGATCCATGAGCACTCACTTCATTTCCAGTCTTTTGCTACTATGGAAAATGTTGGTATGTGCATTTTGGTAGATATGGGGCCTTTCTTTCTGTCTTTGACCTTCTTGTGATACATGCCTTGTAGTAGGATCGCTGGGTCAAAGATATTAAAATTTTAATAACTTTCCTGGAATTTTTCCAAATAGATTTTGAAAATGGTTGGATTAGGGCAAGGTGGGAGGGAAAGAAAATAGATTTTTGCTTATTGAAAAAATTAAATTAAATTTTAAAATTAAAAGAAAGGACTAGACTAATTCCCAACAATGGTGAATTAGTGTACCTCCAGGTGCTCCTATTTGTGAATGACTTTGTACTGATTTTATCATGCCCTGGAACACTGCAGAGCCACCTAAATAAGATGCATAATCATTGTAAAGAATTCATTCTAACTATTCTCATAGGAAAAAACAAATGGATAAAAAATGCCTATTGTCCAGACAATAATATGCAGTTGGATAAATCTGCATCTTACACCCTATATTTCCCTTGAAATCCACTATTTCAGTGGATTTGTTTCTCTTATTGACACTGGTGCTCCTTTCACAGATGTACTATGTAGACCATCGAGTTAGCCCAACAGGACAAAAACGTTGAAACTACACATAAACAATAAAGTAGGCCAAGAATTGAACTGAAGAGAATGTCTTAGATTGCATTTGAGAAATTGTGTAATGGCTTGACTGATCTCAAGCCTCTCCTTGATAAAAAGTCCATCTTATTCACACCAATATTCTTCTGGCAATGTTATATGGTTGAGAATAATGGAATATATGGGAAAGTTGAAGCTGAGGATCACTCAAAGGGCAAAGGAAATGCAAGGTGTGAGGAAGCTCCTTATTACAAATAAGAAACTATGTAAGAGAATCCATATAAGAGATATTACCAGAGAAATATATCATAGAAAGGAAGAGGAAATATTCACATGGTGGGAGGGAGTGATTGTACCTTCAGGATCCACAAGCATCCTCACAATATGAAAAGAATACAAAGAAGGTCCACAGAACTTAGGATGGAGTCCTTGCGGCCAACTCATGGGGGGAAAGGGACAAGATGTGCCCCAAATGGGCAGGACTACATATCTATGTATGACAGGCTACAACACGTATCTTTGAAGGAAGTGCTCAGAGAGATGTGACCGTAAGTTCATTAGAGTTTTGGAGCGGTGTCTGGTAAAAGACGCTCTGCTAAAACTATGTTTTGTTCTAGTATTTGCAACATTTTTTTTAAACGAGAAATCTTTCTATCCCTCCCTTACCATACCTCCAACAGTTCGCGTTCCTGGGTTTATCAAACACTATCAAACACTAGATTAGATTTTGCTTTTCCAGTCTGATTTGCTTTAGTATTTTTAACCTGTTCCCAATGGCTTTGCTGATTACTACTTTGTAATATAGTTTGAGATCTCATAATGTTAGGCCTCTTCATTTTTTTCCCCTTTTTTCCTCATTATTTCTCTTGAAATTATTTACCTTTTGTTCTCCAATCGGCTCTAAATTAGCCTAATTTGTCTACAAAGAAGCTCTTTAGTAGTTTGATTTGTATAGGGCCAAATCTGTAAATTAATTTAGACACTATTGTCATTTTTTGTTACGTTGGCGTGGCCCAGCCATTAACAATGACTCTCTAATTATTTGTCTTCTTTTATTTAGGCAGGAACCTTTTTTAGTGGGCATGATCCAGACGTGTTATTTTGTCTGTGAAGAGAATTCTCTAGATAGAAACTCTCTTCACAATGTTACTCATCTATAACTTGAAGTTTTAGGGGGTTGACCGGGGACATTGAGAGGTTAACTTGTCTGCCCATGGTCACACAACAAACATGAGAGACAAGACTTGAGTCTAGGAATCTTCCTTGCCCTAAAATCAACCCTTTATCCACTATTCTCTGCTGTCTTTTTTTTTTAATGGTCTCAATGAGTAGAAAATGAGTCTTTTTAATTTATTTAATTTTTGAAAATGTATTTACAGTCACCTGACCTTTTCGGTGACAGTGATATCCTCAGTTCTTGACATAAGTCTTTTCTATTGTTGAAGGTGATACTCACTGGACCGAAGGAGGGATTTGGGCCAAGAGAATATATGGCTTCCTCAAATCCATCCAAATCAATATAAAAATTAAATTTCCCCTGACAGGGAAAAACATAATAGGAACAGAAAGAAACTAGCAGGGCTTCCTAGGGTGTTACCCTGAGGTTCAAATGAAGACAGGATCCCAATATGATCCCTTAGTATTGGAAAGAGGAGAGGGGCCTCCAAGGAAAAGAAGCTAGGACCCTCTGGGACACATATGAATGGAGCCTGGGATAGAATTTCTGTTTTAAGAAAAATAAAAATGGCTAACACCTTACTCAGTCTGAACTAAATCTTCATAGAACATGTATGCTTAGCTATTTCTGTATCATGGACCCCTTTAGCAGCCTGGTAAAGCCTATGAACTCCTTTTCCAAATATTTTTTTAAAAATTCGTTATTGAACAAAAGAAAAAATTTCAGTTAGAGGTTAGTGAAAATAAAGACAGGATTTTTTCCCCCATCCAAGTTCATGGGTCCTCAGAAATATACCCACAGACCCACAGGGGAAGATTTAGAACTGGTAGGGATATTAGATTTCATTTAGTTCAAGTCTCTTACATTACAGATGAAGATACTGAGACCCAGAAGGGTTTAATGAATTCCTCAAAGTTACTTTGGTAGTAGGTGGTAAAGTTGGGATTTGAACCCAAGCTCTCAAACACCAAATTCAAAGTACTCTGTTGCACCACATTAATGCAGCAGAACCATCAGTGAAACAGATGGCAGCCCAGGGATGACAGCAGAACGCTGAAGGAGTTAACACTGCCAAACAGGCCAGTGGAAAAATGGCTTTTTACCAGTGTGTTGGGAAAAGATTGGGGGGTGGGAAGGAAGGGAGTCCGCTTGTTAACGACTGAAGAAAGCCCAGGAAATTAATGATGATTCCCAGATCTATTGAACTGCTTTTAAAATTCTGGTTTTAACAAGAAAGGTAAATGGGGGCAATTAGAAGTAAAACTCAACAATAACAACAAAATTCACTACCTTGAAAAGATGAAGAAAGGGAAGGAAGGAAACACAAAAGTAAAGTCAGTGTATTGAAGGGTAAGAGACAGTGGCAAGTTTGAATGGGAATTCTATAAAAAGTGAACAACTTTGACTTTCTAGTAGTTGGTCATTTATTTTTAAAACTTTCTAAAGACATGAGGAAGGAATTGGACATGGGTAGATAGAAGGGGAAAATAGAAAAATTTATAGGAACTAATAGAAAAGTTAAGTGACCTTCAGAGTTGAATTGTGGTAGAAGCGCATAGGAGGTCAGTTTTGGAAACAGGAAGTCCTTGGTTAAGGTTCTTCTTGAACACACTAGGTATGTGACCTTGGGCAAGTCACAAGCTCCCAGAACTCCCCAGGAACCCTCAGAGATTCTAAGTGGTAGATGAAGTGGTGCTGATCTGCACTGATGGATGGAATTTCCACCCCTAAGGAAAGCATAGTCCCATTTAGTCCCTACTGCTAAAAAAAAAAAAATGGTCTAGGGCAAGATGGCCTAATACCTGGCAGTAGTCCTAGTGGTTTATGAGCTCAGATCCCCTTGGAACCTGATCTGAGTACATGCTTATTAACTACAAATGGAAAAACTGCTTCCTGGATGACATTGGTTTTGTTGTTCAGTAGTTTTTCAGCTGTATCCAACTCCTCATGACCCTGTTTGAGATTTTCTTGGCAAAGATACTGGAGTGGTTTGCCATTTCTTTCTGTAGCTCTTTTTATAGATGAGAAAGCTGAGGCAAACAGGGTTAAGTGACTTGCCCAGGGTCACACAGCTAGTAAATGTGTGAGGCTAGAATTGAACTCGGGAAGATAAGTCTTCCTGACTCTAGACCCTGCACTCTATCTACTGCACCACCTACCTGCCTGTCCTGGATGACTTATGGACTCTCAATGCTTGTATGACCCTGAATAAATCACTTCCCCTCCCTAGGCCTCAGTTTCCTCCTCTATAAAGTGAGAAAACTGGACAAGAGGAGCTCTAGAATTCTTTCCAACTCTAAGACTGAATAATGCTGACCATCATAGGGGAAAATGCCAAAGAGAGAGCCTATCATTAATCATCTGATCTTTCAATTTAAATTTTTCTTTAAAAAAGAACTAAAGAAAGCCAATAATGAACAACCTAAGAGAAATAAAGCTGGGAATATGGAGTGAAACTAAACTTTACGGTCTGTAAAGGATAAGTAGTCAGGCCAACTGAGAAGAAATGGGGATGACTAGGTAACGGAAGATGAAAACTCTGACAACACAGAGTGACATCCACCCTTCCCAGGGCAGCTGAGCCAACATCTCAAGTGCTTGGGTTTTTTCCTCTTCCAGACAGAGCAAATGGAAATCATTGTGACATTGTGAAACTTGTCTAGAGTGTTCTCCTGACAGTGCTTGCCTTCCTAAGAAAGGTCAATCATTTATCAAGGGTTTATTAAGCACCTCTGTGCCAGACACTGTGCTGGTCCTTGGGAATACAAAAACAAAGAATGAAACAATTCTTCCTCCCAAGGAGCTTCTGTTTTAATGGGGGAGACAATAAGAACACAGACAAAAATGCAGAGTAGAAAAAAAGTAACTCAGAGATCCCCCGTTTTGATGGAGAGGACTGGAAGAGGAAAGAGCTGTCACCTCTGGCATTGACTTTTACTCAGAAAATTGGGGCTTTAATGTTGCAACCAAACACTTAGTCAATTAAGTCTCCAGTAAAAGTTGATCTGGGGATTTCCAGCTGCAGTGAACAGTGTGGCCCAAGCACAAAGCCAGTGATTTAAATCTAGGTCTGTGGAAGATAGTGTTGTACTCCTAAAAATAAATAGACGTCTAGAAAGTCACCTGACCAACTGTCAAGTCCTTGGGTTTCAATCCATTAGGAAGGCAAGAAGAGAGTAATAATACTGGGGTAGTCAGGGGAGAGGGGTCCAATGAATCAGTTAATCCCAGGTCTTTGGTTTAAGGCCAGCTCTTTATTCACAATGCCACATTGTCTCTCCATGAGTACATGAAGAAAAGTGATGTGAAATAAGATAGAAAAGGTGGGATGGGGGCCAAATTACAGAGAACTTTTAATGACAAATTAAAAGTTTTGTATCTTATCCCAGAAACAATAGGGAGTCACTGAATATCTTTGAGTAAGGGAGTGATGTGTTTGGATCTGTGTTTTAAGAATACCAAGTTGGCAGTTGTGTGAAGAATGAAGAGGGAGAGAGTAGAAGCCAGGAAACTATTGAGGATGTAATGGTCAAGGCAGGGGATGATGATAGCTTGAACTAAGACATACATGCTCAGTTTGAGTGAAAAGAAAGGAATGTAAGCAGGAGATACTATAGAAGTAGAAAAGACAAGGCTTGGTAACTGAAAGCTAAGGAAGAAGAGTCAAGGATAATTCTGAGGTTGTGAATTTGAGTTGCTAAAAAAGACGAAAGTGCTGGGTTTAGAGGGAAATGTAATGAGTTCTATTTGGAACACCTTGAGTTTGAGATGTTTTTTGTATATCCAGGTGGAACTGTCCAACAGGTAAGTAATAATGCAAGACTGGATTGAAGAGAGAAGTTAGGACTGCATATGTAGATTTAGGTGACATCTGCATTAAAGATGAGCCCATGAAACCTGGTGAAACCTATGAGAGAAGACAAAGAGAGTGAGAGAGAGAGAGAGAGAGAGAGAGAGAGTGAGAGAGAGAGAGAGGAAAGAGGAGGAGGAGGAAGAGGAAGAGGAAAAAGAGGAGGAGGAGAAAAAGAATAGTTTTACATTTTATAGACATTACAGACAACATAAGGCTCTGAGA
Source organism: Pseudochirops cupreus (assembly GCA_028627135.1). NCBI lineage: Eukaryota > Metazoa > Chordata > Mammalia > Diprotodontia > Pseudocheiridae > Pseudochirops > Pseudochirops cupreus. Next base: position 227,078,268 of record CM053581.1, read on the forward strand.
AAATAAGTTGTTTAGAATCTAAATCATTCAAAAGAGGAGAAACTTTCCCTCTAATGCATACCCAGTCTTCATGTCCACACATCACATGACATCTTTTCTATTTTGGGTGGTATGCATTATAAATAACAGTTTTTAGCAGAACTGTTGCTTTAGGGACTGACTGTATATAAATGTCTCAGGGTAGGGGGAGGCTGGGCTAGAACACTTAATGCTAATTCCCAAGTGTTTTATCTCAGGGTGTACCCTACTTTCTGGAAATAATACACACATACATACATACATACTGAAAATGGAGGTCCATCTTTAGCCACAGGTTAGCTGACTCAGTGGTGAAATCAGTAAGAGTATACATGGTGAATAGGGAGAAGAATGAACAAATAGAGTGGCAACAACATGTAGATCTGAAAAAACTAGAAGTCAGCAGACCTGGGTTCTAATCCAATGTCTGCCATTAGCTAGTGATGTGATCTTTAGGCAATGCCTTTCCCTATCTGAGCCTCATTTTCCAACCCTGTAAAATGAGGGTATAAGCTTATATGACCAATAATATCACTTTCAGCTCTGAAAATGTATGATGTTAATGATACTAAACCAGTATCTGCTGCCAATAGGGAACAAATGAGTGAAAACACAAAAGTGATCAGAAATTAAGAACATCAGAGACTTGATAATAATCACAGTATCAAGAGGGAAAGAAAGAAGAAGACATATTCAAGAGGAAAATAGGCCTCACAAGAGCAGAAATCACCAGGAAGACATGAAAGAGAGAAAATTTGCTGGGTGAGAGAACAACAAGATGAGTCAAAATGGGGCTCAGATCTGGACTTGCACAATGGGGGATTTCTGAATGTCACTGATGAAGCTGTTTTCAGACCCAACCTTTGGCAAAGTAGGATGGCTGAAGCATAAGAAACAGTTCCAGAAGCTCCCATAGCCAGAATGAATAAGCAGCTGGAGGGACTTGCTTATGAGGAAAGATAAGAAGAACCAAATCTGTGGAACTTGGCTAATAGGTGACTAAAATAGCAATGAGGGTGAAGGGTAGAAATGATGATAATAATAACTGACATTTGTAGTGCGCTTTGAAGTTTGCAAAAAAAAAAATTCTAAGCATCCATAAGCTGCAAAGAATGGAGGAGTGAGAAAAGTAAATTATGTCACCTAGAAGGGGCCTCAGTTGAACCAAATTAAAATATACAAGACAGAACAAAAGACAGCCAAGTATAAGGTTCCAGGAAATCCTGAGGAAACCTGAGGACCCTGAGAAAAATTTATGAGATCAAATCCAACTCAGGAGAGAAAATGGTCTAGACTGTTCATTGGGACCAATGCATTTAGCATCATACTTCACCTCTGCCCCATACAAGGCCACTAGGTAGCTCCAGTATTTCCCACCCTAACACCTCCTCGATCAATTGACCAGCAAGAATATATTGAGCATGCACTATCGAGTCTTCCATTACACAAAAACTTACTGCATGCCTACTACTTGTTCAGAACTATGTCATGATGAATATAGAAGAAATATAAGCCTTGTCCTTAAGTAGCTGACAGTATAACTAGGGAGACAAGACTAAAAACACATGCAAGAAGACCAGCCAAGGGGGGCAGAGCCAAGATGGCGGCGTAGCAGCATCAACATATTGCAGCTCTCACATAGCCACCCCAAAATACCCATAAAATAGGACTCTAAACCAATCCTAGAACTCCAAAACACACACAAAGATACTTCCCACTAAAGTCAGCTCAGCTACGTGGAACCATATCAGCACTGCAAACCGAAACCAGCCCGGCCTGAAGCCCAGGCTGTGCCCCGGGGGCGGCTGGACAGGAGGAGCAGAGGAGCCTCTCTGGTGAGCAGATTAGCGGCAGCTGCGAGCTAGGTCAGTGGGAATTGAGAAAGGGGGAGAAAAGCAGTCCAGCCCAAAGGCCTCCAGAGTGGAAAAGCAAAAGGCAGAGGTTTTGCACCCGCCTCCACCTTGTAGCTTCCCGCCTGTGGCCTGCAGACAGCAGGGGGACTAAGCAATTGTTCTGAGGCCAGTGCTCTCGCATTGAGTGGCCTGGATCCGGATCGCCGTCTTGGACCTCGGTCTTGGAGTCTTCATTATCCAGTCAGCCGGAAGTAAGTAGGAAGAGTCCCAGCACCTTCCTGAGAGCTATGGCAGCCGGGAGGACCCCAGTGATTTGGGACAGAGCTTTCCCTTCTGGAAGCAGAGCCCCACAGAGATTTTAAAAAAAAATCACAGACTGAACAACCATGAGTAAGAATAAGCATAAGAAGCAAAGTAAGAACAGCTCCCAAACCCTTG
>CM053581.1:227081076-227182362 GCA_028627135.1 Pseudochirops cupreus
AAAAAAAAAAAAGAAGAAGAAGACCAGCCAACCAAGAGAGGATATGACTTTGGCTGGCTGGATACTTTGGAGTGTTGAGTAAGTAATTTTCACCAAAGAGCAAGGGTTGTTTTGTTTTGGTCTTTGCATTCCCAAAACTCAACACAGTGCCTTGCACATAGTAGACACTTTAAAATGCTTGTTAAATTGAATAGGAAGAAGTAGGGGGTAAGGGAGACAGAGGATGGGGGAAAGGAAGGCAGAGGGTAAAAGATGGAGAAAGAGAGGGAGTAGGAGTGGGGGGAGAGAATAATCAAAAAAAATTTTCTCGAATTTTCTTTATTACTTCAGGAGTTGTGGTCTTAGCAGATCACGAACTATGCCTTCTCATATCTTGCAATTCTTGCCCCTAATCTCCCATGGATCTCCCACAGATAAATTATCCGTTCAATCAGTCCATAAGCATTTATGAAACACTTAAAACTGCTAGCCACTATGCTAAGTACTGACAATACAAAGGAAGCCAAAATACTGTCTCTGTCTTCTAGGGGCTCACGTTCTAAACGACAAGCATACAACTGTACACATATGATATTTGCAATACAAATTAAAGGTAATCTCAGAGGGAAAGTAGTAGGGGAAGAAACTAGGAAAGGCCTCATGCAGAAGGTGAGATTTGAGCTAAGTCTTGAAAGAAGCCCAGGAAGCCAGGAGGCAGAGGTGAGGAGGTAGAGCATTCCAGGCACAGGGAAAGCCAACAACAACAACAACAAATCTGGGAAATGGAATGTTATGTGTGAGAAGCAGCAAGGTCAGTGTTGCTGCAAGCTACAGTTAGGAGAAAGGAGTAAAATATAAGAAGAATGAGAAGGGAGGAAGGGGCCAACGTTGTAAAGGGTTTTAAATATCAAACAGCATCTGATATTTGATCCTGAAGGTAATAAGGAGTCACTGGAGTTTATTAAGCAACAACAAGGAGTGATAACAAGGATAGACCTATACTTTAGGAAAATCATTTGACAGCTTTAATGTTGGGTAGATTGGAGTAGGAAGACATGAGACAGAGAGAACAATTTAAAGACTATTGCTATAGTCCAGGCATGAGAGGGAAGAAAGCCTGCCACAGAGTGGTGCCTGTGTAAGTGGAAACGAAATGTTGTGAGGTAGAAAAGACAGAATTTGAAAACAGATTAAATATATTGACTGAGTCAAGATCTGAATAATAATATTGACTGTATCCAACAAAATGATCAACATAACTGGTTCCCCATTACAACCAACTTATTGAGGACTGAGGCATTGAGGATGACACTAAGATTGTGACCCTAGATGATTGTGAGGGTGGCAGTGCCCTTAACATTAATAGGAAAGTTTGGAAGATGGAAAGGTTTTGAGAAAAAATAATGAGTTCCAAGCCATAAATAATCTCCCTAAGGAAAAAAAACTCAGGACCAGATCAATTTATAAAAGAATTCTACCACACATTTAAAGAACAATTAATTCCAATACTATATAAACTGTTTGGAAAAATAAGCAAAGAAGAAGTCCTACCTAATTCCTTCTATGAAACATATATGGTTTTGATGCCTAAACTAAGGAAAGCAAGAGAGAGAGAGAGAGAGAGAGAGAGAGAGAGAGAGAGAACTATGGACCAATTTCCTAATGAATATTGATGCAAAAAAACAAACTAAATAAAATACTAGCAAAGAGACATATTACAAAGATCTTACACTATGACCAGGGACTTATACCAAGAATGCAGGACTGATTCGATATTAGGGAAACCATAAGCATAATTGACCATATATATAACAAAAACAACAAAAATCATATGATTCTATCAATAGATGCAGAAAAAGCTTTTGACAAGATACAACACCCACTTCTATTAAAAACACTAGGAATAAATGGAATAAATTAAATAAAATAATAAATAATAATAAATTTAAAGCATAACAATAAGTGGAATCTTTCTTAGATTAATAAGTAGTATCTATCTAAAACCAAGATCAAGCATTATCTATAATGGGGATAAGCTAGAAGCCTTTCCAATAAAAACAGGGGTGAAGTAAGGATGTCCATTATCACTATTATTATTAAATATTATCCTAGAAATATTGGCTATAGCAATAAGACAAGAAAAAGAAACTGAAAGAATAAGCACAGGCAATGAAGAAACAAAACTATCACTTTTTACAGATGATATGATGATATAGTTAGAGAACTCTAGAGAGTCAACTAAGAAACTAATCAAAGTAATTGACAATTTTAGCAAAGTTGTAGGAAATAAAATAAACTCACAAAAATCATCAACATTTCTAGATATTACCAACAAAAACCAACAGGAAAAAATAGAAAGAGAAATTCCATTTAAAATAACTGCAAACAATATAAAATACTTGGGAGTCTACCTCTTGAGACATCCACAGGAACCATATGAACATAATTACAAAACACTCCTCACACAAATAAATGTAGATCTAAACAATCAGAGAAATAATCATTGTTCATGTGTAGGTCAAACCAATGTAATTAAAATGTCGATACCATCTCAATTAATTTGCTTGTTCAGTGTCATACCAATCAAACTACCAGCTACATATAAGAACAAAATAAGAATAAAAAGCAAGAACAAAATTCATCTGGAGGAGCAAGCAAATCAAGAGAACCAATGAAAAGAAAAGTAAAGGAAGGTAGCCTCGCTGTACCAGATCTCAAACTATTCTACCAAGTGGTGATCATTAAAACAATCTAGCACTGGATGATAAGAAATGGAATATTTCAATGCAATAGATTAGGCATCCAATATACAGAAGTGAATGACCATAGTAACCTAGTTCTTGATAAACCCAAAGACACAAGTTATTGGGGCAAGAATTCACTATTTTTATCGTATTTTATTTTTTCCAATTACATGTAAAGATGTATTTTAGCAACCTTTTTCTTTTAATTTTGAGTTCTGAATTTTCTCCCTCTCTCCTTCACATTGTCCCTCCCTAAGGCAGTAAGCAATTTGATATAAGTTATAAATGTGTGATCAGCTAAAACGTATTTTCATAATACTCATTTTGTGAAAGAAGAAACAGACCAAAAGAAAAACACACACATAAAATAAAGAAAATGAAAATAGTATGCTTTGATCTGCATTCAGACTCCATCAGTTCTTTCTCTGGGTGTGAATAGCATTTCTATCATGAGTCCTTTGGCATTGCCTTGGATCATTGTACTGCTGAGGATAAGTCATTCATAGTTGATCATCATACAATGTTGCAGTTACTTTATAAAATGTTCCCCTGGTTCTGCACACTTTATCTTGTGTCAGTTCTTGAAAATCTTTCCAGGTTTTTCCTGAAATCAACCTACTCACCATTTCTTATAGCGCAATAGTATTCCATTACAATCATATACCACAACATGTTCATCCCAATTAAAGGGCATCCCCTCAGTTTCCATTTCTTTGCCACCACAAAAAGAGCTGCCATAAATATTTTTGTATAAGTAGGTCCTTCCCCTCCCTACCTTTTCTTTTTTTATCTCTTTGGGATGCAGACCTAATAGTGGTATTGCTGGATCAAAGGGTATGCACAATTTGATTGTTTTTTGGGCATAGAAGAACTCATTTTTTGACAAAAAGCACTGGAAAGCAGTTTGGCAGAAAGTAAGCATTGACTAATATCTTACATTATATACCACGTTAAGTTCAAAATGGGTATATAATTTAGACATAAATGGTGATATCATAAGCAAATTAGAGAGGCACAGAAAATATTTACTTGTGAGGTCTATAGATAAGGGAAGAGTTTATGATCAAATAAGAGATAAAGAGAATCACAGGAGGTAAAACAGATCATTTTGATTACATTACATTGAAAAGTTTTTGCAAAAACAAAACCAATGCAGCTAAAATTAGAAGGAAAGCAGGAAAGTGGGTTGAAGGGGTCTTTATAGTAAGTTTCTCTCATAAAAGTCTCATTTCTCATATATATAAGGAACAGAGCCAAATTTATAAAAGTAAGAGCCATTCCCCAATTGATAAATGGTCAAAGGATATGAATGGGCATTTTTTTCAGATGAAATCAAAGCCATTAACAATAATATAAAATTTCTAAATCATTAATAATTGGAGAAATAGGAAATTAAAACAACTGTGAGGTATCACCACCTCACACCTATCAACATGGATAACAGAAGAAGAAAATAACAAATGCTGGAGGGGATGTGGAAAAATAGATACACTAATGCACTGTTGGTAGAGCTGTGTCTTAGTCACACCATTTTGGACTATGTCCAAAAGGCTATAAAATGGTGTATTATCTCTGACCCAATAATACCACTACTAGGTGTGTACACCAAAGAGATCAAAGAAAAAGGAAAATTACCCATACATACAAAAATATTTATAGCAGTTCTTTTTGTGGTAGCAAAGAATTGGAAATCAAGGGAATGTTCATCAATTGGGGAATGACTGAATAAGTCATGCTATATGATTGTGATTGAATACTATTTTATTGTAAGAAATTATGAAGTAGATGATTTCATAAATACCTAGGGAAACTTATATAAGCTGATGCAAAGTAAAAAGAGCAGAGCTAAGAGAACATTGTACAAAGTAATAGTAATATTGTAATGATGATCAGTGACTATTTCCACTGACTGAAAGTTCCTTGAGAACCAGGACTATTTCAATTTTATCTTTATATTACCCAAGCACCTAGCATATAGTGTGTACTAATAAATGTTAGTTGAATTGGGTGGGGGGGAGGAAATGTATACTAGCCTAGGATATAGGAGTCCTGTGAAGGACTTAGTTACTCCAGTCAATAAAATAATCCATTATAATTCCAAAGAACTCATGATGAAAAATGATATCCAACTCCAGAGAGAGCTGATGAATTCTGAGTACAGATTAAAGCATATTTTCTTTCACTTTTTTATTTTTCTTGTTTTTTTTCTTCTACAACTCATATTATGTAGAAATATGTTTCATATGACTTCATATGTATAATGGATATCATAGTTCTTGCTTTCTCAATAGATTGGGGAGGAGAGGAAGGGAAAGAGAAAATTCTGAATTGAAAATTTCAATAAAATTTTAAAAGATAATGTGTTCTGTTTTTAGACACATTGAGTTTAAGGTCACCATGATACATCCAGTTTGAGATGTTCAAAAAGCAATCGGTGACAGAAGATTGAAGTTAGACTTTAGTGTTGACTATGCTGATCTGGGAATCATTTGCATAGAAGGGATAACTGAAGTCATGGGAGCTGATGGAGTCATTAAGTGATAGGGTACAGAGGGAGAAGAGAAGAGGGTCCATAACAGACTCTTGCGGGATAACCAATGTACTGAGGGCCTTCCTCTAAGACTTTCTATCTCCCATAGCCATGTTTTTGCACAGGTTCTCCCTCATGCCTGGAATGTACTTCCTCCCCACCTCAACTTCTTAGAATCCCTAGCATCCTTCAGAGATCATCTCAAATTCTACCTCCTCCAGGAAACCTTTCCTATTCCACACACCCACCTACTTGCTGAGGCTTCACCCTGCAAATTGCCTTTTTGTCTTTGTGTGTGTGTGTGTGTCTTTGTGTGTGTGTGTGTGTGTGTGTGTAGTTTCTATTTAATATGTGACCATTATTTCCACTGATTGAAAGTAAGTTCCTTGAGAACCAAGACTATTTCAATTTTGTCTTTGTTTTCCCCAAGCACCTAGCATGTAAACTTCACTTAATAAATGTTAGTTGAATTGGGGGGGAAGGGGTAGAGAAGTATACTAGACTAAGAAATAGGAGATCTGGGTTCTAATTCTGACTCTGATGCTTGTTGTTTGTGTAGGACCATGGACAGATCCATTCACTTCCCTGAAGCAGATTTCCTTTATCTGTAAAATGGAGATAATGATACTGATTCTACTTACCTCATGGAATTGTGCTGGAGAATTGAACATAAGGAACATCATAGAACATTAAGTACTATGTAAATGAGTTATTACAATATTATTATTACACCTGGACATATCAAGCATCCAAAAAAATCACACACAAAAATGAAACTGATTATATTTTAATGGACAAAAAGCAACTTGCTACTGATAAAGAAGTCATTCATGAATCAACCATGCTTATGTCATCAGACTTGTTAAAGAAAAGAGCAAAATTAGCACAAAGCTAGGAGCAAGAATAAAAAAAAAGATATGATATGCAATTAAAAGAGCTCTAATCTGATCTAGTCCAACAAATTGCTACTCAAAAACACAAATGTATCTGTGATCTCACTGAGTTGGAAGTTCCTTCCAACAGTGCAGATTGTGATCCATCTATGTCTGCCCATTTGTTCGTCTTCTGTCCATACTTACCTATCAGTTATTCAAGGTATTCAACACACTAGAGGCCATCTTTACTTTCTCCTGACACCATGAGGGTACTGGTAGAGCACTATGGCTTTCCATCTATCGTCCCTTGCTATTGCCATATACCCAGTCTATCCTCTCTTGTTATCGTATGTGTTCTTGGTGACATCTTTTACTCCTGTTCTTCAATGAAGTTGCTCATTGGTTAAATGTTGCAGCCTTCTCACACCCACCCTGTGTCTTTTCATTGCCCTCTGCATGATACTCATTTTTAATTCTTCAGAGATAATTGTATTTCATGTCTTGCTGCTATCATACAACACCAGTAGAATTTTGGTATTAAAAAAGATGAGCCTTTGTTTCCATGAGAAGCTTGGGGTCATTAAAAGGCTATGTAATTTTCTGCAGGCAATCCATCCTGCTCTTCTCCTCCTGTTTAACTCTGAGCCCAGCCCATCATCCATCTCCACTGCCGTTCCCAGATGTATATACTGATGGACAAGCTCTGTAGGTTGTCCTTCCAAATACATGTTGTAATCTAGTCAATAAACATTTTTCATTTATTTCAGGAGTTCTTAACCTGGGATCCATGTATGCATTTCAGGGGTTCCATAAATTTGGATGGGGGAAAAATTACATCTCTATTTTTAATAATCTCTTACTGAAATTTAGCATTTCATAAATTATTTTAAAAAATTATTCTGAGAAAAGGTCCATACCAGACTGCCTAAAGAATCTGTGAGACAATGGTTAAAAATCACTGGTCTTTCCTGTGTAGATTATTGAGCCAAACTCTTTTAAGTAGTTACAGAAATTTTCCAGGAGGCTCTGCAATGTCAGTTAATAAGCATTTATTAAGGACCTTCTATGTACCAAATAATGTGCTAAGCTCTGAGACTATAAAAAAGCCAAAAGATAGTCCTTACCCTTGAGAAGCTCACAATTTAATGCAATGTTGTTAGGCTTGATGCAACCAACACAATGCCATCTATAAACAAGAGCATGTAGAGGGCCTCCCCAACCAGTAAGATGCCCTCTCCAACTTCCACTCTACCTATATTCTTCTCCTTAACAATGGTATGGAAAACATACATATTCCTGTTTTATGTCTCTCTTGATTCTATGGTCAGAGGGTCATTGAGGCAGTTTATCTCTTTTCTGTTTAATAATTTTAATGTATGAATAGAAGACACCTTAACAGATAAGAACCCTTAAGGTGCTATTTTGTTTTAATGAATAAAATGCTTTTTTCATATTTGACAAACAGTAAGCCCAGTAGAACCATATACTCTCTACGTTTTTCATTCGTTACTAAATATCTTACTGGTTTTATTCTCCACAGTTTTTCTCTGCTTTATGAGTTAATCTTGCTTTTAATTCTCCATCATCCTTATTTGTGAGATTTTTACAAATGAGTTTATATAAGAAATTAGCATGCCTTTGGTTGCTCTCTCTCTCCTCTTGGCAAATAACTCAAACATTTGCTGATTAAGAAACTTTTTGGAGTCTTTGGTCTTCTTCTGATAGACTTGCAACAATTAAACTACATAAAATTATTATAACTCTATGTCATATCTTTTGTCCACTTCCAATTTTTCATTGCCAATTGTTTCTTTTAAATAGTTCAGGATTGGGTTATCAATATAGCCTATTTCAATTTTGTGATGTTATTTGGTACTTGCCACCCAACAACTATTTTCCTCAAGGGAAGTGGTTACCTTAGAAAGGTGTGAGTATTCTATGTGATATACAATGGTTTTGTCCTCTATTATTCCTTCTTCCTAAATGATCCTTTCTCATGTTTCTCAAAATCCTCATCTTTTCCCACCTCTGTTTTCATTGAAGTCTCCAAGTATCAGAGTATGGATTGTGTTCATTTGTAAAGTTATATTTAGATCTTCACAGAATTTCTCAATCTTTTCATCCTCAGCAACTGATAGATATTGCTACATTATTTTCATGGGATTCTTTTTGCAAATATTTATCATGAATACTACAACACAAGATGACAAAATATCTCATGTCCATGTACAAAGGCAGTGAGGTAGAATGGAAGGAACATCAGAAGACCTCGCTTAAAAGCCTGCCTCTTTTGATTGCTATTTTTGTGACCTTAGAAAAGTCACTTATCTCCTCTAGGTCTCCATTTCCTCAACTAGAAAATGTGAGGGTTAAACTCGATGATCTTTGGGGTCTCTTCTAGCTCTAGATTTATGATCTTCATGAAATAACATTTTTTATTCCCACTGAACACAGGATAAAACCAACTCTACCTATTTTCTATACCACTCCAAGGAATATCTGTGAACTACCATTCATTTAGCTATACTTTCCTCTTTCTTCTTTTTTCATACATTGTTACAATTTCAGTTTTATTGATGTGTTTTGTTTTAACATTATATTTACAGATTATTCTTGCTTTATGAAAGGTCTCTTATAATAAAGCAAAAGAGCTAAGTAAAACTAATAATACAGTTATCTCATCTGAAAGTCCATGCAACATTTCACATCTTTCTGTCTTAAAAAAAATTAACAGAAATCTATTTTCTTTCCCTCCTATTCCCCACTCCATTAGAAAAGGGAAAAAAAAATTTCTTATAACAAATATGTATAGTGAAAGCAAAGAAATCACTCAATAATTGAACACAAATAAATAAATGTTTATATATACATGTACATATATATGTGTTAACATATATACAGACATGTATAAATATACACACATATACCTCACCCTATATCCTATATTCATCACCTCTCTGCAATAGATTTTTCATCATCAGTCCTCTAGAATCACAAATAGTCACTGAATCAAACATAACTCTTACAAATTTTGAAGTTGTTTATTTTTAGTGTTGCTTATCACATAAATTGTTCTCCTAGTTCTGCTTGTCATTCTTCATTAGCTTATAAAAGTCCTCAAAATAGTTTCTTTTTATAATATTGTTGTTACAGCATAAATTGCTCTGTTTCCGCTTACTTCATTCTGTATCCGTTTATACAAGTCTTTCCATGTCTTTTTGATAACTAACATTTATATAGTGCTTAGTATGTGCCAGTCACTGTGCTAAACATTTTACAATTTTTATCTCATTGGATCATCACAACAACCCTGTGAGGTAGATGCTATTATTATCTTCATTTTACAGATGAGAAAATGGAGATTAAATGACTTATGCAGGGTCACACAGCTAGTAAGTTTCTAAAGCTGGATTTGAACTAAGGCTTTCTGACACCAAGCCCAGAGCTCTGTCCATTGCAGGCCTCTTTGAAATTACCTATTTTCTCATTTTTTACAGCAAAATAGCATTCCATCACATTCATATATGACAACTTATTCAGCCATTCCTCAATTATCAAATATCCTCCTAATTTAAAGTTTTTTGCCATCACAAAAAAAGATCTACTATAAATATTTTTATACAAAAGAGGCCTTTTCCTCTTTCTTTGATCTCCTTTGAATATAGGCTTATCAGTGTTATAGTTGAGTCAAAGGACATGTGCTATTCAATAACTTTTTGTGTGCAATTCTATATTACCTTCCAGAATAGTTATATCCATTCACCAACAGTGCATCAATGTACCTGTTTTCCCACAGCCCCTCCAACATTTATCATTTTTATTTCTTGTCATCTTTTATGATTTCCTTTACAGTGAGAATGACAAGATTTATGTGTACAGATACCTAAGCATAGAGTGACCCATCACTAGCAGATTGGTCACTCGATGAATTTTTTGGCCATGGCAATCCATGAAATAAAAAGAATTACAAAATGGCTGCTGGTCTTTCTATTTTTTTCAGTGACAGAATCAAAGTGGAAGGAAAGGAAGCAAGAGGAGCTAAGAATCATAGTTTTTAGACCACCTACAAATTTTAATTTGATGGTGCATAGTCTAGATGTAACATAACTGTCCAATGACCTATAAGTGGGCATACTGCTAGAGGAATTAAATCATAGCAATCAAATATTGATAACAAAAAATGGGATATGGATGGAAGAAAGGATAAATTCACTAATAACAATATTCATGAAGTTATTTAATAAATATAAATCAGTTGCCATAATGAGAGAACAAAAAGAATTTTTAAATACCTTAGTTCATGAATACTTACCAAGCAAATGGAGAGATGGTAATCAAGGGCAATACCCTGGCATTTACAAAAGAGCATTTGTAAAATCTTATGGGGAAGGATAGTGAAAGATTATGAGCAGTAGAGATCAAAACTAGATTTTTTAAAAGCTTAGCAAAAAAGACAATTAAACAAAGTCATGCTGAAAGAATTTAAGAGAAACTGAAAAGAGGAAAACAAATAAAATAAAGGTAAAAAAGAAATGCAACCATTTTTTAAGATTGTAAAGTCTTTTCTCCACCAAGGAATATGGAGTCATCATCCTTGGATTTTCATGTCATAGACCACATGTATGTATAAATGAAATGGAAAGGATATTAAAGAGAATAAAGATGAGAAAAACAGCTAGATTAGACCAAGTATACACAGACAAGATCTTTTATGGAGATGACATAGTTATGAGAGTACTGAAGGACTGATTCATAAGGTATCTGAAGGAGGAAAAGATGTCAAAGTTGGAGAGGGAAATCTTTACCTATTAATATCAAAATAGGATGAGAAAAACATCAAAAAGTATTGATCCATATGCCTAATTTCCAATACAAAGTAAAAGTTTTATGAGAATAATTTCAACAGATATTGAGGACATACTTGATAAGGATATAATTGGGAAACAGACCATATGACAGAGTGGACCACAGCTTTACCATCACATAATTAAGTGGGAAAATGGAAAGAATATAGGATCCCAACATGCTTATTGTTTGTTGACTATTAACAATGAGATTTTGATTTGGCAGAACAAAATATTGTGATAGAGGTATGCTTCCAACAAGCTATTTCAAATGCATACATCAAAATTATGCAAGACTCACTGAAAGACATAGTAACAGAAATAATTTTGTTTGATTATCATAATCATTAATATTAGGTGAGATATAAAACAGGGTTTTGTGTGCTCACCAAAGGTGTTCATCACTCATGGAAGAAGGACAAAAGCCAAGGTGAAGAGGGATTACCTGTAGATGGCAAGGTCCTTTGGATGACCCTGGTTGCAGATGACACTATGCTGCTGAGAACAAGAGATTGATAACCCACATATTACACTGCAATCCTTAAAATGTCAAGAGAAAGGCCATAGCACATCAAGATTGTTGCCTATATTGAATTTATGTTAGAACATGATCAAAAGATCCACAGGATGAGCAGGTATGAATATATTGAAATCTGTACCTTTGGAAGGAATATACATATTGGTTAGATTACAAATCCATTTGAGTCAGGGTACTTTGCATTTAATATGCTTTTGGCACTGGAAGATGCCTACTCTTTAGGACACAGCAAGATTAGAACAAAGAGGTTTATTACAAGTAGGTTGCCATCTAGGTAATTAATTCAGTTTTAGCTTTACATTTAGCTTAGCTTTTGTTTTTGCATCACTTTGTTTTCCTTACATATTCTTCTTTCTCTTCTACCAAATAAGCCATTCTTTATAACAGAGAATAAAAAAGAAAAAGTGGAACAAAACCAGTACAATAAAGCCTACCAACATATCAACCATATATAACAATATTCCATGTATTCCACATTCACACACACACACACACACACACACACACACACACACACACACACACACACACACATGCACACACATCTCTGCAAAGAAGGAAAGGATATGAACGTTCATAACTCTTATCTGAGGCTAAGCTTAGTCATTTTAACTATATAGCATTCAGTTTCTATTTTTTGTTCTTTCTATTTTCTATTTTTACATTGTTGTAGTCATTTTATATGTTGTTTTTCCTGGCTCTGCTTATTTCACTCTGCATCAATTCATATAAGTCTTCCCATGCTTCTCTGAATTCTTTGTATTTGCCATTTGTAATAGCAAATAATGTTCCATTACATCTATGTGCCATAATTTGTTTAGCCATTTCCTAATTGATAGACATCCACTCAGTTTCCTTTTCTTTGCTACCATGCAAATTGTTGCTATAAATATTTATGTTATGAGACCTTTCTGTCATTGACCTCTGTAGGGTATGTGCCTAGTCATGAGATCTCTGGTGCGAAAGATATGGCCATTTAATTCACTTTTGGCATAATTCTGAAGAATGGCTAGACCAGAATATATTATCATACCTATCTTTCTTACAGACCCTCCAAGTGATTAATTCTTCAGCCATGAAACAAACAAAAAATCTAAACTGACCTTCAGTTCTATGTAGTCCACTTTCACTTCCACAAGGACACATTCAAATAGCGGGGGGAATAAAAGAGAAGATGCTAAAGATTACACAGTTTTTAGGTCAACTATAAGCATTAATGTACATTTTTATACAATGATAAAAGAGTTGATAAATTGCTGAAGGGACTGAACCCACCATTATTACCATTTTTGCAATAAAAGATAGCAGAAGACAAAAGGAAGTTGTGGCTTACTATAAGAATGACTCGTGGGTTCTCCTTGGAGAGACAAATTGAAGGGACATTAGAACTGGTTTCATCATATTCCCAAACACAACAAGAAATATTATATCATGTGGTACTTGGTCATCTTACCTTGCTCATGAGAATAAAAATTTTTTAAAAAGACCACCATGAAGACAATTATGACTTGTACCCTAATATTTGTTGCAAAGGATGAGGAATTTTTAAAAGTCTAAAAAGAACTTCACAAAAACCCTCCAATTCAGGGCACCTAGGTGGCGCAGTGAATAGAGCACCAGTCTGGGAGTCAGGAGGACCTGAATTCAAATCCAACCTCAGACACTTGACACTTACTAGCTGTATGACCTTGGACAAGTCACTTAACCCCAACTGCCTTGCCTTCTCCCCTCCCCCCCCCCAAATCCTCCAATTCAAGTAAATGTATGCCTGTGTAATAAATAACTTCAATGTAAAGATGAACACAGGAGGAAAAAAAGTTTAAAAAAAAGAAATATGCTAGGCACTATGTAATTAAAATAAGCTTTATTTGAAAGAAGAGATGAAAAAAGTACACTTCTCTCCTTCCTTGTGGAAGTAGAAGACAAAACAGATAGCTAGATACCAAACAAATATGAATGTGGAACATTGTATATAGTGTTAAATTTTGTTGATGTGTTAGTTATGTTGAATTCCTTTTGTTGTTGTTGTTCTTTTAAAATTCTTTTTTTGCAAGGGATGACTCCCTGGATAGAGGAGGAAAGAAAGGATATATTTGGAAATAAAGATTATATAAGAAACAAATGTTATCAATAACAAGTAAAATTTGAAAAAATGAAAATATATTGGAAAACATGATATGGGATGGAGAAATTAAAGCTACTAAAGACTAGTAGATTACACAGAAGCCTTATGCTTGTGTGTGTCATAAATATTTTCCTCAAGGAAAAAGTTGGAATGTGCTAAAAATGAAAATACTGTCCATTATACAAATGACAAATTGGCTATATCTTAACAGGTAGGAAATGACTTTCTCCTGACCTAAAAGCCATTTTAGAGCCTACTATCTGTGGGCAGTTAGATCATTCTAGCTAATTGTCTAGCTAGACAATTCAACAAAAGGTTGAAATTAGTGCCATATTAGAGGGGGAAAGATGAGAAGAAAATATTATGAGCAATGAAGGTAGCTTCAACCTTATGTTTTCAAATAACATACTGATGCTGAAAAATAAGAAATAGATATAAGTAAAGACATTATCTCTGACTACAGTAAATATTTGATTTTCTTTCTTGTGAAGTAAAGAAACAAAGCTGCCAAGCACAAGACCCATTTAGAGTACAAAATCATTTATGAAACTTTAGCAAGGATCATGAGTTAGTTGCACTGTACAAAACAACAAAAAGCAATGGATGGGAAACTAAGTCAAATCATCCCAAGAGAGTTTATAGATGAAACTGAAAAGGAAATAAAATATGGGAAAAGAAACAGTTTTGCCAGAGATTCTATAGAATCAGTTCTTGCCCTCAGTGAAAAGAGAAGCACCATATTTGTTAGTTCTAACATCTCAGCATCCAGTATGCTACGAGGAAGTGGAAATGGCCAGGGAATAGGAAAGGGAAGCTGTCCCAGACTAAGTATACATAGAAAAAAATCCATGCTGAAGATTATACCATTTTGAAGGAGCTGAAGGATTGATTTGCAAGACTGTACTCCCCCCCCCCCCACCCTGTCACCATGTAAAATATCATGGTTTTTAAAAAGTGACTAAGAAGCTCTTAGGTCTATACTCTCTTTTCAATGTGTGGATGGTCTATATACATATTAAAGGCATCCTCAAATACTCAGATTGATCTGTGATCTCATTTATGTCCTTTCCACATTCTCTCTAATGAGGAAGCAACCCATCCACATCTGCCCACTGTATGTGAATCTTGTCCACGACTCTCAAAAGTTCACCGTACTGGTCTCAGGACCTCCTTCATTTTCTTTTGAATGAATGAATAAAACATGTATTAAGCATTTACTATGCACTACAAGCCATGCTA
This sequence comes from Pseudochirops cupreus, assembly GCA_028627135.1. NCBI lineage: Eukaryota > Metazoa > Chordata > Mammalia > Diprotodontia > Pseudocheiridae > Pseudochirops > Pseudochirops cupreus. Next base: position 227,095,951 of record CM053581.1, read on the forward strand.
CATGTTAGGAATACAAATAGAAAAACAAGACAGTCCCTTCTAATGGGGGAGACAACACACAAGGGAGGTTTCAACTGCAAGTCAGATAGAAAGGTCCCATCGTCCTTAGAGTACAGAGGCAAAGTTGATGATACTGCCTCTTCTTTAGTCTGATTTCCAGTGATAAAAATCATCTCAGTTTCTGATGTTGAATTATTTGACAGTTCTAAGCACTTTGATGGCAAGAACTCTTTTCTGGGTCTTCAGGAGCTGTAGCTGTAGCAACTGCAAGAGCAGTTGCCAGGCTGCAATTCCACAGGGATTATTTCCCAGGGTGATAGCTGAGGGCACTAGGCTGGAAGCATTGCTATTCCAAAGATTATTGGGTTTGGAGTCCTGTGCTGTTCCCATCAGGGTGTGAGGGAAGACGCTGGTCAAGATGATGGTGGTGATTTGACTTGCCTGGTACATTCCACTTCCTGTCTCTCCTTTAGGGTACCTCGTTGCTTTGGTCAGGCTGATATGCCTGTTCTGTGAGCAGTTGGTTAGCAGTTAGTGGGTATGGAGGCCACTTCTACCTGCACAGAGAATGATTGTGAGGGCTACACTGGAAACAGAACCTGTAGTCTGGGAGATGATAGTACTTACACTGAGGGCTCTTTTGCCTATTTGTTGGTGGCAGTTGATCAAAAGTTGTTGTTGATAGTATTGAAGAAAATGGTCCCCTTTTCCACAATTTCTTCCTTCAAGGATGGCTGCAGAGGCTGGGCTAGAAGCATACCTGGTGGTGTGAGGCATACTGCAATCTACAAGACTATTGGGTTCAGGCTCCCAGGATGTCCTCATCAGCATCAGAGAGCAAACGGTGGTAAAGGTGGTGGTCTGACATACCTTGGTTCATGATGCTTCCCTCTCCCTCTCAGGGTACCCTGCTGCTACAATTAGGCTAGTTTCCTTACCCCATTAGTAGCAGTTGGTTGGTAGTTGGTGATGGTGGCCGATCCTTTCTGCACAGGAATTGCCTTCCCAGACAATGACTAGGCCCTGTGAAGGCTGAGCCAGAAACAGAACCTGTGGGTCCAGGGCTCCTGCACTTATCTGCCCATTGACATCAGAAAGGTACCAATGGAGTACATGGACTTTCCTTTGGTTATCACTCATGATTACCATGTGACCAGTCCATCTTGTGCATTTATTCAATGGCATCCTTTATACCACTTGTCTCTAATTTCTTCTTTGTCATGTTTAGCAGCCTGCTTGCATGCTTCTCCACTGCCCTTCAGATGACCTTCAATTTTTATTTTTATTCTTATTATCTCATAAATCTGAGCTATATAACCACACCAGAGGAATATTGGTATTAAAAAGATAGGCCTTTCTTTCAGGGAGAATCATGGGGAAAGAAGGAACGAAGGAAGGAAGGAACGAAGGAAGGAACGAAGGAAGGAAGGAAAAAATATCTATTTACCAAGGGTAATCCATCCTACTCTCCTCCTTCTGTTCAATTCTGAGGGTCTCCAACAAGATTGAGGGTATCCTTGATGAAAGTAAGAGAAAGGAGCAAGCAGGTTTTTCCAAATACTTTTCTATAGTTACGCAATTGACTGAAATATGTAAAGAATACAAAATCCCACTGTCTGCTGCTTGTTGATTAGAAAGAAACATTTTACATAATACAGCAAAATTCAGCCTTGGAAGCTCTCCTTCAATACAGAGTTTTCCCTGCCTATGATAAGATTGTGTAAGATTCCTTGGTAGAAGTAACCAAAGACCTTTGATTGCCAATATCAAACGAAGCATAAAACAGAGAAATGTGAACTCACCAGAGGTATTTATTTGTCCCTGGGATGGAGGCTGTCCTACACAGAGTTCATATGGAAAGAGAAGATGGCAAGGACCTCCAGATGTGCTGTTTGCAAACAATATTGTGTTCATTGCACTAAACCTTAGACTACTACAAGGCTTTCTCAATGACATCTGAGACCACACAAAAGAAATCAGCCGGTAATCCATATAGTAAAAGTCAAATGGATAAAGACTGCCTATTGTCCAGGGTAAGACATGCAATTGGATGGGCAGTACATTGCCTCAGTCTTAGAATACAACTATCTTAGGCAAGCACTACACAAGAACAATGAACTGGGTCCAGAACTTACCAGGAGGAAAAATCCAGATTAAATTCCATTTGAGAAACTATACAATGCTTTCAACAATTCCAAGCTGCTCCCTAGCACAAAAAACCAGCTTTTTAAAAAATCGATATTCTTCCAGTGATACTATATGGCTATGAATCATAGAAAATCATTATTTCAAAACAACAACAACAAAATTGTGGGTGGTACAAAGGAATACAGTGAGGGGAGGAAGACAAGGGTTAGGAGTAGACTGCAGCATGATATCACTACCAGTTGTGCACCAAAAAATAAAGCGTTATCACCCTGGAAACGAATTATCAGAAAAGAAGGTGAGTCAGTTGTATATCAGAAAGTGATAGACTGACCAAATGCCGCACTGATATTCACAGAATGTTCAAAGACTTAGAGAAAGACCTCTAGCATGTTAGGTGGGTCCTCTAAGGAGAATTTATATAACAACATAGACAAGAATTGCACGAGATGAGAATATATAAGTAGGTTCCAATCTGTACCACTGGAATGACTATTCGCAATAATTAGATCACAGATTGCCCAAAGTCCATTGGGCAGTGGAAAGAGCACTGGATATAGAGTTAGAGGTCCTGGGTTCAGAAGTCAACTCTACTACATGTTACTCCTATGTGACCTTGGGAAAATCATTTAATGTCTGATGACCCCAAGTTCTTCACCTGTAAAATGAAGTGGTCAGAGTAAATGGCCTCTAAATCTATATATATATGAATTAGTATCTATATTCTTTTTCTGACTTACAAGTAGAGATTATTTCATCCCTAAATATGCCTATAGCCTAAATGAATTCTCACTAGTGCAATTATTTTTTGCCACAGAGAAATCCTGCTTTTAACCTAACAAGAAAATATGAATTAGCACCCTATTGCCTATGACCCTAAGAAAAACAGGAAGAATTTTATGAACTAATTCTTCACCTTACAAAAAAGGGCTCAATGATGTATCCAAATTATTCAAACTACAAAAAAAACATTAATTTATTCATTTTTTTAAAATACTCACTCTATGTAATAGAGGAAAGTATTCCACAGAAGGGGCTGGAGGAAAGGATTGCAACATAAAACGGGAAAAAGGAGTGCATTGCCATAACTTGGAAATACACAATGAAGGCAAAACTCTAGGAGAAACCTTGATATAAGTTTCCTTTCCATGCCTAATATAGAATTGTTTGAATCTTAATTCCCCTCAAAAACAGAAACAACTTCTAGAACTCAGGTGGAGAGAGGTGAATTTGGTTTAGGTGTTCTGCTATGGATTGAAAAATAATTTGTTTAAGGCTTTTAATTCTATCTGAAAAGGTGCCCCAAGGCTCCTGATCCCACAAGTGATCCTTCATGCCTGCAGTTTGTCAGTTAGCAATTTAAAGATAAAAATTGCCTGAAACATTAAATGCTAGGTATCCCGTTTTCCTGAAGTCCTGGAAAATATGGTTCCCCCATGGTCCCCAAAAAGTTGATTGGAGGGGAAAAATATTTAACTATCTCTAGTACACCCAATCCTAAATTTTTAAGCTAAAATCTTCTTAAGGATCCTCATAAGCCTCCTTCCAGAAAAAGTAATGGAGGAAGACTAGTATTAGGAAGACCCTTGAATGAGTCAAACGACCAGTATCTATGGAAATGGACAATTTTGCCAAGTGACCAGTTTTTGTTCATGCAAATGTAGGATTTGCCTGTGCCATTGGGTGCAAACTCCCTAGAAGGGAAAATAACCTAATTCAGGAGCATCCTTTCAGAATACTGCTCCATTTGGAAAAGAAGAGAGGAGGAGGAGGGAAGAGGAGAAAAGGTGGGTTGAAGGGGGAACCCTTGGGCAGACAAACACCTACAGACCAGGTGCTCCTATCTGCTGAAAAGAGCCAGTATTTTCCTTTTTCTCTGAGGCTGAAGCGCACATTTCAGATAGGACACGCGTCTGCTTATCAGGAGAACAGGCGAATATTTCCACAACATAAGATTATTGTGGTGGCTACGATTTTCCTAACCTCCAGCTACAATCCTCGCAACCAATCTCTCAAAGTGGAACAGCATACAAAATTTGCTCCTCCCGCTCTCAGGTCTCCCCTCCACCCCACACACACACACACACACACACATAAACAATTTTGCATATATTTAAATCTCCTTCACTGGTTTCCTTCTCCACATCCTCCAACCCCCCAAAAAAAGAAATTACAAAAATCCGTCATTTATCTCTTTTCCTTGCACCTCCATCTATCAGTGTTTCAAAGCCAGTCTCCTCGAATGTACAGCGGAGCAGGAGATGGGAAGCTTAATGGGAGTCTGCTCCTGACTGTGCAAACCCACACAGAGAGAGGACAGGAGCGCCTGCATTTGCATACATATTAAACGAGAGCAGTAAAAAATGCAGACATGCAAACCATTTGGACAAGGCTTGCCTCGGCACTGCGGCCTGCCAGGGAATCAATCTTCTGGTTTCTTAAAGGAAACCTGCTTTGGAAAGGGAGGCAAAGTCAGGAGGGACTCTAGCTTGGAAAGGGAATTAAGGGCTGAGGGGAGAGGCATGTTCAATCTTCCAGGGGGGAATTGGGCCTCCTGGTTCTCGTGACACTTTAATTCCAAGGCCAAGGGAGCCAGGCAAGGAAAGGCAACGTAGTCTGTTCGAAAGAGCAGTGGACTCTGGGAATCGGGAGAGCAGGCTTCTGGCCCTAGCTCTACTATTAACTCACTTTGCAACCTTGAGCAATATACTTAACCTCCAGGAACCATAACAGCTTCATTTTTAAAAATAGGGGGTGGGAGAGCTTGAACCAGGTGACCTTGAAGGTATCTTCTAGGTCTAACATTTTATATTTTATTTTGAAGGCAAAGTTGAGGCATTTGAATTCCCCTATCTTCCCTAACTCCCCATTCAATTCAACACACATTAGGCACTTAGTACGCACAGAACTCTGTTCTAGGCTCTGGGGACAAAAAGACCAAAAAAAAAAAAGAAAAAAGAAAAAGAAAAAGGAGCTGGTTCCTGGCCTCACTCCTTTGCTCCACTTTTGGACAGCTCTAAATGTTAGCAATTTCTTTTCCCTGATATCAATTCTAAATTTGCCTCTTTGCAACTTCTACCCACTGCTTCTAGTTCTCCCTCTGGGGGCCAAAAGAACAAGTTTAATCCCGTTTCCATATGATATCCTTTTAAGTCTTTGAATACAACTATCACATCCCCCCTGAGTCTTATCTTACCCAGGCTAAATATCCTCAATTCTTTTTCCCAGTCTTCACGTGGCATAGACATAGGTCCCTCCATCATTCTGGTTGCTCTTCCTCTGGACATGTGTCTAGCTTACATATGTCCTTCCTAAAATGCGATACCCAAAATGGAACATGATACTCCAGATGTGGTTTTGGCCAAGGCAGAGGATAGAAAAATGATCATTTCCTGATTCTTGGTAGCTGCACATCTTCATGTAGCCTAAGATCACATTCATTTTTTTGGCTGCCATATCCCACTGTTGGCTCATAATGAATTTGCAGTCCATTAAAACCCTCAGATCTTTTTTTCAAACAAACTGTTATCAAACTATACTTTGTCCATCTTGTATTTGTGAAGCTGAATTCTTGAACCCAAGTGTAAGACTACATTATTTATCCCCATTGAAGATTAGATTGTTAGATTCAGCCCAACCTTCTAACATATCAAGACCTTAATGGATCCTGACTGTCATCAAGGGGGTTAGCTATCCCTCCAAGTTTTGTGTCATCTGCAGATTTGATAAGCGTGCCATCTATGTCTTTAAGTCATTGATGAATTTGTTGAACATTATAGGGTCAAGCACATTTTTTTGACCTCCTTGGGACCCTTTTTTTCTGGCCTTTCCACCAGTTCTAGACTATATTCTTGTCTATCGCACATCTCTCCATCTTTAACAGAAGAATAGCATGAGATATTTTAGGAAATGTTTTGTCAAAGATCTAGATAAACTACATCTCTAGCATTTCTTGTCAGCTAGCCAGTTTCACTGAGCTACTTAAAAAAAAGGAAATGAGGTCAGTCTGATATGACCTGTCCATGGTGATGCTGTACTGCTGCTTTAGAATCATTGCTTCCTTCTTGATTCAGTCAATGAGCGTTTATTAAATATTTACTATATGCCAGGCAGTGAGCTAAGCACTAAAGATACAAAAAGAGGTTAAAAAAAAAACAGTCCCTGCCCTCAAGGAGCTCACAATTCAATGGGTGAGACAAGTGAACAGATATGTACAAATAAACTACACACACACACACACACATACACACAATATACATGGGTGTGTGATAAATAGGAAATAATTAAGAGAGGGAAGGCATTAGAACTAAGAGGGATTGGGAAAGACTTCCTGCAGAAAGTAGAATTTTGGCAGGAACTTGAAGCAAGCCAGAGGCACAGACGAGGAGAGAGGATGTCCCATGAATGGGAGACAACCAAAAAAAATGCCTAGAGCACCGGTTCTCAACCTGTGGGTTATGTTCTATTTAAATACATCCTGCATATCAGATACTTACATTACAATTCATAACAGTAGCAAAATTACAGTTATGAAGTAGCAACGAAAATAATTTTATGGTTGGGGGTCACCACAACTTGAGGACCTGTATTAAAGGGTCGTGGCATTAGGAAGGTTGAGAACCACTGGCCTAGAATCAAGAGATGGAGTATCTTTTTCATGGAACAGCAAGGATGCATTGTGACTAGATCTATTAATTGATTCTGGGATTTTCCTAGAATTTGAAGGTATGCTCACTGGCATATAGTTTGTAGCTTCCATTACCTTCCCAATTTTGAAAACTTAGAAAATATTTGCCCTTCTCCAGTCCTACTATTTCTCTCCTGTTTGCTACCATCTTTCAAATATTATTGACAATGGCTCAGTAAAAAAGAACCCTGCCAGTTCTTTCAGTACCCAAATGGATGGAGTCCATCTGATCCAGGTCTCTTGAATTTATCAAGGGCAGCTAAGTTCCCTCTTACGATTTCTTTACTTTTAAATAACTCCTCATTATCCATTTTCATTTTGTCCTTTCCAGTCCATAGGTCATTCTCCTTGGCAGAGAAAACAAAAGCAAATGTGAATTGAATAGCTCTGTCTTCTCTATGTTGTCAGTTACTATCATTTCATCCACCCCAAGCAGTGGTCCTCTCCTTTCTTTGATGTTCCTTTTTTCTCACATGATAGCTTTTAAAAAAAAATTATCATCCTCACCAGCCTCAGCTCATTCTAAACTTTAGTACTCCTAACACTACTGTTAAAGTACTAAATCAGGCTTTTGTTTTCATCCTCAGTTACTAGCCCTTGCTTCCATCTTCTGTACAAATCTAAAATCTGAGTAAATTGGTGAGCCTTCCCCCCACCCCATACAGCCAAATTGGTTCCTTCAACCTACTCCCGTTTTCCCTCCCCTTATTTTCTTCTGACTTCAAGATTTCATTCTTGAAAGTTTCCCTTCCTTTCTGGGATCACTTTGCCTTGCAGAAGTTTAGTCCTCAGGATCTTCCCTGAACCTTTCAAAACCTAAAGCTTAAGTCAGAGTGTGCTCAGCTGTCCACTTTTTATTCACACACCCTAGGGGAAAAAGGCCATCTTCTCCACAACCTTCCTATTATTTCTACCCCCAGAAATGAGGTAATTGGTGAGAATCACATCCACAACAGATTTCTCACTTCTTGTTGATTCCTCCATTCAATGGTGAAAAAGTTATTAGCTGCACTGCTTTGGTGACAGAGAGACAGAGAGAGCACTCTAGCATGTATCTGAATAATTTCAATCCCTTCTCACTATTCTACAATGTCTCTGCTAACTGCCATCTCTAATTCAGCACATTCCATCAGAGGTAACAGCTGAGGAAAGGGTTACATGGAACTCAGGATTCGCCTAAGCTCTAAGTAGATCTACAATGATCCAGCCCTGATGGAAAACAGGCAGACCCATTATTGACTTCTCTAGAGAAAAAGGCATCATCATCTCCAAGAAACTAACAAGGGGACTTTGCACTTAGTGGATGCTCTAGTAGTGTTCTACATATAGTGGGCCCTTAGCAAATGTCTTTTGGATGAAAGAATATGTTGACTAATTGGTCTTATGTTCCAGATTCTGAAAGAAAGTTCTCTTTGTCATAGAATCATAGACTCTCAGAGTTGGAAGGAACTTCAGAGGTCACTTGGTCCAACTTACCCCTGAGCCTGAATCACTACTACATCATTGTCAAACAACTGTCATCCAGCTTCTGCTTGAAGACCTCCAGTGGGAGGGAACCCACAACCACCAGCCACAGCCTTTTTCATTTTTTAGAGACTTATAATCAATAGAAAAAAAGTTTTCCTCAACATGAAGCCAAAATCGGCTTCTCTGAAATTTCTGTCAGTTGCTACGAGGACCATGCCCTGGGATCATGAACAAATCTTATCTCTCTTCCATGTACCAGTCTTTCAAATACTTGAAGACTGCTATTATATCTCCTCTGAATCTTCTCTTCTATAGACTAAAGAGACCCAAGTGCTGCAACATTCCTAACATAGCATGTTCTCTCACCCTCCTCTAGATGCACGCCAACATGTCAATGTTCTTCCTGAAATGTGACTCCAAGAACTGGTCCCATCAGGGTAGAGGACATAGAGGCTATCACCTTCCTAGATTCTGGATTTTCTTTTTTTTTATTTTCTTTTTTGCATGAACTTAATTATCAACAGACACAAACATTTCAATATCCAAAGACCAAAAAATGGAATCATATATCAAACTGTGAACTTATTATGAACACAGCCCATATTTTTAAAAGGCATATTAAATTGAGCAAGGTAGTAAAAAAAAACTGCCCTGTTTGTGTCCTCTTCTGAACTTTTTTTCTGTATAATTTTTAGTGTTTAATGGTACTTTTTATTTCTTTTTTTTATGTCTTTCTTAATGCAGTCCAAAATCACATTGGCTTTTTTGTCTTCCATTTCACATTGTTGACTCATGTTGACCTTTCAGTCCACTAAACTAAAACTCCCAGGCACTGTGTGAGGCTCTGGGAATGCCACAAAAATGAAACATGCCCTCCGGTAAAGGTGCTTACAGTCTATTGAGGGAAACATGTGCGTATATAAGTCCTTCACTCAAGAAACTTCTAAGGAAGTCCTGTATCGGTACTGTTTCCCAGCCACCTGCCTGAGGCCTCTTTGCCCCACAGTCCTCCAGTGCTCCAGAGGCCTTTCTTAGATGAGACCCACTCAAAATTGCCAGTTCCTGACTTTTGTCCAGACTTCCCCAGCTTGTTTCCTTTATCTGTTCCTGGTTTCTTGGGCCTCAAAAGACTCAATATTACCATTTGCTCTGAAGTTGGACCTCAAAGGAGCCCCTTGAACATCTGATCACCTGTCTCCCTCAATAGACCTTTCTCCAGCCACTGACTATCTGACTGGATGCACTCCTTAATGGTTAGCAAAGCATTCTTCTCCTATTCTCCTCTCCCCATCCCAGTGATTCTGAATCCCCCCTCCCCAACCTGTCATTGTACAAACCCCATTCCCTGTTCCCAGCTGTTTACTCTCTTATCTCCATCCCCTACCACCCAATACCCAACTCCAGATCTACCTGACCCTTTCACTATGCTGGAATGCCTACTCTACAGTTATCAAGTAAGCTTTCATCTAAAATTTTTTCCTTTTCCACTTCCTTCAACTTCTGGCTCTCACAAGACTTGGCTCCCTCCTGGTGACACAGCCTCCCTCACAACTCTTTGAGCCCTGACTACACTTTCACTCTTTCCTTCCTTTGCCCCTTACAGAACCAGTTCAACTCTACATTGTCTTCTATACTTGAGTTCCTTATGTGTTCTACCACTTAGTACATCTTGCCAAGCTCCGGCCTTGGTTTACTCCCACAATCCCTTGCTTTTGCTCCTACTCACATGCTACTGAACAGAATGGAAAAAAATCACAAACCATGCTTACTGGGTCTGCACTTTTTCAGCCAAGAACCTTGCCTCATACTTCACCAAAAAAATTTGAGGCCCTTCATCAAGAGCTCCCTCTTCTCCCTTCATCCCCATTGCATATTGCTCAGTTGTCTTCCCCCTCCACCCCTGTCCCACATGAAGAAATGGTCCTTCTCTTTGCCCAGGCAAGCACCTTCATATACATAATGGATCCCTTCCCATCTTGTCCAGTAGATTGCCACCTCTATCATCCTAATTAATTTTCAATCACTCACTGTCTGCTTGCTACTTCACTATTTCCTACAAGCTTATGCCTTCCCCATCCTAAATGGAAAAAAAAATTTCCCTTGATCGTACCATTTTCAGTAGCTATCATCCAGTATCTTTCCTCCCTTTAATGACTAAGTTCTTGAGAAAAATTATAAAGATAAAAGGGATATCATGTGCAAAGAACAAGTCAGCTAGTTTGGCTGGACCACAGAGTGTGTGAAGTGCAGTAATGTGTATTGTGCCTGAGACCCCTTGAAATCTGTCTCCTGACCCCACTATTTGACTAAAATTGCTCTATCTAAGGTTTTTAACAATTTATTGTTTGCTGACTCTGTCAATGGAACCATCATCCTTCCAGTCAAACAGGTTTGGATTCTACTCTCCCTCACTCCAGCCATATTCAATCAGTTGCCAAGTCTTTCAACTCTAGCCCTACAGCCTTTAAATCTGTCCCCTTCTCTTTATTCCCGCAGCCACCCCTCTAGTTTAGACTCTAATCATCTCTCACCTAGACTTTTGCAATAGCTTCTTAACTGGTTTCACTACTTCTAGTCTCTCCTATCTTTAATCTATTCTCCATTCAGCTATCTAGCTGATATTCCTAAAGCACAGGTCTGACCATGCCACTCCCCCACTCAAAAATTCCATTGGTTCATTATTACCTCTAGGACCAAGAGCCAACTGCATTTAAATCCCTTTACACTCTGGCCACAACTTTTCTTTCTGGACTGTGTGTGTGGAGAAAAGGGGATGGATGCAAGAAATGTTGGGGAGTTGGACTCAACAGGTCATGACACCTGATTGCAACACTTATTGTGTAGACATGAGAGAGATGGAGAAGTCAAAGATGACTCTGAGCTTGTGAACCTAGTTGACTGGGAGGTTGATTGTAGTGATTTCATCAGAAGACTCCAAGGTTTATATATCAAGCCCAAATCTCTATCCTGAATTTTAGTCCCACATCACCAACTACCTTACCTGTTGAACATCTCCAATTAGATATCCTGTAGGCATCTCAAATTCAACATATCCAAACCAGAACTTATTTTCCCCCAAAACCTTCTACTCTTCCTAACTACCCTATTTTTGCCAATGGCACGACTAACATTGTAAGTCTAGTCAAATAGGTTTGCAACCTCAGCAGCAACATCTACTCTTCACTTTTCTTTACCCTTCATATCAAACCAGTGGCCAACATTTATCAGTTCTAGCTCTGTGATCTATTTTGCATCCATCCCTTTCTCTCCATTCACACAGCTACCACCCTAGTTCACACCTTCCCCAGTGTGCTCTCTCCCTCTCTCTCTCTCTCTCTCTCTTTCTCTCTTTCTTTGAGTGTGTGTGTGTGTGTGTGTGTGCGTGTGTGTGTGTGTGTGTGTGTCTCCAATCAAGCCTTCACACAGCTAGTAAATTGATAACCCTACAGCACAAGTCTGAATGTTATTCCCTGGCTCAGGAACTCCCATGGCTCCCTCTTGCCTTCAGGATAAACTACTAATTCCTCTGTTTTGGCTGTAAAGCCCTTCACAATACAGGTCCACTCTGCCTTTCCAGACTTATCAAACATGATTTCCCTTTACCCAATCTATAGTCCAATCAAACTGATTCCTCGTAAATCACATTGCATCCCTTGTTTCTGGACCTCTGCACAGACTGGCCCCATGCCTAGTATAGATTCCTTACTTACTTTCCCCACTTAGAATCCTTAGCATTCTTCAAAAGCTCAGTTCATTACCTCCTACAAGAAGCCTATCCTCGTTCCCCTGTTGTTTCTGCTCTCCCCCCCCCAAAAAATTCTTCTGTATGTATTCTGCCTTTAATTTTCTATGAACATGAGTTTCCCACCCCATCCCCTAGTAGAAAATCAGCTCCTTGAGGAGAAAGAAGATGACAGGCACATGCTTAAATACTTGATTATTGAATTGAATGGAACTAAGTCTTGAAGGACTGATCTTTCTCCATTTCATTAAAGGAAACCAGGAAGGCCCAGAATATTTCCTATATTTGCTATGCTCAAGTCCATAATCAAATCCATTTCTTCTTCTACAAGAATCCTGGCAGAATTCTGGAATGTGTTAGTAAAGGGATGGTTTGTAAGCCTTTTCAAAGGGAAGCTGTGATCTGTAAGAGCCAGCACAGCCTCATCAGGAAGAAATGTGTCAGTCTAACTCCACTTCCTTTTTTGACAGGGTCACTAGACTGGTAGATCAGGGGGATTCTCTAGGCATAGTGTGTCCAGATTTCAGCATCTGACAAAGTTTCTTGTGCTATATTTGTTAACAAGTTTAAATGATTATTAAGGATTGAGTGATTATACTATGCCAGGTACTGGGATTGCAAAGACCAAAAGGCTTTCCAGTTTACAAAGTATTTTATAACCAGTGCATCTCTCTAATGCTCACAACTACTCTTTAAAGTAGGCAATGTTCAGGTAGTGTTAGCCCCATTTTACAGCTGAGGAAACAGTCGATGGACATTAAATGATTTGTTCAAGGTCAGAAACCAGGATGTTTAACCTAGGTCTTCCCACAGATCCAATGTTCTTTCCATTCTCTGCACACTGTCTATTTGCTTTCTTTCTTTCATCTTTTAAAAATGCTCTTGAGATTTTCCTTTAAGAGATCCCTTTGAGTAGCACCAACAGCAAATTTTTTTTTTGGAAGCCTAATGTATATGAGGCACAGCAGCAGGAAAACTATGTAATAAAAGTTACATTCTCAGACCTCAAGAAACTTAATGTTGTAAGAAGGATAAGACATGTATACACATGCACACACACAGAGAGACACAGGCAAAGATATAGTATCAAAGAATGTTAAAGTTGAAAGAAACCTTAAAGATCATTTAATCCAAACTCCACATTTTAAAGATGAAGAAACTGAGGCCCAGAAAGATTGAATGATCTGGCCAAAATCATACCTGGTTAAGTGCTGGGATTTGAAGCTGAATCTTCTGAATTAATTATTCAAATGCATTTGCTTAATGTCAAATAAGGAATAAAGACGAAATGTATTTTAAGGGCAGAAGGAGGGAGAGATCACTGTAGGCTATAGATGAAATCAGGGAAAGCTTCATAGCGGAAGTGAGATTTGAGCTGAGCTTTGAAAGATGGGCAGGACTTAAGTAAGTGGCAAGGGGAGAGTGGTTCCAGGTGAGGCAAATGTCATAAACAAATGATGACCAAGTAAGATGCTCGATCTGATCTGAGGATGGTAAGGTAAAGATGGTGCCAGCTTGGTCCAAGCTGCCCAGTCCCTAAGCCATGAACCCAGCTTCTCTAGGGATAACATAAGCAAAGCTTCTGGATATGATCCTATGCCCTGCTCAGGATATTAACCCTGGAACAGGATAGAGGCTTTGGAAAGGCCTTTTGTTTTGATTCCAGGTACAAGAAGTCTATCAACATTGACTTTCATACAGTTTAAACCATCTGGGCATTGGCTCAAGCCCTCAGTCTTTGACTGTCCATATGAAACCGCTACTGAGATGGGAAGAATGTTGAACTGAGAGTCAGGGAACCCAGATTCTAGTTCCAGCTCTTCTACCAATTCACTAGTTGACCTCCAGCAAGTCACTTTTTGTCTTGGATCTCAGTTTCCTCATTCATAAGAAAAGAGAAGCTATGGGCTCAGTGTATAAAGCACCAGACTGGAGTTAGGAAGACCTGAGTTCAAATCTGCCTGCAGTCACTTAACACTGTCTGCCTCAGTTTCCTCATCTGTAAAATGAGCTGGAGAAGGAAATGGCAAAGCACTCCAGTGTCTTTGCCAAGGAAACCCTAAATGGGGTCGTGAAGAGTGAGACACGACTGAAACAACTGAACAACAACAAAAATGAGGAAGTTAAGCTAGATGTTCTCTAAAGGTCCTTCTAGCCCTAGAATACTATGAAGTTGTGCAAACTAAATCAGTGCTTTTCCCCCATTCTGTTTCTCTCTATCTTCCTTTCTCTGTATGTCTTAATTTCTTTGCAGCTTGGTATGTAAGCTTTTTTCTCTTTCTCATTTCCTCCCTCCCACTATACGTCTCTCTCTCTCTCTCTTTCCTCTGTTTAATTCTCTCCTTCTGTATGCCTCTCTTTCCTCTTTGTCCCTCTCAGTGTTCCTGTCTCTCATTTGCTCTTTGCTTCTGTGTTGCTGCCTCTCTCTTGTCTTCTATTTCTCTACATTCATCTCTCACTCTCGGCATTTCCCCTTCCTTTTTCGTGATCTCTTGCTCCATGTATCTCTCAGTCTTTCATCTGTTTGTCTCTCTATATCTGTCTCTCACTTCTGTCTCCCTTTCACTTGCTCTCCTTCCTTCTCTTTCTCCCTTTGTCTTTTTCTCTCCCTCCCCCCACATTTTTCTTTCTGCTTTTCTCCTTTGGTGTGTGTCTCTCCTCTCTTTCACATTCTCTTTCTCTCCCTCTCTCTCTCTCCTTTTCTCTCTCTCCTTTTCTCTCTGTCTCCCTCTCTCTCCTCTCTTTCTTTCTCTCCTCTCCCTTTCTTTCCTCTCCTCCTTCTCTCTCCTCTCTCTCTCCTTCTCTCCCTTTCTCTCCTCTCTCTCCTTCTCTTTCTCCTCTCTCCTCTCTCCTCCTTCTCTCTCTCCCCTCTCTCTCTTTCTCTCTCCTCTCCCTCTCTCTCTCTTTTTCTGTCTCCCCTCCCCCGTTTCCCTTATTTGTCTCTCTCACTCTGCATGTGTCTCTCTACTCTGTCTCTGCCTATAGTTCTCTCTCCCTCTTTGTATGCATCTCCACTCTAGCCCTCTACAAGCTTATATAGAGTGTACATCAGATTCTGCAGCCCAACCCTGTCTGTTCCCTTGTTTGGCTGCAACCAGGGCTGTGGGTGCTTAAGGAAACTGCCAGAGTGAGAAACAGAAGAGGAGAGGCACCGAGTTACAGGAACAGAGACCAATTTCACATCCTACTCAGTGGATTGCTCAACACAGAGTATCAGGCAGAAGTTGTTCCCCCGGCCTACTGGCCAGCCCTACCACCCACAGCCTCTCTCTGCATTGCACACATTCCAAGCAAACCTCGAAGCACAGCAGCCCCGGAAAGGGGGAACTGCAGCAGACAGCAGCACCAAGGCCAACAGAGCCAGAAATATTTAACCCTTTCCCCACAGCCGTTCTCTCTGAATCTACCTTCTGCTTTTGGAAACTGGACTGCGCTTCTTGCCCTCTCTTAATCAGCTGTCCACAAAACAGAGCTGCAGATGGAACAGGACACTACCAAGCAGAGAGAGACAAGGGAACTGGGATGCTAGGCTCCAGAATTCCTTTCCACAGATGAAATTTCGGCAAGCACACATTAAGTGCCTACTGTATACAAAGCATTATGCTAGATCCTAGAGATACAAAGATGAATTTTAAAACAGAGTACTTATATTCTAATGAGGTGAGTACAACACTTAAATAGATAAATAAAGAGTAAGTTAACCAGATTTAAAAAAATACTAACAGCTGGGGGTGGGGGAGGCGGTCAGAAAAGGCTTCTTGTAGAAGCTCGCTCTTTCGTTGAGCTTTGAAGGAGTCTGAGAATTCTCAGAAGCAGTGGAAAGGAAGGGCTGCATTACAGGCATGGAGTCAGGAGATGCCGGAACTGAGTTGAGGAGAACAGTCATAGGGTAGTTGGGCTGGAATGGAGAATGTATAAAGGGTAGTACTATGTTACAAACTCACCCACTCATTGAATGAGATTAGGTAAAACATTTCTGGTGCCTGAATCTCAGTTTGTCAATTCAGTTCAACACTTACTGAATGTCTGCTGTAAGGCCTGGATGACATCTACCATAAAGCGCTAGGAGGATTCGAGGAAGAATGAACAAAATGCAATCCCTGCCTTCTGGGAGCTTCCTATCTAGGCAGGGAGATAAAGTCTCTACAAATCCTTATCACATGAGACAGTGTGATAAGGGCCCCAAAAGAGGTAGGAAATGCTAGGGGAGGGTTCTATAGCAGGTCTACTTCAGAATCCCCAGGATGTTGCAACATCAGCTCCAGGGCTCTAAAAGCCTCATGGCTTCACTGGTGGAGCTTGATCCTTTAAGAGAAACAAGGAAGTAATGTACCTAGTTGTGCAAACAAAAGCAAAAAAAAAAAAAAAGACATTGTTTTAAATTACTGCTCACAGGATATTCATACTCATGTTCCTAGGTCTAGTCTGTATATGTCTCTCTATAGATGGGATAGTTGTGTTGAGCTCTCCTGATACCCATGCTGGTTGTTACTAGGCATGCATATTCCTGTTTCAGAGTACAGTAGAAAACATGTTTAGGCCTAGTTCCCCCTAACTAGACCATAAACTGTCCAAGGTTAGAGAACAAGTCTTCTAAGAGTCTCGTAATAAGCCTCCCATTCTACCTAAGCCTTCCTCACAGCTAGATAGTGCAGGGAATGGATCACTGAAATAAGGAAGACCTGAGTTCAAATCTAGCCTTAGATACTTCCTAGCCATGTGATGAGAGGCAAATCACTTAATCACTGTCTGTCTCAGTTTTCACAACTGTAAAATGAAGATAATCATAGCACTTATCTCCCAGAGTTTTGTGAGGATCAAATGAAATATTTATAAAATATTTAGCTCAGGGCCTGACACATAATAGGCTCTTAATAAATGCTTGTTTCTTTCCTTTCTTCCTTCCCTTCTGACCCCCACTCCCACCCCAGGCTCTGAAAACAGTAAGTGTCCAATAAATTTTGTTGCCAATCATAGAGTGTCAGAGCTGGGAGGGACTTTAGAGATCATCTAATCTGACCTATACATTGTAAGGATGAAGAAGTGGGAGCCCATATAATATCTGACATTTATACAGCACCTTAAAATTTGCAAAGTGCTTCACATTTATGATCTAATTTGAGCTTCACAACAAGCCTGTGACGTAGGTACTACAGACATCATGAACCTCACTTATAGATGAGGAAGCTAGGGCTCAGAGTAGCTATGATTTGCTCATGGCCAGAGAAATGGCAATTTTCAGATTTGAGCTGGGTCCTTCCTGGCTCCAGAACCAGCACACTATTTACTATGCCAGAATGCTACAGAGATGAACCAACTGAGCCAATATCAGATAGTGAGCTGGTTATCAACTGATTACCAATTCCTGTTCACTAGACTCAAAAGTAAGTGAAGGTATGAACTCCAAATGCTAACACCAAGAATGCTGCATGAAGGACTGTAGTTGGGAACGGAGGCAACTAGTGTGACAGGAAAACAACATGATCCTAGTTAAATGTAGGCAATTTTCACTGATATCAGCAAAAAGTTGATGACCTGGAATTCTCATCTCTCCACATATCTAACATTTATGTGCTCATTTCATGTAGTCTAGAGATACTCAAGTCAAAAAGGAATGAGATCTAAACCCATTAATTCACCTCTGACCACAATTTCCTGCTCTTTTCTCTCTCCTACTACCCTACACCTCTATAGCTATTCTTTATTCTTATTATAATCTTTGGACCCTCAATTTTTGCTTATTCTCCTGGTCTAGCAAGTCTCTTCCTGCTTCAGTTTGCCAGTCAAGCATTTATTGAGTTCCTACTATGTGCTAAGAACTGTGGTAAGCACTGGGGATACAAAGAAAGGTAAAAGACAGTCCCTGCACTTGAGAAGCTCAGTCTAATGGTGGAGAAAACATATCAACAACTGTGTATGAATAAGCTATATACAGTATAAAAAGGGAATAATCAACCAACAGAGGGAAGGCACGAGAATGGAGGATTGGGAAAGACTTCCTGTACAAGGGGATATTTTAGCTGGTATCTGAAGAAAGCCAGGAAGTTGGGAGATGAAGATGAGGAGGGAGAACATTCTAGTCACAGGGGACAACAAGAGAAAATGTCCAAAGTCCAAAAATGGAGTGTCTTGTTCTAGCAACTAGGCCAGTGTCACTGGATCACAGAGCACATAAAAGGCATAAGAAGACAGGAAAGGATGGGGGTGGAGAGGTGGAGCAGGTTATGAAAAGCTTTGAATGTCAAACAGGATTTTATATTTGATCCTAAAGGTGATGGGGAGCCACTGGAATTTATTGAGAAAGGGGATGATGTAGTCAGACTTGAATTTTAAGAAAATTACTTTGGTAGAGAAGTGAAGGATGGACTAGAGTTGGGAGAGACTTGTGGCAGGCAGACCCACCAGCAGTTATTGCAATAGTCTGAGCATGAGATGATAAGGGCCTGAACTAGGGTGGTCACAGTATCAGAGGAAAAAAGGGCACACATGCAAGAAGTGTTAGAAAGATAAAATCATGATAGAGTGGGGAGTCAAAGCTGACACCCAGGTTGCAAGCCTGGAAGACTGGGAGAGGACTTCCTGGGTAATAGAGAAGTTAGGAAGAAAGGAGAGTTTGTGAGAAAAGGATATTGAGTTCAGTTTGGGGCATGTTGATTTTATGATATCTAATTCAAGATGTCTAATAGGCAGATAGAGATATGAAACTGGAGGGATTAGGACTGGAAAAGTAGATTTGAGAATCATCAGCTCAGAGGTGAAAATAGAATCCAAGTGAGCTGATGAGCCCACCCAGTGAAATAGAGGGAGAAGAGAAGAGGGCCCAGGAGAGACCACTGCTAAAATAAGGGAAAGCTTTAGAAATGGAGTGAGATTTGGGCTGAGCCTTGAAGGATGAATAGGACTTAAGTACATGGCAAGGAGAGGGAGGTGGTTTCAGGTTGGTAAATGTCCTTCAAGACATCCTTGATCTGATCCTAGGATATGTTAGTAAAGATAGTACCAGTTTACTCCAAAGCTAGTGAACAAGCAAGACTCAAATGACTATCCATCAGAGCCTAAGAAGGAGTGGTTGGATAGGGAGGAGGAAAACCACAAGAGAGCAGTAACATGAAAACCTAGAGAGAAGGAAGTATTAAGGAGAAGAGTTGAGCCTTGATGGAATCTGAGCTTTCTCAGAGGCAGAGGAGGGAAAGGAGTGCATTACAGGCATGGGGGACAGCCTGTGCAAAGGCATGGAGGTGAGAGATGGGAACCACCATAGGCTAGTTAGGCTGAACTGTTCCTTGCTCTCTTGGGCTTCTCTATCACTTCCCATCCTTCATGCTTGGAATGGTTTCCCATCCCATCTCTATGTGCCCTCTTGTCCACAAAGCATTAACTCCACTCCCACTCTCTGTCTCTATCAGTTACATTGATTTAGAGCTGGAAGATACCTTAGAGAACATGAAGTCCAACCTCCTAATTTTGCAGATCAGGAAACTGAGGTTCAATAAGGTTAAATTGTTTGCCCAGAGTCACACAGTTAATGTGTCTGAGTCAGTATTTGAACTTTGATCTTCCTAACTCAATGTTCAATGTACTTCAAACTCTGCCCTGAAGTCCCCCAGCTCTGATAGGTGGACTTTCACCTTATCTTGCCAGGAACCAGGCCTCCATGCCACTTCCCAGTCATGTCAAACTCAAGTCATGATCCTACCCATTGCAACCTTGGACTTGGCCCCTGAACCCCCCAGCTCTGATAAATGAGTTTTCACCTTATCTTGCCTGGAATCAGACCTCCATATCACTTCCCAGCTATAGCCACAATACAGTGCCTCTAGTATATCCCACTGACAGCCTCTCCCAGTTCCCCTTTTTGTGCTGTCTTCCCTCTTTCGAATGTAAGCTTCTTACAGGCAGAGATTGTTTTGTTTGCTTGTATATACAGTCTCAGTGCTCATCATAGTGTGTTGTACATAGTAAGCACTTGGTCAGCCCTTTAGCTAGCTAGCTATCCCCACAATGCCATGCTACCTTCCTCAAGAGCTCTCTGTCAATAGAATAAAAGGAACCTCCCTAGAATTTGAGGGAGGTCACTGGGGACAAATAAAAAAAAATATTATAGCTCTATATAGTCTCATTAACAAACTTACGGAACTCATTACTTCAAGAGATGGTTCAGGTTAAACTATAAATAGGATCAAAAAAGTTTTAGTGAAACTCTGGGATGACAGAAGTATCACAAATTATGGAGGAAACTAGAAATGGTCAGAGCACATTCCCTAATGTACTGGGTTTGGCATCATGGAATCAATGCCTTCTCCAAACTATCTTTTGTTATCCCAACTAGAAACGAAGTATAATGCTAGATGGGTGATGAATCTAACCCAGTGTGTTTGTTCTTAGGTTCACCCTCCCTCACATTTTTCATTCCTTCCCCTCCCCCTCTCCCACACCTCCAAGTATGCCTTTTCAATGTTTTTGTGAGGCTAGTTCAAGGTCTTTCCCCCATTAACATATTCCCTCTTTCCAGACAGAAACATCAGCAAAAACCAAAGATGTCAAGTTTGAAGAATCATGGAAGAAGAGGCCTTAGAGAACATCTCATCTAACCCTTTCATTTTAGATAGTTAAAGCACAGACTTGCCCAAGGTTTCATAGTGAATGAAAGAACTAGGACTCCAATTCAGATCTTCGGACTCCAAGACCAATGTTCTTTCCATAGGTTCTATGTAACAGAGGAAGTATGGTTCTACTTTAGTAGAAGGCAGGCACACAATCTTAAATTTCTTTATATCCCACCACAACCACCATTACCCATTGTCAGTACTCAAATGACTCACTTTCCTTGGTTTCTTCATTGATAAAATGAGGAGGTTGGATCTGATCTCTCACATCCCTTTCTGTTCCAGTTCCTTGTGATTCTGACATTCTTGATCTTTGCTGATATTGTCATCTGGAAAGGGGTATTTTTGAGTAGGGAAATCTTGAACTAGCCTCACAAAGACATTGTGTGGTGTTGAGTGAAGGTGGAGAAGAAGAAAAATGAAATAATGTGAGAGAAGGTGAACATGAGTATGGCCATACTGGGTTAGATTCACTCTCCACCCTGCCTTGCATTCTGTCTCTAGTTGAGAAGACAAAAAAATTGGTCATAGTTTGGTCCAAACGTTCTGGGATTCTATAACATGTTTGTTGAATTGAATACCTTGGGCAGTGGAGACAGGGAGTTATTTGGGCAGTGTAGGGACAGCCTCCTTCCCACCCCCACAACCACCACCTCCAAGTTCTGACTTGCTTGTTGTGGCCTCCAGGGGAAAATGCTAGGTTAAGTGTCCTCTGTTGAAAATCTTGTTCAGACATGAAGAGGTTTGAGGGGGTCTCTCTCCATGCCTCTACATGCTCTCGGCAATTAACATGGCTGAAAAATGGTAGATTGTCACTCTAGCCCTCATACACATTACTTCTAAAATAGAAGTGAAAAACGATCCCAGCTCCATTCCCTGGGACCAAATCAGAGTTCATTCTCAGCAAATGAATTCAAATGATCCTTTCTTCCAATTCAGCATCATAAGCAGAATTCCCATTTCCTCCAGCAAGTCCTTCCTGACTAACCCGAAAAGAGATGATCACCCCCAAAATATCAGACTAGCAACTTCCTTTACTCTTTCTGAATCACTATCATCTAATTTATCCTATAAATTAAAAGAAGGCAGAGATCATGTGTATACAAGCAGCATCCTTCATCATTACATATATTAAAGTCATCCTGTGAGTTTAATATATATGTACTATATTTCTTTTTTTACTGCATATGCTATAGATTAAGACTTGATTTATTACTTTTTAATTGTCTTGACTTAACGTAATGAAGAATGTGTTAATTATACAGATTAAACTTAAAAGTATGTTCTGTGAGCTTTTTCCCATAAAGCCAGTTGTTAAACATTTACCAACACATCAGTGATTAAAAGAGAATATTAATAACAATGGTTATTAATTTCATTATTATTACTGACAAAAATGAATTTTTATAAAGTTATTACAGTATATCCCATCTGGAAACTAAGAGGGTCCCCACCTAATTTGAAACAAATTATGGTATATGAGCATAGCGAAATATTATTGTTACACAAGAAATGAAATGCACAAATGTAGAGGAAACTAGGAAGAGCTTTATGAACTGATGCAATTAAATAAACAAAACTAGGAAAATAGTTTTCACAATGGCAACAGCATTATGGAGCTGATTTTCAAAGACTTTAAAATGAACATTAATGGAATGATAAAACACAGGTCTGGAAGAAAGAAGATGGATCAAGCCACCCACCTCTTTTTTTTTTTTTGCTTCCTAAAACAAGAGATTCTTTATTTAGTATTTTATTTTTCCCCAATTACATGTAAAAACAATTTTAATATTCATTTTAAAAACTTTGAGTTCCAAATTTTTTCCCTTCCTCCCTCCCCACTACCCTCATTGGGAAGGCAAGCAATTCTATATAGGTTATACATGTGTAATCATGCAAAATATATTACCATAACAGTCATGCTGTGAAAGAAAACATAGACCAAAAAAAACTCGAGGAAAAATTTTAAAAGTATGCTTCAATTTTTATTCAGACACCATTAGTTCTTTCTCTGGGGATGAATAGCATTTTTCATCCCAAGTCCTTCAGAGTTGTCTTGAATCACTGTATTAATCATTCAAAGCTGATCATCTTACAATATTGCTGTTACTTTGTACATGGTGCATTTCACTTTGCACCAAATCATGTAAGTCTTTCCAGGTTTTTCTGGGAGCAGCCTCCTCATCATTTCTGATATCACAACATTTTTCCATCACAGTCACATACCACAATTTGTTCAACCAGTCCCTAAGTGAGGGGCATTCCCTCAATTTCCAATTCTTTGCCACCAGAAAAGTACTGCTATAAATATTTTTGCATATATAGTCCCTTTTCCTTTTTTGTTTTTATCTCTTTTTGGATACACACCTAGTAGTGGTATTACTAGGTCAAAGAGTACACATGGTTTTATAGCCCTTTGGGCATAGTTTCAAATTGCTCTATAAAATGGTTGGATCAGTTCACAACTCCACCAACAGTGCATCAGTGTCTCATTTTTCCCACATCCCCTCCACCATTTGTCATTTTCCTTTTCTGTCCTATCAGCCAATCTAATAAGGTATGAGATAATTCCTCAGAATTATTTTAATTTGCATTTCTCCAATCAATAGTGATTTAGAGCATTTTTTTCATATGGTTATAGATAACTTTGATTACTTCATCTGAAAACTATTTTTTATCATTATCAATTGGGAAATAGCTCTTATTTTTATAAATTTGACACAGTTCTCTATATTGAGAAATGATGCTTTTATCAGAGAAATTTACTTCAAAATTTTTTTCATGTTTACAATTATTAAATGTATGTCCCTCCATTCTATTTCCCCCATTTATTATATTCTCTCTCTCCTTTCACCCTGTCCTTCCCCAAAAATGTTTTGCTTCTGGTTACCATCTCCCCCAATCTGCCCTCACTTCTGTCATCCCCCACCACCCTTTTTCTTTTTGCTTTTTTGGGGGAAAAGGGCAGGGCAATTGGGGTTAAGTGACTTGCCCAAGGCCACACAGCTAGTAAGTGTTAAGTGTCTGAGGTCGGATTTGAACTTAGGTCCTCCTGACTCCAGAGCCAGTACTCTATTCACTGCACCACCTAGTCACCCCCCACACCCCTTCTCTTACCCCCTTCCTGTCCTGCTTTCCTATTGAGTAACATAGATTTCCATACCCAATTGACTGTGTGTGTTATTCCCTCTTTGAGGCAATACTGATGAAAGTATGGTTCACTCACTCCCCTCCCTTCCCCCCTTCCCCTCCACTGTAAAAGCTCTTTCTTGCCTCTTTTATGTGAGATGATTTACCCCCCCCCCATTCTACTTCTCCCTTTCCCTTTCTCCCAATGCATTCCTCCTTCTCACTCTTTAATTTTATATTTTTTTAGATATTATCCCTTGATATTCAACTCACACCTGTGCCCTCTGTCTATATATACTCCTTCTAAGTGCCCTAATAATGAGAAAGTTTTTGTGGATTACAAGTATCATCTTCCCATGTAGGAATGTAAACAGTTTAACCTTATTAAATCCCTTATGATTTCCCTTTCCTGTTTACCTTTTCAATGCTCCTCTTGAGTCTTTGCCAATTATTTCTTTTAAATAGTTCAAGATTGGGTTGTCTCAATTGTATTTCATATCATTTTATCCTTATTATTATTATTGCTTCTTATTAATTCAGATCTTTGCTTTGCCCTCCAGAATATCATATCCCAAGCCCTCTGACACTTCAGTGTAGAAGCTGCTAAATCTTGTGTTATCCTGACCGTAGCTCCATGATACTTGAATTGTTTCTTTCTGGCTGTTTGCAATATTCTCTCCTTGACCTGGAAGCTCTGGAATTTGGCTGTAATATTTCTGGGGGTTTTCATTTTGGGTTCTTTTTCAGGAGGTGATTGGTGGATTCTTTCAATTTCTATTTTACCTTCTGCTTCTAGAATATCAGGGCAGTTTTCCTTGATAATTTCTTGAAAGATGATATCTGGTCTCTTTTTTGATCATAGCTTTCAGGTAGTCCAATAATTTTTAAATTATCTCTCCTGGATCTACTTTCCAGGTTTGTTATTTTTTCCAATGAGACAGTTCACATTGTCTTCTATTTTTTTTCATTCTTTTTGTTTTGTTTGATTGTTTCTTGATGTCTCACAAAGTCGTTAGCTTCCATTTGCTCAATTCTAATTTTTAAGGAATTATTTTCTTCAGTGAGCTTTATACCTCATTTTCCATTTGGCCAATTATGCCTTTTAAGGAGGTGCTGGCTTGTTTTTCTTTTTCAGTTAATTTTTGCACCTCCTTTTCCATTTGGCCAATTCATTTCTTCAAGGCATTCTTCTTCTCATTGGTTTTTTGTACCTGTTTTACTATTTAGTCTATCATATGTTTTTAAGGTGTCATTTTCTTCAGTATTTTTTGTGACTCCTTTACCAAATTGTTCGCTCATTTTTCATGATTTTCTTGCATCACTCTTATTTCTCTTCCCAATTTATCTTCTACCTTTCTTACTTGATTTTCAAAATCATTTTTGAGCTCTTCCATGGCCTGAGATGAATTCATATTTTTCTTGGAAGCTTTGGATGTTGGGACTTTGATTTTTTTTAAACCTTTTTCTAAATATGTATTTTGATCTTCCTTGTCACCATAGTAACTTTCTATGGTCAGAATTTCTTTTGTTGTTTGCTCATTTTCCCAACCTATGTCTTGACATTTAACTCTTTGCTAAAGTGGGTGGAGAGTGTGCTGTCCCAAGCTTCAGGGATTTTTTTTAAGCTTCAGGGATTTTGTGCAGTGGTTTTCAGAGATACTTCTAGGAACCTCAAGTTTTCCATTTTTTCAAGGTGGTATGATCTAAGGAAAGGTGCATTTACTTCTCTCCTGGCCTTTGCTCTGGTCTGTGACAAGGGTCCCTACTCCACTGCAACTGTAAAGGGACCCCTTTAATCTCCTTCTGATCAATTGTTCAACCCGCTTATGTCTGTGGGCTGAGAGTTCCAGAAGCTGATTCATTGGCTCCCAAGGCCTTCTTCTGGTTTGCTAGGGCCCATCTGTGTTGGCATGGCCTATAATTGACTGTGCTCCACCCTCACCTCGTGCAACAAACCTTTTCTGCTGACCTTCTAAGTTGTCTTTGGCTGGAAAATTATTTTACCCTGTCCTTTTGTGGTTTCTGCTGCTCTAGGAATTATTTTGTGGCATTTTTTAAAGATGTTCCAAGAAGTTGTGGAAAGAACTCAGGTGAGTAAAATTCAACACTTTCCCCACCAATCTGTCTTTTGAGACTGGGGAAGAGGAATGATAGAAATACAAGGACTCTTCAGCTTTATCTTCTATTCAGAAAATAGTAATTGGTTTTCCTTTGAACCTATAAGCTGTTATACCAAACATAAAAATAATTCCAAATATCTTCCATTCATGTAATTAAAAATTAGAGAAGCAATATTAAATAGTAGATAGAGAGCTGTCCTGGAAACCAGGAAAACCTAGGTTAAGTATCTGCCTAAGACACATGCTGACCATATGACCCCAGGTAAATTACTTGACTTCTCATGAATCTAGACTCCTAGTTTTCAGTGTTGTCCAGGGATTCCAAGTGTCCAAAGTCAAAACTATTTTCATAATAATAACCAAGTCATTTTAATTTCTAATACTATGCATATATATCTATATACACACACATACGTCGCTGTTATTGTTTCAATCACGTCTGACTCTTCATGACTCCATTTAAGGTTTTCTTGGCAAAGATACTGAAATGGTTTGCCATTTCTTTCTCTAGCTCATTTTACAGATGAGGAAACTGAGGCTAAGTGACTTGCCCAGGGTCACACAGCTAGTAAGTGTTTGAGGCTGGATTGGAACTCAAGAAGATGAGTCTTCCTGACTTCATGCCTGGCACTCTATCCATTGCACCACCTAGCTGCCTAACATACGTTTATACTTGGATATAGCTATATGTATGTATGTATATATTTTTAATGTGAGATATATGTGCGTATATGTCCCACACAAAAAAGTTTGTTGTGGTATCCTCGATAATTTTTAAGAGCACAAAGGGATGATGAAGCCAGAAAATTTGAGAATCACTGTTCTTGGTAACTCTCTAAGACTACATGACTACATGTTGCTGAGAAGGTGTTTTATAGATGTGTTTTGTCTTCACATCAAGGTAATTTCTAGGGGGGGACACATCCTTCCCCAACTGAATACTTGCCTTTGATAAAGAAAAACAATCAAATAAAAACATATAATACAATGACTACATCTGATAACGTATAAAACAATCCGTCTCATTGCCTCTCTGACTTAGGTAGGAAGAGATTTTTTCACCATCTGCTCTCCAGAGTCCTCAATTTCAGAGTTTGACTTTCTCGTGATTTCTTCATGTTTATAGCAATCTATTTGTATATAGTTCTTTTGGTTCTGGTTATGTTGCTCTGCTTCAGTTCATACAAACCATCCCATGTTTCTCTGAATTTCTCATTTCTAACTGTACAATAATAGGTACATTCCTAAGCCCTAGTCCTGTTCCATTTCTAGTCATTTCCCAAACCATCCCTTTTGTTGTCATAAAGAACATTGATATGAATTGTTTGGAATATACTCTATCTTTGTCACCTTTGTTATGGTCTTTGGGTAAATGCCCAGTAGTGGGTGAAGGCAATATTTTCAGAACATATTTGCTCCATATATTAAGAAATGCCTGCATTTTGAAGATACTTTCAGACCTATAGGTTTATGTAGGGCAAAGAGGTTTTGTAAACTGGAATATATGGTTATTTTTCATGTATCTGTGACACTCATGGTGTCCCAAAAGTCTTATTATAATTTTAAGTTTTAAAAGTTTAATATTGAATTTAATTATGGGGCCTTGTACCTGACCTATTTAAATAAACTGTCAGCTCCAAAAAACTGGAAATGGACAAAAGTAAAGACTTTTATTCAGACATTTTCTTGGAGAAATGTAATCATTACAAATCAGCTATTGGAAGAAAAAAGATCAAAACTACTTCCACCAGCATATGTCTGATCTCTATGAAGCAAAGAGACATAGTATAAAAATATAATATTAGTATAGAGCAAAAAGCTTACTTGAAAAATATTAGAGAGGAAAATAGGAGATTACAAGTACCATGACCTTGTGAGACATTATGAAGAAGTTGCTAAAATAATAATCCTACAACAAACATGGCATAAGACCCAGATCATTTCCCATTAACTCTTTTTTCAATATTTCATGAGATAATACTACTTGTACTCTATGTTCTTCCTAAAAGCATTTGTAGAGGAAACTGACAAGGGGACAACAAATAGATATGAAATGGAACAGTTCAACTGGCATTTGTCTTCCATCTATTCTTGTCACCTACAAAAGTGTAACTGCCTCATTTGGGCTCTACAATCTCAGTACCTGATATACTATATGAGGTAGTTACAATGTTACTTAAGAAAATAAAGTCAAGAAAAGCAGATGAACCTGATCCAATGCATACTAAAAACATTCATGCTAGAAGTGACACAATTTTAGAGGCACTCAAGGATCAGTTTTGAAAATATCTTGAAGAAAGGAAGATTTCAACAGAAGATACTATTACTTTTTTCTAAGTGAATGAAGGGACATCAGTAACTACTGGCTCAAATGTTTCCTTTCTCATTTCTAAATAATTTTAATTAGATGAATCTATAGACATCAAGGGAGCCTTTAATAGAAACATCAGGAGAAAAACAATCTTTTGCAGATGATTTTCTACAGCACATCACATTTTCCCAATCCTACAACTGACTGAGAATGTAGAGAATATAAAGTCTCACTTTATCTATTGTTTGTCAATTATCCCCAAAATAAAGAAATAAATAGAATTTTAAACATTTGGCTCAGTAGAACAAAATGTACCTGATAAGATGCTTCTCACACATATGTTAAAACTACAAAATATTCTGTTACAGATATGATTATAGAGATAACTTTATTCAATGATCTTATTAGTATCCCCATAATTCAACAATCCTATTAGTATCCTCTTAACTATGTATATTTTAATTGGACAGTTTCAAACCAGCTATGATATACCTTCCTCTTTCAAAAGGTCTCATGTCCTATTTGATTCAAATAAGACTGAGTGCCTTCACAACTCTCCTGCTTTATTAACCAGCAAAAGTCATCAATTACTACACAGAATAATGAGTGGAAAAAACCATAGTAACACACCTAAAGGGCCTGGGCTCTAATCCTAGCTCTACCATTTACTATCCATGTGACCTTGACCAAGACATTTCTCCCTTCTCTGCTTCCCTTTCTTCCTCTGTAAAATGAGAGCATTTTACTATATGATGTATAAGGTCTATTCAAACTCTTAACTCTATGAATCTATCATAGAGAAAGGCATGGGCTAAGGAGATACATGCTTGCCAAATATACTCACCACTACCTGGAGGATATTCCTCAAAAAGTCCAAGTAGGAAGGGGATTCTTTGTTAAGGTAAAGATGACATTGTGCTTATTACAATAAGCCTCAGAATCCTATAAGACCTCATCAATACATGGTCACCCAAAAGAATCAGCCTAACCATCTACACTCAAAAAACAAAGTGGACCAAAAACATTTATTGCCCAAACTAGAAAATTACATCCTAACAGGCAGCCAATATTGCATCAGTTCGTTAGTATATATATCCCAGACAGACAGTGCTGATGGACAGTGATTGGGGCTGAGAAATTAATAGGAAGAAGAAAGCAAAAACTGTAGCATTAGAAAAATAATGCAGCATTGTCAATCATCCTAAGCTAATTGCTGTAGCAAAAACCCATCTTTTTAACACCAATATTCTCCCAGTAATTACATGCTAAAAAATCCTGAGGATATCATGATCTAATTTTGATTATATATATTTAAAGTTTTTGCACAAACCCAGTTCAGCTAAAATTAGAAAAGAAGCAAGTAACTGGGGAAAAGTCAGTATAGCAAACTTCTCTGTTAATATCTCATTTCCAAGACAGATAAGGAATTGATTCAAATTTATAAGAATAAGAGCTATTTCCCAAATGGTAAGGGGTCAAAAGATACAAAAGTTTTCAAAGGAAGAGAACCAAGCTATCAATAGTCATATGAAAAAAAATGCTCCAAATCACTAATAGAGAAATATGAACTGAAACAACTTTGAGACTCTGTATCACACCAAACAGATTGACAAAGTTTACAAAAACGGAAAATGACAAGTGTTGGAGGGGCTGTGGGAAAACAGGAAGCTAGCATGCTTTTGGTAGAGCTCTGGATCCCTTTGGCCATTCTGGGAAGCAGTTTGAAACTAGGTCCAAGAAGTTACTAAACTGTGCATACATTTTGTCCCAGCTGTACGCATATGAGGCCTATATCCCAAAGAGATCAAAGAAAGAAGAAAAAGACCCACATGTACAAAACTATTTATAGCAGCTCTTTTTGTAGTGGTAGAGAACTTGAAACTAAAGGGATGCCCAACAGTTGGGAAATGGCTAAGTAAATTATGGTTATATGGATGCAATGAAATACCATTGTGTCATAAGAATTAATAAAAGGAACAGCTTCCCAAAAACCTGGGAAAACTTGTATGAAGTGATGGAGAAGTGAGTAGAACCAGTGGAATAATTTATACAACAATGATATGGTACAGAAAAATAATTTCAAAAGACTTGAGAATTCTGATCAAGGCAATGATCAAGCACAATTCCAGAAAACCAATGATTCATGCTACTCACCCCCTTAAAAAGAAGTGATGCAGAATGATAGATAGATAGATAGATAGATAGATAGATTTATAGAAAGAGATACATAAAGATAGATATAATTTTTTTTACATAGTCAATGGATGAATTTGTTTTGCTTGACTACACATTTGTTACAGGGATTTTGTTTTTCTCTTGAATGGAAGGGGGACTCATGAAAGGGAGAAAAAATAGATTTATATTCACTAAAAAAAGTCAATTAAATTTGAAAAAATATTTTAAAATTTCATAATCTTAGAAGAATTGTATTTCAAATGCCTCAAAGATCAATGCAAACATGTGTGGTATCAGCAGGTTACACTATATTGCCAATGATGACTTGTAGATAAAATACATCATGCCAGGCATACAGGATCAGAAAAAAAGGGGTAAGTCAGGCATATAGTGCTAAATGAGAAATTGTGGTTGAGTGAGGAACTGTAATGGTGAAGAGAATTACACACTGATGAAGTCACAGTTTCATCAAAGTAAAATATCAGATACAGTCACACAGATGTAATTTTTCCATAAAACCTAAAGATACAGGAAACCTCAGCAATTACTTTACTGATCCCTTCACTTTATAGACAAGGAAACTGAGACCAAGGCAGATGAAATGACTTGTCCAAGGTTACATAGATAGTAACTAGAAGAACTGAATCCAGGTCTTATAACTTCAAAGGTAATACTTTTTTTTTTTTAATGACACCATGCTGCCTCTATGCCCTCCATTTGATGCAGAGTAAAGGGAGCAGGAAAAAGAAAAAGTAAGGCTCACTGACTTCTTTTCAGTTTTCCTCCTGACCTAGCTCCTCTGACTCCTGAGTTATCTTAGTTGCTTTTCCTCAGGCTACTCTATCTCTACTTGGTACCTGAGCTTTCCAAATCTGTGTCAGTATTCTTGGTCCTTCACAGTCAATCAACTAATCAATCAATCAACAAGCATTTATTAAACATCCACTCTGTGAAGACTCCTGATGAAGCGTGCTACTCACCTTCTGACAGGGTGAAGATTGAGACATTTTGGGGACATAGCTAATGCATAAATTAGTTTCGCTTGAGTATGCATATTTATTACAAGGATTTGGATTGTTTTATTTTTCAATGGTAAGGGGGGAAATGTGAAGGATAGAAAATAGATTTTTGTTCATTGAAAAAAAAACCTTTTTTAAAAAAATATCTACTCGGTTCCAGGCACTGTCCCAGGTGTTAAAGATAAAAACACATATACACATACACACACCACCACCCCTAATTTTAACAAGTCTTTGCCCTCAAGAGGGCAAGATATACAAGAGCAACATATACACACATCAATATGTGATATGGTGAAACAATACATACACTTATCAATAGAACACATACAAAAGTAAATACAAGCTCATTAGGAATGGGGGAGAAGGCACTAACAACTAGCGGGGATCAGGAAAGACCTCATGGAAATGTCAGGGCTTAGAATGAGCTTTGAAAGAGACCAGGGATTCTATAAGGCAGAGGAGAGGAAAGAATGCATTCCAGGCTTATGGAACAACCAGCACAAAGATGAGTTCTTTCTATGATTTCCAATTTGAGGATGGGCCCAGGTCAACCATACTTCCTTCATCTCCTGTTTCTGATTCTTCTGAACTTCACCACCGTGACTCAACTGGCTTCTCACCCCAGAACATCCTTCCACCATACCAGCCTACTTATCCCATTAGTAGAGAAGAGAATTGTCTTTCATTTGAGAAAGACCCAGGCCAGCCATGCTTTGTTTCCCTTCTGTCTATGTTCCAGATTTTGCCGCCATGACTGCACACGTGCTTCTTCCCTCCCCACCACCACCTTTCTACTTCCTTTATGTACTGTCTTCCTCTCTAGGGTGTAAGCTCACTGAGGGTAGATATCGTCTGTCTCTCGGTTTGCGTTTGCATCCCCAGCTCTTCTCACAGCGTCTGGCACATAATAAGTTCTCAATAAATATTTATTGCCTATGTGTCCAAGGTACAAAGATAGAACAAGAAGTGTTACGTGTGAGGCAAGAAGACCACGGACAGTAACAAGCAACAAGACTGGAAAGGTGGGCTGGGTTATGAAGGTTATTTAGGACTTCAAATAATGGGGAAGAAAAGCACCAGCTCTTTCCCCTGGGACAGGGCAAGGATGTACGTGGGCACGGGGGTGCAGATGGGAAGAAATCTCATTACCCTGCCAAGTACCCCCTATCACCAACATCCTCTCGGGTATTTCCACCCTTATGTCCCAAAGGCAACTTAAAGTCAGCATGTTCAAAAGAGAACTTAGTATCTTCCCCCTAAAAACCACCTTTTCTGGCCATCCCTAAGTCTGTTGAGGATGACATAATCCTACCAATCATCCCTGACTCTTCTTTCTCCCTTAAATCACACGTATACATACCCAATCAGTACCAGGTCTTGTCAATTCTGTCTCCCCATCTCGCACTTCCATTCCCTTCCCTGTTCACACAGCCACAACCCTAGTTCAGATCCTCCATTGCCTCTCACCTAGACTGTTGCAGTAGATTCCTAATCTGTTTCCCTACTTCCAGTTTCTCCTCCTCTCCAAATCATCTTCCAGTCAGCTGCCAAAGTGATATTCCTGAAGCACAGGTCTGTCCACATCACTCTGCTGCTCAAGAAGCTTCACTGACTCCCTTTCAAATACAAACATTTCCTTCAGCATCTAGAACACTTTATGGTCAAATTTCATGGCATCTTTCCAGCTGGATCTCACATTACTCCCTCTCATGCACTCTACAATCCAGCCATATTGGGCTACTTGCTGTTTCATGTTCATGAATATTCCATCTCTAGATTCTATACCTTTGCACTGGTCATTTCCCATGCCAGAGTTCTGCCTCCTCATGCCTTCTAGAACCCCCAGCTTCCTTCAAAGGACAGCTTAAGGACCACCTCCTACAGGAACCTTTTCCTGATCCCTTCAGTTGTTAGAGTTTCCCCATATATATTCTTCTACCAAAATTCCTTTATTACATATATACCTGAAACATATTTTGTATGTTCTTATCTGGGTACAAATTATATCCTAACATAGAATGAAATATCTTTGAGGGAAAGGACTGCTTTCATTGTATTCCTAGTACCTAACACATAGTAGGCTCTCAAGAAGTGCTTATGGAATTTAATTGAGCTATCACATGATATTACAAACTCCAATCTAATTTGTCACCTACACTTGCCCCTGAAGGTCCTCTTCATGTGCTTTAGTACTTCCCCAGATCCCTCTTTTACACGCTATATATTTAGGGATATTTCTTGAAGTTTTGTTTTTGGGGTTTTTTTCCCTAACTGATACCACCAAAGTACTTTTCTAGTTTCAAGTCAAATTTAGGAGAAATTCCTCATCCCTCCAAAATCCCCTTCAGAGTGAAATAGTGGGACAAGAACTGGATTGGAAGTCAGAATATCAGGGTTTTAGTCCTGCTTCTGACATCAAATCAGTATGTGATCTTGGTGGTCACGGTCTTTCCATCTGTTAAATGTGAATGTTGAACTAAATGATTCATAAGCACAGTGCCTGACACATAGTAGGCCTTCATAAATGCTTGTTGACTGATATCATATTTATCAGTCTTTTCACAAAATATAGATGCCTTATAACTTAACCTAACTGTTTTTAACTCAATAAGGATTTGATAGTATTTTGAAATTAAACTTTTTTTTAAAGTAAATCAAATTTGCCTCACCTTTGGGCATGTCCCATCCATCAGTTTATAGATGGGTCATTTTCTATACTACTGCAACTTGCTTAAAAATGATAGAAGTATGTTTCCCCTTGCTGAATCTCAGTTTTCTCATCCAAAAAATGTGGCAATTATGCAATATAATCTCCAAGGCTCTGTGAATTCTAATATCCTGTGGTTCAAAAAAAGGACTCAGGGAGGATTCCATGGAACAAATGGCATTTGACTTGAGAAAAGAAGGCTTTCAATAGGCACAAATAAGGAAGAAGTACATGCCAGACATGGGGGGCGGGGGGGTCACAAATGCACAAAGGCAGTAGAGATCAAGATGGGAATGGAAAACAGCAAGGAGAGTCCAGTTTAGCCAAATTGTAGAATGCGTGAATGGAAGTAGTATGGTGGGGAAAGTCTGTAAAGGGAGACCAGAAGCTAAGTGTCAGGTGTAGGTGTTTGTATTTTATACTATAAGCAATAGAGGCCACAGAAGCAATGTAAGCTTCATAGAATTCACAGCAAGGGAAATATTATTATATGCTGGGGTTTATAAGCTGACACTCCAATGGAGAAGGTTGGTCTTGAAGAACCTGGAAGACTTGGGCTAGAGAAGAGGAATGGAGGAGAGGGCTCTATACCTGACTCATGATATTCCAGATGTCTTACTATCAATTTTTGAGGAGAAGATTTACATGTAATGTGGAAGAATACCCATTTCTAAGTCTCACACTCTCCAGTGGGTCTTCCTAAAGACCAAGGAGAGGAAGGAAAGTCAGAATTTGGCTTTAGGCTATCCCAAATACCAACCAGCTTTGGTTGTTGCTCACCCTTCATTTTGAAGAGAACCAATGACATCATGGGTGATATACTGACTTGCACATGAACTGGATTTAAGTGAGGCAAAGTTGCTCAAGTTGTCAGACTCCCTCTTTCTTCCTAAGTCATAAAAGTTCAGTGACAGGACCAAAATTAAGATGACTGGTGATGGTCTAGGATACATTGGATGATCTTGGTGTCTTCAATGTATGATCAAGCTCTAAGCATTCTACAGAGCCTGCTTCAGCTGCCTTTATGGCCACTGGAACAAATTGTTCTCATCCACCCATTCCACCAAGGAAAGTCTTCATGTGCTTGGTGTAGACATCAGACTTTAACTCGCAGACCTGTTTGAGACCTGTTGGTTTCCACTAACCTGCTTAACCCATCTACCAAGATGGTTGGAGTGTATGAAGTGTTTAAAGAGGACCAGGACCTCTGGTATGAGGGCTACTGAGCCCTTTTCAGGGCTACTCATCCACCATTAGTATCCACCTTCATCCAACTCTCATCTGTGGCTCAAAAAAGCCATAGAATGTGCAGGGGCCACACCCTGGTAAACTAGCTTTGGTATTTCCAATTTAAGAGATGTATTTGAAGGAAAACCAGAAAGTAATGGGATTTATTTATTAATTTACTTCACAGTACTAAGTTCTCTGAATAACAAAGATAATATTCAAGTTATTCATTGGCAGCATGATAAAAAAGGAAAACAGCACTAGAATTAGAATCAGAAAAGCTAGGTTTGTATTCAGTTTTACTAACAATGTCTTTGGACTGTGGACTGTGGACAATTCACTCAACCTCTCAAATCCTTAGTTTCCTCATTCTCAAAATGAGAAGAGTTGAACTAGATGAGCTAAGACCCTTTCCAACTACAAATCCTATGACCTTCTCCAGACTAGAAATTCAATCCACATTCCTTCAACCAGTTATTTTCCAATCCAGTTTGACTACTAGCCTATTGGAACAATCTCAGAGCACTGCAGGACCTGACCCAGAGCAAATTCCAGATGTTCCCAGAAGCTGATAAACTGATCAAGACTTGTAACATAGTTCTAATATATCTATTGCTGGGGCGGGGGAGGGACAGGGAGAGGTTGGGACATACATGTGTTAAAACTATAGACAAGATGTGAAAAAGGAAAGAGATGAAATCCTAGACCTTAACTAGTTACAAGACTTTCTTCTGCTACAAAGATAAAATATTAGGATGACTGACAGACAGAGGTTGTGGCATCTTCCTCCCTGGAGTGCTTCAAGAAGAAAATAGATGACCACCTGTGCCCCCATAGTTTAGACATTTACCTGACTGGAAGCATTGGGGTTAGTCTTGACTGTTGATCAATTTCCCTCCAGGTCTAGGATTCTAGTTCCAGCAAGTTATTCTGACTCTCTAGTCCTTTGTTTTCCCATCTATAAAATAGGGAGAATGCCTTTTTTTATGCTTTTTTTTGAGGGGAGTAAATATGATTCACAATGCTTGTGTGTCAAGCATTATCTCACTCTGAAGATTCTTCTTGATTACAAATTTCTGTATGTGTTTTAGAGAAATAATGGGAAAACAACTGCAAGTAACCACCAGGACCCAGAAAAAAAAAACCCTACTGAGAATGAGCAAAATAGTAACTGAAACTCTGGAGGAATAGCTTCTTAGTAGTTCACACCCAGTTGGGCTTCTCTTGTAAGGGTTCCCATTCTTCTCCATAAATTAATTTAATATCATTGGTTTAGACCAGATTACTAATGTTCTTTTATTGTGTGTATACATTGGGTTTACTCTCCCCTGTCACTCCCTGCCGTAACAAGTACTTTTCAGCCATCCAGAAGTAGGAACACTTAGGATTCCCCATTTCAACCATATATTAACTTCACTACCTACTTTTCACTTTATCTCAGCATAAAAATTTGTTGTTGGGAAGGGAGGAATTGATTGTACGATAGAATGTCAGAGCTCAAAGGGCCTCCAAGAGCATCTTGTCCAGCTCCTTCATTTTAAAGAATAGGAAACCAAATCCCAGGTTGAGGAAGCAACTTCTCCAACCCCACAGGGAGATCCTATCAGACCCAGGACTAGAATCTAGGCCTACTGACTCCCACACCACAACTTCTTCCACCATCCCTGAATGTACACATTCATTTTGTAGTCTTTCCAGGATGTCTCAAATTTCTATCTGAGAAAGAATTGCATCTCTAAGACTGTTACCCCAAAACACTTACCTCACGGTCAAGAAGCTCTTAGGTATACAAAAGGGTGATGGGGCTGGGGATAGGAACTTAGCAGAATCCAGTCCTCTGGCTGTAAATGTTTTTCTCCAGCAAAGACCTCCCAAGTTCCTTTGGGATTGAGAAAAGGGCAATCCTAATGCTGCCCGAAGACTTGCTCCTTACCATCTCATGACAAGAACTGTACACATCCATCCAAGAGCCTCAGAACAAAATAGAATGGCAACAAGGAGGAAGAGAAAGCAACCTCCAAATGAAATCTCAAGGAGAGTTTATTTCCGTCTGTAAACGCTAGCAAATCCAGGGCTCACAATGAAACATCCCTGGGATTCTGACATTGATGGGATAACCTTCCAACTTTTTCTAAAGACACTAGAGGATATTTCTTTTTGTTTGCAACAACTTTAGAAGACAGGTGCTAGCCAAAAAAAAAAAAATCC
The DNA here is from genome assembly GCA_028627135.1 of Pseudochirops cupreus. Classification (NCBI taxonomy): domain Eukaryota; kingdom Metazoa; phylum Chordata; class Mammalia; order Diprotodontia; family Pseudocheiridae; genus Pseudochirops; species Pseudochirops cupreus. The sequence goes on from CM053581.1 coordinate 227,133,497, forward strand.
TGTAATATAAGGGATAAAAACCTGACTACTTACATTAAAGTATGAGACAAAAAAAAGAAATTTTTAATGGTTCCAAATAACCCACATAACCATAGTATTAATTATGAATTCTTGGAGCTTTTTTCCAGGATTTCAATTTAAATTTTTTTAAATTCTGAAACCTGACAAGCATCAACAAACATGATCATTTCCATATACAAAGTACAGGAGACAATTGACTATAAAACCTAAAAACTCTTTACATACAGCTTGTAACTAGAAATTCTTCCACTAGAGCTAGGCAGCCCAAAAGTTACCTTCAAATCTTTTTTTTTTTTTAAGATGAATTCAGCTTCATCTAGAGTGACCTCAGGGAGAGATCTTGAGCCTTGGAATACAAAGCCTTTCAAGAGGAAAGGTCCCACCACACTTCCTCATGAGAGAGAATAAAACCCCTGAAACACCTATGAGGCAGGTTCTAGTTGAGTCACTTCTAGGGAAGAGAGAAGGGTGAGGCCAGGCTGGGTCATTCTCTTGGGATGTAACCCTGGGATTGGAGTGGGAAGGTAATATGGAAGTCTGCTAATTGATAGCTTCCTGTGTTGCTATTTTAAGTAATTATTCTTACCAACTACATACTAAGCTCAGTGCTTTCTACCTGTTGATGGAGTACAAGCACTGTCAGCTCCCTCAATGCTGGCACCCTGAAGTATAACTCTGGTCAGCCTGCCCTAGTTACAGGCTTTCAGGATTGCTTAGGATATGCCCAAATTCCACTTCTTGATCCAAGGTCTTTCCTAATCCTCTCCCAGGTGTTAATGCCATCACTCTTCCAAACTACTTTGTATTTAATATGTGTGTGTATCTGTTGACAATAATCCTCCAATTTTTGTTATATGTTATAGATATGACCATATCTATAATATATAATACATGTATAGTTCATATTTTGCATCTGTGTGGTTTTCCCTCAAGCCAAAGTAAGCTCCAGGAGGTCAGGGATTGTTTTGATTCTGTCCAGGTTCTAGCACAGGGTCTGACATAGTAAGCACTTAATACTTGCTGATAGAAAAAAAATATTGTTGAATGCCTCTTATCTTAATAGAAGTACAGCAAAGCAGAGAGTTTGAGTTAGAAGCCTGCAGGCAACCTCCCTGTATTCTGGCCAGAGTGACATTTCACTCTCTCGTTGGGGATGGGGGTGAGGGTGGGGATGAGGGTCAGATATCCAAAGAAAGAATCCAAGTGAATTCACAGTAGAGGAGTCAAATTCTGCTGCCAACAAGCTTTCTTTAAGTGTAGGTATGGACAGTCTGGATTAGTGAATAGAGAAGTGGCCTCAAATCCAAGAAGACCTGGTTTCAAGTCCCACCACTGACATATACTGGCTGGGGCTGTCCGACCCTGGCTGAGTCGTTTAACTTCTTTGTGTCCTAATGGTGCTAAGTTGCAGAAAAGGTGCAGATTTGCATTGGTCAATGGAGTAGTCTCACCTGGGAGTTCTCTCAATCAGTGAAGTCACAGGTCTGCTCCCTATCTCCAATCTGATGGAATATAAATTCTCACCCTTCCTTAACACAAAGCACTTTTCAGGATACTTCCCTGCCTACCCCAGTCCATTGCCAGGAAGGAGAAATACCCAGGAAAGAAACTAACCTAGAATAACAGCCTTCAGAAGGCAGAGTCTTGGTTTTCAGCAATTACTCTCCTTAGTGCCTAGAAGCACATGAACACTTGACGCATGGAGAACAAAATGATTCAAGGCTAAACACAGATGAATGCTTTGATTCATTCACATGGCTACCTGGACCAGCTAAACTTCAAAAAAAAAAAAAAGAGCCTATGTAAGCTGCCATGAAGGAGTAGTGAGGTATGGTGCAAAGAGCACTGGCTTTGGACTCAGAAGACCTGGGTTCAAATTCAGACTTGCCACCTGTGTGACTTTGGACAAGTCACTTAACTTCCCTGGGCTTCCATTTCTTCATTGATAAAGGAAAGAGGTTGGACTAGATGACTTGCAAGGTCCTTTCCAGTTCTAAATCTATTATCCTATGAGCTTCAAATGTAACCAGCCATCAGATGGGAGAATAAATATCTGCTGCCCAAAGCATCAGAGGAACACTGGGCTAAAAGATTAGGATAACCTATTGAGAGAGACAGACATAGAGAGAGAGAGAGACAGAGACACAGAGAGAGAGTGAGAGACAGAAGACAGACAGAAACAGAGAGATAGAGGGAGAGACAGAGAGAAAGGAAGAGAGACAGAGACAGAAACAGAGAGAACAAGACACTGTCTCAGACTTCTTAGTTTTCTCCAGTTATACGGATTCCTCCCATAGCATCCTCTTTCACTGCACTGCTGTTGCACACACAGGACCCTGGTTTCTTGAACACCTTTCTGGTGGGGCATGACCTGGTACAGACCCACCAAGCTGGAAAGGCTTTGTCATGTGCCTGGTGATCTCCATAGTCCATAGACTATACTCTGTGTCAATAGTCTGAGCATGGGCTTGGCTAAGCTTTCAGAAGCCATCCTTTCATCACTGAATCCAGGTCATTGTTTTTTCCCCAGCTCCAGTAACCCATGAAGACCATTTTCTAAAGTGCCTAGAAGGGTTTGGAATCAGCCCTGCATAGGACCTTTCTGCATGCGTAACTCCTTGACGAGTCACTTGCTCCAGTTGTGCTTCATTTCTCTCGTCTATAAAATGGGAATGGTAACATTTGTAGTACCTACCTCAAAGGGTTGTTGGGAGGAAAACAAACTTTGTAAACCTGAAAGAGGGCATAGATATGGTTTTGTTATTATTACCCATATCAATGAAATCTTGTATCCTTAAAGTCCTAAACTGTTTGGGCAGAGCTGAGGATTCCGGTACAAAGGGTCAAAGAAAGGGTCTTTGCCCCTAGCTATTTGCCCACTTTTACCTGTGGATGCTCTGCCCAAAGAAATGTAAATTTTGATCACTGGAATGAAAGATATCTTGGAGTTTTCAGCCTAGATTTCTTTTTTAAGGACCATTTGGGTTTTGAAAACCCAAATTACTCTGGCTCTCACTCATGGATTGGCCAACAATAGGTCCCAGTCCAAGCCTCATCTGGTCTTTGGGCTCTGATGGCTAAGAGTGAGTGTAAATAGCAATTGTTCCTGTTTTAGCCAGAAACCCTGAGGGTCTTCCACTCCCAGACTGATTTTTCTGGACTAGGTAAAAGAGGTCATTCTTTGCTTCATTTATTCTTACCTAGCCTTAATCACTGATTGGGCATTACCTCAGACAAACTGAGACCTAAAGACCTTAGCTTAAAAGGTCATGGTCTCCCACTGCACCCTGAACTATCTCCAGTTGTCCTGATCTACATCTTGCCCCTGGACCCAGATGGCTCTGCAGGAGAAAGTGAAGCTGGTGACCTTGCACAGCCCTCCCTCACTCAAATCCAATTTACTTGCCAGTCATGGTCCTCTTCCAGAATGAAGGACAAACAACAAGCAAAGCAACAGTAAAAGTCTCATCAAACAAACCGTGGGAATACAAGATCCCAGAATGGGAAATAGAACTTGTCTTGTCAGCAAAGTGGATTCATGGCCCTCTGAGCCTTGGTTCCTCATCTGCAAAATGAAAATAACAAAACCCATACCACCTGTTTTCACAGGCTTCTTGTTAGGATCAAAGGAGATGATGCTTTGGGTCTCATAACGATGCAGTATAGCAAGAGTGTTTGGGTTTGAAGTCAGAAGACCATGACTCCAATCCTTCCCAGCTGTGTAAAATGTAAGCTCTTTGAGGGTAGGAACTGTTCCATTTTTGTCTTTGTAAGTACAGAGACTAGCGCTAGTGCCAGGCCTTGCATGTTTTATTTTTCTCTGCACCTTTGATTTCATCTGCGCAGGGAGCTTCCAGTGAGGCAATACCAATGAGGCTGTCAATTGTTTTGCAATCCATCATTTTAGAGAGTTGCCTAGGGCATTGAGAGGTTGTGACTTGGTAAGCTCAGAGAGCCAGTAAGGCTCTGTGATCCTGACCAAGGCTGGCCCTCTGTCTCTTACTTCTGCTGTCTTACAAGTAGTAGGTGCCTAATTTGCTGGATTAAATTGGACAAATCATTTAGCCTCTCAACTCTGGTGTCTTGTCTGTAAAATGGAGACAATTATACCTACCCAAGGTTGTTGGGGGAAAAGCATTTTTCAAACCTCATAGGGTCATTCACGCAGGATTTGTTATAACTCTGCTGCTCCCACAGAGCTCCAAGGAGGGCCCTACAGAGGGTCAATTCGCTTCTAGAGGTGCAGGGCGGAAAGAAGGACAGAATCCCAAGAAGACTGTGATTCAGGAAGGATGTGTTCAGAGGATCACAGTTCAGAGCTGGAGGGGGCCTTAGAGGGCATCCAGCACAATTTTCTCATTTTAGAGACAAAGAAACTGAGCCCAGGAGAGGTTAGGTGGCTTGCTTAAGGTAGAACATATAGTAAAGGACAGACAAGATTCAAACGCAGGTTCTAAGATTGATCCTATGAAATGTGCATTGTGTATACATGTGGAGAAAGGTAGGAAGAAATCCTAGATAGTTTAACAGCAAAACAGAAAAGAAACCCTCTCAAAAGTGTTTCTGTGCAAAATTCAGGGAGCACGAGGATGGAGATGAGCAGGGCTTCCCCTCTTGGGCTGTCTTATTATCTCCTGGAAATGATTTTGGCAGAATCTCACCCATTCCAAAGGTGAACAAAGGCAGCAGGGAACGGACCAGGTTCAGAGGCACCTAAACAGCTTCCAGAACCAGATAGGCCTTCCACCAAGGAAGAAAAGGAAAGAATGGACAGCTTCACCAAAGATTCCCTGGGCGAGGAAGGAGGCAACAGGGCACTGTATCCTGCCTCCCGATTACCCAATCAGGGCCAGCTCCCGAATTGTGGGAAGAGGACCCAGCCAGGGCTTCCTGCTAGCCACCTCCTTCCCATCCCAGTCCCCTATTTGCCAGCATCCAAGCGACCAGAACAGGGGGACATGAGGCATAATCACAGCCATCTATTAATTTAGACTAATTTCCTGCAGTTCTATGCTAAGTTTCCCAACAGATTCAGAACTTAAAGGTTAAAACATAACCTTGTCTCAGCAGCTCTCAGAGAGCTCTACATGCAAATGCCTACCTACAGCTAGTTCCTGGTAATTATATGCATTTCCAAACAGCCAATCAGCTGTCAGGCTGACAGATACTGATCTTTTCGTTTTATTTTTAGCTCTGTGCTTCCCCCTCTAGATGCAAAAAAAAATTCTGTTTGTTCTGTTTGCTGCAGCAGCCTTTTCCCCCTAGCACTCCAATGAGCTCTTATCTTCCCGAGGCTGGAGCAGGGAGAGTACAGAGCGGCAGACTGACTTCCTAGCCCCCGGATTCCTTCACTGCTCCCCATGCAAGGCACAAAAAATATCCATGTTTTCCCTTAAGTGGCTGGAAGACACCCCCTCCCCTCCTCTTTATTTATTGGTGCCCTGGGTGTGTGCTAATCTCTGGGAAAGGTCTGTGTGGAGGAGAGAGGCATGAGAGCTGCATCTGAGAGCCCTTTAAATTTTCAAACCCAGCCGGAAGGCAGAGAGGAACTTCCAAACATCTTCAATGGCACATGCTTTGGGAGGGTCTGTACCGGGGTTTGAAGCTTGTGTACACCCATGGGCAAGGGACAACGGGAGAAGAAAGAAACTTAGCTTCCAACATTGTTCCTTCCCCCTCCGATGGATGGAGGCAAGAGGAACACTCCAATAGCTTGTTAGAGTTTTTAAAGTTTAACTCCCAAAAGACACAGCCATCTCATAATATATTTCTAGTCAGTCTGGGGGGCTAGTGTCCATAGTCCACAAGCCAAAAAGAAAAAAAGAAAAAAAGTCAGTGGGAGTCCCCCAGCGAGGCTGTACCTCTGAAGGCTGGGCAAGAGTTGTCAATAGTTGGGCACTGGAGAAATGGAGGAAGAGGCTCCAAATTGCCTGAGCTCTATATTTCTCTCTTTCTACAAAGTGTGGTAGGATGTACATAGCCTCAGAGAATATGAGAAGGAAAAGAAGCCTCTCCAAAAGATGAGGGAGGAAGGGCAGGGTGGACGGCAAGAGCAAGAAACTTGTAGAACATGCAATAACTGTGTGACCATGGGAAAGTGGCTTAATCTCTCTGAACCTCAGTTCACTCCTTTGCCAAATAGGGATAATAATATAACATAATATATAATAATATAATATACTACAATATTATGAAGCAAGTGCTCCATAAACCTTAAAGTGGGATACAGATTTAAGCTATTCTCACAGTCTATGATTATATGATTCTAAAATGAGAGAATTAGGAAGGAGAAAGAGATGAGCAGGAAAAAGACAAGAATGGGAAACTCAGAGCACTGATCTTCTACAACCCCAAAAGCCGTGTCAACATGTTGCCAACAACCTGTTGAAAAGTGGAATTTTAGCCAAATTACTGTATTGATCCAAATATAAGCGGCACCTTCCCTCTAAAAATGGCTTATATAAAACTTGAGTGCAGCCTATAATCAGTGCTGTTTTTCAGTATATGTGTTTGCTTGAGTTCTTTTCCCATTTCAAAGAGATCTGACTAATACAGTAATTGGAAATCCTGTCTATACAACACCAAAACACAATGTTAGAGTGATTTTTTTTTTCTTTCTCTGAATTGACGGGTTGTTTTGGTGTCTTTGTTGTGATGGGAAAAGGTTCTCTCTAAAACCAGAACTTATGTTACTGGTTCCTTGGAGACCAATTTTATTTTTTCCAAGTGCTGTCAGTCACATATAATAATGTACATTTACTTAAGGTTTGTGAGGTACTTTCTTTACAACAACCCTGTGAGCTAGATGGTGATAGCATTCTAATTACCATTTTACAGATGAAGAAACTGAAGCCCAAAGCAGTGTGGTCACATGAGGAGAAAGCGTCAGAGTCAGATTTTGAGCATGAGCCTCTTAAGTTTCAACTCTGCTCTCACTAATTCCATGATGAGCTGCCTTTTATAAAGGGAGGTGTTAAAGGTCTTCTGAATATTTACAGTTATTTGCCAATAGTGGGGATGATTTCTGCTGATCTGTCAACCATTTCCCACTTGTGACCAAAGATACAAGTTTTTGAGATGGCTGGCTTTAGTCAGAAGTACTATCTATGGGCAAAGACCAGAGCAAAACTAACTGGTCCAGCCAGCAACCAAATCCATGATGCTAGAACCTTATTAGCACACTGTTATTAAGATAGAAGCTTATACTCCTGATACTTTACAAAGCATCTTCCTCACTTTAGGTCTATGAGACAATTGTTGCAGGTATCACTATTCCCATTTTACAGACAAGGTTCAGGGAAGTTAAGTGACTGGTCCACAAAAATCTCAAACCAAAATCTTTTGACTCCAGAACCAGGGCTCTTTTCACCATTTCCTTTCCTAACTCCCTGACCCTACCAACCAGAGACAGAACAATTTGCTGCCTAAAATCATCATGTCATAAGAATATCGATATTATAGGTTGGCAGAGAACAAACCCAGCCCACACAAGCAGAATACCCTGCCCCAAGCATGTCAAATTGTATGTCAAATTTATGAGTTCTTGTTATTTTATCTCAATGCCCAGGGCAAGAAGGAAGCCTGGTGTGAAGTAGGAGAAGACAGTCACATAAGTGGGCTCTGAAAAGACACTAGAGAGCAGGAAAATGTATATCATGGGAAATTTTTCATGGAGAAAGGAGGAAGTATCTACCTTGAAACTCTCTCTCCCTCTGTCTCCCTCTCCTCCCCCGCTTCTCTCCCTCTCTCTCTCTCTCTCTCTCTCTCTCTCTCTCTCTCTCTTTTTCCTTTGCCTTCACTCTAGTTTGGGTCTTTCTTACCTTTCACTCTATTAGCCTTCTAGGTACTCTCCTTGCCTTCCCTTTTTCAATTCATTCTTCACACTGCTGCCAAAATAATCTTCCTAACGAGAGGTATTTGGTTTAACATATGCAATCAGTCAACCTCTGAGGCAGGAAGAACTGGGTTCAATCCAGCCTTTCACATGTACTAACTATGTGACCCAGGATAAGTCATAATTTCTTGGTACCTCCAGACAATCTTCTAAGGTTATAAGTTTCAGAGAAGGCATACATCTACAGGGGTAAAGGGAGTTTACTCACTAGGTGTTCCCTATGCCAATGAAATCACAGGTCCTGTCTAAAACCACTATGCAGCTCTAAGCATATACTGCCCCCCACCTCCCCAAAAAGAACTTTTCATGATCTCCTCTTGACTAGAGGATCAAATACAAGTGACTTAGCCTGGCATGAGGCCTTTCCTGGTCCCCTTTAATGCTATCTTCCCTCTGAGATAAATTTATCTTGTATGTATCCTATCTGTACATAGTTGTTTGCATGTTGTCTCTCCTGTTAGACCATAAACTCCTTCAGGGCAGGGACTGGTTTTTGTCTTTCTTTGTATTCTCAGCACTCAGCATATTGCCTGGCACACGGTAGAGGCTTATTAAATGCTTCTTGTTGTTATTTCACAACCTCCACTTTTGCTGCCTTTTTTAACATTATTCTCATTTAAACACCAAACTTTCCAGCTAAACTGAACTATTAACCTCTCTTCAGTTTCTTCCTATCCGCTCCCAGCTCCGTGCTCCAAACTAGGATTATACTCCATTTACACTCCAACTATGTTTTAAAAAAAAAATGAATCAATCGATCAACAAATGTTTATTAAGTATTTACCTGAGGCAGGTATTGTGGTAAGTGTTGAGTAAGTAAAAGCAGTAATGAAATAGTCCTACCCTCATGGAGCTTACTTTCTTTCAAGGGAAACAACACATAAAGATATAACCATACACAAAGCAAATTCATGGTGATTTCAGGGCAGGAGCACCATTAGGAAGGGGATTCGAAAGGCTTCAAGTAGGATCATAGATTTTGAGCCAGAAAGGATTTTAGAAGTCATCAGGTCCCACTTCTTCATTCCACAGAGGAAACTGGGGACCCAGAGAAGTTAAGTGATTTGCCTGGTGTCACACAGGGAATAAGTGAGAGTAGTATGTGAACTGAGGGGGTTTGATTGTAAAACCAGGGCACCTTCCACTGTGCCACACTACTGAACTGAACTGAGAAAGGGATTCTTCTTGTCCTTTAAAACCCTGTCCAAGCACCACCTCTATGCATTAAACTTTTCCAGATGTTAGCTCCACACTTTCAGGGGTGATCTCTCCACCCCCAAATTTCTGAGGGTAATTTACCTAGGCTCCCTGTACCCCTATTACATTTTTCCTTGTACCACATTTATTTGAGTAGATGTCTTAACCTACATACATTATGACTTAAGCCCCCTGGGTCAGAGACTATGCTGTTGCTCATCTTTCTATGCCCAGGCCTTTCCACATAGTAGGTACTTAATATATATTTACCAAGAAGGAGTTATCACTGCATTTAAAAGTGATGCCAATTTTTGCTTCAGTTCTAATACCTGGTGTGATATCAAAGACAGCTACCCCAAAGCACAAAGCCATGAGACAGATGCCCTGAAATTCAGGAAAACTCTAAGAATTTGACTACCAATGGACTTAATTTGGAGTAATAGATGTGTCTAAAGAATTACATATCAAATACTTCTTTTTAAACTATAGAATCATACATCCAAAGCAGTAAGTGATCTCCCTAGTTCAAGGGATCCAACAGTGAGTCTTTTCTTAAAAGCAAATAATTACCCTCTAATTTTCTGTTTTATAAATCCCCAATTTTCATATATTGGATCATTCTTTACAAACAGCTCCAGTGCCTTCCTTTTGCCTCTAGGATCAGATACAGACTCTACTGATATTTAAAGTCTTTCACAATCAGACTATATTTCCAGAAATATTACCCACTGATCTTCTCCATACACTCAACGGTCCAGGCAAAGCAGCCTACTCATCATTTCTCACTCACACACAACATTCAGTCTCCTGTCTCCTTGTCTTGCCTCTACACTAGTTGTCTCCCTTGAATGAAGTGCTCTCTTTCATCTCCAACTTGTTGAAACTCAGTGTAAGTACTGCCTTTGAGACAGAGCCTTTCCTGGTCGGCTTTCCTAGTGGATGCTGCCTATCCTGCCCTGAAATTACCTTTCACTTACTTTGATAAATGCTGTATCTATTTATCTATGTATATATCCTTTCCCCCATAGAATGAGAGCCCCTGAGGATAATTAATCAATCATTTAGCAAGCATTTATTAAGCACCTACTCTGTCTCTATACTGTGCCAGGCATTGGAGATACAAAGACAAAACAGGAAACAATACCCTTGCCCTCAAGGAGCTTACATTCATTCTTATGAGAGAGAAAATGTGTCCATATATTAAATAAATACAGAATAAGTGTAAAGAAAATAAATTTTAAAATACAAGGTAGCCAAGAAAGGAGAACATTCGCAGGTGAGGGAATTAGAAAAGGCGTCATGTAGAGAAAGTGATACTTTTTTGAGGAAATGAAGGTAAAGGGAAATTAAATAGAAGAAAGGACTGAATGAATTCTAGGTATGGGAGATGGCCAACACAAAAGTACAGAGACAAGAGGCATAGAGTGGCACATGCGAGAAACAAATAAACATCCACTTTGACTGGACCATAGAATGTGGGAAAGAAAGTAACTTAAAATGAAAACTAGATGGGGGTGAAGTTGTAAAAGGTCCTTAAAAGCTAAACAGAGAAACTTATATTTTATCCCAGAAGGAATAGTAATTTTATGGCGTAGGGGGATGACATAATCAGATCTGTACTTAAGGAAAATCTCTTCAGCTCTGTGAAGGATAGAGTAGAGTGTGGAAAGATCTGAGACAGAGAGAACAACTAGGAGTCCATGGTAATAATCTAGTGAGATGGTGGGGAGGATCTGAAGTAAGGGGATGGCCTGTGTGAAGGGATAAGCTATGAGAGATATCATGAAGGGAGAGTGGCAATATTTGACAACTTATTGTGTATGTAGGGTGAGGGAGAGGGAGGAATTGAGAATAACACTGAGGTCATAAAGTTATGAAATTGGGAAACTGAAACAATGATGGTGCCCTCCACAGAAATAAGGAAGTTTAATAGAGAATTGGTTCAGATGTGTTCTTTTAGATGTATTGAGTTTGGAAGATCTCGTGGACATTTCACACTGTAGTGAGGGTTGCAGAGTTGAAGAGAGAGAGACTAGGGTTGGATACATAGCTCTGTGAGTCATCTGCATAGAGATGATAATTAAATGGAAGGCTCAAGGTAGCTGATAAGGACAGAGAGAGAGAGAGAGAGAGAGAGAGAGAGAGAGAGAGAGAGAGAGAGAGTGAGAAAGAGAGAATAAAGAAAAGAGACTCAGCTAGATCCCTGGGGTTTGGGAATGTAATATGGATAATGAGCTAGCAAAGAAGACTGAGAAGCAGAGGTTGGACAGGTAGGAGGAAAATCAGGAGACAGAAGGGTCACAAAAAGGGTCACAAAAGCCCAGAGAGGAGAGAGTATCCATAGAAGAGGGATTTTGCCACCAACAGTGGCAAATGCAATAGAAAGGTTGAGAAGAATGAGAACTGAGGAGAAAAAAAAGACCATCACATTTGGCAATTAAGAAATCAGTTTCAGTTCAGCGATGGGGTCAGAAGCTGCACTGCTAAGGATTGAGGAGTGGTAGGAAGGAAAGTACAGGCAATTAGTTTAGACAACTTTTTCCAGGAGTTTGGTTAAGAAAGAGAGGAAAGATAAAGGATGACAGCTTTAGGAGATCGTAGAGTTCAGTGAAGATTTTTTTGTTTTTGTTTTTTGTATTTTAAAGAATGGGGAAGACTTCAGGCATGTTAGAAGGCAGAGAAGGAACAAGCATATAGGGAGAGATTGAAAATTAAGGGGCAAGAGTAACTGAGGGAGCATTTTGCTGAAGAAGATAGGAGGGATAGATGGGATCAAGGGCACATGAATGTTCCCTCATTATCTGAGACTGGAGGAAATAGAAAAGAATGGAGGCTGGTGTCAAGAGGTTTTGAGATAAAAAAAAAAAAAAAGAAGAGGGCAACTCATGTCAAACGGTCTACATAGAAAGTGTTTAATAAATGTCTGTTGAAGCAAAACCAACCAAACTGAATGCCATGATTCCATTAAAAAAAAAAAGCTATGATGATGTACTTCCATCTATTCTCTGCAGAAGTAGGGGACTATGGGTGGGGAACTCTACATAATATGTTGGATTTTGTTGAAGTGATGGTTTGTTTTTGTGAAATTTTCCTTTTTTCTCTTTTTTTATATTATTTGTTTTAAGGGGTAGCTCTCTAGGATTGGAGGGGATGATAAAAACCAAAGATCTCAATAAAAATTATAAATGAATAAATGTTGTGGTTGATTGATACTTCATGTGAGGTATACTGGTACCTGATTTTCTTGAAGCAAGACCACACCTGTACTCACCTAACACCTTGTACTTTCCCTCTGTGAAGCTCAAAGAAATCTGTTCATTAATTCTTATAGCTTCAGAGGAAAAGTCAAGGGTCTAATACAAGGATAATTCGGCTGAAATCCAAGGGCACCACACCTCAAGCCCTAGCTAGCATCCCAGCCTCCTTCTCAACCATACCCTCAAGGGACTGTAGGAAGCACACCTGAGATCACACAGGGGTACTAACAGCCCAGAATGTGCGGGCAATGAAATCAGCCTGAAGCATTAGGGCCTGTTCCTGGAATATAGAAACCCCCCAAGCTGAGTTGACTTTCTTAAGACACACTGCCAAGTTTTATAGGAAAACAAAGGGAAACACACACTACAGTCTCTGTTTCTTGTTATGTTCCTCCTAATTTTCCACCACCCCTCCCCAACTAGACTGGAAGTTCCACAGGGTAAGGGACTTTCTCAGCCCTATCCCCCATTCCCAAAGAATGCCTAGGGCAGTGCTGTGCACATAGTAGGTTAATAAGTGCTTGATGAGTGAGCAAACTGGAGATTGATATAAGCTTTCTGGAAGAGGAGTTCTTGTGGTGAAAGAGCAGGGAGCTCAGGGGGAGAAGCGGGGAGGAGTGAATGTATCAGGATCAAGATTAGTCACAGGGAGGCTAGGAGGAAGTTGGAAGGAGAAATCATAGCATGATAACTGCCCCCTCCCCCCCCCAAAAAAGGAGAACGCATAACAGCTTTTCTCAACCCTTCACAGATAGGTTGTGTTTGCCCCCCACCCTGACCCCTCCCAACCACCACTACCATCCTTTGGGAAATAAAAGAGCATCCCCTGGCTGAATTCAGCCATAGAATTTTAGAATGTTTTGAATTTTAGACCTTAGGGACCACACCAAGACAAAAAAAAAACCACAGAAGAGATGGCAGACAGCTGGGATCTGGAAGTCTTGTAAAGGGAAGAAGGGAGATATAGAGAAGGAGGGGCTAGAACTATATTCATCCATCCATCCCCAAACTGAGTTACACAACTGTTGTCTTTGAGGATTCTGAAACAAGAATGGGAGAGGGAGGAAGGGAGGGAGGGAGTGAAGAATGAGGCACATGGGAAGATTAAATCTATATAGAACAGAGAAATCAAATGGGAGATCTGCAAGTTTAAAAACAAAAAATTAACTAGGTCATTTCCTGTAAGATGTCTGAAGAATGGGAAGGTGCCATCTGGCTGGAAATGCACAACAGTGATGTTATTTTGTAAGAGAGAATAATGCCAGTGCTCTACAAGAATTACAGGCCAGTCCTTACCCTTCTTCCTCAGTTCAGACGCCCTAAGAGAAAGAATAAGGTAATAATGTCCCTTGTAACTGAAAGTAACCCTTGTGATTCACCCTCCACCTCTGTCATTTTCTCAGGAGTGGGGGTGGGTTTGCACCAATCTGCATACCCTATGGTATCGTTTGTGAATAACATTGTTTGGAGGTAGCTGGCTGGGATAGAAGGGTGCCCATGTGGAGGAAGAGTCTATTACATTAACCTTTTAGAGTATAAGGGTACCTACTGAAAATTAAACTGTGTTGAGCGGATATCAAACAAGAACTTGGGCCCATTCAGTTCAGCGACAAAGTCACAGACTAAGTGATCCTTAGTGATTCTTAGAAGCATAACCCAAACCAAGTCCCATCTTTCCAGGACCACTGGGGAAAATTATTAAATATATATATATATATATATACACACACACACACACACACACATATATATATACATACATACATATATATATACATATGTCAAAATCTCACTGACAATATCCCTTGAGAGTGGGAGGTTATGGAGATAAGAGACAAAATTAAAACATGGAATTACAAAGTCTTAGAGCTGGAAGGGGCTTAAGAGATCCTTAGTTGTAGAATCATAGGTTTAATAGGAGGAACCTCATAGGCTGAGTCCAATCTGCTCATTTTACACAGAGGAAACTGAGAACAGAGAAGTTACATACTTTGTCCAAAGTCACACAGGTAATAAGTATCAAAGTCAAGATTTGAACTCAGGTACATTGACTCCAGAGTCAGTGCTCTTTCCATCCACAGCACAGTGCCTCTTACTCTTTTATTTTACTGATAGAGAAACCAGGGTCTGGAAAGAAGTACCTTCCTCAAGATTACATAGTGAGTTAAAGGAATTTGAATCCAGATCTCCTGACTTGTAGGCCTGGCATTCTTGTTACCACAAAAACAGAATTGCTCCTTTTTCTGCCACAGAAAGAGTTCTACCTTTGGAAGGAAGAGTGCAGAAGAAAAAATTCAAGGCCCACAGGCCATTTCCTCTGACCTCTCCTCATCCTCCCAACTCATACTAAATGACCAAAAATAGGTTTCTCCCTCAGAGCCAGTCTTATCTATAGGTATATGATTTTCAGCTCCTCTCTGCATAGTTCCCTCCTCCCAACTTCCCACCCAATGCTGATGCCTGCAATTTCATCGACAGGAGTCAAAGTCTTTCATTGCACATTGAGAGATTAAAAAGTTTAAAATGGAAATAGCTGATCTGAGTGGCCATAGACTAAAATTCATTCACACTCAAGTAGAGTCAGTTCCATCAACAAGTATAAATGATTGTCAAATTCTTTCCTATTTTCATGTGAGGAAGAGAATAAAAGGTCTGGAGAATATTGGGCCCTTCAGATAGGAAGAAGGGGAGGAGGAGAAGGGAGAGGCTAGAGACACCAAAGACTAACTTCACTGTATGTTC
Source organism: Pseudochirops cupreus (assembly GCA_028627135.1). Taxonomy (NCBI): domain Eukaryota; kingdom Metazoa; phylum Chordata; class Mammalia; order Diprotodontia; family Pseudocheiridae; genus Pseudochirops; species Pseudochirops cupreus. The sequence continues at coordinate 227,148,608 of CM053581.1, forward strand.
AACTATGCAGGGACAATTAGAAACTGTGTGAGAAGGAAGTTTGTAGATCAAGCCCACATTGCTCAATTTGCTGATGCAATATTTTGTTCTCTTCATTACTGTAAAAAAAAAAAACAAAAAACCCAAAACTTTATTCTCAGAGGTTAAATTACCTAAGGTATGGTCCCTACCCTACCTTATAACTGAGGAAGAGAGAAAGGGCACACATGCACAAAGAGTGAAATGATACAAGACAATCTAAGAGAGGTCAACAGGTAGATTATGGTTAAGTGCTAAATGAATGGTATTAGCAATTCCATGAGGATCTGGATTTTCCAGCTATTAGGTTTCCTTAAGATAAGGCAGTCCTATACTGATAGGACATAGCATGGTTTCCATGAAGTTAGGACTGAGCAAAATGAGACTTCCAGTCTCCTTGGCACTGGCTGGAGAGAAAGAAATTTTGATATGTAGGGGAGGAGAGAACCTCCCAGCCTTCCCAGAGGAGGTGATTATGAGAACCATCACCACTACCAACAACACAAACAACTCCTACAGTCGTGAGAACATATTCTTTAGAAGAAAAGGAAATATATTGGGCACTTCTCCATAGCTTTCAGCGCTTTCCTGAAGAGATACCCCTCCTTTCACAGCCAACTTTACCTCTGCCCTTACCAAGCTTGGCAACAGCTGCCTTTAACACAGAGAATTGTTTATCAACACACATTATGAGGCGTGAGTCTTTTTTAAAATGTAACTTCGAAGCAAGGCAGTCCTTGTTGTCTCCAAGCCTGGCGCTCACAGATAATAACCTCTTCCTCCTTTCTTTCTGGAGGGCTATTAGCTCTAGTTATGCAACATGAGTTCGTATGGTTATCTAACATCCCGTAGGCATAGCGCCTACCCTCAGGGAACACATAGCCTAAGACATAAGCCACATAACCAACACATTTCTCCTCTGCCGATGCAAAGTGCAGGTCTGACCTCAGCATGATGTAGCACAAGGAGAATTTGGAGCAAAAGTACCTTGGTGCAAATCCCAGCTGTGTGACCTTGGACAAGTTATTTTGCCTTTGACACTATCATCTTATTTACAAAATGAGGGACTTGAATTAAATTATCTCTAAGTTCTCTTCAAGTTCTAAATCTAAATCCTATTTACTATGCTCATAGAATGATAATAAATAATAATAATAACTGGCATGATTTGGCACTTCAAAATTCATAAAGTGCTTTATATATGTAATCCATAGACTTGACCCCAAAGGCTCTGTATTCACATGGACTGGATCCAATCTTGGGGGCTAACCTGGAAGATCTTTGACTCATTATGGCCTCATCCAGAGTTTACTTAGAGAAAATTTACAAATATGTACACATATGCATACATATATAAGCATACACACATACATATATACACATATGTGTGTGTGTGTATGTATATATATATATATATATATATATATATATATATGTGTGTGTGTGTGTGGGTATATGTCCAGGTTTGTATAAATGTAGGTGACAAAATTCTCAGTTTCTGTATAAGCACTCAAGGTCACAGATAAATATAAGCTAGAGGAATGTCTTTATTTCACCCTACAGAAAATTTTAAAAGTACACAGGATTCAAAGACATCTGAAAAGACACACAGCAAACTCATAAAGCACTTACAATGGTCCACAATCTCTTCTCAGAAAGGAACTGAACTTGGAATTGCCAGAAAGGCAATAACCTAAAACTCTGCTTTGAGCTTACCTCCACAGATTTGGGCTCCTCCTCAAAGGCAAATGTTTTGAGGCTGCTGGACAGACAATCCACTTCCCATCAATTTTATACTCTGAATAAATGACATTATACGTTATTTCCCTTGATATAACATAGGTTCCTTGATAGGAGGGACAACATTAGTGGAGTATTATGGCACTGACTCTCTAAGGGGGATCCTAGTTCTCAGACAATGCACAAGGACTATTCTGAGATGAAGTCAGCCTCTAAAAAGAGGGGTCAAACTCTTTTTCTCAAATTCTCTGGCACTTTGCCCAACTTTGAAAAAGGAGAGAGAATCACTCAGAGTTTGGCTCCTACCTAAGGTACATATGTGTATATGTGTATATATATATGCATGTATATACATATGTGTGTATATGTATATATATATATGTAGTGTGTGTATATAAAACTATGCAGATCAATGATAAGACAGCTTATTTCCTCCATATGAAATAAATGCTTAAAACACAAAAGATTTACAATCCCACATCAACAATTAACATGAAACAGTGACTTATAACCACTGCCTGGCACTAGATACTCAAAATATTAAAATATGAAGGACTTTATGGAACTACAAAAAAAGTCATTTCACCTTCACCTCCAGTCTGCACTTGTCTGAACAGCCCCTTCAAACTCCATGACTTCTGGCAAGTCGAGCTAAACAAGGGCTGGCCTCATCATCCTATCAGTGGTTGTCTCCTCCAAGAAATGCCAGCAGTAGTAGTTAAAGAAAACAATCCCCATAGACCAGATGGCACCAAACGGATGCCTCAGGAGCTCCCAATGCATCAGATTTACAAGATTGCCTCCAAGGCTAGAACAGTCCACATGAGGATCAGACAACATCACACAAGACAGAAGGGGGCAGTCAGGGTCTCAAGATCTTGACTCAGTCTCCCTTAGATGAACTCACTGCTCTACAATCACCATGTCTGGTGCCCCTCTCCCACTCTTCACACAAACTCCTAGAGAGAGGGAGTCACAAGGTACAAATTCAGAAAGAGAAGAAGAGAGAGAAATAGTGAAAGTTGTTTCTTCTAAATTGATGCAGAATCCTATCTTTCACCACTTTGGGGGAGGGAGGTATGGCCCCAAGGGACCACCCAGAATTTGCTATGTCATCCCAAAAGGCCAAGTTTTTCAGTGTTGAGCCAGAACACATGACGTACACAAAGTGATGCTGAAGGGAAGTTTGTCCCCTTTCACACAAGGACGTATTCCACACAGAGAAAAGAAATGACTTAACCCTAGTATTAAAGGATGGACCAGACTTAGTTAGATGGAGTAGAGGAGAGGGCATTCTGGGCAAGTGGAATGATAGGAAAAGAAAATGGGAAAGTTGCATAATACATGCTAACAAATATTTACTGAGCACTATATGTAACCACATAGTACTATATGCAAGACCCTACATTAGACTCTAAAGGAAGACAATGGATGGATAAGACAGTAGTCATTGGGTCATAGTCTCTCTCTTCCAGTAATTTACATGAAGCAAATTTAATGTAATAATAATTTATTAAGAGCTTACTATGCACATATAGATATGTGCTAGGTCTTGATGATTCAAACACAAAAAGAAAAATAATCTGTGGCTTCAAAGAACTTAGATTGCACTCTCTATTGCTTCTACTTTCGCCAAAGGAGAAATTTACTCTGGATTCCTTCAGGAGCCCTCTCAGGAACAGAGAAGCATACTTATTACTCTACTCCCACACATCCCCACACACTCACAGTTTGCATCATTCTCCCATTCCTGTACTCTGTATAGAGCCTTGAATGGCTGGGCATTATCTGCTCCATGCATTTTCCCTTAAACATCTAAATAGATTATGATTTCTTGAGGGCCAGAGCTGTTTTTGCTAGCACTTCAGCAAAGTGCCTGTACAAAGAAGGTGCTTAATAAATGCTTGCTGACTTGATTAAATAAATAGAACAGAAATTCTAGAGAAATCAAGAAAGGCTTCGTTTTGGAGGGGGCCTCCAAGATGAACAGTGAAGGAAGTCAAGGATCCTAAAATGTGATGAAGAGGCAATGCATCCTAGGCATGCCTGCACAAGAGGCAATGGAGAAGGGAGATGAAATGTAAGATTCCTGGAATATCCAGTAGGCCTGGATGGCTAGAGAGACAATGTGCCTAGGGAAAAAATTTGAAATAGCTCTGGGATGATAAGGTAGAGTTAGATTGTAGAGGACTTTAAATGCTAAGTAGAGGTTGTTGTTGTTTAGTCAATTAATTGTGGAGGATTCTTCATGACCCGATTTAGGATTTTCATGGCAGAGATACTGGAGTGGTTTGTCATTTCCCTATCTAGCTCATTTTACAGATAAAGAACTGGGGCAAATGGGGTTAAGTGACTTGCTCAGGGTCACACACCTAATAAGTATCTGAGGCTGGATTTGAACTCAGGTCCTCCTAACTCCAGGACCAACACTCTATCCACTGCACCTCCTAGATACCCCTACTAAACAGATGACTAGGTATTATATTCTAAGGGTAATAGAGACCCACTGAAGATTCAACGCTGAGACAAGCAAAGAAATAAAGGCTATCCAAGGCAGAACGTCAGAGGTGCTACAGGAGAGGCATTAACAGTAGTCTCTGGCAACTCAAAGGAGGCACCGAGCACAGGAGTGAGGCCACCAGCCAGACCAGAGTAGAGAGTTCAGATCAGGGGCCAGAGCAGGATTAGAGATCCATCCACATTCTTTCTCCCAATCTCCCCTGGGAGAAAAAGGCACTTTGGGGGATATTCATAGATTTTGAGCTTGAATAAACCTCAGGAATCATGCAGTCTAACTTTCCTATTTTAGAGATAAAGAAATAGAAATGAAGTGATTTGCCCAAGGTCACACAAAGCTGAGATTCAATCCTCAACCCTCTGATTCCAAATTCAATGCTTTTCCCACCACACCAGGAGATTTCTAGGTTTCATGGGAGGGGTGTTGACACAATTAATTGTGGTGGCCCAGGACAAAGTTTACTAACCCTCCAGGGATTGATCTCTGGACTTAGGCTCCTGAATACTGTGCCCCACGAAACCCCCAGAAAATGACCAAATGGACAATACACAGACATTCAATGCTCCACACTAGGTACAGGAAGGGGAGAAAGATCCAAACTGAGTGTGGTGGGGATGAGGGAGAGGAGAGTATGTATGTTTCTCTGTTCCTGAGAGGACCCATGGAGGAATCTAGAGTAAATCTCTCCTTTGACCAAAGCAGAAGCAACATAGAAATTTTTGTGATGCTGGATCTGAACTTCTATCTCTTGGCAGAAAGGAAGTTAAAGTCCCATAGACTATGCGGCAGTTAGCAGAGGTGAGAGTGTCAGCCTCATACCATCCCAGTAACTTCAACAGAGGAATAAGGCTCTTCTTTTGTACTTACAAAGCTTTAAGCAAGTTGTGACTCGCCATTTTCCCCACTTTACAGAATGGAGAGAAGAAAAACAACTTCACCTTGACACAGAAACTCAAATGAACTTTTGACTTAAGGGTGACATTTGCTGACTTTAGTCATCATCCTCATCACTGGCAGACATTACTGAGCACCTGCTATGTGTAGGGTATTCTGTGTCGGTCACAAAAGATTCAGAGAGGCATAAATCAGAGCTCTCTGCCCTCAAGGAGCTTATAATCTAGTTGGAGAAATAAAAAGGAAGAGAATATAAAATGGTAAGGATCAAAGTCTATAGAAAAGGTAATAAAAAAAAAGTGGCGTTAAAGAGAACACTGAAAGCTGAAGATGAGGGAAGTCAAGTCAAAAAGCATTGATTAAACACCTACCATGTGCCAGGGGCTGTACTAACTTGTGAAGATTTTTTTTAAAAGGCAAAGTACAGTCCTTGTTCTCAAAGACCTCAGTCTAATAGAGGAGATGACTCGTAAACAATTATACACAAATAAGACACAGAGACAATAAATTAGAGGCCATCTCAGAGGTAAAGCCCTAACATTATGGGGTCAGAAGGTAGTATTTTAGTTGGACCTGAAAGAAGTCAGGGAAGCCAGGAGACAGAGATGGGGAAGGTAAGCCATGCCAGCATGGGGGACAGCCAATGAAAATGCTCAAAGCTGGGAGATGAGTGCCTTTTTCAAGGAACAGCAAGGAGACCAGTGACACTACAATGCAAGGTCCATACAGGAGTATGAGGTACAAGACTAGAAAAGTTGGGAGAAGGAGCCGATTATGAAGGTCTTTGAGCTCCAGACACAGGATTTTATATTTGTATGGAGAGAGAAAAGAAGAGAGCCCAGGTCAGAGCCTTGGTGGACACTCACAATTAGCAGACACAACCTAGATGAAGAATCTGCAATGAAAACTGAGGACTGGCCAGACAGGTAGGAGAATGAAGGGAAAGCAATAAAGGCTTCTAGTGGAAGGTGGAGCTTGAAGGATGGATAAGATTTAGATAAACAACGGCAGGGGAGAGGAATTCCTAGATGTGCAGAAATAAGAATTGTGGACTTTGAAACTGGAAACCTGAGTTCACATCCAAGCTCTATCACTCCTAGTTATGTTATCACTGAGGCTCAGTTTCTTTCTCTATAAAATAATAATTATGAAATTTTAACTACCTAACACGGTTATTTGAGAAAATCATTTTGTAAATCTTTATGTACAATATAAATGAGCTGTTATTATTATAGCTGTTATAGTTTGATTGAGGCAGAATGGTAATAAGAAGAATATCACCAAGGTATTTGTAGAACCTTCACAGGCATATCTTGTTATTCTATGCCAAGCATGCTACATTCCAGCCATTGGCTCTTCCCTGGACTTGTCACATCTCCTGCCTTAGCACTAGCTGCCCATTACCCATGGAATGCTCCCTTCTCATCTCTACCTCTTGGAATCTCTAAGTATTTCCATCAAAACTTAATTCAGCTATGGCATTCTGCTCAAAGCTTTTCCTGATCTCCCTGGGCCCCACCCCCGGCAAGTTGTTACTGCCCTTCTGACTCCCCACCTCTAATTATTTTGTATTTACTTTGTATCAATCCATTGACAAATATTTATTTAGTGCATAATATGTGCTAGCTCTAGTGAGGATACCAAAAAAAAAGGAAACATCCCCCGCCTTCCAGGAGTTTAGCAGGGGAAGACAACACCTACATATATAGATATATATGAGACACAGGGTAATTTACGGAACAGTGGAAAGGGAAGCAACTAGAGGATCAGGAAATTGTTGCTCGTTCTTTGTTCTCGAAGAAGACCAATGATACAGCAAGGGTGATGACTTGCTAGTGGAGGCAGAGCTGTGCAGCTTAGGGAATCAGGAAAAGACTTCTGAGTTGAGCCCACAAGTAAACTAAGAATTCTAAGAGGTAGAAATGAGGAAGGATTACAGCTTTCTAGGCTTGGGGTCTAACCAGTGCAAAGGGAAAGAAACCAATCATAGACTGTTATGTTAGTATGAATGAAGGAGAGTCATGTGTAAAAAGGATGAGAAAGGTAGGGTTAAGACCAAGTTGTGAAGGACATTAAATGTCAAGAGGAGAATTTTCTGTTTGATCCTGGAGGCAATAGGGAGCCATTGGAGTTTGTTGAGTAGGGAAACAAGATGGTCAGATTTGTGCCATAGGAAAATCACTTTGGCAACTGCGTGAAGGATGGTTTGGAGACAGGAGAGTCTTGAGGCAAGGAGATTAATTGGGAGGTTATTGCAGTGGTCTAGGGTAAATGAGGGCCTGAACTCGGGTATTGGTTGTGGAAATGGAGAAAAGAGGACAGATGCAAAAGATATTCAATCAATTAGTTAATATTTATTAAGCACTTACTACTATATGCCAGACATTGTGCTAAATGCTAGAGATAAAATAAAAAAGAGCAAAAGATTGTCCTTGCCCTCAAAGGAGCTTACAATCTAATGGAGGAGACGAGTATACACATATACTTGTATATATGAGTATAGTATACAACTATATACAAACCAAGCTATATACAAGATTAATAGGAGATAATAACAAAGTGAAGGTACTGCAAGAGGGATTGGAGTCAGCTTCCTATAAAAGGTGGGATTTTGATTAGCACTTAAAGGAAGCCAATGAAGTCAGTAGTCAGAGCAGAGGAGGGAGAGCATTATAGGCCTGGGGGACAGAGAAAATGCCATGGAGTGTCTTGTACATGGAACAGCCAGAAGAGGGTAAATTTGACAATTAATTGGATATGAGGGACATGGGGGTAAAGGAGAGTGAGGAATTGAGGAATAACACCAAGGATGCAAATCTGGGTGAGAGAAATGATAATAGTATGCTTGGTAGAAATAATAACTTTTGAAGAAGGGTGGGTTTGAGGGGAAAGATAATGAGTTCTGATTTCGGACATGATGAGTTAGAGATGCTGCGAGGAGACAGAATTGGAAATATCCAATAGGCAACTGGTGAGGCAGGACTAGGGAGAATAGGGCTGGATACAAAGACCTGAGATAGTACACCTGCAAAGAGGATATTTTAGACCCATGTAAACTGAGAGAAAAAAGAGAAGAAGGCCCTGGACCGATCCTTGAAGGTCACCTGATAGGGGTAATGATATAAATGATGATGCAACAAAAGAAACTGAGAAGGAGTGGTCAGAGAGGAGGGAGAATCAAGAGAACATAGTGTACTCACTAAAATCTTAACAGGATAAAGTACCTAAGAAAGATGGCAATGAAGAAAAAGCCATTGGACTTGGCAAATAAGAAATCACTGGTAATTTGGGAAAGGGCATATTCCCATTGGGTGATTGTAATCTCATTTGTATTTTGTATCTTTGTACATATTGTACCCTCTCAGTATAATGTAAACTCCCTGAGGACAGGGACTGTTTTGATTTTTACGTTCATAACACAGGGTCTTAGCACAGCAGGTGCTTAATAAATGCTCTTCTGCCTGGTCCACACCACTCTTTTATGCCTTAATTTTTTTTGTATTTTTAACTATAATCTAGACTATTAAAAACATGCAATGTTTTTATCACGCATGTTTTAAATATTTAAATATAAGCCAACACTTACCAGTTTAATCTTAGCCAATAGGACTTTTTCTCCCTTTGAACACTTAACAAAAGCTCTTCATGAATAGAGGTAATTCAAAGCACTTTGTAAACATTCATCTACAAGCACTGCTCTGAGAGGACACCCTGAATTCTTAACCCTGTTCAAAATATGAGAGAACTGAGAAAGGCAAAGGGTAAATATCTTTCCCAGAATTCTGTAGTAAGGAAATGATGGTTTTAGGAGTTAGTCAACAATTTTTTTTAAGCACTTTACCATGTGTCAGGCATTATGCTAAGCCTTAGGGATACAAAAAAATGGCAAAACAGCCTCTGCCTTCAAATAGTTTGCATTCTAATGGAGGAGACAATCAGTAAATAACTAGGTACAAGCAAGAGATACCGAGTAGATGAAAGGCAGTTTGAGCGGGGAAGGCACAAGCAGCCAAGAGGACTGAGGCAGAGGTGAGGGAGTAGAGAGCACATTCAGGGTACAGGCGTCAGTCACTGTAAAGACTTGGAGGCAACTGATGGATGGTCCTGTTCAAGGAGGACTTTACAGCAAGATTGTAAAGGTTATGAAGAGCTTCAAATACCCAAAAGAGACTCTATGTTTGATCCTAGAGGTAACAAGAGTCAGGTGATCTAATTCCCAATACAAGATAGAAGCTCTAGCAATAATAATTAAGGAATCATTAAAATAGTAATAAGAATAGCTTGCTGTTGTTTGTATATATATACATACACATATATGTATGTATATATTGGGGGGCACTTTCCTCCCAAGAATCCTCTCCAAGCTTCAGTTTCTTAATCTACCCTGTAAAATAGATAGTTAACTAGTATTGCCCCATTTTACAGAAGAAGAAACTCAGCAAGTGATTTGCCCAAGTTCACATAGCTCATAAATCTCTGAGCCAGGGTTTAAACCCAGGTCCTCTGATGCCAAATCCAGTGTTCTTTCTAGTACATCATTTTGCCTTGGATGAAGGGTGGGGTGAGATTAGGATTAGCATTTGTGATATAAAGGGAAACTCCAGACATTGCATTATTTACTCCAAACAGAAAATAACTTCTCTGTCAATTCTGTGCACAATTTCACTTAAGTGAAGGCTGCTGTCAAGCAAATGTATTTCAGTAACCAACTGTGATTCTTTGCCAACACAACAAACATTTAAGAACCTATTTAGCATAGGTAAAGTCCTGTATTAGGGGCTGGGCATGTTAAGATTAACAATAACGTAATACCTGCCTTAGAGGAGCTTATAATATTATATAACATATATTATATATTATAATATATTATATAAGAAGATGTACTCTTTTAAAAAAAAAAAAGTGTGTCTACTTTAAAGGACATGGAAACATAGCTTCCCCCTTTCCCCCCCAAAAATAGATTTGATATGTATGATGATCGAATCTAGCAAAGGAGACTGAAAAGGAGCAGTCAGACTAACAAAAAAGCAAAGAGCAGTGTCACTAAAGTCCAGAGTGGGGAGAGTAGCTCAGAGAAGATACAAGAAATTCGAGCCATGAGTCCCTGCCCTCAAAGAAATCCAGCTAATTTTAAGGTACGGGATCTTCTTGGTGTCACCAAGCTTCAAACTTGGGGTCTTTCCAAGACATCTGGGTCTTCAACATATTTTAGACAAATCTATTCCCTGCCACTCCCTCTGTTTACAAAAGCGCTTCTGGTCCTAATGGTCTATGATTCTCTCTGACCCCAGAGGGTTGCCCTAAGCTTTCACCAGTCAGACCAGGGGCTGAGTTCTAGTAGACATGGAAGGAAGGGGCTGGACTCATCTCCTCAAAATGACACATTTGAGAGCCCTTGGAAAAGTTAAAAATGCCCTATAAGCAGAAGGTATTATTACTAAACCATTAAAGCTCTGGCATTGACCAGGTAGGGATGGAGCTTCGGACCTATTAGACCCCCTTCCCTTCACAGCAGAAAGGTCGCTGGATTTTCCCCATGGTGCCTATGGCCAGTCACATCTGAATAAATTCTTCCCCTTGGCACAGGACCATACGACCTGGAACTTTCTGAGGGGCAAAAAACCCTCTGTCTTCCTGGGTCGAGTAGTGCCCTGAAGACAGGTGTGACTCTCAGCCAGGGAGAAGCAGGTGTGTCCCGATGGGCCCTAGGCAGCTGGCTTTAACATTCCTTTCCCCGACACCCAGAAACCCCCCCAGGGAACACAACCATCTGAAACATCAAAGGATCCTCTCCAGAGTTCTGAGCACTGCCACAAAAGGCTGAGCCAAAGGAGACCAGGGCCTGGGGCAGCAAAATTCCAAAGCGTTGAATGGAGCGTCCTCATCCTACAGTGGGATGCAGCATATTTTCCTGGCCAGTGCATCCGGCAGAGAGATACCCTTTTCTGTCATAATACATACACACAAGGGGGCAGAGTTAAGGTTTCTGTGGGAGGCTTAATGTAGTTTTTTTGGCATCAAGTTCTTCGAGTGCGTCTCTCCTTTTCGCCTGTTTTAAGAAGAGAAATGGAAAAAATAGCTCTGGCTTCACATCACAGCCTCTACCAGAGGCTTAAAAAAAGAGAGAGAGAAAGAAAAAAAGAGAAGAAAAAGAAAAGGAAAGAAAAGAAAAAGCCTTTTACAATTATCCCTAATAACTATAAAGTAAAAAATCATCCTCTGTTTCCTCCTGCCAAAACCATGGTTCGCAGATCCCCGAGCACATTAAAGCCTAGATTATCCTTCAGGGATCTTTTCAGAGCCACACTGAAACCAGTGCCCATCACAAGAATGATTATTTCCCCATCGGATGCTTACAGCTACAGAGAGCATTTGGTGAAAATGGCAATGTTGGATTGCACCTGAGACTGAGCGGCTAAGACTTCACAGTCCAGGGCTAAGTTTATTCACTTGTCAGTGGACAACGGAAGGCATCCTCATCTTCTTTTTCCTGTTCCTCTTTCTCCTCTTCCTCCTCCAAAGCCAAATAATCTCACAAGTTGGGCACCTGAATTCACTTTGGCACCTTTCCTAAATGCACTTAAGCGGTCAAACCTCAAAGAGAAGGAAAAGGAAGACGATGAGTGGGGCAGTGGAAAGCAGTCTAGACGTAGAATCACAGAACCTGGGTTCATATCTCTGCTCTTTGCAGGATCTGGAACAAGCCACTTCTGTTTGATGTAACCTGGAGTACTGGGACAGTCTGAGTTCAGATCCTCACCCTTCCACTTACAATATACTCCCTGGGTGACCTTAGCCCAGTCTTCAGTTTGTGTCCTCATCTGTAAACTGAGATGGCACCCAAGGTTCCTCCCCATCAGCCATATAGCCATGGTTCTGGGCTTCAGATCTTTCAACTCTAAGAGATTTTGCATCTAAGGCAAATGGGATGGAAGCCTCTGTTAATAAGACTCTCTCACCATGAGGAGTTTGGGGGGGGGAGGGAGGCATTGTTTAGAGAACAACTTTAACTAGGCAGTCAGATAAGATTATCATGATGCTAAGCAATGAAACAGTTTCCAAGGATTCAGATACCGCTGCTCCTGCCTTCTGCATCAAAAAAGTAAAGGCTATCCCATAAGCCATGAGTCTAAATCTAGAGGTAGTGCAGCCCTGCAAAGGATTTTAAGAAGGGGCTATTAGAGACAGGTTTGGTGGCCTAAGGGGTTGGAGCCTGGGGAAGAAAAGTTGCCTGGATTAAATTAAAGCAATGGCTGCTGCTGGTGAATTTCCAGTTCAATATCATCAGTGAATTTAATGAGCATGCCAGGCCCTTCTTAGCATCCAGATCACTAATGGGGAGGTTAAAGAAAACAGGACCTGACACCCATTCTGATGGGCAACCCTCTGGACAAGTTCCCACCAACTCAATCCATTAACCTCTGCCCAGTGTCCTTCACCCCTCAGGACATGCCACAGGGCTCGTCTCCAAGTCCATCTGAGTGACTGGAAGATTCCGGAAGGCTTCGCACCACACGCTCTCCAAGAGCTAAGATCGAACGTTACAGCTGGTCTCTTGGCTCCATCTGCTTATTGTGAGATTTGCTTTAAGTGAGAGGCCTTGTAAAGCAGGATTTTAAAAATGTGTATAAACAGTATAAACCCATTGGACTCCTTACTACTAGTCCTTGCCTTCCCCACACACGTATATGCACACACATATGCACGGATTTGACGCCTGCTCTTAATGGCCTCTTCTTTATTAATGTAGGGGTTTTGGTCTTTGTGTGCTGACACCACAGTAGAGCAGAAGGAACACTGGTCCTGGAGTCAGAGAACCTGGGTCCAAATCCTATCTTTATATTTACCATATGGGTGACATTGGGCCAGTCTCTTAACCACTCCATGCCTCAGTTTCCTCATCTGTAAAATGAGGGCGTTGGACTAAACTACATTATTTCTATGGTCCTTTCCAACTCTGCTATCATCATCACATGATTGCTAGCATCCAACACAGTGCCTGGCATAGGATAGGTGTTTCATATATGTTTACTGAATTGAATTGACCAGGAGCTAAGACCAAGTTATCCACAGAGTCAGACTACCAATCATCCTTTGGCCCAAAAAAAAAAAAAGTTGAAGAAGAATGAAAAAATCAGTATCTTGTTACCCTCCTCATTCATCTGGAAAATACTCACCTCCTTGCCTCCGTTCCCTGAGCCTCCCCCACTTCCACCCCCCATTCTCTGTGATTTTGAAAAAAATAAATAGCCATGGTTTGGGTGATTTCTTTCACTAGGCCTGTTCTTGTGTGTTTGTGTTTCCAAATGATCCTTTATCTGCTTTTAATAAACCCATTGTATCGACAGGATCTTCATCGTGTCCAAATCAAGAATGCCCTTTTCCTTTCATTTTTCTTGCAGAGCAACTCATGAGCTTGACCATTTTATAGCCTTCATTGATTTTGCCTCCCTCCTCATTTATTAATGGGTCTACTTTCCCTCTAGAGTTCTTTTTTTTTCCCCTCCCCTGACACATTTCAAGAGTCCTTCTCCTCCCCTCTACCCCCTTGGGCTAATATAAGCAAACATCTGCTAAGTTTAGTATTTGATATTATATAGGAATTTGATATTATATAGGTATAAATAAAATCCTAGATGCCTCTCTCTTAGCAGCCCGGGTGCCCACAGGACTCTGGGTTACTTCTTCAGCATATGTTTAATGTCTAAATTACTTTCAGTTTTAACAAAAAGTTCCCAATTTTATTTAGTATTTATGGAAAGAGAATTCAAATGCACAGAGTTCACAGCTCAAACCGCCTGAGAAAGGGGCCTTTGCATATGCTAATCGGGGGGGGGGGGGAAAGATGGGGGGAAAATGTGAGAGTGAAACCCAAGAGTCCTGTAATTGGAACAAATCTGGGAGAAATCCAGATACGATACTCCCTAGGCCTCATCCTGGGAAGGGGAATTCGTGGTATTAAGTGAGTACACAATAGAGATTGAGTTTCTGCATTAAGTGTGCATATAAATGGGTGTGAAGGCAGAGAAAGGGTGCTATACAATCCAGTACACAGTGAGTACAATCCAGGAAACAAGCATCAAATCCTAGTACAGAATGGAATAAACAGAGCAGGGAGAGAGAGAGAGAGAGAGAGAGAGAGAGAGAGAGAGAGAGAGAGAGAGAGAGAGAGAAAGAGAGAGAGAAAGAGCACTGAGCTCCATACATATCATAGCACAGGCCTGGTCAACATTAGCTAGTCTGCCCACCATGCATCCATCCCCAGGGTAGGCAGATTCCAGTCTTACAGACGAAGAAATGGAGATGATACATCTGTTAAAACCAGACCACACAGCAAGTGGAGGGGCCAGAGCAGACAAAACTCTTGACATCCTTGACCCAGGCTGCTCTGCATCAAGAATGAAGCAAGGTCACTGAAAAGACCATCCTTTGGCCGACTTCTAACACTTCGACCTGCCCAAGACTCTGGGAGAGGCTCTTTAAATGCTGAGTTCAGCTTGCAGAAAGGCTCCTCTAAGCAGCTCTACCTGCTGTTACTTTAAAGCCAACTGTGTAGAATCAGACCACACTGGAGACCGTTCACCTGCCAAATCCCCTCAAACCCCATCCACTGTGAGCTCTGCAGAAGATTTCTGAAAGCCACCACTCCACCCCACCCCCTTCCCTAATCCTGCAAACTCTTGGAATTCTTTCCAAGGTCATTGGTTATATTCCCTAAAACTTTATAAACTCCCTTGACTCCCAAAGGTTTCTCTAATTTATTCACCTAAATTCAGTAGAAACCCCTTCTTTCAAAGCCCATTAACTGAGAATACACGATCATTTGGATAAACTGGACTGGTTTCCTTTTCCATGAATTCACCAGAATTCACCAATTCACCAGAAATTTACTAAGGTATTATTCCAAGGCACTGGATATACAAAGTGAACATAAAACAGAGTCCCTGCCCTTAAGGTGCCCAGTCTAAAGGGAGAGGTAAAAAAAAATGTACACAACTACCTATTGTAATGAAATTTGGACTACATTAAGCAGCAGCAGCAAAAAAAAAAAAAAGTACCAAAATTGTATGAGAAATCTAAAGTGATTTAAGTCCTGTAACACTATGGAAAAGTGAAGATTAAAGAATGATCTCATAGTATAAACAAGGATGGAAGGGGAAAGTGACCCAATTAGGAGAATAAACTATTTTCAATACCTTAGTAACAATATTTGCTTTACAATTAATGTGCTAATTACAAAGTTTGTTTAAGCCACTCATCCACTTGGAAACACTTTCTCAGGCACTGGGCATTGTAACACTGTGGTTTATCCCAGAAGCAATAGGGAGTCACCCAATTTTTTTTTAAGGGAAATGACAGTCAGACCTATACCTTAGGGAGATTACTTTGTTCTCTAAGATTTGTAAAGTACTGGAGATGGGAGATGAGAGAAATTGGAATTTGGGAAAATAGGAGTCTAGAACAATAGTCGGTATTCGAGGTGATTTAGATCTGCCTGAACTCTGATGAAGGTTGAGTAGATAAAAAGGGAAAGATGCCAGCCAAGACATGTTATAAAAGTAGAATTGACAGAATTTAGCAACAGATTAAATGGGGAAGGGGAAGGAATGAATGGAAGGGAGAGGGAAAAGTCAAAAAAGACTTCAAGGTTTGGGGACTGGATGGTTGGAAGGATGTCATTGACAGAAACAGGAAAGTCTGGAGAAGGGGTGAGCTAGAAGGAGAAGATAATGAATTCTACTTTGGACAAGCTGAGTTTGAGATATCAGTGTATAACCAGATAGAGCTACCCAGCAAACATTTGAGGATATAATATTATAGTTGAAAAAGAGGAATTGAGTTTGGGTATATAGATTTTGGAGTCATATGCATAGAGGTAATTAAACTCATAGAAGTAGATGAGACCACCAAGGGAGAGAGGGAAAAAAAGAGAGCCCAGCACAGAACCTTAGAGTATATTCATGCTTAGAAAGCAGGAGATGGATAATGATCCAGCAAAGAAGAAGATATTGAGGAAGCAGCCAGTCAGGTAGGAGGAAAGCCAAGAGAGCAAAGTGTCATAAAAACCAAGGGAAAAAAGGGCATCCAGGAGGAAGGAATAGTTCCTTGTGTCACAAGCTACAGAAAGGTCAAATAATATGAAGGCTGAGAAAAGGCCATCAGATCTAGTATTTAAAAGATCACTGATAACTCCCGAGAGAGCAGTTTCAGAAGACCAGAAGCCAGACTTCAAGGAAGTGAAGAGGAGATGAGAAAGTACAGATAACAAGTGTAGATTATTTTTCCTGGAAGTTTAGCCTTTTCTTGAGGATCTCTAACAAGGGGCAATCCATTATCTTCCAAGGCAGTCACTTCCACTTTTGGATAGTTCCCATTGTTAGAAAGTTTAATTATTTAAAAGTAATGCAATAGTACTTTTTCTCTTTAAAAAAAAATTGCATCCTTCAGACTTTTTTTTTAATAATAGTGATCATCAGGATCAGCAATGTCATAATAAGCAGTCATTCTCTAGGATGAGAAGCCCCAGTCTGTGGGTATTTCCCTTTGTTGCCAAAATGGTCTGCAAAATGAAAAATAAAATCTGTTCTCTCTACCAAATCCCAGTACTGATTGGCATAGAAGCTTTGACACGCTCCATTTCCACCCTGGGACTCTTTACCCCTCCATAGGCAACTTAGTGGCCACCCACCCCCTCCTAGGAGCTCAACATACTGATGTTGAAACTAATATAGAAACCTGATGGGCTAAGCCGATCGGCTTAGCCCATCAAAGTTCAGAACTCCAGAACTCAAGAGATCCTCTAGCCTCAGCCTCTTTGGTAGCTGGAATTTCAGGGGTACAGCATCATTCCCAGCTACCTCTGCTCTCTCCTTCAACTTTCCCTAACAATGAGGGTTAGCCAAAAGTGGAATGGACTGCCTTTGGAGGTAGTAAGTACCCCAAAAGGAAGTCCTCAAACAAAGTCAAGGTGATCACTTGTTGAGAATGTTGCAGAGGGGATTTCTGTTCAGGTACAGGTTGTACTAAATGGACCCCTGTAGCTCTGAGATTCTGAATAGGGACTGAAGCAGCCCATTTCTTTATGAATTTCAACATCTATGACAGGGGGTTCCTAACCTTGTTTTTGTGTCATGGGCCCCTTTGGCAGTCTGCTGAAGGCCAGTGGCCTGCTCAGATGAATGCTTTTAACTGCTTTTAAATAAAACACATAGGATTATAAAGGAAACCAATTATATTGAAATATAGTAATCAAAATGTATTTTTAAAAAAAAACAAATTAATGAACCCTAGGTTAAGAAACCCACCTCCATGGAAAACACAAAAGGGTAACTAACAGAATTCAGGTCAAAGGCACAGGCAATGTTGATACCACATGATTAAGTTGAAGTTGAATGACTTGCCCAAGGTCACACAGGTTAAGCAACATTAGAGACGAGATTTGAAGTCAGGCTCTTTAAACTCCAGAACCAATAAAGGTATATTCCCATGCATTGAAGTGGTCAGAAAATGCTTACCAAAAGAGACGGGGCTTGATCTAGACTTTGATACGTGATAAGAATTAGGATAAGAGGGGGTAGGGAAAAGGAGGGGATATTGGCAGGAAAAAGGGGCTGTGCCAAGGAGGGAATGAACCCTTCTTTTAATTAAATAATCTCAGAATTGGAAGGAACTTCAGAGGTCTAATCTAATGAGTCTAATGTCCCTGGAAACAGTTGGCAAGCAAAGGGAGCAACTAGCTGCAGCCCCCACAAGATGCCAAAGAGATGATGACAACATTTCAATATTTAAGTGGATCCATGATCCTATCAGTGTGAAGCTATGCCCCTGAACAACATACTTGCTGCCCATTCACATGTTTTCATCTGCTGTAATTCTTATCCATATCCTCCCATAAATCTCCAAGATTCCCTATGGGCTTTCCTCTTTCAGTATTTCATGGATATGGCAATACCATTGCTTGACTTATACATCAAAGAGATCATAGACAGAGGAAAATGACATACATGTATGCATGCCTACATACTTATACACACATATAAAATAAAATTTATTACATATATATGATGTAATATACTAGATTTATGCCCAAGAGATCAAAGTAAGAAGAAAAGGACCAGTATGTACAAGAATATTTATAGCAGATCTTTTTGTGGTAGCAGAGAACTGAAAATTGAAGAGATGCTCATTGGGGAATGGTAGAACAAATTATGGCATGTGAATGTGATGGGAAACTATAGTACTATAAGAAATGATGAAGGGAATGGTTTCAAAGAAAACTGGGAAGATCTGTATGAGTTGATGCAAACCAAAGTGAGCAGAGAGACAGCTAGGTGGAACAGTGGATGGAGCTCAGAGCCTGGAGTCAGGATGATTCATCTTCCATAGTTCAAATCCAGCATCAGACACTTACTAGCTATGTGACTCTGTACAAGTCACTTAACTTTGTTTGCCTCAGTTTCCTCATCTATAAAATCAGTTGGAGAAGAAAATAGCAAATCACGCCAGGATCTTTGCCAAGAAAACTCTAACTGGGGTCATGCAGAGTCAGACATGACTGAAAACAACCGAACAACAAGAACAACAGAAGTGAGCAGAAACAGGAGAATGTGTCCAATAACAGCAACCTTGTAAAGGCAAACAAAATGCAATACTTGGGAACTCTGATCAGCACAATAGTCAGCCACAGTTCCATGATGAAACCACCATTCATTACAATTCAAGATGGAACCAACTAATTATCTCCTAATAGAGGAGAAAGATAGGTTGCAGACTGAAACATTTTTCTGGACTTGGCCAATGCAGGAGTTTGTCTTGCATGACTATGTATGTTTGCAACAAAGGTTTGTTTTTCTTGCTTTCTGGGTAGGGGCTGGAGATAAAGAATGCAGAGCCAAAAGTAAAATAAGATTGTTGTTTTAATAGAATGGGATATTATTGTATAACAAACAAGGACAGATTTAGAGAACTCGAGAACACTTGTATGAATTGATGAAGAGCAAAATAAGGAGAACTAGGAAAAAGAATGTATAAGATGACTATAGCATTATGAAGAAGAGCAACCCATTTCTGGAGCCATAATCAAATCAACAGTGTCATTACTCCAAAGCAGGCATAGCTCCATTCACCATCCAAGGATTTCAAACCAAAACACCTGACCACCACTCCCCAAAAGTGTTGTCTCCTGCATTAGAATGTAAGCTTCCTGAGGGCAAATGTTTCCACTTTTCTATTTGCATCTTCACAGCCTGGAGCAGTGCTGGGCAAAAAGTAAGCATTTAATAGCTTTTTCATTCACTTACGAAATCTGACCAAAATAATGAACAACCACTATTCCAAAGACGGAGAGAAGTTATAGGTGGGGGGGAGGAAGGAAAACAGTAAAAATGACACTAAAGAAAAGAAAAGAAAAGAGCATTAATGAAACATTTATAAAATATACAGAATACCACAGAAGGTGATTCAGAATGAAACACCAACAAGCAGGACAATATTGGAATTACTGTTAAATTTATTATGTACTTTTTAAAAAACTTACATAATTGATAGTAATAGTTTCATATTCAATTCTTTTTTCTGTTCGTTGAATATCGAAATGATTACATTTGCTTGATGACTGTCAAGTTCATAACCTCCCCCAAAAAAGCCCTGAAAAAAAATTTCGTGGACACCCATGAAATACTCAGACTGTCCATCTGTTATTCCTATCTCCTATCACATGACCAGCCTACTTCCTTACTTCCACAGGCATATTTACATCCACCATGTATCTTTATGGAGAAGCAATGTGGTACAGTAGAAAGTGTGCTACATTTGGAGTCAGAAGACCTGAAAAATCCCACCTTTGCTACTTCCTACCTATGCAATCTTGGACAAGTCGCTTAATCTCTCTTGGCCTCAGTTCCCCATCTGTAAAAATGAGGAGGTTGGACTAAATGTAATGAAAAGGTCCTTTCTAACTCTGACTATGGTTCATTGCACTTTGGGTCACTCACAATTTTCACATTCATTGAATGTGATGTTGTTGTTCCATGACTTAAAGTGATATAGGCTCACAACAGTACTCCTTAATGTAATCCTGCTGCTCTCTGGTAAAGCCCACCTCATCCCCTCTATTACCCTTTCAATATGTAGGCACAGGAAAAACAAAGAGATGAAGAGACTTTATGATATGTCCAAGACGACATGCCAACACCTTGAATGAAAGGGAATTAGCATCCCAGGACACTGGTTACTTTAGCCCCCATCCCCCTAAAATCCCTATGAAACTCATTATGTCAAAGATGGTGATTATTCTCCTTAGTCCCAAAGGGTAGAATCATAAGCAATAGTTAAAAGTTAAAACAGAGTCAGATTTTAGTTCCACATACAAGGAAAAACGTCCTAATTAATAAGAGTTGTCCAGAAATGGAAGGTACTGATTTAAGGAAGTAATGAATTCTCTGTCATTGGAAAATTTTCATTGAAGATTGGATGACAACTCATCCTGAATGCTACGGAGGTAGGTGGTTTGGAGAAGAGGCTGGTGTCAGTGAGATCTCTTCTTAATGCAGGGATTCTACAATTTGAGTCTTTTTAGATTCTAGTAGATTAACTGTAAGCTTTTTACCATGGCCTCACTTTCCAGTCACCTCTACCCCCACAGGAAACTTGTTCTCCATCTCAGACTCCACAGGCTCTTATAGATGAGCTTTTTGCCATATCTTGTCAAGGCCTAAGGCCTCCACAAAACTTCCCGGAGTTTCTCTGCTCATCTCCTTCCCTGTCCTCTCACTCTGCTTTACAGCATTCCGGTCTTCTTCCATTAGAATGTAAGCTCCTGGAGGGCAGGGGTTGTCTTGCTTATCTGTATTTGCATCCCCAGAAAATACAGCAGTAAGTGTAACCATACATAGTAAGTGCATAAATTCTCTGTCTGTCTGTCTCTCTCTCTCTTTCTCTCCCTCTCTCTCTTTCTTTCTGCCTTTCTCTTTCTCTTTCTCCTGAGATAAATGGGACTACCTTCAGACCCACAGGTGCTGCACACGGAAGGTAATTTTAAAAGAGAATATGACCAGCCTCTCATTCTGTGGAAGATGTAACAGAACAATCAGTTGCTACCTAAATTATGCTAATTAGTGCATTTGCATATTGACTGCTCCCTTCTGAACCACTGCTGGCTAGTGAGGCTTCCTGCATGGTAGTGTGAGTACCACATGGGGTGGATATAAAGCTGGAGACAATCCAAATCCAGCTATTGTTTCACAGACAGATCACTTCTCACCTGGCTCTAAGTCTCTGCAGTTGGACAAGTTCAAACCTTCTAAAGCAAGTCCTAGGGGCCAGTTTTCTCCCCATCTTAGGGCCCAGAAATAAATTAGACCCACAACCATATAAATAGTCAAATATCTATACCTGAGGAATATATCAGGGATGGCTTAGAAAGACCCTGACCTATCCCCACCCATCCTTCCCAAAAAAAGCCTGGAAAAAAAAAACCTCTCTTCCTAGTGCCTGAACTTCGAACATCCCTTTGGTTCAAACCAGAAATTTTTTTTTCTCTATTAAAATACAAAAACCTGAGAGGCTGGGTGGTGCACAGCAAAGGTGTCAAATGCTGCATGAAGTCCACAGCACAGCAAGTGCCACATTGAACTAGATTTAAAAGTAATTGGGAAGTATTTAGCAGAGTAAATAAAAATACAATAAAAAATAGATGTTACATTTTAAAACTAAGTCAATATGTGGTCCACATGATCCTTATGTATGGTTAACAGGTCCCATTTCTATTTGACTGGTGTAGAGCAAAGAGTTCTGAACACAGAATCAGGAACATCAGACTTCAAACTTGGCCTCTGACACTGATCAGTTACATGACTGTAGACACGTCCTTTCTCTGAGTCTCAGGCAACTCTCTAAGACTATCTACTAAATTTTAGATAGGTTACAATTGACACAAAGCTATGGATCAGTAATATAGTGATTCCTGCACGGATCAATAATATAGTGATCTCTACTATTCAGCCATCATCACCTCCCTGGGCCTCAGGTTCCTCACCTATAAAATTATGAGATCAGACCTGATTATCTCTAAGTTTCCTTCTAAGTCTAGATCATGTGATTTTAAGAGGTGATGAATTATTAGTCATCGGAAATCTAATCAGCATAAACTTAATAGATCCTTTATTGGGAACAGATTTTGTGAGGACAGAGGAGGAGACATCAAAAGGGAATGGGGTATAGAAGAAAAGAAGGAGCAGAGGGAAAGAAAAGAAAAAATCACAGGGAGGCTAGGAGTGTCAAAGCCAGGTTTTGAGAATGCACCAATTTTCAAATTAGAGGATTCAGTAATTAATGAATGTTTGTTTGGTTGATTGGGTGAACATTAGACAAAGTCTAGTCAATCTCCTTATCCTATAGACAGAGAAACCAAGATTCAGAAAAATCACTAGTCTAAGACCACTCAGCAATCCAACCACAATACTATGTCAAAGACACTGCAGATCAAAAGGCGAAAAGAAAAGTCAATTCTTGCCTTCAAGGCACTTGTAGTTTACATTGGGGGTAGGGAGAAAAATTTATAATGGGTATCCAGGGAAGCAAATGGGTGGCCGAGTTGAGGCTCAAACCCTGGTCCCTAGAGTCCCCATCTTCTGTTCTACCAACCCTATACCACCAGGCTACCTCCCACTAGGGCTGATGTAGTAGAAATATACCTCGCCTCCTTTTTTCTCCCCTGCCTTCCCAACTTCCTTCCCAGGCTCCCTCCACACAGGCTAGAAGGAATCTGTGTTTTGACAGAAGCAGCAAGGTGATGGCTAGGGTGCCTGAGTGCCCATAGCTTGGCACACAGAGCTGGGAAGCAGACTTGAAGCATCTGCTTTAGTGCCAATTCCCCCTCACCACCTTCCGGCTCCCTCTCGCCCCCACCTCAAGCTGCAAGTGAAGCTCTTTTCAAAGAGCAGGCGCTAATAATACAGCAGGAAAAAGAGAGAGCAGGAGCAGGCTCTCCTTGTTAAGAGTGTCCTGTGCTGTCTAATAACACAAGGTGTCATTGTACACCAGAATCAGCGCCTGGAGCTTTATTTATAACAACTGAAACACAAGGCAACTGGCCAGGAACAGGGAGGGGGAATGTGGGAGAGGGAGAGAGTGAGGAGAGATGAGAGGAGAGAGGAGGAGAGAAGAGAGCTCCCTCACAATTCCTGTGTACCAGGAGTTTCCCCAAGACCTCCTACAGGGAGAAAAGAGGAAGAGAGAGGAACAGGAAGAGTGAGAGTGTACAGGGGCAGGAGAGGCACACTAATGTCACTAAAGCCGACCTAGAGTGACCATAGAGTTCAACAGCTCATTTTACAGTTCAGGAAACTGAGGCCCAGAGATGTGAAATGACCAGTAACTATGCAGATTTTTTTCCTAGTCTTTATCGCTGAACCACAGGATTTGGAAAGCTTAGAATTTTAGAGTCATGGCTAAGAGTCATAGTATATATTGGAAAAATCTTAGAACTGGGCTTGACTCAACACCCATGCTAGCTGTGTGACCTTAGTCACATCTCTTCACCAACCTGAGTTTCAGTTTCTTCATCTGTAAAATAGGAATAATATTCATAGGATCGTTGCAAGGGTCAAATGGATGACACAGTAAACACAGTAAAGCTCTGTACCAACGCAAGCTATCAGTGAAAAGAAGGCTAGATTTGGAATGAAATGTCTGGATTTTGAGTCCCAGTACTGCCACCATCAGCACATCAGTTAATCTCTCCGTGACTCAGTTTCCTCATCTGTAAAATGAAGAGATCAGACTAAATGACATAGGAGATCCCACCCAAGTTCTAAATATCCGGGGGGAGGGGGGATAGTTGTTGTAGTTGTTGTTGTTTGATGATGATGATGATGATGATGTCGTTCTTGTCCATCCTTCCTTTTCAATGAGGACCAATGACATCAGGAAGTGTTGACTTGACTTTCAAATGAATTGGATTTAAGTGAGGCAGAGCTGAGCAGTCATCAGCCTCACTCTCTCCTCCAGAGTCACTGAAGTCCAGTGGCAAGACAAAAGTCAAAAGGAGTGGCAACGACCCAGGAGACAGTGGGTGAACTTGACCTTCCAAAACCTTATTATTCAACTTCTCAACCAGTAAGAAATCCTCTCTACAACATTGCTGCCCACTGAATGGGAACTCTGCTTGAACACTTCAAGTAACAAGAAATTTTCATTCCTACAATTTCCTCCAGCTGATCTGTGTTCCACCTTCTGGGTTTCTATAGAAAATGTCTGCTCGCCCTTCCACATGACAGCCCTTCAGATATTTGAAGAGAAAGATCAAGTTCCCACTCCAAAACTCCTCTAGCCTCCAAAGATAAGACTCCAAGTTCTGGGGACAAAGCATGGTATGGTGGAAAGCATGCTTGGATGTACAGCCAAGGACCTGGGTTCAAATACTAGTTTTGCCACCTCTATAACTAAAGTCACTTAACCTCTCTGACCCTCAGTTTCTTCATCTATAAAAATGACAGGGTTGAAGTTAATTCCAAAATTCTAAAGTCCCTTCCAGATATAAAATACATGATTTTCCCCCTCATCACACTAGTCAAACTTGACCCTGAGGGATTATATCACAATGCAAAGCAACCCTCACCAGAATTCATTTCTATTTGAGTTTGGACATCAGTTATATATAAAAGAGTGCTCTAGAACCAGTCCAATTAGCAGGATCCTTCTTAGCCTGTGGTACCTAAAAATGACTATAATTTTCTGGCCACCAAGGAGTACAATGGAGCCATCACCTTACTCATCCTGGGCACTGCAGCCCCAGATCACATTCAAGACCCCAGGATCCCCTCAAAACCACAACGAGCCTATGCCAGCTTTAGCAGGTTCTGCCTACTAGAAAGATTTCCAGCTGAAGTCCAGACGTGGACTCTATTGGCTGAGAACCAGTATCACTAACTGAGGCAGGTTCTTCACCAGTAGGTCAACTGGGAGTGAATTCTGTGGCCAGAAAAGCCCAGGAAGAAAAAAACACACTAGCTTTTTTGAAGGCCTTGTTTATAAAGGTAGAAAAGAAAGTGACAGAGTATCTTATCAACTCCTTCAGAAGATTCTAGAAACATTTTCAATCACTAAATAAACATTTATTATTATCTACCAAACTACCTGAGGGCAAGGTGTTGGAAATTTGTTGTGGTTGAATCATTGAATCACATCAGATTCTTTGTGACCCCATTGGGGGATTTCTTAGCAAAAAGCTAGAGTGGATTGGGGAAGCTAGGTGGCGCAGTGAATATAGAACACTGGCCCTGGAGTCAGGCAGACTGGAGTTCAAATGTGACCTCAGACACTTAACACCAAAAAAAAACCCTAGCCTATGACCTTGGGCAAGTCACTTAACCCCAGTTGACCTACCTTCCCCTTCCAAAAAAAGCAAAAAAACAAACTAGAGCCCCAGCCCTGGAGTCTGAGTTCAAATTCGGCCTCAGACACTCAACACAAAAAAACTAGCCATGTGACCTTGGGCAAGTCACTTAATCCCAACTGCCTTGCCTTTCCCCCTTCAAAAAGCCAAAAAAAAAGAAGCTTGGATTAGACCAGGGATTCTCAACTTTTTTTTGTCACAGACCCTATCTACAATCGGAGACCTTTTCTCAGATTGATACTTTTAAATTCATAAAATAAAACAGACAAAATTGCGAAGGAGATCAATTATATTGAAATACCATCATCAAAATATTTTTTAGAAACTAGTTCGTAGGGCTGGGTGTGGTGGTGCATGCCTGTAATCCTAGCTGCTGCAAGAAGGCTGCGGCTGGTGGATTACTTCAGTTTAGGAGTTCTGAGCCGCAGGAGGGCTAAAACTGGATTGGACATCCACACTAAGTCCAATGCCAATATGGTATGAACACCGAGGAGCGTGGGCCAACCAGGCTGCCTAAGGAAGGGTGACATTAGACTCCTGGCTGTTCTACAAACAAGACCCTCCATCTCTCCACTCCAGGCATTTTCTCTCACTGTCCCCCATGTCTGGAACACTCTCTCTTCTCCATTCCAACTATACACTTTGCTCATTCCTTTTAAGTCCCAACTAAAATCCCACTTTCTACAGGAAGCCTTCTTCAATGCCTTTTAATTCTAGTTCCTTCCTTCTGTTAATTATTTCCTATTTAACCTGTATATAGCTCGCTTTGTATACATTTGCTTGCATTTGATTATAAGCTCCTTGAGGGCAGGGACTGTCTTTTGCCTCTTTTTTTATATCTCCAGCACAGTGCTTGGTAGGCACTTGATAAATGTTAATTGAGTGACTGAACTGAGCCAGCCCAGAAACGATCAGGCCAAAGTTTATGTGCCAATCAGTAGTGGGATCCAGCTAGGTGAGATGGGAGACTCAGGTTTAAAAAAAAAACATACCATTGGTTAAGGACCGTTGGACTAGATCATATCTAGGAAATCTTCTAGCTTTAGGCCCTATGAAACCAAGCTATACAAGGATCAATGAAAGGAACTGAGGGATTTGAAAAGGGAGAGAGTTTGGGAACCACTGACTTAATAAAACATCACAGCTTGACAGCAATTTTGTCTGTAGTGTAAACAATGTGTGAGGGGCATTTTTTTAAAGTGTGGCAAAGAATGCTTGTGAAAAATAATATTTCTTACTCTATCTCCCATTGGAGACTACTAGGCAAATAAGAAACCAGAGCCAATTACAGTTGGAATAAGGTGCCTGAAGCCAGTTGACCCTTTGGCCCCACCCTTCCTCCCTATCCATACTTCCCCACCCCCTAAGTAATTCCAAATTCCTTCCCTATCTCTCCACACACACCCCCATCTTTACTAGTGGTCTTTCTACTTCCCAAACAGAAACCCTCCTCCCCATCCCACAACACCACCACCCCACCCCCCAAAAAATGCTGCCTTTTTTTTTTCAATTCACCACCCTTTTTGCTTAGGACCTGAGCAGCCAGTTTTGCTCCAAGAAGGGTTGGGGGTTGGGGAAGGAAAGGAGGGAACAAAACAGTTTCTATTCTGTGCATGCAAATTCCAACAGAAGAAAGCCAATTGGATATCAGTGATATATACTTAGAGCTAAAGTGAATGAAATTTAGCTCTTTACATATTAACTGATGAAGTCCACAGCAGGGGAGGGAAATGATTCAATCAGCATTATGCCCTTCCTGCCTCTCCTACAGACTGGAGAACTGAGAAGTTAAATCTATTCTCTTGGGTCAGCAGGTTAGAACTCCCAGCCCATCGACAAACCGGATACCCCTCAAGGTCCTCCTTCCAGGCCCCCTCAAGGTTGCAGTCCCACCTTGCATTTCCCCTGGGAGCAGAATGCTTTGAGCTTGGTTGGGAAGTGAGGAGAGTGTTACATCACTGATACTACCTGGGTCTTTAGGGAAATGACTGAACTCAGGACCTCTCTTGCCATATTTCCAAAATGAGGGGTTTGGACAAGATCAGGGATGGGGAACCTGCAACCTTGAGGCCACATGGGGCCCTCTAGGTCCTCAAGTGCAGCCCTTTGAAAAGGCCACGTGTGGTCTCAAGTCTGCAGGTTCCCCACCCTTGGACTAAATAGTCTCTGAAGTTCCTTTTAGCCCTAGATCTATGATAGCCTAACGTGTGTGTGTTTTAACCTGGGAAAAAAGATCAGAAGAGTAAAATTATAATCCCAGCAGAAATATAATTCTCCCTGCCCTGAAATTCCCACTGGTCCCAGTACACTTAGATTACATCTTTATTGCCATTAGTCAGTCAATAAGCATTTATTAAGCCCTTACAAGGAGCCAGGTATTATGCTATACCCTGGAGATGAAATGCAAGCAAAAAGAAAGACAATCCCTGTCCTCAAGGAGTTTATACAACACCTACAAGG
This sequence comes from Pseudochirops cupreus, assembly GCA_028627135.1. Lineage (NCBI taxonomy): Eukaryota > Metazoa > Chordata > Mammalia > Diprotodontia > Pseudocheiridae > Pseudochirops > Pseudochirops cupreus. The sequence continues at coordinate 227,176,633 of CM053581.1, forward strand.
AAACTGGGAGGGGGGTGGGGAGAGAAGGCACCCGAGTAGGGTCAGGAGGCAAAGTCCAGTGAATTAGAAGCAGAACTGGAAGAAGAATGAAAGGTTAGTCTAGGTCCCTCTGCAAAATGGAGGTCCCAGAAGGAACTCACCAAAGGTTGAAAGAGGCTGCAGGAAAAGAGGAATGTTCCAGAATGGGAAGGCGACAGGCACTGAGACAAGTTCCAGGATGAGAAGACCACTGAGGAATGGTGGGAAAGTCCTAGGAAAGTTGAGGCAAATACTTTCTAATACCTTAGAAGCATTTAGATTTTAGAAACAAATAAGTCTTCTCACCTTACTTTCTGCTTCTTTAGATGAATGGAATTGGAGAATATGACAAAAAATAGAAATGCTCAGTGTTAGAGGGACATCAGAGAAGACAAGGCACACTTATATACCATTGGTAAAGCTGTGAATTGGTCTAACCTTCTAGAAAATAATTGATACTATGTAAGAAAATAACTGGACTATAGGCCCCAGGACCTCACTACTGAGTGTTGACTTCAAAGACATGGAAGACTTTAAAAAAGCCCCACATATAATAAATTATCAGCAAAATGCTGAAAACGGTGTGGTCATCCACGGATTGGGGAAGAGCTGAACAAACTGAGATATATGAATCTTGTAGAATATCATTGCACCATAAGAAATGATGACTATGAGGGATTCTAAGAAACCTGACATAGAACAAAGAAAGCAGAAGCAAGAGAACCATAGGCAGGATGTCAACAGTAATGCACATGGAAGTAACACTGATGGGGTACTAAACTCAGATTCAATGAAATGACCAAACTGGACAGATGATGAAACACACTTCCCTCCTCTTGTGGTTCAGAATGTTACATACACTGCCTGATTCAGTCACTGAGTCATCAATTTTTCCTTATTACAGGGAATAGTCAGGGATAGAGCATAAGACTGGGAAATTACTATGGTATAAAAACCAAAGGGCATCAACAAAATTTTTCTTAATGAATATAATCAATGAGATGGATGAAAATAGGAAAGAGTTAGCTAATGTTGGTAATTCATAGTATCTCCCAATTTGGCTAACAGTGTGGTGTGGGACTGATCCTTATTTTCCTCCTCTGTAATGCCACCTATGAATACTTCATGGACTAGGAGTCAATGAAGGGGCAGCCTCTGACATAAACCCTATAGATACTCCCCGAACACCATCTCAGATATTTATGATAAATCCCTTACAAAAAGGATGAAATAGGTAATCCAAAGGTTATTTTGCAAAAGCAAAGAACTATGAACAAGATGATTATCATTTAATATATACAATAACTACATTCTAGACAAAGTTGTTGTTAATGCAAAGTACCCCAAAATAGAAGAATGCTGTTTATCCATGGGTTTCCATCATAAAAAGTAGATGTTTTCTCAGAGGAAAAGAAAAATCTTAGGGGAACAAGATCCTAACATGGCACTCATAGTTCAGCCTCCTCCTCCCAGATGTGTATAGAATTTAGAGATTCATATTTCCATATGAATTCCATATAGCAGCAAAATCCAATGTGGATTGACATACATGGAGTTTGTTGTTGTTGCTGAGTCATTTTCAGTTATGCCCAGCTCTTTGTGATGCCATTTAGGATCTTCTTGGCAAAGATACTGGAGTGGTTTGCCCTTTCCTTTTCTAAGCATATATGGAGGGACACCTGTAATGAGATTCATCCAGTAGCAGATAATGCATCGATATTTTGATGGATCTGTGATCTCATCAATGTGAGTGTTTCTTCCAATAGCACATTCATTTAAGCCTTCTCATAGTGATCAACTCTTGTCTATTTATTTCCATAAATCATCCACCCTACATTTAGGGATTTCCTTTAGTACAATGGAGTTCTTCACTGTTTTGTATCATGGATCCCTCTGGCAGTCTGGTGAAGCCTATGAATCCCTCAACATAATGGGATTTTTTTATTCATAATTTAAGGAAATTCTAAATTCTAGTTAATAAACATTTTAAAAAATACATATATTTTTCCAACCAAGTTCAGAGGCCCCCTAAAATCTATCCATAGATCCCTTGGGTAACCATGGAACCTAGGCTAAGAACCCTCTAGATCCTTAGATATTGTGGGGATATTAATGGAGAGCAATTTATCCCAAACTCTCACTACCTAACTGTCCCACCTCATTCTCCAGTGCTATAGCTCTCTGATGCTACTTTGCACAAGGGATATGTGGCAGACACATCACATCTACCACATGCCTCTCCATTGTTCTTTGGGTGAACCACAGTTTTAATTCTTTGGAGACTGTGGTATTCCATGATGTGCAGACACACAACATCATCAGAAGAATATTAATGTTGAAAAGATAGATCTTTGTTTCAGGGAGAAGCTTATTGCCATTAAAAGTACTGCACACTTTTCCAAGCACCCATCCAGGCCTCTCTCTTCTCCCTTCTATTCAATTCTGGGTTCAGCTAATCATTCATCACAGATAATATCCTTTTTAAATAAACAAAATAACTTCATAATGTCCTTAACATATCCAAACAACATTTATCCTCTCAAAAGGTCAATGCCTAGAAGGATTCACCTTTAAAAAAGAAATCAACTTCTAGAATATTGGCTGGGGGTGGGAGAGTGGGGTTACTGAACCACATGATCTTTAAAGTTTTATTTAGTTCTAAATCCTGTGATTCCAGAGCTCATTCCCAAGCATAATAGGGAGATTCAACCAATCCCAGGCTCTGAGAGACCACCGTGGTTTCATGAAAACAGCACTGGATGAGGAGAGAGAAGATCTTGGTTCTAGTCCAGTGACTCTGCCACATGCTGGTTGCATGGCCTTGGGTGAATCCCTTCACCTTGGACTGTTAATTTGTGACATGGATGAGAGGCAGGCTGGCATGGTGGTTAGAGGACCATCCTTGGTCTCAGAGTCAAGAAGCCCCAGTTGCAAGTCCAAACCTCTGACACATACTGGCCGTGAGATCGTTTCGGGGCTCTAAGACAATAAGTCCCAGAGCAGATGCCTGGCCCTTCTGCTTTGGAGGATGGAGTTCCATATACCCATGAAATAAGAAGTCCAATAATCACAAACGAACAAACAAACATGGACAACAATCCCTGCTCAGTTTACCTTGGGGGCTACAGTGTGTATTTATTGATTCCAAGGGAGATAAGTGATGGGAAAATACTGTGTAAATTGTATATAAACCTAAGGCATTATTGTTCAATTATTGTTCACTGGTGTCTGGCCAGATGCTGATAAGTGAAGGATATAAGGGTGGCCTGGCCCCATTCTGAAGTATAAGCTATAGCCCAGTCCAGCACTGGTGTTTTGATACTACACCATTGTGAAAGTGGACTGTGCCATACTGACATGGGAGAAGACTGTTCTCTTCAAGGAATTTTCCACCTAGTTTTAAGTGAGGTGTCCTTACCATTATAGATGCAATAAAAAACCTAGAGAGCAAATGTTTGAAATAAAAACTGTGAGTTAGAAGAAAAATCAAAAGAGAGAGAAAGAGGAAAAGACAAAAGAGAAAGAAGAGTAGAAGGGGAAAGAGAAAAAGGAGGAGAAGGTAAATGAAGGAGAAAGATCCACAAGTGTGTAATTTCTTAGCCATAATTTTACACAAGTGAATGTTGTCATTTGAGAAATGAAGGCAAGGGTTCTTGCAGGGTCTCTTTAGGGTCCTGGCGAAAGACTGTGCCTTTACACAGAACTGATGCTCTGTTCCTGGCCAGTTCCTGTTCAGTGGCAGGAGACTCACTGACAGGTGGTGTCTACTTTGTGTCACTGGGCCTCAGGGTGTCTGATAAAGTTACCTGGCGCCCTGAGCGCCGGTTCTTTCTCATGGCATGCAGTCAAGCAAAGACTGAGATTCTTCCGTCCAGGCAGGAACAGACTCCACCATAAACCTCTTTAGAAGCTCTCCTTACACCAACTTCATACCTTCTCAGGTTTTGTCTAATGCCTGGGTAAACTGGCTTGCACACACATGTCTAGGGAAACTTAACTCTCTCTCACTTCAAGACCCAAGAGCCAGCTGACAGCACACAGCATGGGCTGGAGAGGGAGAAGAGGATGGATTATCTGCAGTGAGAAAGCTCCACCATCACCAGATGGCTCCCCACCAGAAGCAGGGCCCCTTTCAGGAAGCCGGGAGATAGCAAACAAGAGCCCAAGACAGGCTGGCTGGATTAATTATAAGGTGAGACACTGGCAGTTTGCAGCCTTTGTCTGAGCCAGCTGCCGGCTGGGGCGACTTGGGAAGTGGTTTCATGGATGTTACCGAGCTGAGACAATGACTTGGGTCTGGTTCCACCCTCCACACTCTTGCCCTGGCACCTGTGGTATTCTCTCATCCCTTTTACCTCTGGGCCAACTCGGCAACCAGTGGTTACCAATACCTCCTTCCCAGATCTACCTGATCAGAGCTACTTTCTCTTTTCTACAAATCACAGACATAGAGCATATATACATATAGCATCTGGCTTATATTTTTCCAATAGCACATAACACATTCTGCCTCCATTGTCTTCTCCACAAGCCTTATTTCCCCTTGCTCCGCTATGAGCCTAGAGAGGGAAGGCAGTCATGGGATGGTAGAAAGAACACCGGCTTTGGAGACAGAGGACTCAGTGACCAAAGTTCAAACCCTGCCCAAGTCCTATGTGACCTCTGCACAAGTCACTGAACTCCCTGGGCCTCAGTTTCCTCATCTGCAAAATGAAGGAGGTTTGACTGAATAGCCAAGTTCCCTTCTCACTCTGTGATCCTATTGTTATATTTTATTTATTCATGTATTTACTAAGTCCCCACTGTAGGCAGGTTTCCAATGTAAGGGAAGATTCAATGTTTGGATGAAACACGGTTCCTACCTTCACAGTCTAGGACAGGAGTTCTTAATTTTTTGTGACACATACCCCTTTCAGTCTGGTGAAGCCTATGGACCCCTTCTTAGAACAATGTCTTTAAATACATAAAATAAAATGTATCAGATGACAAAGGAAAGCAACTATATTGAAATACAGCTCTCTAAAAAAAAATTTTTAAGTCACAGACTCCAAGTTAAGAACCCCTGGTCTAGAAGGAAGATAAGACCAAGATCACTATCTGGAGCCCAAAGGGATCTCGGAGATCTTCTAGACCAGACCCCTTATTTTACATATGAGAAAAAGTCCAAGGTCACACAGGTAGTTAGCATCAGAGGTAGCATTTGAACCCAGATCCCTGATTATATCATGTTGTCTCATCAATACAGACAAGTTACATCACGCCATACTGCACGACAAGAAATAATTTAACTTTGCACCCCTTGCAGTTTCTAAGGTAGTGTCTTTGCATTCACAAACTGGCTGCCATGCCTAGAATGCACTCTTACCTCCACCTTTTAGGTTTCCCGGCTTCCTTGAAGAGAGCTCAAATTTCAATTTCACCAGGAAACCATTCCTGTCCCCCCACCCCCAGTTTCTAATGCTTTTCCAATTCAGATTACTTTCATCTGCTCATTCTCATATACTCTCTCTCTCTCTACATTTATATAGAGATAAATATATACATATATATACATATATACACACATACATATATAAAATACACACACGTGTGTGTGGAGATAGATATATATATACACACATACATATATAAAATACACACACGTGTGTGTGGAGATATATATATATATACACACATACATATATAAAATACACACACACGTGTGTGTGGAGA
>CM053581.1:227182862-227242735 GCA_028627135.1 Pseudochirops cupreus
ACGTGTGTGTGGAGATAGATATATATATATACACACATACATATATAAAATACACACACGTGTGTGTGGAGATATATATATATATACACACATACATATATAAAATACACACACACGTGTGTGTGGAGAGATAGATATATATATTTCTTGTATGTACCTAGCTATTTGCACGTCTCCCCCGTTAGAACGTATGCTTCGTGAGAGCAGGGATTATTTTTCACCTTTCTTTGCACACAGAGTTTCATGCAACGCTTGGCACATAGTAGGTGCTCAATAAATGTGTGTTCACAGACACAGTAAGCATTAGATACCTATGAACTAGGAGTCAAGGACAGAGCTTTGGAATTCCTCTCCACAGCTTCTCCAAGATCACATTCAGATTCTCTAATACAGCTAGGTCCCTATTAGTGTGAATCCCATTAAGTGGTCGCATTATATGAATTTGCACTGCATATTCCACTGGACTGGAGCTAATTACCATATCTTACATAATTATAACTTCAAATTGTACACATCTGAATACAGGGAAAGGCTCATCAGGCATGTGCCTAGGGCCTGCCAGGGCTTAGGGGACCTAGAAGTGGTTAGCCTAGGGCCTTCTCCTCAACGACAGAAAACGTTCCTTTTATCAGGTAGGAGTCCCAAAGGCAAGAGTGTGAGAACCTGAGTCACCTGCCTCTTTCATCTCAGACCTGGAACCTGAACCCACTCATTCCAAGAGAGAAGGAGAAAGGAATGGCTAACCACTAAGAACTCTTGGAATAAAGCTCAGAAGGGAAGGAGGAGGAGAAAGAAAAAGAAAGGGTAGAGAAGAGCCTGAACTAGCAGGAAAACAACAGAGAAGAGCACTAATCACGACTTATGCTGGTGCCAGTTTTGCTGAACACTTCACATACCTCTGATCTCTGTTTTGGACAAGGACACCCCGTTTCTTTTTCCCTTGGCTTTCTACAACAACAGCCATCTTTATAGGGTTGTCGATTTGGAGCCAGAAGGAATCTCGGGGTTCATCTAGACCGATCTCATTTTACATTTGAGAAAACCGAAGCTCATAGACATCCTGTGACTCGTCAAACATCTCACAACAGCCAAACCCAAATTTAAACCTCTGATTCAAAACCAGTGTTTCTTACAGTGGAATATGCTGTTTGCCTGTCCTCTCCACTTTGGCACTCACAAAGAAAATGAAGGAGCTGTCCCAGGGTCTCAGTGCCAATGTGACCCAGGCAGTCTGAATCTGCCACTGACTCAGGAAGGGATCTAGCTAAGGGGTCTAGGGGTACACATTGAAACAAATTATAGGATGAGGGCAGCAGACACAACATGCTGAAAAAATACTCCACACGTCATCATTTCACCACCATGATAAAAAACCAGACCTGAAACCCCATTCTTCCTTTTCCATTCAAAAAGTCCCATCCTTCCTGAATGTGAATGTGCCTCAGGAGGGGCAGGGGGGCCACAAGTGCTTATACTGGTGATTTGCATCAAGCCACTTACATGTTTCCATTATACTCACTTTTGCAGCATCTTAATTCTTGCTTGCTCACGCATGCATTCCAATGGCAATCCCTCCTCTACCATAGATGGTCAGAAGAAAGGGGAGGGAGAACATAGAGGGACATAAGAATCTCAGGGTTGAGTAACAGGGTTTGAGGGATCTGAGGGAGTGTGTGCGTGTAGTACAGTGGAAAGAGTACACTACTCAAGTTCAAGTCCCAGCTCTGGGACTTCACTAACTGGGTGGCCATGGGCAAGTCACGTCTCTGGCCTCAGTTTTTCTCATCTGTAAAATGGGACTGATTCTTACACTATCTTCTTCACAGAGTTATCTTAAGGAAAGCACTTTGTCAACCTTAAAGCATGAGAGTAATATGGGTTATGGTCATTGCTTTAGTTGAACCATAGCTCAAAAACTGAAATGAATAACATTATTTTGCCCATCCAGGAGCCAAATATTCACCCATTTAACAGAGATTTATTATATGCCTACTATGTGCAAAGCTCTGGGAGATAACAAAAATAAATAAGACATAATAACTGCTTCAAAGAGTTTATTATCTGGTCAAAGTGATAAGAATTACACACTTAAATATTACAGAAGTTAAAATATGAAAAGTATATGAGAAGGGTAAAAATGCCTACTTCTTAGTGAACTGAGAATGAACCCAAAATTTAAACTCTAAAAATAAACAATCCAATATTTGATGGTTTGTATATTTCCTAAAACATTTAAATCAAAATGAAACAGGAACATCCGAATACTTTGTAAGTCCAACCTGAATCAGAGATTTAATTTGATTCAAGTCCCTGGATGACCTCCAGGCTGACATTTGGAAAACATTGTTCCAAACTCAGCTTGTCAGCATCACAGCTGGCTGATATTCCAGAAATTCTGAATGTGGACAGAAATGCCCCAGTCTCCAGATAGCCACCCTCCCTCAAGGACTCCATCTCCCAGCCTGGGATCAACAGGAACCACATTTCCTTTTTGGACTCCCAGGCCCATCAGTATTGATCAGTTCATACAAGGTACCTAGCACTGTTCCAGGAGTCATATTTCCTGTTCCTAAGGAGTATCCAGTCCAAAAGGGTCAGCAGTCAGAACTCAGACCACAGAATAGTATAGATGGAAGGAACGTTAGCAATCTTCTAGTTTTGATTCTGGGTTCTTAATCTGAGGATCATGAAGAGAGATATGTAGATAGATACACATACTATATACTAGAATTATTGAATTTCAGTATAATTGGTTTCTTTGGAATACTAGTATTTTATTTTATGTATTTAAAAACCTTATTTTGAGAAGGGCCCATAGACTTCACCGGATTGCCAAAGGGCCCCATGACCCAAGTAAGGTTAAGAATCCCTGATCCAGAGGTGTGTTGCCACCAGTTCACACTGGCTCACAAGAGCTGATTACTCAATTTTCAGTGAGAGCATATACCTTCTCCCCCCCCAAAAAAATAAGTGCAGCAAATCAGGGCTTGATTTATTATTTTGTTGATTGCCCAGACTCAAGAAAGTGATAGAGATTAAGTTTAGAAGAGTCTTACATGCATTTTTTTTTCAGAGAGTTGGTTGTTAAACATTTACCAGTAGTCCCCTGTCCTGATCTAGCCAATCCTTTCATTTAACAAATGGGAAAGCTGAAGCAGAGAGAGGCGAATTAACTTACCCAAGGTTACACAGTCAGGAAAAGAGCCAAACTCTATTTGCTCCAGAGGTATAACTAGGAATTCCAGTGCCCTAAAAACCTTTAAACAGGAGAGAGGGGGAGGCAGCCCCTTTTGAGTGCAGAAGAAACAGGAGAAGAAGCCAACTGGCCCTGCAGTGATGGAGAAAAGCAGGTCTCAGGAGAGTGGTACCATGGTGACAGGACTCCTGGGGGTGGTAGCCCCAGGCGGAGTAAAAGAACAAGAGAAACTGTGGTATGTGGTATAGGACCACCAGAGGATGATGAGGTGATGAGTGGGAAGCTAGATGGCTGCTGTTGGAAGGAAGTTAATCCTTTGTTTGTCAGCTAGCCTCACCAGCCTGAGAGAAAGTCCCCATTGCCTCCTCCTAGTTCTAGCTCTGGCTCTAATGGATCATCCCATAACAGAGCGGGTGTCAACTGTGTTTAACTATATTGATATCTATCATTTTAAGGCTACAAATAAATTTCTGAAAAGACTTATTTAAACCCATTTTAAAAATTGAATTGAAATGCACTAGGGAAGATTACTACTTAAAAGGAATCACAGGATAAGTTCTTCTGTAAAACAAAGAATCCTTTATAAAACTGAGTCAATGTTACATAGTGAAAAGATGTTTTTGAAGAAGAGTCTAGAGGCCCGGCTCTGATAGTAGCGTGAGGTGTGACCTTGAGTGATTTACTTCATCTGAGTTTTTATGTATAAAATAAAGGGGTTGAACTATATGATTTCCAAGAGTCCTTCCCAATTCTAACACTCTTATCTTTTATGGCAAGTCCAGATTTTCACATCTGGGGTTTGCTTAAAGAACATGTAGAGTATTTGGATGGTAGACCTTTGGATTTAAAGGATCTTATTATTTAATTGTGCCCAACTCTGTGTGATCCCATTTGGTGTTTTCTTGGCAAAGATATTGTAGTGGTTTGCCATTTCTTTCTCCAGCTTATTTTACAGATAAGGAAGCTGAGGCAAATAGAGTTAAGCGACTTGCCCAGAGTCATCATACAACTAGTAAGTGTCTGAGGCTGGATTTGAACCCAGGTCTTCCTGACTCCAGGACTAGCACTCTATCCAGTGACCTTAGAGATCATTTTATAATCAAGGAAAGTGAAGCCCAGAACAGAAAAGTGATTCACTCAAGATCACAACAAGTAACAGAATCTGACCTCAAACCCACATTTTCTAACTCAGAAAACTGAATGGTTCGTTGGAAGAGAAAATGGACTTTGAAGTCAGAGGAATTGTGTTCAAATCTTGCTCTTTCACTCTTAGCCATTAGCACTTGGAAGTCTGAATTTTGTCATCTATAAAATGAAAAAGCTAAACTGGATGCCCTCTGAGGTTCCTTCCAGCTTTAGAGTTAGGAACTAATGCTTTTTCCACCACTTCCTTAACCCCATTATCCTTCTTAGAACGGAAAAACAGAAATTCTTCATTGCTCTCTCTATATCTCCATTCTACTCTCTGTCTCGCTCTTCTTTATTGCTCTCTGCTTATATCTCTGTCTCTCTGTGTCTATCTGCTTTTCTCTCTGATTCTGTCCATCTTTCTGACTCTCTTCTCTGTCTCTGTCTCTGTCTGTCTCTGTCACCGTCTCTCTCTCTCTGCTTATATCTGTCTCTCTGTCTGCTTTTCTCTATCTCTCATCTCCTCTATTCTTTTTATCCCAATTCCCCAATGGAGGGTCTAAGCAGGAAGGGAGGAAAAGAGGAAGTCAGGGAAAACAGGCAATTCTCAGTCATAGTCACTATATGTCAGAAAGTCATTTTGTTCACTTATTCTCTCAGTTAATCAACAAGCACTTATTAAGCAGCTGCTATATGCTGGGTACTGGGCTAAGTATTTGGGATAAAAAGACAAAAACTAAACAGTCCCTTCCCTCCAGGAGTTTACATTCTAAGTCTCTGGGGCTCATTTCCACCCATCATTTACCGTCCTGGGTGCCAGGGTTGGAAGGCAGGTGTTTCACTGAAGCAGCTGACCCACTTGGCTTGTGTGGTAGCTCTCATTCCCCTACGAGTTCCACTCCAGTCCCACAGAACCATGCAGGATGAGATTCAGGCGCCCAGGTATAGTGGGAGTCTCCCTCCTCTGGCAGGATGAGGTGAGCCCTGCAGCTCTGTCTGCAGAGGCAGCTCCGGGCAGAAGCCAGGCCAGGTGGCTCAGATGGAAGGACCAAGAGGCTCCTCTCCCACTTGCAGGGACTTGCCTAACAAGAGCAGCATCTGTCCTTCCCCTCCCGTCTGACTTTAATCTCACTGAGGGGAATTAAGAAAGGTGTAAACACAGCTTCTCTAGCTGCAAGCCCTGGCAGAGAGACTATGAATGAAAGAATGAGAGAGGAAAGAGAGGAAAAAACAGAAGGAGGGAAAGTAGAAAAAAGGAGAGAGGAAGTATGCTAGCAAGAGACAAACACAGGAGTGAGTGGGTCAGAGAAAAAGAGGGGGAAAGCATGTACATATGAAAGAGTGCAAGAAAAACGCAGCATTCCCCCCCCCCCCACAAGCAACTAGCACAGTATCCTGCACATGGTAAAGCTGAGGGTCTCAGAATTCTAGCATAATAATTATTACTATCATCATAGCTAGCAGGCATATAGTATTCTCAGAGCTGCAAAGCACTTTATATACATTATCTACATTATTAGAGATGACAGACCTGGGGAGGGCTGAAGATAAATTATTGAACTGAATGGAGAAGGTAAAGAATTACTGCAGCAATGAACTGGGTTCAAATCCAACCAGCAGAAGCTGGGCAAGGCATGGGGATGGGGAGGAAAACTGTAGGATCTGACATAAGCAAAGGCAGAGACAGAAAAGTTCAGGTGTATATGGGGCAGAGGGTAGAAGGGAACCCAGTTGTTTGGTGGCATAGAGGACAATAAGGGAATGGTATGAATTAAAACTGGAAGGGCCTCAGGGGTGGTGCCAGACTGTGGAAAGCAAGTAAGGCTAGACTGAAGAATTTAAATTTTACTCAGTAGATATGAAAACAGTGATGGGCCTGCTGTGTCCTAGATTTCTCCCTTTGCCCACAAGCCATCAAGAAATCTCACTGATGCTCTTCCAAATATTCCATATATCTGCCTCCTTTTCATATATTTAAATAACTTTTTAAAATTATCTTTGGATAGAATCTATTCCATATGATATACACAACAACCCTGGCAAAACAGGCATCATTATCTGCATTTTACAGGTAAGGAAACTAGAGAGGCTGAGTGACTTTCCCAAGATCATATAGCCAAGAAAGGCCAAGACCAGAACTCAAGTCTTCAATCCAGTGGATTTTTAAGGGGCTGCTAAAATTCCAATTCAACTGCCTAACTTGTAGTTGACAACAGAGCCTTTACATAGTCTTGGGGCTTACCTGTTCTCTTTAACTGGGCTTTCCATTCATTTTTTTTAAGTTTTCTTTTTTCCACTCTGCTATTTAATCATACAGGGAATTTTTTTCCCCCAGTTGCCAGGTGTTTCTGACCCTTGGCACGAACTTTTCCTAAGCTTCTAATAAAGTGTTTTTGAATTGTCTCCAAGCCTCTTGTAGGCTATTGGTTCTTTAAAATTCCACTTTTCAATTCTCTTCCATATTAGTGCTCACATCTTGTCCTGCCCCTCTTTTCTAAAATTGGATAACTATGTGTTGATGGATTTGGGAGGGGTTCCCCTTTTTCACTAAGATGTTGAATCTAATTGTGTCTCATTCACTATTGCTTAGTGACTCACCCCCAGTCATTTATTGAACGAGTTCCTGTTTATCAGTAAGGCTTAAGTCCCAAATATTTCCTCTCCACGTGGCTAACTATGCCAGGAAGCAGCCGTCCTTTGTCTTCTCTAAAAACCTCACCTTCACCTTTCCTCCTGAGGAGGCATTCTGCCAGTCTGGGTAGAGGTAATTTTATTACCTACCCTGATTTTGCTGCTTCTCCAACTTCATTTAACATTTTCCTCTCAGTCTCATCATCCTGATCAGGTGATCTATAACGGGTTCCTATTTTTACCTTTTTTATTATAGGAGTGTGGAATTTTCACCCACAGAAACTCCATAGCAGCTCTTTATTCCAATCAAACTTTTGCCCAATTGCAGCACACTGATTCCCCTTCCCTCCCACCTGCCTTCAGATAATATTTGAAACTCAGAATCACTGGATTCCACTGATTCTGCTTGGTCCACCAAGATAACAAATGCATCAAGGTCCTCACTGCTACCAAAAGAAGCAATAATAACTCCTATCTGCATATAATTTTAAACTTTACAAATCACTTTTCTCCCAACACCCCAACTGATTCACTTGATTATTCAAGTTCAAACATGGAAAACTAACGATCAGTAATTGAATTTTGACATTTTTGTCTCTTTACATACTTGCTTAATGATATCAAGTAGCTTAAGACAACTCCAAGCTTTTCCTGCTGTATTTTAATATGAAGAAGAAAGTAAGAAACTATTACTTCAGAACTGTTTCTCTCTAAACCCCTCAAGTAGAGAATGGCCATCAATTGAGGAATGGCTGAACAAGTTGTATTATATGATTGCAATGGGATACTATTGTACTATAAGAAATAATGAGCAAGATGCTTTCAAAAAAAACCTGGAAAGACTTATATGAACTGATGCAAAGAGAAGTGAGCAGAACCAGGAGAACACTGAACACAGTAGCAACAGTATTGTACAATAATCAACTGTGAATGATTTAGCTATACTCCACAGTACAATGACACAAAACAATGCCAAAGAACTCATGATAAAAAATGCAATCTACCTTCAGAGAAAGAACAGATAAAGTCTGAATGCAGATCAAAGCTACTATTTTTCACTTTCTTTTAAAAAATAATAATAATAGGATACTTATCCTTAAAAAAATAAAAAGTAAACCCCTCAGGTGTTCACTGAGGGACCAAAAACACATAAATTCAGCAGCTCATCCCTTTTTGATACATTGTACCATATCACTTGGTAAGGGAAAGGGCTTATATCTTTTAATTCCTTAAAATACACCACTTCCAGAGCTGATGAAACCTTCCCAAATCTCTCAAGTTATTAGTACATTCTTTCTCTTCAAGTTACCTTGGATTTACTTGCCTGCATACAAATTTAACTCCTCTCACTGCCAAAAAAATGGAAGTAATTTAAGGGCAGGAATGGTTTCATCTTCTATTTATAGCCACAGCACCTACCATAGCATCTTGTGTATTTCAAACACATAAATGTTTGTTGAATTGAATCTGGAAAGTCCAACTTGAAACCAGCTTAAGCCACCTGATCAAATTCAACCTAAATATTTGATTTTTATTATTTTTAATTTTTTTCAATTACACGTGAAAAAAATTTTTAATGTTCTTTTTTTTTTTATTTTGAGTTCCAAATTCTCTCCTACTCTCCCTACCCTTTCTCCTCATTGAGGAGAGCAATTTGATACAGGTTATACATGTGCAATCATGCAAAATATATCTCTATATTAGTCATTCAACTTAAATATTTGTTGAAAAAAAATGAAACTCAATGCTGTGAAATTACAATGACCCGCTACCCAACTCCTAACACAGAGGAGATGAACTCAGAGGGCAGAATGAGACATAAGTATTCTGGATACTATCAATGCAGAAATTTGTTTTGCCTGACTATGTTTATTTCTTTAAAGGGTTTTGTATTTCTTTTTGTGAAGTAAGGGAAATGAGGTGAGACAGAGAGAAAACAGATTTTTGTTCATAAAAAAATTTTTTTAATATAATGACCAAAATTGTCTGACAGTCAGTAAACATTTATTAAATGCCTACTGTGTGCTAGTACTTTGCTAAGTTCTGGATGTATAAAAAAAAAAGATAGTTCCTGCCCTCAAGGAGCTCACAATCTAATGGGTGAGACAATAAGCAAGAAAATAAGTAGAAACAGGCTATATCCCAGGTAATTAGGACATAAGAGAGAGAAGACTCTAGAACTGAGAGGTTGAGAAAAGCTTCTTGTACAACGTGGGATTTTAGTTGGGACTTGAAGGAAGCCAGGACGCGGAGATGAGAAAGGAGAGCATTCCAGGCATGGGGCACAGCCAGAGAAAATGCTTGGAACTGAGAGATGGAGCGTCTTACTGAAGGAGCTGTCACTAGATTGAAGAAGAATACATGTTGTGGTACAAGGGGAGAGTAAGGTATAAGAAGACTGCAAAGATAGAAGGGAGCATGGTTATAAAGGGCTTTGAACACCAAACAAAAGATTTTGTATTGGGGGGCGGAGGGGAGACAGGCTGACATAGACAAATCTGTGTTTTAGGAAAATCACTTTGGTAGCTGAAAGGAATATGGCTTGGAATAGGGAGATACTTGAAGAAAGCAGATTTACCAATGGGCTAGTGTAATAGTCCAGGTGTGAGGTGATGAGGGCTTGCACCAGAATTGTGGCAGTGTCAGAAGAGATGAGGAGGTATTTCAAAAGATGTTACAAAAGTGAAATCAATAGACCTTGACAACAGATTGGATATGGGGGAGCAAGGGGGAAGTGAAAGATAATGAGGAGTCCAGGATCTAGGTTGTGAACCTGAGGGACTGGGAGGATGGTGTTGCCCTCTATAATAATACGGAAGATAGAAAGTAGGGAGGGTTTAGGGAGATAGTGAGATTGGTTTAGGGCATGTTGAGTCTAAGATGTCTCCTGGACATCCAGTTTAAGAGGTCTGAAAGGCATTTAGAGATGTGAGATTGAAAGTCTACAGAGAGGTTAGGCAAAATAGATAGGTTTGAGAATAGTCAGTATTGACATTGTAATTTAAATCCATTAGAGCTAACGAAACCACCAAATGATCTAATATGGGGGAAAAAGAAAAGAACGTTCAGGACAGAATCCTATGGGACAACTCATTTCATTGCTATATCCTTATCCAGCAAAGGAGACTGAGGAGTAGAAAAGAACCAGGAGAGAATGAGGTCCCAGAAAACCTAGAGAGAAAAGAGTATCATGAAGGAGAGGGTGATCAGCAGTGTCAAAGACTGCAGAGAGATTGAGGAGAATGACTGAGACAAGACTATTGAATATAGCAACTAAGAGATCACTTGATAACTTTGGAAAGAGCAGTTTGGGTGGAAATATGAGGTCAGAAGCTGGATTGTAAGGGGTTAAAAAGACAGTGAGAGGAAAGAAGATAGAGGTAGCTATCACAGAAGGACTTTTCAAGGAGTTTAGCCACAAGAACCAGAAGAAATATAGGACAATAGAGGGGATGGAAGAATCAAGTGAGGGTTTTCTGAGGATTGTGGAGATGTGTTTGTAGGCAGTGGGGAAAGAGCTAGTTAAAAAGGAAAGATTAAAAATAAGCAAGAGAATAGTGATGACAGAAGGAGACAATATGTTGGAGGTGACATGATAGAACAGAAGCAGGGAGAGGGGCAGTCTTGGTTAGAGCAAACTCACCATGTAAGACAGATGAAGGAGATTGATACCAAAGAAAAGATATGAAAATGTACCTTTCTCTCTATTTTGCAAGGGGGGGGGGGGGAAATGAAGGATACTATGTGCATGGAGTACTCTATATGATGTCAGATTTTATTCGGGTATTAATTGAGTTTTTAAGCTCTTTCATTCTTTGTTACAAGAGATGACTCTGTAAGAGATGGAGATATATATTGGAATATGAAGATGATGGAAAAACAAAAGATGTCAACAAAAAATGAAAAATAACCAGTACCTTCTGATTGTCTTTCATGAGCTTAGCACTGAGAGAGACAGGAAAAAGTCAAGACTCATCACAAAAGACAAAGAAGCCTACAATCTGCTTGGGGAGAGAAGATATACCTGAATGAAACAATTAGATAATATACTTGCTTCAGAACTTCAAGGCACTAGAATCCACTGATACAGATTTCAACTTTTCTACACCTTGGTAGTAATAGAAAAAATGCATCTCCAGATAGTCCATCTTCTGATGTTGGGACATCCCAAATATAACTAAGATGTTCCCAGGGCCATGCTGGAGCCAAGTCAAAATGGCTCATGAAAGCCAAGTGTTAAAAATTTCAGTATGAGCCCACAAATCAGTTTCCTTTTGTTGTTGTTTGTCTTTCATTCTCCAGTTTATTGTTCTGTTGATTGTCTAGACTTAAGAAAATAATGGAGAAAAATGTTAATAATACAAATTAAAATTAAGAGTATGTCATTCAGACATTTTTTTTTTCAGCAAACCAATCGTTAAACATTTACCAGCACACCCTTGGTTGGTCCTTAGACAAAAGACACAATTTGAAACCTAATCCTAATTCCATGTCTTTCCAACTTGATATGGCCTGTCTGATCTTACACTCCACTAGCATAGACTTCAAAAACCCAGAGTCACCTCCATATCACAATAAGGTGCTGGAGGAAGACCTAATGGAGGATCATGCTACGTCAGTGCCAAAATGTGTGCTGTGGACATTAATCAGTCAATAAGAATTTGCTCCAGGTACTATGCTGGGTACTAGGATGCAAATATAAAGATGAAACTGTCTCTACTTCCCAGAAGCCTCTATTCTTTTGTGTATACAAATAAGTATACACAAATATAACAAGGTAATTTTAGGGTGAGGGAAGGGTCTAGCAACTGGGGTGGGGGGAGTCAGGAGAGGTCTCATGTAGGAAGGGGTAAAGTCTGACCTAGGCTTTGAAGGAAACTAGAGATTCTAAGAAGCAAAGGTAAAGAAGGAGGACATTTCAGCCATGGAGGACAACCTGCACAGAAGATAAAAGTTAGAATGTCATGTGTGAAGATCAACAAAACATCCAGTCTGACTATCCAGTAGAGTCTGAAGGACACAATGTATAACAAGCCTAGAAAGCTAGGCTAGAGTCAGGTTGGTAAGGGTTTTAAGCGCCAAACAGAGCAGTTTGAAGGAGATGGGAGAGGGAGATGCGGGGAGGGATAAGCTAGATGGCACAGTGGATATATTGCTGATCCTTCATTTTCAAAGAGGATCACTGACATCAGGAGGGTGATATCTTGACTTGCAAGTGAATTGGATTTAAGTGAGGCACAGCTATTCAAGTCATCAGCCTCACATTCTAGAGTTATCAGAGTCCAATGACAAGACACAGGTCAAGATAACTGGCGATGAACCCAATGCAGTGGCAGGTCTTGGCCTTTTTAAGCTAAGGTCTTTCCCAGGTCTCCATTTGCCTGAGGCAATACGCATTTAGTAATTAAAAGCTTGGTAAGAATTGAGGCAAAAGATAGCATGGTTTGCCTTCAACAAAAGAATCAATCTGGGGGAGGAAGATCCTCAGAGTTTCTGGCTAGAACATTAATAATTGCTTTTTTACATTCACTCTGAGCCATTAAAACCCAATGAGCAAAAGAGGTTTGGACTAGGACCTATTATTGGCCAATCAGTGAAAACCAGAGTGATTTAGGTTAAAAGAATAGCCAAGTAGCTCCATAATATCAAGTAGTTTCCAGAATATCACTTTGGTAGCTATATGGAGAATGGACTGGAGAGGAGAGAGACTGAATGCACAGATACAAATTAGGAAGAGCCAGGTGAAAAGTGATAAGGACCTGAACCATCTGAAATTGTCCATGTGAATAGGGAGAAGGGAAAAGATAGAAGGACTATTACAGACCTCCAATCAACAGGCTTTGTGTTAATCTACTAGATATGTGTGGTGAGAGTGAGTGAGAAATCAAGGTTGACTCTGAGGTTGGAAACCTGGATGATGGGAATAATGGCAGTGCACTTAACAGAAGTTGGGAGGTTCAGAAGATGAAGGGAGAAGTTTTTAGAGGGGGAAGATAATGAGTTTTGTTTTAGACATGTTAGAATTTGTTCTAAATGCCCAGCAGTTGGTGATGTGAAACTGGAATTCAGTAAAAAGACTAGAGCTGATATACACATATCTAAGAGTCATCTGTATAGAAATGGTCATGTGAACCCACAGGAACTGATGAGGTCACCAACAGAGAATGCAGAAAAAGAAGAGAAGACCTAGGATAAAACCTTGGAATACACAGAGTCAGCAGTGGGATATGGATGATAATTCAGTAAAAGAGAATAAGGAGTAGCCAGACTAGTAGGTGAAGAACCAAGAGAAAACAGTATCCCAAAAATCCACAGAGGAAAGGGTAGTCAATCAAATGTTGTAAAAAGGTCAAGAAGGATAAAGACTGAGAAATAGAAGTTGAATTTGATCTCAATGGTAACTCTGGAGACAGCCATTTCCATTGAGTGATAAGGTTGAAAGCCAGACTGCAAGCTTTTCCCTGGAGTTTCACTGCGAAAGAGAAGAGAAATATAGGATGATAGCTGGAGAGTTGGGGGAAAGGGCATGGTGAGGGTTTTTAAGGATGGGGGTGTCTTAAGCATGTCTGCAGGCTAGGAAGGAGCTAATACAAAAGAAGAGATTGTAGGTTAGAGAAGAGATGGATGATTGTGGGTAAATCTGCTAAAGGAGACTAGAGAGACCAAGGCTGTTGCTAATGAGAAGAAGGGCCACCTTTTCATCAGAGACTGGAGTAAAGGAAGAGATAATAAAGGATGGTGTCAAGGGTTTTTCAGATGAAGAGTGGGGGAGAAGAAAGAGTTCAATCATCAATCATTTAGGAATCGCCTACTCTATGCCAGGTACAGAACAATGTGCTGGGGATACAAATACAATGAATGAATGAAACAATCCATACTCAAAAGAAGCTTACACTCTAATGGGGAAGACAACAAGTACACGTAGACGTATATACAGAATAAACAGAAAAAAAGAAACAGAAATAAAATTAGTTTAGGAGGGAAGGCATGAGCAGATGAGGGGGATCAGAAAAGGCTTCATGTAGAAACTAGTATTTGAAGTGCATTTCGAAAAAAGAGAGGGATTCTCTAAGGCAGAGGGGAAGAAGGCTTCCAGGGAGATTGCCAGGACAGAGGCACAGAGATGGGAAATGGAGTGTCTGTCATACGTGAGAAACAGTGAAAAGGCCCTTTTGGTTGGACCACAGAGCATAAGATAATAAGGTCAGAAAGATAAGTTGGAGTCAATTTATGAAGGGCTTTAAAAGCCAAAAATGAGTTTATAGGGGTGGCTAGGTGGCACAGTGAATAGAGCACCAGCCCTGGAGTCAGGAGGACCTGATTTCAAATCCAGCCTCAGACACTTAATATTTACTAGCTGTGTGACCTTGGGCAAGTCACTTAACCCCAATTGCCCTGCTCTCCTCCCTTCAAAAAAGATGAGTTTCTATTTTGTTATAAGATATTGTAGATTCATTGGAAATGAATGAGTTGGGGAGTGATATGATCAGAGCTGTACTTAAGTAAAATCTCTTTGGCAGCAAGATGGACTGGAGTAGGGAGGGACTTGAGGCAGGAAGGTCACTGAAGAGTCTGTTGTGGTATATGATTGTGATGGAATTCTACAGTGGTATAAGAAATGATGGGCTCAATGATCTTAGAAAAAATATGGAAAGACTTGCACAAAATAATGAAGAGCAAAATGAGCAGAACCAAGAGAACATTTACAGTAACAGCAATATTGTTTTAGGAATGACTTTGAGTAAATAAGTCGTTTTGACCATTATAAATACCAAAATTAACTATAATGGACATCTAAAGAAAGATGCTACCTACATCCAGAGAAAGAAATAAGTAGAAGTATGTTTAGAATAATTTTACATATATGTGTGTGTGTGTGTGTGTGTGTGTATATACACACACACACAAACCTATTAGTCTCTAATGGTAGCCATCTCTAGACTGGGGTGGGAAGGGAAGAAAAAAGGGGGAAGGAAATTTACGTGATAATTTTATTATATATTTTAAAAGAATAGCAAGTTGTACATAACAGATTTGCAGTTTCATGTGCAATCATCTTTTTTTGTGTCATGAAAATGCATGTTTTATTCCAGAAATTAAAAATAAATAATTTTTTTAAAAGAGTCTGTTGAAATAGCCAGAAGTATGAGGGCCTCAATTAAGGTGGTGGCTATGTGAGTAGAGGGGAAGGGGTCAGATACAAGAGATGTTGTGGAGGTAGACATAGCAAGATTTGGCAAGTGATTGGACATGTGGGGTGAAGGAGTGGGAGCAGTTGAGGATAATGCCAAGGTTACATACCTGGGAGATTGGAAGGATGGTGGTGCTTTTGACCGGAAAAAAGGGGAGGGTTGATATCAAAGAGGGAAGGTTTAAAGAGAAAAGATAATGAGCTAAGTTTTGAACATGTTGAGTTTGAGATGTTCCTGGAACATCCCATTGAAATATCTAATTGGCAATTGCTGGTACAATAATGAAGAGTAAGGGAGAGACTGGGGCCAGATATAAAGATCTGGGAGTAATCTGCATAGAGATGATAATTAAGCCCACAGGAACTTAGGAAGTCACCAAGTGAAAATGTATGGGGGGAAAAGCTGAACACAGATTCTTAGGGTATACCCACAGTTGATATGGATAATGACTCAGCAAAGCAGCATTCAGACAGGTAGGAGGAGAATTAGTAAGGAGTAATGTCACAAAAACCCAGAGAGGAGAGAATCTAGGAGGAAAAAGGATGGCCAGTAATGTTAAATGCATCAGTTAAGTAGAGAAAAGACCCTCAAATCTGTCAATTAAGAAGAGAACATTCGTAACTTTAGAAAGCGAAGTTTCAGTGATAAGTGATAAGGGTCAAAAGCCAGAGTACAAAGTGTTGAGGAGTTTGTAAGAGAAGTAGAATCAGGGAATGAAGGTAGCTTTTTCAAGGAATTTGGCTAAGAAAGAGAGAAAAGAGGTTAGGACGATAGCTTAAAGGAATGAATAGTAAGATGTAGTGAAGGCTTTCTAAGGATGGGGAAGACTTGAGCATTCTTGAAGGCAATTGGGGAGGAACTTCTAGATAGGAAGAAGTTGAAAATTTGAGAAAGGGACAGGGACAGAGAGAGACTGAGTTTGCAGTCTGCTGAAGAAGATGGGATCAAGGGCAGAGGTAGAGGGGTTGACACAGTCTTGTGACTTCCTCTAGCACTGTCAACAGTTGGGAAGTTTGAGAATAGATGGAGCAAATTCAGAATTGAGGACTGGCAAAGTGTACGCAGCAACAGGACAAACGGGCAAAGTATTCAAGAGTAGGAGACAAGATCAAGTTTAATTGGTTGAAAATAGGGTCAACATCAGTAAGGGAGTAAAGTAAAGCCAGAGCAGGGGTGATGGCTTAGAAGAAAACTGAAAGACGGAGAGCCTGGAGGACCAATGTTATTCTATCACCAACTGCTGCCCTATCTACAGGCAAAAACAAAGAACAATCAGGAAAGTATAGACTATTTCCCCCTGCCTTTTCTTCCTTATTCTCCAAACAATTTTTAAAATGTACATGTTTCTGAACAGTTACTTAGAGTAGCTCAGATAAGTAGGGAATTTGAGCCCTGTCCCAAACTCCCTCTGCACAATCCACTTGTCCATTCCTTTTAAAGGACATGAGGACTAGGTTTGTGGCTATCACAGATGGTCAAAGCTAGCAGGAACTTAGAAATTATCTTGTCTAACTCATTAATTTTACAAAGGAGAAAATTTAGGCCCAGAGAGAGAGAGAGAGAGAGAGAGAGAGAGAGAGAGAGAGGGATTTCATCAAGGGGAAGCTAGGTGATGCAATGGATAGAG
Source organism: Pseudochirops cupreus (assembly GCA_028627135.1). NCBI lineage: Eukaryota > Metazoa > Chordata > Mammalia > Diprotodontia > Pseudocheiridae > Pseudochirops > Pseudochirops cupreus. Next base: position 227,199,637 of record CM053581.1, read on the forward strand.
CACTGGGCTTGGAATCAGGAAGACATCTTCATGGACTCAAATCCAGCCTCAGATACATACTAGCTGTGCTATCCTGGGCAAGTCACTTAACCCTGATTGCCTCAGTTTCATTATCTGTAAAATGAGCTGGAGAAGGAAATAGCAAACCACTCTAGTATCTTTACTCAGAAAACACCAAATGGGGTCACAAAGAGTTGGACCCAACTGAACAACAATAACATAATCCGGTTAGAAGGAAAGCCCAGGCTAGAATCACATCCCTCTTCTCTCCATTCAATGTTCTTTTACCACACCATCTTGCTTCTACTTGTGCTCAGTGAGTTCATTTTATTGGTCATATATTTATGATGCTTGATTTTCCCAAAAGGTCAGTATGAATATCAAACATTTACCACAAAGGGGAAAAGAGAAGCTGACAGAATATCGGGAGCGAGGAGGAGAAGGAAGTAGGATGCAGGGAGAGGAAAGAAGAAAGAGCATCACAAAAGGGGTCAGTTGGATAGTAGTAGGGATTCATTCTAACTGCAGATTTCTTGCTGCTTCCAGAGCAAAGTACTTAGGAACATATATCTGGAGCTGGAAGGGATATTACAGGCCATTTAATCCAATCCCTTCATTTTACAGATAAAATAATTGAGGTTCAGAGGGGTTAGGTGACTTGTCCCTGGTCCCACAAGTAGTAAGCGATTAAAACCCAGGTCCTTTTATTCTAAATCCAATGCTCTCTCCACTTTACCACATTGCTTCATTTTAACTGGAGAGCCATTTTCTAAATCATAGATTCTCAGAATTACAAGGGAGCTCAGAAGGCATCCAATCTGACCTGTACCTACCCAAGAATCCTCACTTCATCCAGCCTCTGCTTGAAAACTTACAGAAATAGGGAGCCTGCTACTTCTGAAAGCAGCCTACTTCACTGATGAACAATTCTAATGTTTAGGCCTTCCATTACAACCACCTTAAAACCTCCTCTCTGCATCCTCCTTTCCCTATCCTTCTCCTTGCTTCTGCCCTCTGGGGCCAAGCAGAACAAGACTAGCTACTGGTCCACATGGCAATACTTCAAATACTTGAAAACAGCCATCATATCCTCCTTGTCTTTTCTTCTCTAGACTAAACATCCCTAGTTCTTTCAACCAGTCCTCATACTACAGTCTCCGTTCCTATCACCATCTTGAGCTAGACGGACTCCAACATAGTCCTCCATGTTCTTTTCACCATAATGACTCATTAGATGGAGGTTGGCACTTTGTCATATATGTCCAGGGCCAAGAATGTACGGGCACAACCCAGAGGCCCTTCAAAGAACTGTCCTTTGGGTTAATCCAATAATTGTTATTGGCCATACTAACATAACATACTTTTATGGTTTACAAAGTTCTTTCTTTATAACAATACTGTGATTAAAGAATACAAGTGCCATTATTCCCATTTTAGAGTTAGGAAACTGAGGCCTAGGAAGGTTAAGATTTGACCAAGGCTGTGGTAAAGCTAGGACACAAACCTGGCTGACTCCAAATCCAATGCTCTTTCTGTTACACCTGCTGCTTCTCCAGGATCAACTTCACCATTCAGGTCTGAACTAAGCAAACCCTTTAAGGAACCAGCTTCCCCTCTTTCTTATCTCTTCTACTTCCCAATAAAAACCGTCTGTCTTAGCTTAGTCTCATCCCTGCCTACAGAAAATTCTTAGCACAGTCCTCTCTCTTGCTGGACTGCCTTCCCCCTTCCTCTCTGCATTATTCAAGTCCTATTCTTTCTTCAAGGATAAACTCAAGTCCCACCTGCTCCAGAAAACCTTCTTCAACTACTTCAACTCTCAACAATCTCTCTTTTCACTGAATTCCCATAATACTTAGTGTCTGAACCAATCCTTTTGTTGCTTAGTCCCAACCATACCATCTTGCCACTGTTTCCTGTGGCGCATCTTATCTCCCCAACAACAGTGAATTCCATGAGGTTATGAAACATGCTTTTGCATTCCCCACATCACCTTGCACATAAATGCTCAATAAGTAGTAATTGAGTTGAGGCTGGGTGTAAATTATATGGTCTCCACAAAGAATCTCTCTCCCCTGTCCAGTCCAAAACTTCTGTAATCCCATTCTCTAAAACTAATCTCCCTACTATCAGCCCCCAAACCATCAGTTTTGCCAAAAATGATTTTATTTTCATCGTACCCATCTCCTCTGATAATAGCAGAAAGAGAGATGAAATGTGGTTTGGGGGCAAGAGTAGCTATGAATCAGTTCTGACTCTGCCACTGGCACCCTCTGTAACCTTGAGAAAGTCATTCACCTCCTCAGCCTCAGTGGTACTTAACTGATCCCTAATTCTGGAATTTTATGAGCTATATACTATTCTGAGATCTTGGCCAAGTCACTCAATCTTGTTCAACCTGTGATTTTAAAGGGCAGGGTGAATTACAACCATCTTTCTCTTGGCCAGCACTGGGAACAACATAAAAGGTTTCATTCTGTTTTCCCTGCTTTAAGAAAAAGAAAAGGAAAGCCTTTTTTAAACAACCAAACTTGGACTTTTAGTAGGAGCCAGGGCAACAGGATTTAAACCTCAGAGAAGGCGTTTTTGTTGCTGCTGTTGTGGATTCTTTTTTTTTTTTAGAGGATAGAGGAGGATAATTTTGAAGTCTAATAGTAACACAACAGCAGCTGGACAAACAGGAACAGTGTGTGTGTGTGTGTGTGTGTGTGTGTGTGTGTGTGTGTGTGTGTGTGTGTGTTCAGGCAGGAGACTAAAAAGGAGCTGACATGATTTTTCTAAGTTGAGGGATAAATAAGGCTGGGGATAGATTCCCTGATCTACATCATTTCCACGCCAAACACAGGAAATTTCTTTGCCTTTTTTTCTTTTTCTTTAATGGGAAAAAAAAATCAGCCTGTTCTGTGGATAACCTGATGGGGGCAATCCCAGTTCCCAGGACACTCTAAATTTTCCTTCCCGTGCCCTCTTCCTCCTACTCTTTGTCTCCTGCTTTCTGGATCACGCGCACCTCAGCGCACCCAGGCACACTCACAGTCTCCCTGTCAAGTTCCTGGCTGATCCAGAGGGACATGTGTCGGGGAGACGGCAACTTCACCATCCAACTGCTCTTCCCCAGGGCCTCAGGAACTGCAGTAACCATAGAAACAGCAGCCAATCCAAGGGCTCTGTGGCCAGCAGGGGCGGAGACAGACCGCTTAGACACACACAGGTAGGAACAGGAAAGGAAGGCTTTTCCATCGCGCCACCCAGCAGCCCACATTAGGATGGGGAGCGCTGCCTGCCGGGTTTCTGCAAACAGACACTTAGAGAAGGTCAGAAAACTAAACTTTTCTTGCAGCAAGCACCTTCTGCCCTGGGTAACCAAAAGCCCCAAATCTCCCCTGCCAGCTGTAAGTCCAAGATCCTGTACACTATGCAGACACAGACACAAAGACACACACACACACACACACACCTTATTGTGGGCACCACACCTTTTTACACTGTCTTTCAGTTCTACAGTTTATCAGAACTGTCTGCCACATAGATTGAAAGCTCAGATCTGGAAGGGAACTGAAAAAAATCATCTCATCCAAACCACCCATTTAACAGAAACAGAAACTAAGGCCCAGAGAGAGGGTGATCCAGAACTAGTTAGTTACATTCCCAATGTGGAACCTAGGTATCCTGACTTTGCCTCCCCCAGAGCCCAGGGCACTCTACTACACTGTATTTCACCTATGCAACTTCCTGTCTTCCCAACTAGGTTGTAATATCTTTGACAATATGCACCAGACAATAATTTTGTGTCATCTCCCATTCCAGTGCCTAGCACAGAGCTGTGCATGTAAATATTAGTTCATTAAATGATAGGTTCTCCAAAAAGGTTTGTGGAATGAATCTGGATCTCAAGTGCTACTTGGTTTAAAGAAAGTAAGAGAGCTTTAAAAAATTATTTTGAGTTGTTTGCTTTAAGTGGCTCAGAATATTTCAACCAATCACACAGAACTGTGAATTCCTCAAAGTCCAGCACAGAACTAGATAATTAAATTAATAATTGCTGGCCTTTATTTAGCATTTTATTGTTTAGGAAACATTTTTCATAATTTTTTCATTCTCTCTTCATTCTTCTCTCTTATGAAGTAGGTAGTACAAATATTATCATTCCCATTTTACAGATAAGGAAATCAAGGCTCCTATGGATTAAGTGACTTACCCAAGGACACACAGCTAGGAAGTGGCAGTCAGGCATCATACCAGGGACCTCTAACTCCAAATCCAATTCTCTTGTCTCTGGGTCTCAAATATTGTTTGATTCATTAGTTTGTGAGATGCTTGCTAACTGGTAACCCAATACCATGATCCCCCTTTTTTCTTTCTAATACCAAAGGAAACCTCAGTCTTGTTCTGTCTCTTTACTCTCCTTCACCACCCCTGATCTCCTTCTGCGCAGGCCAGGCCAACTGGTCTTTCAAAGTTTCCCTTGAGGGGATCCTCCAATTTAACTGAGCCTCATAGAAAAGAGGACTAACTTGGTGTCTGAACTCTCTTCCAGTTCTCCCATCCTATGAGCTCACAAGAGAGGCAGACAGCTGATTCACATTTCTGCTGGGGTTAGGGGCCCTGTGTAAAATGGTTGTTACAGAACCTGTTTGGTGAGTAGATTGGGGAAGCAGCTTCAGTTACCAGCCCCCTGAGGCTGAATAGAGCTGCCTGGCTTCCAACGGAATATTTGCTCAAGGCCACTTTTCACCTAAAGGTTTAGAATGGTAAGGTTCACTGATCCTCATCTCCAAAACCAAAACAACTCAGGAAATCAAGATTCCAACCAATTTGTTCATTCAATGGACATATATTGGGTGTCAACTATGAACACCTAGCCCTGAGCTAAGCAGGCATACAGAGATAGTACAAAGTATTTTACACGGTCCCTGCATTCAAGGAGTTTACAATTTAGTTGGGGAGAAAAGATACATGCTCAAGAAAATTAAAACAATAACACAAAGGGTAGGATATGATGAGTACCAAGCGGGTGGTAAGCAATAAAAACTACAAGAGGTAGGGGCGCATAATGACAAATACCGCGTGGCCCCATGGGCTCCTTACACACCCGGCTCTTTTTCATCACTCATCATTTAACTTCTCTGATGTAACTTCTCTCATGTAAAATGAAAATGTTAGTGAGGAATGGCTGACTATATTATGGCACATGAATACAATAGTATAATACTTCACACAAGAAACAATGAACATGAACAATTCAGAGAAGATAGGAAGAATTATGTGAACTGATGCAGAGAGAAGAAGAACCAGGAAAGCAATACACACAATGACTATAGATATGGATAAACAAAAAGGGAGGGGGGAAAAAGGAAACTAATTATAGAAGTGAGCCCCAGAGAAGAGTTTAAAAAAAAACAACATGGTTCCATCTCCTCATTGGGATCTGGAATATTACTAGGATGTCAAACACAGCTGATGAGCTGGGGTGAGGGTGAGGGGTCAAGAACTTGAGCTGGTTCTTGAATTATGGGTACAATTCAGATAGAAAAAAGGAACAGAATTACGTTTCAGACAAGGAGACTGATGTGAACAAAAGGTAAAAATGTAGAAGGTTTGTTTGGAAACATCAAGCAAGACAGATAAATACTGACAGAAGTCCTTCCCAACTCTAAACCCCTTCATTTCCCTCGTCTCCAAAGTCCCCCTTCCCCAGTCCAAGAAAAAGACAAGGTGAGACCATCACCTGATTCAGCCCAGGTGTTTGGGAAATCCTCTCTAGAACAGCGGTTCTCAACCTGTGAATTATGTTCGATTTGCAACAATGAAAATACATCCTGCATATCAGATATTTACATTACGATTCATAACAGTAGCAAAATTATAGTTATGAAGTAGCAACAAAAATAATTTTATGGTTGGGGGTCAACATGAGGAACTGTATTAAAGGGTCGCAGCATTAGGAAGGTTGAGAACCAATGCTCTAGAACATGTTTGATTATAGTTGGGCTGAAGCTAAGTGCTTCCAGCACTAAGTACTTGCAATACTTCCAAGATCATTGTTATGAACATAAATTATGATTATACAAGACTATATATCTTCAGTGGCTCCCTATTTCCCATTGAATAAAGTTTAAATTCCTTTGCCTGGCATTCAAATCCTTTCACAATCTGGGACCAGATGACCTGAGATACCATGAGGCATCAACTGCCATGATGACAACTTTCCAACACAAGAGCATTCCTTGAAATGATGCCTCTATCCAAAGAAGTCCATAGTCACCAGAGTTCACCACTCAACTCACAATCACTTGGTCCCTCTTCTCTAGAAGTCATAGACTATGCTTAATACTCAAGGGATTTAGGCACAAGGCTGTGGTTTCCAAGGTTCTAGTCTTCATTCACTCTTCCAAGCTACTTTTCATGAATGGGACCTCAATATACCCATCTTCAAAATGGAAAAAAATGCCTCCAAGAATTTATAAATGTTTTATATGAATATTCCACTATAATACTATTCTAATGCCTCACTTTAAATATATAATACAAATGCAGAAGCCTCAAAAACTAGAATGTATTCTGAACTTTACTTTTAGGCAAAGACAAACTAATTTTAGAGAATTTTTTAAAGGGGAGGAATCTCCTCCAAAGCATACTTTAGTGTAACAGATTTAGAACTCAAAGGGACCTAAGAGGTCATCTAATCCAACCCCTCACTATACAGGTGAAGAACTGAAATCTACTTAAGTGACTTGTTTTAGGTCACACAGGTAATGGCATAATCAGGATTTGAACCCAGGTACTCTGGTAGCAGCTCAGTTTCAGTTATCATTCAGGCCCTTCTCATACATACACATTCTACATCTAGTCATTCATTAATTCATATAGTCATTCAACAAACATTTATTAGACATTGGATGTATTCAGAGCATTGTCTAGGGACTTGGAGAGCTAAAAATTCTAAATAAGACACATTCCTGCCCTCATGTAACTCCCAGTCTAGTAGGGATATTAAAAAAATCACAAATTAATTAGGGAACTGCTAAACAACATTCTATGGAAAGTTCAAGGGGAGCAGGGGGAGATCATTCATGAACAGGAGAAGCAAGGAAGGGCTTGTGGAGGAAATTTGAGTTAGGTTTTAAAGGTTGAGTAAGAATTCAAAAGATAAAGGGAAAGATGGGCTTGGGATCAGAGGTGGGGAGGGGGGGTACATTCCAGGTATAAGAAATAGTATAAACAAAAGCAAAGAGTCAAGAGAACACAATGCAAGCAAAAAGATCATGGCCCCTTAGGGGATAGAGGAGCATAATCAGAAATGAGGTTGTAAAGGTCATCTGGTCCCAGATTGAGGAAGGTTCTGAATGCCAGGAAAGGAATTTAAACTTTATTCAATGGGAAATAGGGAGCCACTGAAGATGTATAGTCTTGTACAATCATAATTTAGATTCATAACAATGACCTTGGAAGTACTGCAAAATCCTGAATCATCACCAAATACTCTATTAGGATTGAGCATGCTTTGCTTACTAAAGCAGGAAAGCAAGCCATTGTATTTTAGAAGACTTAAGGGACTTCCAGTAGGTCCCAGACATCCCCAAATAAATCATTTTAAGTCCTCAAATGCCCCAGCTTTGCTATGATTTTATTCCCATTTAGCCTCAGTCAACCAGAAAATTCTAATGCCCTTAATATTGTTATTATTTGTAATTCCAAAGGAAGTCAAACTGATAAATTAATTTGTGCAATGGCAACTTATTTTTTTTAATCTTTTGTTTTTTTCCAATTACATGTAAAAAACAATTTTTAACATTCATTTTTTTAAATTTTGAGTTCCAAATTCTCTCTTTCCTTCTCCCCTCCCTGAGACAGCAAGCAATTTGATATAGGTTATACATGTGCAGTCATGTAAAACATATTTCCATATGAGTCATGTTGTGAAAGAAAAGACAGACAAAAAATGAAAAAAATAAAGTTTAAAAGTATGCTTCAATTTGCATTCAGACTACAAGCTCTTTCTCTGGAAGTGGATAGCATTTTTCATCATAAATCCTTCAGAACTGTCTTGGATCTTTATATTGCTGAAAATGATCATTATACAATGTTGCTGTTTCTGTATACAGTGTTCTCCTGGTTCTGCTCACTTCACTTTGCATTAGTTCATATGTCTTCCCAGGTTTTTCTGAAGTCTGCCTGTTCATCATTTCTTATGGCATAATAGTAATCCATCACAATCACATACCACAAATTATTCAGCCATTCCCCAATTGATGCGTATCCCTTAAGTTTCCAATTCTTTGGGTTTTTTGGAGGCAATCAGGGTTAAGTGACTTGCCCAGGGTCACACAATAAATGTCTGAGGCTGGATTTTAAGTCAGGTACTCCTGACTCCAGGGCTGGTGCTCTATCCACTATGCCACTTAGCTTCTCTCAATGTCAAGTTCTTGATAGCAACTTATTTTTAAGAATAAACTAAAAATTGTACCTAGCCTTCTTTAAGTGGGAAAAGGGGAATCTCTCTCATCTTATGCATTATATATTCTCAAGAACTTGGGCTTCATGATCCCTGTGAACTGTGAGACAGAGAGAAGATAACTATGTGTAAAGTGCTAGAGGTACAAAGATTTGCCGTATTACCATGGACTTCAATCCAACAGACATTTATTGAACCTCTCCTATGAGCATAATGCTGTGCGAGGCTCTGGAGGAAAAATATGTTTTAGAAGAATGCAGAGGAAGAAGGAGGAGGAGGAGGAAGAGTAGAGGGTTACTGGGTAGAGAGTTAAGGTTTGAAAATCACTTTACAACAGTTATTTCATTTCAGCCCCACAACAATCCTATGAGAAGGGTATTGTAAGTATTATTATTCCCATTTTACAGACGAAAAAACTGAGATTCAGTGACTCACCCACAGTCACACAGCTGTAAGGTATCAGAGGTGTAACTATTTACTAACTGAGCGACTGAGATAAGACCCCTACCCTTGTGGAACTCACAGTCTAGCAGGGAGATAAAACATACACAGGTAATTCTCCATTGAGACTTCAGAAAAGGTATAATAAGCACATCACTGTGGATCCTCCATCCACTGATACAGGCTCAGGAAAAGGCCTACCTCATGACCTTACTGGTGATGAGACACAGGTAACTGTAATACACTGTAGCACAGGTAGGCATATCGGAGAAGGGCAAAACAAAGCATTTTGTGAGACCCACCAAAGAGACTGCATGATGCGGGAATGGAAGTCAGACAGTCTGGGTTCTTGTCTTGACTCTTGTTGCTGGCTTGCCATGAGACTTTGTGCCCAAAAATCTTCCATGATGTCTTCCCAGCTAAAAATAATAATAACCCCTCTGTGGAGCTCCTGATTTCTTTATTGATAGAACCATCATCCTCCCAGACATCCAGACTAGAAAACTTGGGTCCACTTGGATTCTTCTCAGTCCCTCATACCCCACATACAATCAGTTTCTGAATACTATTCTTTCAGTCCCCACAATATCCCTCCAATTTGTTCCCTCCTCTTCATTCTAACTGCCCCTACCCCAGTTCAGGTTCTTGTCCCATCTGATGTGGACTATTATGAATAGTCCTTTCTCTAATCCATCCTCCATTCAGCTACCAAAATAACCTTCCTAATTCATAAGACTAACCACTAATTACTCCTCTATTCAAAAAACTTCTGTAGCTCCTTCCCATCTATAGAATCAAAATACAAACTCATTAGCCAGGCACCAAGGCCCTCCCCAAACCTACTTTTCCAGTCTTATTTCACTCACTCTCCCTAACTCTCCCTAACCTACTCCACATTCTTGCCAAATCAAACTATTTTCTACTCTTTGATCTCATCTATCCTCACTTCTAAGCATTCACCCAGGCTAAAACTCCCTCATTCCACCTATCTCTACCTATTGAAATTCCTCTCTCCCTTCCAAGTCCAACTCAGTTGTCATAGTGTGGATGACACCTTCCTGATCCCACCCCACCCCCCCACCCCTTCAAAATTCTTATTGCATCTTGTCTGGCTCCATCCCTTACCCCCATGACATTCTATCTTCTATCATAATTCTTAATATATATATATATATATATATATGACTTCTCTACCTTCCTCATCCCTGTTAGAGTGGAAGCTCCTTGAGAGCAGGAACTGTGTTGTTTCTCCTCTGTGTGCTCCTTGCAATAAGCAGAGGCCCCTGGCCATGGTAAGTGCCAAATAAATATTTGTTAATTGAATTGGTTAAAATCACTCATTTTACACTGATCACATGCTGCCTTGTACTATAGCTGTTTATTTTGTCTTTCCTATGACAGACAAGGACGGTCTCACGCTTCTTTATGCCCCTGTCCCCCATCCTGTATCTGTTGAGTGAACAAACATCTATCTGAATACACTAGCTTCCTACCAAAGAAGTTGAGGATTTCAAGCAAGGTGTCTCTACCACCACACTGCTAGGCCTTCTTCCTCTTGCCAATCAGCCATGTACCTCTCAACGCATTCTACTGAACCTGGCACCACCCCTTCAGGTTTGCACACCCACACAGACCTGCAGCCTCAACTGGTTCCAGAAGCCAGCTTGAAAGCCTGTTCACTCCTCTAGGCAAGATCCCTCTTCTCAACCCCAACAGCACGTGGGAAACCATTCCAGCACATTTGGCTTTCGATGTATTTTTGGTTTCCAGCAACACATAAAAATAGTTTCAAGGACATGCGTGGGGGGAGGGGAGAAGAGGGAGACCTAATCCCATAAGGTTCCAGGATAAAAAATTAAAACTGCACATGCACAATTCCCCATCTTTCTCCCATTCTCTCTGAAGGAGCCAGCGCTGCTGATTGGTTGACTTTGGTAACTCTCCACCCCCCAAGAAAATCATATACTTAATGCTCTAAAGCAAATGGGTATCAGTAACCCTTCAACCTTAAAAGTAGGCAGGCAAATGCCTGAATCATGCAAGATGTTAGACTCTGCCCAAAAATGTCTTACTACCTGAAAACATGCCTGAAATCTCAACATTAGTGATTCATTTCACTCAATCACAAAATTTGCAAACTATTTTAGCAACCACCTAATCCAACTCATGAACAAAAGGAATCCCCACTAGACCATACCCAGGAAATAGTCATCCAGTTCAAAGTGCCTCCAAAGAAGAGAAATCCAGCAACTTTCAAGGCAGCCCATGCCAATTTTGGAATGGGCCCATTGCTTTGGCTCTTGAAAGTTAGTTTCTTCCCTGCAGCTAAAAGGAATTCCACCTCAAAAATTTGTATGGCACATTATCTGAATCTCTCTTGTCTATATTGTATCTAACTTGTACTTCCCGACAGCAATCTCTTCCTCTCCCCCTGTTTGATTGTAAGTTCCTTGAAGGCAGGAACTCTGCTCCTTTTTCATATTTGTATCTTGGGTATACTGAGGGTGTTAGGCTGCATCATAGTAAATTTTATGTGAGAAATATCATGACAGACACGTAAGATCAAAAAAAGAAGAGGATTGCTGATATATTGAGTGACGAATCAATATATGATAGTACCTACCTCTCAGGATTACTAAAAGGATAAAATGACATAATGTTAGTATTTTGCAAACCTTAAAGCGCTACATAAATGCTAACCATTCTTACTGTTGTTCTTATTCAGAAGAGAGCAGAAGGAAGTTCAGACACACAAATAATCAGGATAGTATTGGGACTACTAAGTTGAATTTAACATATACTTTTAAAAATCCTAGATGCACATAATAGATATTCAGAGTGTCATCTGCAATATTCTTTTTCTGTTCTTTGCATAAGGAAATGTTCGTGTTTGTTGATTTTTGTCAAGTTCAGAATAATAATAAAAAAAAGTTCTGTTGGGTTTTTTTTTAAAGAAAGTTAATGCCAATCTTGTTCTGACTTCTTGAGGACTATGAAGGACAAATGCTGATGATAAAATACAGTGTTAGGGAGCTGAAGTGGAGAGAAGCTATAGATGGATGGAGGGGAAGAGCTGAAGAACTTCCAGACTTTTCCAGTTCTGCAAGGGTTAGTTCCCGATGTCCCAAGGGGGTCCAACCCACCTGTTCCCCATTGTTCTCTGAGGGACAGATATATGTTAAATAGCCATTGGGGACAACTGTTGGGGATGGGAGTGCTCCCTCAAATATGAGAGCCATGATCAGGTATTATATAGCAGGGAGAACACACAAGTTATTCTAATCCCTAACCATTCCTCTATAATTCAGTACCCAAAGTCAGTGGCAGAGCAGGGACCAATGAGAGGAATAGCTGCCAAGGTTCCCCACCCACCAACCCCACCCCTACTTCCCACCCTGAGTAGTCCCCCTCCCTTCCCAAATATGGAAGAGAAGAAGCTAGGAAGAGAAGATCAAAGGGAAAACCACCCTATCACACCCCTCTGACTGAAGGCCAGGCTGATAAGGACTGAAAGAAGCCCTTCCAAAGGCCACCTCTCTCTTTCAGAGACTTCCCCATTCCCACATGCTGACTGTGGTGAAAGACTGCTGGTATACTTCTCTCCATCACTTGCCCCAAGTACAGTGTGAGGAACACAGAACCTGGAGTCAAAAGACCTGGATTCAAATTCTAGCTGAGATTAAGAGTTGTATTACTCTGGACAAGTCACTTGACCTCCCTGGGCCTCAGTTCTCTCTTCTATAAAATGCAAATACCTGGAATAAGTTAACTCTGAGCTCCCTTCCAACTCTGATGTTGTTCCATGAATTTTTTTATTTTAATTTTAATTTTTTTGCAGCCTAGATCAGCTAATATGAATTTGTATTTCTGTAGAGCAACTAGAGAAAGTTGTACATGTGTCATTCTATACATATACAAAATACATTTATAAAATAGCTGCCATATGCAAAACAATGTGCTAGGTGCTGGGAGAGATACATAGTGGAGATAAGAAATCTTCCTTTCTCTCAAGAAATTCAGTCTCTTAAGGGGAAGGACACCAACTCAGATGGCTGTAATACACAATATCACAAGTGCAATACTGAGATCGTAGGATCTCAGAGATAGAGCTGGAAAGGAATCTCAGAAGCCATCTAGTCTAACCCCCTTTTTTTATATATGAGGAGACTAAGATCCAAGGAGGTTGATTGAATTGCCCAAGGTTGCACAGGGAAGTATTAAACCAAGTATCATATCAGACTTTCTCATTTCACAGACATCTGATACCCCACCTCCCACTAGCACTGAAAGAAAGTCGGGGGGATTCCATTCATTCATTCAGTAAATATTCACTGAGTGCCTACTGTGGGTAAAGTGTGAAGGATAGAAAAAGAAGGCTAATTCCTTCATTCACTAAACAAACATATCTGAAGTGACTATGGGGTACAGCCCCCCATTTCATAGATGAAAAAATTGAGACTCTAGAACAAATAACAACAAATCCCTCTCAAAACCCATACGACAGGGATGGGAGTGCAGAAAAGTAGAGGAATGCCATCCTGGGGAATGTACATGAAAGACTTCAATGCCAAAAGAATTGGGGGAGCTGTGGAAGCCTGGCAAGAACCTTGAAACATTGACAAGCTAAGCTCTAGTGATGTCACTATTTGTGTTAGCATCCCAGTCAGTACCACAGAACTTTTCCTAGGAGTGAAAGAAATAGATGAGGTGGCCAAGGGTTGGTTGCAGGTTGGCCCTACTGGAAACCATTGTGATGATTACCTTGACACAGATTGTAGCAGAGCATGTGGCATTCCTGTTCCCCTCAAAAAAAGGCAATATTGTCCCCCAACAAATCAGAAATACTCCACCTCCTGGAAATGCTTTAGCGCAGTCACCAATGCAGGCAGACCCCAAGTGGGCAGGAAATGGACTGGAGACATTAATACTGTCATTATGCTCCAATTCTATATCACAATAAAATTAGAAGTTAGAGCTTATGAGTTTTGTTCCATTTTTTGGTCAATAATACCCTTAGCTCCAAATCCATAACAACTTACTGCTAATCACTGCAGGGTAAGCATATGTAAGAAATTACTTCATTCCTGAGCCTAGATTAAATTGAAGAGCTACTAAAATCTAGAGATAAAAAGTTGAAGAATCTGACGTCATTGAAAATCCCCCCCTTAACATAACTCCAAAAACTGTCCATTTCTAAAGCACCTTCATGCTCACAAAGTACTTTATACATGTTATCTCATCAATACTCACAACAACCCCATGCGGTAGGAAATATAAACCTTATTCTACCCATTTTACAGATGAATCTACTAAAGTTTGGAGAAGCAAATGGGGGGGGGGGCATTCAAACTGAGCACTAACTCTCAAATCTAAGGACTCTTTCACCATAGGCCCTTTTCACTATACCAAGGGAAATTACTTTCCCAAAGACGCTTACCCAGCCAGTCACTGGCCAAGGTAAACCTAGAGCTCAGATCAGAGGCCAGGGCTCTTTCCAGTCCAACATGTGAAAGATACTTCCCCACCCTGCTCCCTTCCTAAAACCTCTAAAATAGATTTGTTTCCCTGTTTAAATTTCCCTCACCTCAGTTCCATAAATATTCTGTAGAAGCCCAATCCAAACACAAGACTGGTGCTTCAGGAGCAAAGCAACAAGACCTAGAGATAGCTACCAGACACCTATTTCTGGCTGCAGCTTGGTCTAAGCAGAATAAGCAGCCTTCAGCTGTTCCCCTCACCGGCAGCCCACAGCTCAGGCAACAAGAGTCTAACCCCAGCCTAGCCCTCAATGGCACCATTGTTTCTGTTTGGAACTCAGCTGCAGGAGCCTGGCTCCTTGACATGCCGGAGGGTTTGGGGTCAAGAGCAAACTCGGGACGCCAGCCACCATGGCTGGGTGGCTGGTGGGGGTGGGAGCCAGGCAATACAGAACTGAATGGATACAAATGCCTCCCAGGAATGACACTTAGAAGGCAGAAAAGAGACAGCGCATAGAAAATCATCCTGAGGGAGGAACCTAAGGGAGGCACACACACAAACACACACACACACACACACACACACACACACACACACACACAGCATACAAAGAACAACTCACATACACACAACAAAACCCACGCAAAAGGAATGTCTTTTGCTTTTTCTCTCCAGAGGATGACATATTTCCCACCATAGCACCATAGCAGACCACACAGGTCTGCAGTAGGGGTAAAATCTGCCGGCTCAGTTTAAAATGAAATCACCTCATCATAAGACTGTAGGACTGAGAGCTAGAAGAGCCATCGAGGTCACCTGGTTCAGCCCTCTCGTTTCACAGGTACCTGAAGCCTCCCCCTACCTCCCACCAGCACTGAGAGAAAATCTGGGGGATTCAGGGCCATTCATTTGTTCATTCATTCATTCATTCAACAAATATTGACTAATATTGTGAGGCGTCAAGGCTAGGAAAAGATTTCATTTTTCATAAAACAAACATGTCTGAAATGACTGTGACACTCAAGGCTCCTGGCTAGGAACGTAGAGATCGCGAAGATCGATAAGCCTTGTAGTGGTAGCTCCCAGGCCACAATTAATAAGTGACTGAAGAAACAGCAAGGACAGTGAGAAGACGTCACTCCCAATCCCACCTTTTGCCATTTACTGTCTGACTTTGGGCAAGTGAATTCACTTCTCTGGAATCCAGGTTACTCGTCTGTAAAATGAGAGAGTTGGACCATATGACCTCCGAAGGGTCTTACTGCTCTAAACCTATTGTCCTGTGGTGTGGAGGTAGTTTAAAAACACCCACTCACAAATTATTGATAACTACTTTTAAAAATCATTCAACCTCAACCTCCCTAATAACCAAACGGATGCAAATTAAAACAAATTTGTAAAGCTATCTCATGCCCATCAAATTGCTCCCCCCCCCCCAAAAAAAAATAAAGGAGTTTAAAAGCAGCAAAAACAAAAACAGGACAGGCAGAGTTGTAGAGAAACAGGTACACTCATTCCTGGAGGCGTTACAAACTTGTAGAATATTTTTGGAAAGCAACCTGGAAGCATGCAGTAAAAGTTACAAAAAGAATTCTGCCATTATTAGGAACATACCTTGAAAATGTTATCGAAAACAAACAAAAAAGAGCTACCTATTCTAAGATTCTACTACCACATATACATAATTGTAAAAAAAAAAAAACCCTGAAAGCAACCTACAGTAATTGCACGACAATAGGTGAATAGTTAAATAAATTGTGGTACATATAGATAAAGAGCTGATGAACTCTGAATGTAGATTGAAGTATACTTTTTTCACTTACTTTATTCTTTTTCATAGTTTTTTTCCCCCTTTGATCTGTGTCTTCTTTCACAGCATGATAGCACATGTATAACCTATATCAAATTGCCTATCATTTTAGGAAGAGGAAAAGGGATGGTGGAAGAGAAAAAAATCTGGAACTCAAAATTTTGTAAAAATGAATGCTAAAAATTGTCTTGACATGTAATTGGGGGAAAAAATAAAATTATTAAAAATAAATAAAAGATCAATAACAAAAAAATTAACTGTGGTATATTAACAAATGGTATACTATAATGATATTCAGACCAGCAAGAGAGAGGAATCTGAAAAGACATTTACGAAATAATGCAAAGTGAAAAAAGTAGAAGAATGGAGTACATACCACCTATGCCCACAGAAGAGGAAAACTGAATGAAAGTAAAGGGACAAAGAATTCTGACAAGGACTTGGAGTGACTAAAAGTTTATGATACTTTATGCATTAAAATGAATTCATTTGAATGCAAATAGTTACTAAGTTTGGTTGGACACATTGATGTTCAGTAATGTTTAAGACATTTAATAAACAGAAAAAGATGAATAAGACAAGGGATCCTGCCTGCTAGAAGCTTACACTCCAATTGGGTAGAATGTGCTAAGTATAGTAGAAATGTAGTAGTTGAATGTGTTTGGGAAACTGGAGAGATTATTTCTTTTCTATGGGAAGAGTGCTCTGTAAAAGTCATCCTTTGACGGATATCTGCAACAAAGAGGCGACCCAAAGGTTATACCAAAGCTGTGGACAGAAATCCCATGACAGATTTCCTGTCTGTCATCCAGAGTAACATGATTTACAAAATTACTTTGTTTGATAACTAATACATAATGAATGGCCCATCCTCCTCCTTTTTTTCCAGTGAGAAAGGCAGTGTCAACATAGTAACCAGAGTCCTGGGTCCTGGAGTCAGGAAAACATGAGTTCAAATTCCACTTCCAATTCTCTGAGCCTCAATTTTCTCATCTATAAAATGGGAATAATAATGCCTGTAGACTCTACCTCAAAGAACTGTTGATAGGCTCAAAAGATATAAAAAGCACTTTGTAAACCTTAAAGTGCTATATGAATGTCAGTTGTTATTATTAGCCCCCTAAAATCTAGTTCATATATTGCCTGCAAATTATCATTTCCCAACATGAGGTTCTTGAGTCATGTTTTCCTTATTGCAAACTCAAGCCCATCTCTTGTTATTTTAAAGGCACATTAAGGAAGCTGAAGAGCTAGACAACAGGATCAGGGTACAAGTTAGCTACCGGCAAGCTACCATATACCCTTAGAGCAATTCTCTCTGGAAAGGACCTGAAATAGTCAACCCATGGTCACTAAATCAGAGTACCCATTTTTCTGTCTGAGCTACAACCATCTCTGCAGCTAGTGCAATGAACCAGACTAAGAAAGCTGAAAGTCCATTGGTTCTCTGGGGCCAAAGGAAAATTCTTGCCAGCCCCTCCAACACAAATAGCCCCTGGAAGATCACTGGAGTCCAAACTTCACTAAAAAGATCTCAAGTCCAAAATATGCCCTCTATTAGCCAGAGAGGAAAGGGGCCAGGGTTTTCTTGGACTTAAAACATCTCAGAAACAGGCAGACAGGGCCCAGCAGGAGTCTTATCAAGATAATTTTATAAACACAGTGCCAACGCATAGCTCATAACAATTCTCAATGGTACCAGTGCTCAATATTTTGTTCCATGTAAATTCTATGGTATTGTGACCAGACTCCCTAGAAAATTTGGCCCCCCAATCCAGCACCCAGAGTCTCTAAGCTGATCTAATAAGCTCCAGAATATTCTGAAAGTGAACCCAGACATCAGCGGAAGGGGGAGGGGAGTAGCTTTTCAGGAAAATACTTCCTGGCTTTCCAGCAGCTATTCTTGCAGTTAGCTGGATGTTTTATAAAAAGGTAGATTTCCCTCCTCTCCATTGCCATGACACAAGCACCAAGTTTATCCTCCTTGCCCAAGGCAATAACCATTCTACCTGCTACAGGGCAAAGTCAGGGACCAGTCATATTTTTAACCATTTTCAATGAGCATTTTCTGAATTTCAAATGGTATGAACATTATTCATTCATTCAATGAACGTTGATCAGGCACCTATTATGTGCCAGGCACTATGACAGCACTGGGGACACAAAGGCAAAAATGAGACAGTCACTGCCCTCAAGGAGCTTATATTCTATCAGGAGGAGCAATGTCTCTTATAACAAATGTTGCAACATTTGTTGTAATTTGTTACCAGGGAAATAAATATAAAATATGTAAGAAGAGAATACAAAATAATACAGAGGGGAGGGCATGAACAACTGGGGGAATCAAAGGAAGATCTCACAGAGGAGGAGATGCTTGAGCTGAGCTTGAATACAATATCTAGTGAGAAAAGTACAATTCCATTTAATGTTTTTCAATCCAATTTGAAGTTTGGGTTTTTTTGGTTGTTGTTATTGCTCTTGCACCAAACAGTAAGACTGTTAAGACTGTTAAGTGTGTGGACCGGGCAGATGACTCCAATTGGAAAATGTGACCTCTCAATATACTGAAGCAACAGAAAAGAATCAACCAACCAATCAGAGCAGCTATTCAGTGTCTACCATTGTTTCATAAGTGCTACCTGACTGATCCTTACAAAGTGCTCATGAAGGACAATTCAAGTGTTACTATTATCATGGGGGGGCACCGAGCACCTGGGATGGCATCTCTCCACATGCCAAGGCTAAGGCACTTGCTTCCAAGAGAATCAAGATGATGGGTAAGGAAAAGGCCTTGGAGGGTCTGTGGAGCATACAGAGACATTCTGTAACTGGTTCCAATCAGCTAACCACAGTATGGAAGAGGAGCGTCTTTTCTTTGATTGGCTGTGGAGACTTGCAAAAAGATCCATCAACAACAGTCATTTTCACTTTTGCCTCATTTGCTCTTGGAGAATCTTGATGATGCTCACTTATGGTGAGAGACCATGTCATAAGACAAAAAGTTCAGAGACCTTCTCCCACTCTGAGACTATAAGGCCCGGTAAAAGGTCCTTGGCTACTGTATTTATCCATGTTCATTTTAGAAGAGAATAGAACCTCTATGACCTTGTAAGTGAAAGGTCCAGAGGGACCCTAGCCCAGCAGTAGCTGAGACAAGGACTTAATGCATCCTTTACATGTGAACTTTGTGGAGCCATTGCTATGTAGGAACTGAGCTAACTTGTGAGCTTTCTCCTTTCAGAAACTTAGGTGATACAGGAGAAAATATGCTCCCATGGTATTGGAGAAAATGTTTGTACTCTGTTCCTGCTTTGTCTATGAAGTACATATCCCTTTGTAAAAAAAAAAAAAAACGTATTGAGGTGAAATGGTTAAATAAAATTGGGTCCTGGTCATTGGCCCCCCAAAATTAGGGGAATACAGCTGGTATGGGCTCAAGCTAATGACAGTAGAGAAAAGACCCTGCAACCTTTCAGAGTACCCAAGGACCCTGAGGGGAAGATAGAATAGCCTGGTTCTTCAAGACTGAGCCAGACCATTCTCATTAAACTGTACTCGGGTTGCAGAAGAGGAAATGAGACTAGAGAAGTGACACAGTTGGCCCAGAGTCTTGACAAAATTAAGAGTTAAAACCAAAAATAGCTCCTGGTCCCCTAAGATATGAGGGACATAAAGTAAAGTACAATCAGATATGGCTATGGATTTGCTGATCTCTTCAAGATGTATATTCCCTCCCCGAGTGCAGAATGCAGTCTATCTCCACCTTTTCATGCTATGTGATTCTTTTCCATGTCTATGTCATACAAATTCCATATTCTTTATTTATAGGGCTTTTCTACAGTAATGAATTTTCTACTGTTGAATAAGGCTAGACTTTGGAATAAAAGCTTACCCACACTAACTATCCTTATAAGGCTTTCTCCAGGGAGAATTTGTAATGATGAATAGAAGTTACAAATGAAGTTACAAAGAAAAAACAAAACAATCTCTCACTTCAAGGAGCTTACATTCTATTTGGGAGGGAAATAAGCAGAGGATCATGTAACCAAGTTATCTCTGTGGTTGTATCAAGAAATCTTGTGTGATCTTAACATGGTTTAGTTTAGCCTTATTAAAAAGGAATCTTTAAGACTGCACTTAGATCTACCAAGTCAAATGTTTTATTGTAATCAACAAACAATAAGCCAATAAACCCAGTAGGATCTTTCAATTCAGTCAGTTGTGTAACTGGGGAGATACAGTCTGCTGGAGAAAATCAACCCGTAAAAGCCCATGTGTTTCCTTTCCCACATTTTCACCAAAGATACCTTCACTATATGCATAAACACATCCATGAAGATTTCATAGAGATAAGAAAGAAGGCTTATTGGTTAGTAATTGCTGACGGCTTCTTGTCCACCCTTTTTTTTGTGTCTACCTTCTGTGACTTTTTCAATTCTCTAGTTATCTTCCTTTCATTGAGGTGTCTTGAAAGCCATTCCATGAGTGCCTGTAATTTTATGTTGTCTTCAGCACAGATCTCTTCTGTGAACATAGAGCAGATTGCAGCTCCTCTTCCTGATGTTATCTTCTCAATGGCATTTCTACTTCCTCAATTGTAGTAGTTCCACTGTCACCAATGATGTTACTAGGACATTGTAGAAATGCTGGCAAATCTGTTCCATTTTGCATTGATTTGTTGTATTCTTTCCAGTTTCATCTACAAATGTTCTGGGGAATACTCAATTTAATTTAATCTCATGTCAAGACTTCTGCAAACACTTGCCAAATGGAAAGATGTGGCAGTCAAAGAAACTCCCATAGAAAGCATATACTCATTTGCAAAATATTACAGAAAAAGGTTACAGAAGAATATAAGCATTATCTCCTGAAATCACAGCAAAAAGCATGGGGCAAAGGGAGCAAAATGAGCCATCGGTCTAATTAGGAAGCAAATTAAACCTGCAAATTGTATGAACTAAAGATTTATTTCAATTCAGCAAGTATTTATTTAGTGCCTACTATAAGTAACAGGGGACAACTAGGTGGCAAAGTGGATAGAGTGCTGGTTCTGGAGAAAGGAGAAAGAAGACTGTCTAGCCTGAGACACTTACTATCTGTGTGACCCTGGGAAAGTCACAACTCTTGCTTGCCTGAAAAAAAGAAGAAAAAGAAGAAGCCTGTCCTGAATCACTGCCTTGTTGTGGCAGAGGAGCATAGCTCTATGAAACTATGAACTATGCCATGGAGGGTTGCCCAAAACAGACAAGTCATAATGGAAAGTTCCAAAAAAAAAAAAAGGGTGATCCACTGGAGAAAGAAATGGTCAACCACTCTAACATATTTACCAAGAAAACCCCATGACAAAAATAGTCCATGGGGTCACAAAGAGTCAAATGAACAACAGCAATGTGTAAGGCACTGTGCTAGGGACTAAGAATACAAACATTAATAAATTACATTCTCTACCCCCGAGGATCTATGCCTTTGCACAGGCTGCCTTCCATCATTGGAATGCTCTCTCTCATCATCCCTAACTCTTCAAATCCCTACCTCCCCTCAAAGCTCAATTCAAGTAGCACTTCATGTATGGGTCTTGCCTGATACCTACGGCTATTAGTGCTCCCTCAAACCACTACATATTTCTTTTGTACGCAGTCTATATTTGCTTATCCATGAATATGTTGTATCTTTCTAGTATAATGTAAGCACCTTGAGGGCAGGAATTGTATCATTATCTTAATTGCATCCTCAAATAGTAGGTACACCCTAATAACTGATGATCAATTGATTGATTGGGAGTATAGGACCTACACAACTAAGTTCAAGCATGAGAAGGTCATTGGAAAGAAGGAGGCAAAGTCTTCTAAGAAAAATTGATGAGGAAAAAAACATTTTCATCTGACAGGATCAGATAAGTCTTCTTGGAAGACATGTAACCTAAACCATGTCTTGAAGGAAGAGAAGGATTTCAATAAGCAGAGATGAGGAAAGAGTGTGTTCCAGCCATGGAAGATAGTCTGTGCAAATTTACTGGTGAATGGAGAGGGCAGGATAAGATTAAGCAGTCCAATTTAACTGGAACTTGAGTATGTGAAGGGGAGTCATGTAAAATAAGGCTAAAAAGATAGGCTGAAACCAGATTGTGCAGGACTTTAAGTGAATAAGCATATAGTAAGTGCTAGACTAAGTTTGTATTTAAGCCTATAGGCGATAGGGAGCCACTGACTTTTTTTTAGATGGGGAGATAGCTAATCAGACCTGCCAGTTAGGAAGACTATTTTGGTAGCTATATGAAGGATGGATTGGAGAGAAGGGAAACTGGAGATATAGAGATCAATTTGGCAGCCAAATAGTATACTATTCCAAGAATAAGATGATGAGGGCCTATACTAGGGTGGGGACTGCATGAACAAATATAAGATAGTGTGATGGAAGAAGTGGAAGAACTTTGCAAGTGAATAGATGTGGAATTAGGGTCAGATAAAGGGAAAAGTCAATGATGAGTCCAATTTTCTAGCCTGGATGACTAGGAAAATTATGTTATCAACAGAAATAAGAAAGTTGGGAGAAAGGGCAAATTTAGAGGTAGAGTCACAACCAGGGTAATGTGACTGGAGCATTGTCACAAGACACCAAAAATTAGCAGGTACTGAACAGCACTCATGCTCCAACAGAATAGGTTAGTACCTATTTAGCAAGAATAATTGGCTAAAATAAGAAAGTTATCAGATACTTTCTCCTAGTGCATCCAGGTAAGCTCCTCCCATGCCCAGTCCAACTCTGCCCTCTTCCCTTCCCCAGAAATTGCCTCCCCAGGAGTGGTCTCATGGTGTTTCAGAGTGACTAACCATAGGAATGTCTCATCTCTTTTCTGCCCTGCACAGGGCGTTGTGGCCAAAGTCTTCCCAAGGTCTTCCCTCAACACTTCAATTGAATTTGCCTTAAAACGTCAAGTTGGAGGCACCTTTCATCCTTCTTGCCCTAAATAACAGAACTTAAGGTTACAGCTCTATTGAGAGTAGAAGATAAGAAGCTCCATTCTGGGCCTGTTGAATTTAAAGCATCAGTGGGTCATGCGTGTACCCCAAAAAACACATTTTAAAAGGTTCCTTTGTACCAATCTGAGGCATTACTAGCCACCTAATGGGAAACATATTGTGTATATTATATATAGAATAAGTTTTCCTTGAGTTCAGAGTTCCTTTTAATCTTTATATCTCTAGCACTTAGCAGAGTGCCTAACTCGAAGTAAGCCCTTAATAAGTGTTTGTTAATTGATAGATTGATTTGTATTTTATTTTTCAAACTCCTATTATAAACTTTGCAAATGAAACAAAAGTAAATGTATAGGCTACAGGAGCATTCAAAAAAGGACATGACTTTAGACATACTTGTCAGCATCAATATTCAGAGCAGGAGAAACTTCTTACCCTCTTTCTATTCCCAATCCAAACACTGGTTCATTTATCTAGAATTACTAAGCCAGACCAAAGGAACGTGCCTAGATCAGAAACATCATTAGTTCTAAGCGTCACCATACAGGGAAGGTAAGCAAGGCCCTACTTGGCAGACTCTATGGCTTAAACAGAGGAGGGGAAAAGAGAAAAGACAGGAGGTAGGAGAGGAGATGAGGTAGGAAGGGATGAAGGAGAGGAAAGGGGGAAGGAAATGAAAAGAAGCTAAGTGCAAAAGGGAGAGATGGGAGAAAGTAAGAGAAGAAGGGAGTAGAGAGAGAAAGAAGTGGAAAGGAAAGAAATAATAAAGGAGGGAGGAAGAGAGAAAGAAAAAGGAACAAAAAGGGGGAAGAGGGAAGGACAAGAGAGGGAAAGGTAGGAAATGAAGAAGAAATTAGAAGGAGAAGGGAGAGAGGGAGCAGAGAAAGAAGAGCTTTCTCATCCTTGGCTCTGATGACCTAGCCCATTTTAAACATTTGAGGACAATAGATTGAAGAAATAAATAGCCAGTGCCTTCAGAAAACATGCTCTAGCACCACAGAACACTAAGCTGAATGTCAGAGACTGGGTTCTTTTCTTAATCTTTCACTGGTTGAGCCACCAAGTGACCAGAGCTCCCACACATCACTAGAGTGGAGTAGAAAGTTAACTGGCTTGGAGTCAGGGCACCTGGCTTCAAATCCCACCTCTGTGGACCTACTACCTGTGTGACCTCTGGGGATCAGTTTCATCAGCTATAAAAATGAGAGAATTGGACAAGCTGGCCTTTGAGGTCTTTTCCAGTTCTAGAGTAATGATTCTATGATTACTGTTCAAGTAGGACTCAGCCCTTGAGACTCCCCCAGGTTTGACCCAGCTGTAACCAAAGAGAAAACTTCCTAGATTAAGGATCCCAGTTTGAGGATATATAGAATATAAGGCCTGCAGAAGGAAATAGCAAACCACTCTAGCATCTTTGCCAAGAAAACCCCAAATGGGGTCACCAAGGGTCAGACACAACTAAAATGACTAAATGACAACAACAGAATATAAGGCAAAATAGAAGATAATCTTTCTACCCTCAGTCTAATAAAATAGCCCCTTCTCTAAGCACCTGAGTTCTTATGAAATGGTATAATCAATTGGACATGTCATTATTACTTATAGACACATATATAGACATTCATTTAAACAGCAACTTCCTTCCAAAGAAAGCAAAGTGTTTTAAATAAATTATTTCATCTCACCTCATCCAAGCCCTATGAAGTAGAGTTATTTCCATTCTGCAGATGGGAAAACAAAAGGGAAACTTCCCCTAATCCCAAAGAAGTCACTTAAAAGTCACTTAGCAAGTTAAGATCAATAGTAGAAATGGAATACAGGTCTCTGGTGCCTGTCCAATACCTTTTCTCATTAGTAAAGCAATTGAATGATTAAATAAATCATCTCTACCTACTATCCCCTCTAACTATTGTCCTATATCTCTCCATCCTTTCTCAGCCAAATGCCTAGAAAAAGCTGTCTGTGTTGGTTGGCTCCTCTTCCTCTCCCCTCCCTTCTTAGCCCTTTACAATCTATCTTCCAACCTCACCATTCAGTTGAAAGTACTCTCTCTAAAGTTATGTCATCTCTGAATTGTCAAATCTCTCTTTTCCTGGATACTCTCTTCTCTTTTTCATACTACTACTCTTCTCTGGTTCTCTTCCTACCTGTCTGACCACTCTTTCTCAGTCTCCTTTGCTCCTTCATCGTCCACATGACACTCTCTAACCATGGGTGTCGCCCAAGGCTCTGTTTTAGGCTATGCTCTCTTCTTCATCTCTCACCACAGTCTCTTGGTGCCCTAAATGGTTCCCATGGGTTTAATTATCATCTCTATGGAGATGATTCACAAATCTATATATCCAGCCCCAGTGTCTCTCCTGAGCTCCACTCCCACATCACCAATTGCCTATTGGACATTAGATGACATCTCAAATCCCACATGTCCAAAACAGAACTTAGCATCTTTCCCTCAAAACTGGCCCCTCTTCCAAACTTCCCTATTTCTGTCAAACATCCTTTCAGTCTCCCATGTTTGCAACCTCAATTCTTCACTCCCCTTCACTCCACATATCCAATCTTGTCACTTCTACCTCCACATCTCACGTTTTCAACTCCATCTCTACTCACACAACCATCCCTTTTCCATAAGCCCTCATCATATCTCACCTCCATTATTGCATTTATCCCACTGCTGCCAAAGTGATTTTCCTTAAACACCACATCATTTCCCTACTCCATCTGCTCCAGGGGCTCCCTATGGCATTTTGGAGCAAGTATAAATGCCTCTGTTTTGTTTAGTTTTTAAAGCTTTTTACAATCTGGTCCCAATCTCTCTTTCTAACCCTATTCCTCCTCATGCACTCAGTGATCCAGCTCAAATGACCTCTTCTCCATCCCATCCTTTACTCAGGACACTACATCTCCCATCTCTATGCTTTTGTAGGGGCCAGCCCTGGTGGAAGGAAGGTATTGCCTCTCATGTCTGTATTACTGAATCAATCACTTTCTTCTTTCAAAATGGAGTTCTGCTAGCACCTTCTACATGAATCCTTTCTTGATTCTCACAACTTCTAATGACTTTCCTCCCAAACTCTCTTGTTGTTTTTCAGTCCTTTCAATCAAGTCTGATTCCTTGTGACCCTACTTGTGGTTTTCTTGGCAAAGATACTGGAATGGTTTGCCATTTCCTTCTTCAGTCCACATTGCAGATGAGGAAACTGAGGCAAACAAGTTAAGTGACTTGCCCAGGTTCACACAACTAGTAAGTGTCTGAGACTAGATTTGAACTCATGAAGGTAGGTCTTCCTGATTCCAAGCCCACCTAGATGACTTTGTGTTTATTTATAGGTGTTCTCTTAATAGTCATTCTGTAAATAATAATTTCTTTGTAAATGTTTTATATTTAGGTTCCAAAGTCTAGCAGAGTCTAACAAATAAAGGTTTGTTAATTGACTGAACAAAATAATAAATCTCAAGTCTAGAGACCTGGGTTGTACATGAGGTGAAATTAATTTCCAAACTTTAACCAAGGTCTTGGATTATCTGTTGATGACACATAAAGTCATCCAGATTCAGAGGGGAGAAACAAGGTCCTCATTTTCCTCAGTTCTAAAAAATATCGCTAAGAGTCTGTTCATGCTAGCGAAAGTGTCATCCCCCTTAACCCTGAGGGACAGATTGAAGAGAACATCAACTGAAGAGGAGGTCCCACATCTATGGAATCCCAACCAACTTTGTGGGCTCTCTGTGAGAGAATCCACTGTCAGTGGCAGCTAGGGATAGAAAATGCTTTTGCCTTTGGCCTATAGACTAAGGAGTGACTCAGTGGGAGGAAAAGGTGAACATTTTATGGGTAGTGATACTAAGAGGAGCTAAGAAAAGTGGAGTGAGTACACATAAATCCCAGCAAATCTCTTCCAGGATCCTGGCTCTGCAAAGAACTTGCTGTGAGATGTTACATGGGTTCCTTTACCTCTTGCCCCTCAGTGCCTTATCTGAGAAACTGGGAATTAGGTGGTACAATGGACCTTGAAGTTAGGAAGAGCTAAGGTTGAATCCTGCCTGAGACACTATGTGACCCTGGGCAAGTCACTGAATCTCTGTGTCACAATTTTCCCATCTGTAAAATGGGGTTAATAACAATACCTCCCTCACCAGGTTGTTGGGAAGATCAAATAAGTTAACATATATAAAGTACTTTGCAAACCCTGAGACACTACGTAAATGCTAGCTATCATTATTATCATTATTATTTATAAAATGAAGGAGTTCTT
Organism: Pseudochirops cupreus; assembly: GCA_028627135.1. Lineage (NCBI taxonomy): Eukaryota > Metazoa > Chordata > Mammalia > Diprotodontia > Pseudocheiridae > Pseudochirops > Pseudochirops cupreus. Next base: position 227,227,054 of record CM053581.1, read on the forward strand.
CTGGACAATCTGAGGTCACATTCAGCTCTGACATTTGGTGATTCTGTGAGTGGCAGGATTTCAAAAGGTGATGATAGGGAGGGGAGTGTTCTAATGTGGGAGAAGAGAATGAGCAAAGTCTTGGAGTGAGGAAATTAAGGGATGTGTGCAAAGAGCAGAGAGTAGTTCAATTTAACTGGAATGTAGAGTAGAAGGAAAGGGAGGAGCTGATGCTGGAAAAGTTTATTGGAGCCAGCTTTCATGGACTATGTCTTAGACATCTCTTTAAATCCAAACCTAACACAATGATCCATACATAGTCAGTGCTCAATCAGTGTTGATGACAATGACAGATGCCAGCCTTTCTCTAAGGCAAGTTTCTCTTTTCCATTCAAATAGAGAAGATAGTCACCTAAATTTCACCTGTATGCAGGGGGAAGGGCAATGGGGACAGAGGAAAGCCAGTCTGCCTGGGTCCTTCTGGCCTTTCATACCTTTGATCTGTGGATCCCAAACAGTAATTATCATTCCTGCAAATCTGTGTGGGGGTGGTGCCATCCTGGGAAACTGAGGTACCCAGAGGCAAATACTGCACTGTCCTGGGAACATACCTCATGCCTTTCTGGGCACATGCTGTTTTCTTCCTTTGGAATCCATTTCAAAATAATAAAAATAGCTGACATTTACATGGTACCTTAAAGTCTACAAAGCCCTTTGCATCCATTATTTCTTTCATGCTTTACAATAACTCTGTGAGGTATTAGATGTATTATTCTCTCCCATTTTAGAGATGAGGAAACTGAGGCTCAGAGAGATTAATCTCACAGATAGTGTTGGAGGTGGGATTTGAACCAGGTTGTCTTGACTCCAAACGCTCTGCCTACTAACAAACGCTCTGCCTACTAAATCTTATCCAAACCCCTCACTTTAGAGATAAGGTAACAAGTCCCAGAAATAGGAAAGAATTTGTCCAAGGACATAGGTAGTAAGGAACAGAGCGAGGATCTGAATCCAGGTCATCTGAATTAAAATCCAGTTCTCCTCACCACTGTACCACACTGCTTCCCATCCATCCTTCAAGACCCAGCTCAGAGTCCTCCTTCACCATGAAGCCTACCCCGATGTTCCCAGCAGAATGGGACAACTCCTTCCTACAAGCTCCTTCTTATGGCACTTTATACGTCTCTCCTGGCACATATTTCATTCTGCCATACTCTTCTCATCCTCCTCAATAGATTGTGGGCCCTCTGAAGACAAGGAACATGTTTTAAAAACCATTTTCTCCCTGAAGTACCTTGTAGAATAGATGTTCAGTAAATGTCTGTTAAATTAAACTACCTGGAATTCATTTATGTAACAGCATTTATTAAGCACCTAACGTGCACCAGGCACTGCGCTGGGTGCTGGAAATACAAAAGCAAAAATTAAATAGCTACTACCCTTTAGGGAATTCACATTCTATTGGAAGGAAATGATATAAACCTAGCTAACTATATCAGATTGCTTGCCATCTTGGGGAGGAAGGAGAGGAGGGAGGGAGAAAAAAAATTGGAACTCAAAATCTGATAAAAGAGAATGTTAAAAACTAAAAATAAATTAAAAAGAAAAAATAAACCTAGCTAAGTAAATGCAAAATCTACAAAGTAAATGCAAAGGAATTTTCAGGTGCAGAGAGGGCACGAGCAAGTGGTTGGGAGGGGGAGGTGTCAGGACAGGACTCGGGGAGCAGATAGCCCTGCTCCTCGAGTTCACTGAAGTGAGCATCAAAGGAGGCTGGGGATTCTGTGAGGTAGGAGTTAGGAGGGAGCGTATTCCAGACAAGGGGGTTAGTCAGCGTAAAGGCAGAGAGAGGGAATAGAATGTCTTGCGCCAGGGACAGCACTTTGGTTGGAATGCAGACTATGTGAAGGAGAATAGTGTCCAGTTCACCTGGAAAGGTAGACTGGGACCAAATAGTAAAGGGCTTTAAATGTCTAAGAGTCTGCATTTCATCCCAGAGGCAATTAAAAATCCCTGGAACCCAGGGAGTGATATGGTCAAAGCTGTGCTTAAGAGGCATCAATTTAAGAGGGGGAAGAGAGGAGGCAAGGAGACCAACTAGCTTCCAGGCTAGAGGTGACGAGGACCTGAACTAGCATGCTGACTATTAGAAGTAGAAAGAAGGGGACAAATAGAAATGAGGAGAAAGAATTGACAAGTCTCGGCAACTGATTGGCTCTTGGGGGATGAGAAAGAGGGATGACTGGAGGCTGATTTTTGAGGTTGCAAATCTCAGTGGATGGAAAGATGATGATGCTTTCAACAGTCATAGAGAAGTTAAGAAAAAACAGGCATGGGGCAAAAGATAAGTTCTATTTGGGATATGCCAAATTGGAGACAGCTACAGGATATCCAGTTAGGGATATCTGATAGATGGTTAATGAAGTGGGAATGGAGCACAAGAAAGATCCCTTTTAGGGTTGGATATATAAATCTAGGAGGCATCTACATAGAGATGACAACTAAGCTCATGGGAACTCCTGAATTGAGAGAGGGTGGAGAGAGAGAAGCCCCAGGATAGAGCTCTGGGGCACACCCACACATAGGAGGACATGGGTGATGATTCAGCAAAAAAAAGAAAAAAAAAAGCTGGGAAGGAGTAGCCAGATTGGTCAGAGGAAAATCACAAAAACCTAGGAAGGAAAGGGGGCTCAACTGTGTCAAATGCAGCAGAAGGATCGAGGAGGATGAAGAAGCCATCAAATCTTGAAATACTCATCTAGGAACAGAAATTAAGCAGCTAGTGTCTCAGATCTGCCAGCTTCTTCCTCCCCTACCCAGTATCCTGCAATACAAGGGGTTCCCATAGAGGAAATAAGTGCTTCTGGTCTGTACCTCAGCATCCAAAAAGCACACTGCCTGAACCACACATGAGGCAGCTCCCAGGCCCTGTGTCATCTGCCCACTCCCCAAAAGGTGAGTCATTTAGAGGTGCTTCCTTAGGCATTACTGATATCCTCTCTCTTTCTTGAAATGTAGGGAAATCTCCATCCACTCTCAAAGCCTAAGAAATTATGAGAAGACAAACTGCCAAACTCTGGTCAAGGAAGGATGCAACCTTCTTAAGAGCCTGGAGTCTCTCTTCTGTTCAAGCTGCAGGGCTATTCATTCTACAATCCATGTGGGCAGAAATCTGTGGGCTGAAACTCCAAAAGAGGCTGAGTCATACTGTGCTCTCTCTCTCTCATGCTCTTTCTCTCTCTCTCTCTCTCTCTCTCCCCCTCCCTCCCTCCCTTTCTTCCTCCTCTCCCTCTTCCTCTCCTTCTCTGTCTCCCTTTCTCTCTCCTCTGTTTCCCTTTCCCTCTCTTTTTCTTTCTCTCCTTCCCCTCTCTCCCTCTCCCTTTCTCTCTCTCTTCTCTCCTCCTCTCTCTCCTCCTCTCTGTCTGTCTCTCTATCTCTATCTCTGCCTCTGTGTGTGTGTCTCTCTGTGTCTCGTCTCTGTCTCTGTCTCTCTCTTTCTGTAAATGTCAGTAATATTAAATATCCAATCATCTTCAACTCTATCCTACACACACATTTTTGGTGGTGTTTACCTCTGCTAGATCAATCACCATTTGGAGAGAAAATAGAAACCCTTTTAGATCCAATTAATGAGAACCGGGCAAAAGAAATGCACTTGTTTAAATTATCTCTACCTGGGCGGCAAGCAGGGGTCCTGAGATGTGAAAAAGCAGTAGGAACTGGACTGGGCTGGGCTTGCATTGCTCGATAGCCCCAGGGGCCCCCTCAGCATATCCACAACAGGCCCTGTGATGCATTGGGGGGATCCAAAATCTACTGCAGTACTACAACTTGGTTAAACAATGTCTTCTTAAGCATGAAGGCTAAAATGAGCCTTCTATTCTCCCTTTCACTGAGAGAAAACATTACCAGTAAAATAAAATAAAGGAGGGCCTGGGGAAAAAGGTGTTTTCTCAGGTGCCCTGAGGTTGGGTAGGTGGGAGCTAAGTGAGCATTATTTAAAGCTGTTACAGATTAGCAGGGGAGCCAGACCAGCTTGTTAACAGGCACCAGGGTGGGACTGAAACTTCTTGGTCTTTTATCCTGAGATGATCAGTTCCAGCCCTACCTCTGTCCTGGCCCCAAACTCATTTGAGCAATTAAGAGGAAAAAGGCTGTTTAAACCTGAGGTATTGTTTGTCTTTATTGCTGTCATTGCTACAGTCCAAGCTGGGGAGGTGGGGGACAGTTGGGGAGGGGGGAACTGGGGGAGAAAGAAGACAGGGACAACCCTTGTCTCTCAGCTAAACCGGGCACACATTATTAGCCTTTGAATATACTTAGATATCTGTAACAAGACTTATGGTTTGTGGCTGTGAAGCCTTGTCCTAAAGAGCCAGGGTGTAATGGGGAACCACACCTGGGTGACACTATTCTCTTTATCTTCAGGTGGCAAAGCTAGCAGCTTCCACCTGGCCTCAGCCTAGGACGTCCTGCTGGACCGAGTACAAGAAGCATAGGCAGTGATCAATGTTTGCTATGTGCTGGGGAAAGACAGCCTGTTTCCAGGCTGACACTGCCAGACCTCTGAGTAGACTGCAATACCACTGGCCATGAGATTTCATTACCCAGTTTATAGCCTTCAGGGCTGCTATCCCCTGGCTCCATTCACATCTCTCAGCATAAACCTTACAAGCAGTTTTGTTTCCTTTCCCCAGGAGGGGAGGGTGAGGGAAGGGAGCAGAGGAGTGTGGAAGAAGAGGGGCCTACTGGCCTTTAAACCAAATCTACCTACCCCTAGTACTCAAATGCAGGTCTCAATCTGCCTGTCCTCCTCAAGAAAGACCAAAGGATTTCAGTGTTTCCCATGTATAAAGCATTATGGTAGACATAAGAGACAGACAAAGATAAATGTGGCCCCTACCCTCTAGTAATGGGCAGCTAGAGCTATAGTCATAAAAAAAAATTCTCTAAATCACTATCGATTAAAGAAATGCAAATTAAAATAACTCTGACATACTACCTTAAACCTATCAGATAGGCTAATATGACAAAAAAAAAGGGAAATGATAAATGTTAGAGAAGATGTGGGAAAATTGGAACATTAATGCATTGTTGGTAGAATTGTGAACTGATCCAACCATTCTGGAGAGCAATTTGGAACTATGCCCAATTATAGAACTGTGCATATCCTTTGATCCAGCAATACTACTACTAGGTCTATATCCCAAAGAGATCATAAAAAGGGGGAAAGGACCTACATGTACAAAAATATTTATAGTAGCTCTTTCTGTGGTGGCAAAGAATTGGAAATTGAGGGCATGCCCATCACTTGGGCAATGGCTGAACAAGTTGTAGTATATGAATGCAATGAAATACTGTTGTACTATAAGAAACAATGAGCAAGCAGACTTTAGAAAAACCTGAAAAGACTTACATGAACTGATGCCGAGTGAAGTGAGCAGAACCAGGAGAACATTGTACACAGTAACAGCAACATTGTGCAGTGACCAACTTTGATAGTCTTAGCTCTTCTCAGTATAATGATCTAAGACAATTACAAAAGACTCATGATGGAAAATACTATCCACATCCAGAGTAAAAACTATGGAATCTGAATGCAGATCGAAGCTTACTGTTTTCTCCTTTTTTTCCTTCCATGTTGTGGCTTTTCAATTTGTTCTGATTCTTCTTTTACAACATGACTAATGTGGAAATATGTTTAATATGATTATATAAGTAGAGCCTATATCAGATTGCTTACCATCTTAGGGAGGGGGAAAAGGAAGGAGGGAGAAAAGAAATTTAACTCAAAATCTTATAAAAGTAAATGTTGAAAACTATCTTGACTTATAATTGGAAAAAATAAAATACTATTAAGTGGCAGGGGAGAAGAGGGGAAATGGGCTGCTAGGAGGTACAGTGGATAGAGTGTCTGGCCTGGAGTTGGGAAGACTATTATTCCTAAGTTCCAATCTGGTCTCAGACACTAGCTGAGTGACCCTAGACAAGTCACTTAACCCTATTTGCCTCAGTTTCTTCATCTGGGGAAGGAAATGGCAAACCACTCTAGGATCTTTGCCAAGAAAACCCCAAATGGAGTCACTTAGACTTGGACACAACTGATCAACAATAACAAACCCTCAAGAAATTTATGATCTAGTAGGGAAAATACGTCATGAACACAAATAATGTCTTTGGTGTATGTACCTATGTTGACTTCTGAATTAAAATATAAGTTCTTTGATAAGGCTGACATTTGCTCTTGCTTTTGTGTCCTCCATGCCCAGCACTATGCTTGAGACATGGGAGGCCCTTAATAAATACTTGTTGGCTGATTGGTTGGCAGTACAAAAAATTAATGAGAACAATGTAAAAAGAGATTACTTTGGGAGGGTGGGGGAGGGAGGTGTCACCTGAACTGGGCCTGAAGGATGGAGAGGACTTTGATGGATGGAGGTTGAGGAGGAAGGAGATTCCGGGTGGTGCAAATCCTGTGAGCAGAAGCATGGAGGTGAGAAAGCAACATTCAGGAGACAGAAAATCAGGTTTGTCTGGGGTATAGAGTACATGAGGACGAGGAATATGATATAAGGCTGGAAAGGCAGGTTGGGGCCAGACTGTGAATTCCCGGCTAAGGGGTTTGCCCTTCATTCCTAAGGCAGTTGAAAGCCATTGAAGATTTTTAAGTGGGGGAGTGATGAGAATGAAGAATGGAGTTATGCATTAGGAAGATTAATCTAGTAGAAGGATAGACTGGGGGGCAGGGCAAAAAGGGGGGATGGTGAGACCGAGACCAGTTTGGAAGTAGTTACGGTAGTCCAGGTAAAAGGGGGTGAAGGTCTAGGGTTTGGGGCAGCAGGAATAATAAGGAGGCGACAGATAAAAGAGATATTTGGGATGCAAGAGATGTCTTAAAGATAGAGTCCACAGGGTTTGGCAGTGATTAGCAGCGGCACAGATAGGGGAAAAATCTTTTGGCTCCCCTAGGTCAGGAGCCAAGCAGCTAAGAAGGGCTCCCATGATTTAGCATCCCCCAGGCACTTTAGTCCTAAGCCATGAATCCCCATCAGGCCCACCTCACTCCTGGGCTCAGCCTGCCTCTGCCTGCCTGCCTGCCTGCCAGGGCCTTTTCAGGAGAAGGGGTAAAGACTGAGTTTTGGCAATCATCAATGTGCCCAGGCCTGGGGGTAGTGCAGATGTCACAGCAGCCCCTTCCAACAGCAGCTGGAGTTTTAATGCAGCTGCCTGGCCTTTGATGGGCTCACACAATGGCCGTGGGAACAGAAAAGCTCAGCAGCCCTTATTTATGTCTGCTGGGTTCAGAAAGGTCATAGAGCAAAATTTCCTCCCCCATGTTACCCCAGAACTACGGGCCTTTCCAATAGACTAACATGGAATGGTAAAAGCCCCAAGAGAGATAAGAAAGCATCATGACGATGTAATTCAGGCTCTGTTGCATCCAATTCTGTAAAGGATTTATTGGGCACCTCAGAATGCCTAAAATTATGCTAGGTGCTTTAAGGATGTAAGAGAAGTATACATTCCACATACTACCCTCAAAAAGTTAACAATCCCAGTGGGAAGGGAATGTGGAAGAGAGAGATCTGGAATCCCAACAGTGCTTTTACTACACGTGTGACCCTGGGCAAGTCACTCAATTTCTTTCAGCCTCAATTTCCCTATTTGGAAAATGTGGAGGAGGGGTGTAATAATAGCACCTATCTCACAGGGTTGTTGCAAAAATCAAATGAGATATAATATGTATTATATGAACAGTAGCTATCATCAGTAGGAGTAGTAGTTACCTTTAGATCTTGGTTCCCTCATCTGCAAAATGAGGGTGTTGGAAAAATGATCTGTAGGATCCCATCCATTTTATGAAATGTCCGTTAGCGTTAGGTAATGTTAGGAAGGGAAGACATCATTATTGGGACCCAGGGTCATCAGAAAAGGCTTCATGGAAGAAGTGAGATTTGAGAGAGGCTTTGAAAGACAGGGAGGGCAGCTAGATGGTACAGAGGATAGAGTGCTTGGCCTGGAGTCAGGAAGACTCATCTTCTTGAATTCAAATCTGACCTCAGATTGCCAAAACTCAGTCTTTACTCCTTTGCCTGAAAAGGCCATGGCAGGCAGGCAGAGGCAGGTTGAGCCCAGGAATGAGGTGGGCCTGCTAGGGATTCATGGCAAAGGACTAAAGTGCCTGGAGTCTGCTAAATCATGAGAGCCCTTCTTAGCCCTTACTGGTTGTGTGACCCTGGGCAAGTCACTTAACCCTGTTTGCCTTAGTTTCCTCATCTGTAAAATTATGTGGAGAAGAAAATAGCAAAGCCACTCCAGTATCTCTGCCAAGAAAACCCCAAACAGGGTCACAAAGAGTTGGACACAATTGAAACTGAACAACTTGAAAGACAGGTGGGATTGGTAGGCAAAGAGGCAGAGATGAGTGGAGAGAATATTTCAGGCAAAAGGAACAGCATAAGCTTGTTCCAGGAAGTCCCCAACACTCTATAAGCTCGTTCCCCCAACTTCTAGCGTCATCTCTACCATTCTGTCTTATTTCTAGCTTCTCCTATTAAGGAAACCAAGATATTTTCATACCAACTCCTTTCTGCACTCCTTTCTTGTGCTGTGTTCTTCTCCCCACTCCTTTATCTCCAATGCCTGAAATCACACGCCTTCTTGATTCTAAGGACTCGGGTTAGAGAATCTGAACACCCAACTGTTCAACACTTAATTCTAGTCAATGAGCACCTACCAGAACAGTCGTCTGCAACAGCATACAACAAAGAGATTCAAGAAACAGCACATGCATACTTCACATTCATTCTGCAGGGGGCTTTTCCTCATACGCTCTCATTTCTTTCCCAGGATCTCATGAAATCATTATCCTACCTTTCAGCAATTTGTCCAGAAAGTACTATGACCTTGGGACAATACTCTGTCCGATATACTTTTTTTACGTACCTAATTTTATTCTTTTATTTTTTACTTACTAGTAATTGATTTTTTCCAATTATATGTAAAGATAGTTTTCAATATTCACTTTTATAAGATTTGAGTTCTATATTCTTTCTCCCTCTCTCTCTCCCCACCTCCCTCCCCAAGACAGAAAGCAATATGACATAGTCTATACCTGTACAATCATATTAAACATATTTCCACATTACTTACATTGTGAAAGAAGAATCAGAACAAAAGGTAAAAAATACAAGAAAGAAAAAAGAGAGAGAGAAAATAGTATGTTTGGATCTGCCTTCAGACTCCATAGTTCTTTCTCTGGATATGGATAGCATTTTCCATCATGAGGCTTTTGGAATTGTCTTAGATCATTGTTTTCTGAGAAGAGCTAAGTCTATCAAAGTTGATCATCACACAATGTTGCTGCTGCTGTATACAGTGCTCTCCAGGTTCTGCTCACTTCACTCAGTATCAGTTCGTGTAAGTCCTTCCAGATTTTTCTGAAGTCTGCTTGCTCATCATTTCTTATAGTACAATAGTATTTCATTACATTCATATACCACAGCTTGTTCAGCCATTCCCCAACTGATGGGCATTCCCTCAGTTTCCAATTCTTTGCCACCACAGAAAGACCTGCTATAAATATCTTTATACATGTAGGTCCTTTTCCCTTGGATACAGACCTCGTAGTGATATTGCATATCAAAGGATATGCACAGTTTTATATTTGGGCATAGTTCCAAATTGCTCTCCAGAATGGTTGGATCAGTTCACAACTCTACCAACAATGCACTAATGTTCCAACTTTCCCACATCTTCTCCAACATTTATCATTTTCCTTTTTGTGTCATATTAGCCAAGTGAATAGGTACTCAAAGTTGTTTTAACCAACTTTGTTCTTTTTTGGGGGGGCATTTTGGAGGGCAGCTGGGTTTAAGTGACTTGCCCAAAGTCACACAGCTAGTAAGTATGTCAAGTGTCTGAGGTCGAATTTGAGCTCAGCTCCTCCTGACTCCAGGGCCAGTGCTCTTTCACTGTGCCACCTAGCTTCCCCTACTAATTTTGTTCTTGATATCATAGGACCAAAGATTTAGAGCAGTAAGGAACCTTAGAAAACATCCAGCCCACTTCTCTCTCAGCCTCAATTTTCTTATCTATAAAATGAGAAGACTAGACTAATCTCAAGGGTTCCCTACCTTCTCTGTGTCATATAGTCATTTGACAGTCTGGTGAAGCCTGTAGACCCCTTCTCAGAATGCTTTTCAATGCACAAAATGAAATATATAAGATTACAAAGGAAACCAATTCTATTAAAAATACAGTTTTCAAAATGTTTAAAAACCAAGTTCCCAGATTAAGAACCATTGAACTAGGTGGCCTCCAAGGACCCTTTCTCAACCTCAACATTTTGTGTTCTATGAACTGACATTGTATGCTCCAGTGCTGACATTCTGTATTTCTCTGTGCCTGTGGATACCGTAAACTCTCCCACTTCTTATTTCTGCTGCCAGAATGATGTGCAGACCATCTCACTTCCTTTTTTGTTCCCAACCCAAACACTGGTCAGGGGCCACATGTAAACTACACTAGACAGGTAAGAAAGTTTCTCGTATTTTCACACTTTTCCAAGAAGGTTCTATTTCTAGATATTTAGGCCTTGCTGTTCCTAACACAGTCTGCTGTTTGAGAAAAAAGAAGTTTCCTATGGCATGCCTGCCTTGTAATCTTCAAGTCTTTCAGGGAAAAGTAGTGCCACCCCGAACTATGCATGATGCAATTCCACAGAAATCCAGGGGCCCTCTGTAAGGACCTGTGGTTGAGGTCCTTGGCTTCAGGGCTACCAGAAGAAGACTATGTGCTTATAAAAAGAACAGCCAATTTATAACTGGAAAAGGACAACTTCTCCCCTCTATATAATAGCATAGTCCCTTACCCTCAAATTTATCAGATTTGGAAGGGTATTTTATAATTCCACTGGATTGTCTTTTCCTCCTCTGCCCCTCCTTCTCTAAATCTATCCTTCTACTAGATTAAATCCCCCTAATACATAACTCCATTGTCCATTCTCTTCATTCTCCCAACATCTACCAGAGAAGCTATATGCTGTGCCTGAAGGTGAAAGTCTACATATGAGTATGCCTTTAGCTATAGGAATATGTCTCAGAATGACTTAGGGTCCTTCAAAACAAAGTGAGATGTCAACATTTTGAAAAAGCTTGTGCTAATAGTAATATAACAGACTGTAAGCTCCATAAGGTCAGGGACCATATTTTATTTAACACATATACTTCAATGTCTAGCACCATATTCTGCAATACAGCATAGCTTAACAATTTTATTTAGTTGAATTAAAAACCAAGTATTAGAAATGCAAATAGAAAGTTATTTACTCCCTTATGAGTTCAGAAGAAGAAAAAAAGAACCTGGAGAAAGAATTTATGAGACTGAAAATTTTACTGTGATGATCTTGGGCTGGTCTTTGCTTTTTTTTTACTCAGCTCAAGTTGGAGCTAATAGCACTAATAGTTTTGAATGGATTTTAAATAGTTCTCTCTACCTGAATGAGATCTTTCTGATCATTTATAGATTAGGTACTTTTGGGATTTGTGATCTAATTGTTGTGGGTCTTCCCTATGATAGGGGCACATAACAATCAATCCACACTGCATTATCTTCTGAAAGTTTTGTCTTTGGTTCTCCTCTAATTCCTCAATGTGTGAGGAGCCTTAAATCCTTCTGACATTGTGTAGATACCTGTGGAAGATGCAGACTGTCCCTCAGTCATCCCTTGCTCTTGCCACATGACCATCCCCCCCTCTCTTTCTGGTGATGCATCTCTCCCTGAAATCTTGCTGCTTCTGTACAATTCTTCATTGGCAAAATGTTACAGCTTACTCATCTCCACCATGCATGTCTCCATTGCCTTTTGGGTGTGAACTAACTTAAATTCCTTGGAGACTCATATTCCATAACTTATCCACACAACATCACCAAACGAAGATTGATGTTACAATATGTGGTTTTCAGAAAAAAAAATCTTGGGACAATTAAAAGCACTGTCCAGTTCCCTAAATGCAATCTAGCCCACTCTTCTCCTCTTCAATTCTGGGTTCAGTTCCTTATCCAAAAGTGTCTGTCAAAAGCATGTGAACTGATAGACCAGCTCTATGGGTTATCCAACCCAACTACATCTCATATCCTAGATAAAAGACATTCTTCAATCATCTTCTTGGTTTTTTGTGAGACAATAGTTAGGCTAACTCTTTTGAGTACTTATAAGTAGCTTCATTTAGGTATCTCAACAAGTTCCAGGACTTGAGGTGACCAACATGATGTCACCTGTAAACATGAATAACTGAGGAACCTCACCATTTACAAGCAATTCCTCTCCAATTTCAGCTATGTATTGGAATAAATGAGTGCCTCTGTCTAAACGGACAGGTTTCTGAACACCAGTGGCATTAACACAACACACAGGATATCTAGCTCCCTTTTCCAAATGCCCTTCTACTTTGACTGTCTCTCTTAAGAGACTTCACTACCTCCACATCCCATCACCAATTCAGTTGTCCAAAAAGTTACTGACTTCAAACCTGATAGATCCTCAGCAGAAAGGGTCTCCTCCTCCACCCCACCCCCAGCTGCAATATGGGGGCTAGTGGATGATACTGTCAGTTTCTGCCTCCTTCTCTGGGATTTGTTCAAACATATCTGCCTTCTTTCAGAAGGCACAGTCAGAAAGGATGGATTCAATGCAAGTCCTTTAGATAATTTTCTGTCTTCTATAACCTCTCCCCTACTGAAACTTTCTGAAGGAGACTTATAAAGCATTTTCTTTTTAAGCCTCTATCACTTCATCCCCTTCTCCTCTCCCTGACTCTCACCTATTCTTGCCCTGCCTCCCACACACATACACACATATCCACCCTCATAGGTGTGGAAAACCCCTGGTGTCAGATCAAAGGAAATCCTAAATTCACGTAGCATTTAATGTTGAACTGGAAGCTTAGCCACAGACTTCAGAAAGTGCTGACACCCCAAAAAAGCACTTGTCCAAGAACTGCCCCCAACAATTGTAAACACGGAAAGAGTCAAAGAAAAAGATATCACAAGAGGATGGGGGTGGGGAACTTCACTTTGTTATCTACTAGACTCTGGCAAATAGCAAAAAGACAATTGCATTTAGTGCCCTGCTAAGTCAAACTGGAAAAAACATTTAAAGAGGGGAAGGACAGAAGATTAAGAGGGAGGGGAAGAAAGGCGAGTGGTGACCACAAAGAGGCAGAGAAGAATCCTTCAGTTAACATTTACTGAGAGTTGTCTGTGTATAGGACATTGTAAATACCTCCCAAACAGCCCTTATATTTCAGAGACCCTCTTGCCGGAGATACCTGCTTTACAGTTAACAAGGTATTCTCTGGGACCAGAATTCAACCACACCATGCCAACATTTTTTCAATTAACAAGCATTTATTTTCTCTCTATCTTCCTTCCTCTCCCCTCCCCCCCAAGAAAAGAAAAACCAAACCCTTGTAACAAATATGCATAGTCATGCTGAATGAATTCTCACATTGGCCATCTCCAAGACTGTATGTCTCATTCTGCACCTTGAACCTATCACCTTTCTGCCAGGATGTGGGAGGTATTGTTCATCATCGATCTTCTGGAATCTTAGTGGGTCATTGCATTGAGCAGAGTTGTTAGGTCATTTCAACTTTCACAACGTGAGACTGCTGGTTTGCCTTGTTTACTTGTGACCTTTCTAAAATATTTTCAACCAACAAGGATTGATAAAAATCATTTCACTTTGCTTTTTCCACTTGAGGAGGGAGTGCTTTTTATCCATTTTCTTTTTTTCTAAGTCATTTCCTAAAGTACGGAAGGTAATGATTGTTGTGCCCACCTTAGCAATGCAGAAAACTCAGGTTCTAGAAGCAAGGGAGGTAATTTTCATGAACATAAATGAGACCATATTTTCTCTTTATATCTCCCCCAGTTCTTTGCACATATTAGGCATTTTAAAATATTTGTTGAATTAATAAATGAAATAATATAATAACGCAATGACAGTTTCTATAAAGTCATGACAGTCTAAATCCTCTTCAAATACTAGAAAGAGAGAAAGTAATTGAAATGTCTCTAATTTCCTTCCCTGTGACTATTCTAATAGGACTACTCACCTCTGTCCCTGGTGCCTGTCTGGTTTTTCCTCTGCCTCCCCTCTACATTTCTTCCTATCCAATTAATCCCTGCCTCTTCTCTCTCCTTTTGCCATTCCTCTACCTCTTGCTCCTACCTTTCTGTGTCTTTGGAGCTAAGAAGCAAACTGGACCTTTGCAACAGTCCAGTGCAAAGAATCACAGAAGGCAGAGAGTGCTACAAGAGATGCCTCTCTCACCTGTCACTTCTGAGCCTGTGAAGGCACCTGCAGAGACCGACAGACAGAAACTGGCATGACCTCAGCTTTCTGCTGCCTCCCATACACTCCTGGGTGCTGACATTCTGCCGATTTTTCCCGGTAAGAATGCTTCCTAATTCCCCTTCGCCCGTCATTATAGTCAGAAGCTGTTTGACTAGTTTCCAGAAAGCATTGGAGACCTGAACATGTCTGCTTTCCACATGTGAGAGCCAAAAAGCATTTTGTCAACATTTCAACAGCTCTTCAGAAAGAAAATGACTAAGATAAGGTCAAAATGGGTTTCAAAGCCCAACTACGATTATTTTTTTCCTTTACAACCTAACAACAGTGCTAACAATAATTCTCTGGCAGCCAGGCTCAGCTTGTTCACATGACTTCCAAGACATGCAGCCGGGTTGTCAGGATTTAGGGGGGCTGCTATGAGAGGGCAAGAAGTCTGATTGCAAACCAGTCTCTGTACCATCTGCCTAATGCCATCCACCTTCAGTCAGGCACTAGGGTCACTACAGAGAAAAAGACCAAGGTACTAAAAAAAAATTTTTTTAACCCTCAGTAGACCAGACAACCCACACACATGTAAAGAAATTGGTGAATGCAACACTGTCCTACTTCTCAGCCAACTGCCAGGACTTGTGCTCATGGACTTTAAAGATTCTAACACATCAAAACAAGAATGAATTGGATATAAAATATGGAGAGACTCAAAAGATCAGGAGTGTTTAATCAATTAATCGATCAAAAAGCATTTATCAAGAAACTACTGTGTTCCTACCACTGTGCACAGAAATGATGACACAAAGACAAAAGTGAAAAAAGTTCCTGCCTTCGAGGAGTTTATCTTCTACTAGAGAAGATAACATAAGCATATAAGATACATCCAAAATAGATATGAGGTGGTTTGTTAAGGAGAGAGTTTTTATTATTTGTTAAGTGCCTACTACCTTCAAAACCTATACTAGAGATTTCTGGGATATAAAGATGACTAAGACACAGGCCCTACCTCAAAGAGTTTGCAACTAGTAGGGGAAATAAGACATAGACACAAATCACCACAAAACATGAGAAATACATATTACTCTGACCAGAACAGTAACTAGGGTGGGGCAATTAGAGCTTTGTCCTAGGGTGCTGAAATTTAGAAGGTACTGGAAGATCTTCAACTCCATCAATTCCTAATTCTAAAAATAGTCTAGAGGGGCGGAGCCAAGATGGCAGCATAGCACCAGCAACATATTGCGGCTCTCACATAGCCACCCCAAAATACCCATAAAACAGGACTCTAAACCAATCCTAGAACTCCAAAATGCACACAAAGATACTTCCTGCTAAAGTCAGCTCAGCTAC
>CM053581.1:227243235-227307589 GCA_028627135.1 Pseudochirops cupreus
AGTGACATAGGAGAGAATAGACTGGGGGAGGAGGGACGCACCGGGATGGCTGTTTTGGGACGGTGGGTGGGGGAGGGACGGGGAGAAAATATGTAACTCAAAATCTTGTGGAAATGAATGATGCAAACTATAACAAAATTTAAAAAAATAAAAAAATAAAAATAGTCTAGTTTGCCTTAAGTACAAGGTCAAAAGGATTGGGCTGGAGCCAGACTGTAGAGGGTCTTGAATGATCAGCTAATAAGTTATACTGCAGGCCATTGAGAATGGAAAACTACTAATAATGAGTGAACAGGGTGAGTGGTTATAAAATAATGAAGTGGGGCAGAGAGATTTGCTCACAAAATATGAGAATACTGGAACTAAAGGCTCTTCCTCCAAGTTTGAATAAAGTTGTTTTGAGACAAATAAAAGGAAGTACTACTTTATACATTGGATAGTAAACATTGAACTTGTTACCCCAGAGGCAGGAGATATTAAATAGATTCAAGGAATCTGCCACTAACTTGCTAGATAGCATTAAGTTGTTTAATTCAACAAATATTTATTAAGCACCCACTGTATACAAAGTACAGAGCCTAAAAGAAACACAGAGTTTAGATATGTCATATAATCTCAACTAGACCTTCACTGCAACACACCAACACTTCTACTCTTCCCCAACTGACTATCCCATTGTGCACAGGATCTGTTCTTTTTTCAGGCTACTTGCACTACCTGTTCCACACTCCCTTTTAACAGAGGGCCTCAGCTCAAACATCACTAAAAAAAATTGAGATCATCCCTACTATTCTCTACAACACTACACTTAGAATCATTTCAACATCATCAAACACTCTTACCTCCTTTGTTCCAATATCAGAGTAAGAGATGAATGAATAATAGAAAGGAAGAAGGAAGGAGGAAGAAGGGAGAGAGGAAGGAAGGGAGGGAGGGAGGGAGGAGGAAGGAGGAAGGAAGGAAGGAAGGAAGGAAGGAAGGAGAGGGAGGGAAGGAATTTATTAAGTACATTATGCGCCAAGCAATGTGCTAACCATTGGATATACAAAGCAAATGAATACAAGTAAGCAAACCAGTCCATGCTCTCAAGGAGAGTATCCTAATAAAGCATGACAACACATAAAGAGAAGCAGAGTTGGAAAGGACTGGGTATTGGGCAGGCAAAAATGTCACGGTTTGGAAATTATCAGGAAGCAATGAGTTCTGGGCAAGATAAAATGAAAGCTCACATATTAGCCCAGGACAGAATCCAGGGCAGAATCCAAAGGCCTTTCCCCTTGCCCACCCCAACCTCTCTACTTGTACCCTTGATCCCAATCCCTCTTGTCTCTTTCATTCCTTCTGCCTCCATAATTTCAAGCTTTGTTTACCCAAGTCTCTTTCCCTTCTGCTTATAAACACATCAAGATCTCTCCCTAAAAAAAAAAAAAAAAAAACTTGACCCAACCATCCTCTCAAGTAATCGCTCTTTCTCTCTCCTCCCTTTCATAGGCAAACTCCTAGAAAAAGCTTTCTACCCTTGTTGCCCCGTTTCTCACCTCCTACTCATTTCTCTACCTTTTGCAATCTGGCTTCTGACCTCAGCACTCAGCTAAAACTGCTCTCCTCTCCAAGGTTACCTATGATTTTTCAAAAGTCAAATCAAAATTGCCTTTCTAAGTCTTCATCCTTCCTAACCTCTCAGTGTATATACTCCCTGTTTACTCCCTTTGGTTACTGGTTACTTTGTAATGTTCTCTGTTGGTTCTCCTAGTTGTCAATTCCTTAGTCTCCTCTAGGTCATCATTGATATCCTACTCCCTTTGCATGAGTGTGCTTTAGAGGGTTGTCTGGGCCTCCTCCTCCTCCTCCTCCTCCTCCTCCTCCTCCTCCTCCTCCTCCTCCTCCTCCTCCTCCTCCTCCTCCTCCTCCTCCTCCTCCTCCTCCTCCTCCTCCTTCTCCTCCTGGAGAAGCAAGTTCAGAAGGAAGTAGCTGCCCTGTGGATCAGACCCCAAGAATAGGGCAAGGTCTCAGTTCAAGCTTCTCACCCAAACTGAAACCTGCAGAGGAATAAACAGAGCAAGAATCTCATTCCAAAAAGAGAGACTGCAGTCCATCACTGAACTAGCAACACTGCCCAGATGAATGGGAGTGTCTGAGTCCAGCAGCAGTGTTGCTAAGACACAAACCCAAGACAAGAACTGTCAGAGCTCAGACCAGGAGAGTAGAAATCAGACTTTATCTTGGATCAGAAGACTTTGGGAGAACTTACAGTTTCCCAGCCTGAATGGTCCCTAAGATCCTGGAATAAAACAACACTCCATGCCTCCAAATAAGTTGCAACAGAAGCAGCCCAGACCTTCCCTCCAGAAGCGTGCAGAGTTCCACCCTCACATAAGTACAAATCCAGCCCCAGATACTTCCTAGCTTTCTGACCCTGAGCAAGTTACTTCATCTGTCTACCTCGATTTCCTCAGCTACAAAATGGAGCTAATAAGGGTTGACATAAGGATCATAGTAGGCACTTTAAAAAATTTGTTCCCTTCTTTCTCTTCCCTCTCTTCAATGACAGTCTTAGTGAACTGACAGTCAAAAGAAAAAAATACATCACCTGATAATTGTCTCTCTGGTGATAAGCCTCTGCATATTCAACTAGGGTTAAGGCAGAGTTAAGGAGGGAGGGCATTCCAGGAAGAGGGCACAGTCTGCACAAAGGCACAGAGACAAGAGATAGAATGCTATGTATGAGAAAAAATAAGTTGGTTTTGCTGAAATATAGAATATATAAAAGGGAATGAGATATAATAAGCCTGAAAAGTTAGGCTGAAGCTAGGTTGTAAAGGCCTTTAACAAACAGAAGAGGTTACATTTTATCCTAGAGGCAATAAGGAGTCACTGGATTATTTTGGGCAAAGGAGTAAAATGGTCAGACATGAGGGCCTGAAGTAGGGTTTAGAGTAGCTAGACGGTACAATGGATAGAGAGCCAGGCCTAGAGTCAAGAAGACCTGAGTTCAAATCTGGCCTCAGACACTTAGTAGCTGTGTGACCCTAGGCAAGTCACTTAACTCTGTTTGCCTCGGTTTCCTCATCTGTAAAATGAGCCCAAGAAGGAAATTGCAAATCACTCTATTATCTTTGCCAAGAAAACCCCAAATCGGGTCATGAAGAGCTGGACATGACTGAAATAACTGAACAACAATTGAATCAGGGTGGCAGCCTTGTATAGAGAGAGAAGAGGAAGAGCATGAGAGCTGTTGGGGATGTAGAATGGAGAAGACTTTGAAACTGATGGGATGTGGAGGATGAAGGATTGGGAAGAGATAAGAATGACCCTGAGGTTCCAAACCTGGGTGACTACAAGAATGGTGAACAGACATAGGTAAAGAAATGGGTTTGGAAGAAAACAAGAGTTTTGTTTTGTTGAATTTGAGATGCCTACTGGTCATCCAGCAGAAAATGTCCAAATAGGCAGTTTGTGATGTAGGATTAGTGCTGGATGTCTTAATCTGGGATTAGCTGGTATAGAGGTGATGATTGAACCCACAGGGACTCATGAGCTCACAGAGACAGAGGCTGTAGAGAGAAAAGATTAAATTGTCCAGAACAGAACCGAGATGCATCCCCATGGAGGTTAGGACATGGGTGACAACCATGTAAAAGAGGCTAAGAAGTTGCCAGAGAGGTAAGAGAACCAAGAGAGAGTAATGTTATAAAAATTCAAAGAAGAGAGAGTTATCCAGGAGGAAAGGATGGTTAATAGTATCAAATGCTTCAGAGAGGTCAAGAAAGAGAAGGCCTAAGATGAGGCCATCTGATTTGGCAATTAAAAGATCACAGCTGGCAACTTTGGAGAGAGCAGTTTCAGCTGAGTGATAAAGTTAGAAGCCAGAGTATAAAGGGTGAAGAAGTGAACAAGAGGAGAGGGAAAGTGCTTCCAGCCAGGTAGAACCTGCCAGAGCTTGTACTCCATTGGCAAAGTCTTCAAGGGGCCGGGTCATTTTCATGCCACAATGAGGCAGCAGAATTGGCTTTAGCAGAAAGTTGCCTCTTTATCAGGACCAAATTCCTCAGTCTTCCCTTAAACCAAACAGAAGACTTATTTAGAAGTAAAAGGTTATCATTGCTTCATCCCAGTTGGGAGTTTGTCTTTGTACCAGAGTTCCTTCTGTTCTCTCTTCCTGTCTCTTACTCTTTCCCTCGCCTCTCTCTCTCCTTCTCTTTCTTTCTCTCTCTTTTTTTCTCCCTCCTCCTCCCTATCTCCTCTCTCTTCCTTTCTCTCTCTCTCTCTCTCTGTCTTTCTCTCTCTCTCTCTCTCTCTCTCTTTCTCTCTCTCTCTCTCTCTCTCTCTCTCAACACACACACACACACACACACCCCAAAGGAAAAAAGAATAGTAATTTTACCCCTAATACATACTCCCAAACACAGCAACCAGCAGTAATGAGATGGAAGGGAGGGGTGGTTTACATTCCCAACTCAAAACTAGAGAAAGAACTTCTTTCTAAGACTGCCTAAGATGGATCCCAAGTATGATTTGCCTCTCTGCCTTCTTTTATATTACACTCTTACTTGCCCAGTGAGCACCAGCAATTCCAAGTTCACTTTCTACAAATTTGTCTTCAGAGGGCTTGTTTGCGTAGATTTGACCAACCCTCTTCAGTAACAGAATGTCATAAAAGTTGGAAAAAAAGAAGTTAAGTGGGTTCCCAGAGACCACAATGAGAATTACCACCATTCTTCTTTGTCTTATGAGGAGTGAAAAACAATGGTTAATAGAAATAATAAATATAATTATTTGAAAACTTTGCAAATACAAAAATGTGTTAAAATAATCTTTACAATAAACATGATAATAAATTCTTTCCACAAGCCAGTTCTGAGTAAAGATCTAGGAAGAGAGAGATGCAAGAAGGATGAGTTATATGGGAGCAGGAGGAGGAGGCAGACAGAGAGAGGCATGAAATGTGTGAGGGAGGGCTTGGGAGAAGGATGAGATGGGAGGTGGATGGAGCCTCTCAGTAAAACTGCTGAGTAAAAAGTGTCTTTCAAAAGGATCCAGATTATTCCTCTAAATTCTCATCTCGCTAAATTTCAGTTCAAGCGGCTGCAAATATTTGAAATGAGTAATTTCTCTTGATGAAGAGAGGCTGATTTCTGATTCTGTCTAATTTATTTTGGGGTTTTGGGGAGCACTGAGAGAGGGTGAACAGATAGTTAAACATTCTCTCCTCCCTCCCTCTCTTTTTCTCATCTCCACCTGCTGAGATTGAAATAAAACTTTCAAGTATATAAGTCCCAGGAGCACAATACAGGTGAGGCATTTTGAGAAGGACTTTTGTTCTGAGTCCTCGTTTGGATGGGGAGGGGGAAGGACTTCTGATATCATGATGAGCTTAACAGAAGAGAAAGGAAAAAGACTACAGACCCAGATCCAAATTCTGGCTGAATCAGCAAAAGAGCACAACTATGCTGTAGATCAGGGGTGGGGAACCTACAACTTCAAGGCCACAGGTGGCCACAGGTTCCCTACCCCTGGATAGATAAAGCACTGAATCTGGAGTCAGGAAGACCTGAGTTCAAATTTAGCCTCAGACATTTACCAGCTGTATGATTCTGGACAAATCACTTTTCCTCAGTTTTCTCAACTGTAAAATGGGGCTAATAAAATAACATCCACCTCCCAGGGTTGTTGTAAGAAACAAATGAGATAATATGTATAAAGTACAATGTTAGAAATTTGTAAAGTACAAAGTTACAAGGTACAATTTATAAAGAACAATATCTGGCTTACAGTAAGAGCTCTATAAATGTTTGGGGGCAGCTATGTGGCTCAGTGGATAGAGCATTGGGTGTGGAATCAAGAATACTAAATTTCCTGAGTTCAAATTTGGCTTCAGGTATTTACTAGCTGTATGATCCTGGACAAGTCACTTAACTCTGTTTACCTCCGTTTCCTGATCTGTAAAATGAACTGGAGAAAAAAAATAGCAAATCAATCTAGTATTGCTGCCAAGAAAACTGAAAAATGGTGTCATGAAGAGTCAGACACGATTGAAAAAAACAACTGAACAATATAAATGTTAGTTATTATTAGGAAGTACTTTTTTTAAGGTCATAGATTCAGAGCTGAAAGGATCTTTAAAGATCATCTACTCTAACCCTCCATTTTACAAAAAAAAAAAATCTGAGTTCTACAGAGGGTAAATAACTTATCTGGTATTACAAGGTCATAATTGTTGTTGTTTGTCCTTCTTTCTCTAAGAGGACCATGACATCAGGAAGGTGATGTCTTGACTCACAAATGAATTGGATTTAAGTGAGGCAGGGCTGTGCAAAGTCACTAGCCTCACTCTCTCTTCCTGAGTCATCTGGGTCCAGTGGCAAGATTTATTTCAGGAAGGCTAGAGATGTCTCCAATGCAAAGCCCATTCAATGATTAAAGTTAAGTAAGAATGAGCAAAGAATGGCTTCTTTTACCTAGTTTTAAAAAAAAAAATCAATCTGGGAGGAGAAGACCCTCAGGATTTCTGGCCAAAACAGAAACAATTGCTATTTACATTCTCTCTGAACCATCAGAGCCCAAACAATGACCAAATGAAGCCCGGCCTGGGACCTGTTGGCCAATCAATGAGAGCCAGAAGAACCAGGATTCAAACCCTTTGACTACAGTTTCAGCATTCTTTCTACTATATATACTGAACTATACTGTCTGGCCTTTGGTGGAGTAGAGGAAATAGATCTAGGAAGAGATTTATTTAGTCACTTATCATGCTAGGTGTTAGAGAAATACAAAATTTGCCTAAAACATAGTACCTGTCTTTACAGACTTTGCAATATAGTACAGAAATGGGAACAAAGTTCTGGTCTTATCTCAGCTCTGCCACTAACTCACTTTATGGCTTTGGACAAATCATTTCTCCCTTCTTGGCTACAGTTCCCTTATCTGTGTAAGGGTGGAGTCAATTTAGTAAATTAGTCAAATTATTTTGCTCCTCCCCTCATCCCATGTAAAATAAGTTATAAAATGTTAAGTCCTGGTACCTTAACTAGGTAAAAATGGATTTCAATGAATCAAATCAATCCAAGGCATCATGAAAAGATTTTGATCAATTTAGATGTCTCTGATGAGGCACTGGATAAACTGAAGTGACTGAATTCGAAGAGTGTTCAAACTGGCTGAGAGAACTTGGTCATGAGCTCAAGATCACCCATCAAGCCAGTTCAGACTAATGAACAGTGAATGAGTAAGTGCTCCAGAGAAGCTTCCTAAGGAAATCACTTGAGGAGAAGGAGAAAAGATCGGAGTACTTCAGCTTTGCTCTTTATTTCCTCCCCATGTCCCTTGGCTGGAAGAGGATCTTGTGAGCTTCAAAGAGTTTGGAGGATTTGGGACTTCTGATATTCCCAGAAGGGTCCTAGAATCATCTGTAGGACAGCAATACTTGGTGGCAATATCTGCACTGGAAATCAAGAACAGACCAGATACAGATTCACAGCTCTACAAAGAGTTCAGCAAAGAAAATACTCCATTCCTAAGGGTGAACTTCTTGAGCATTCCACAAAGGAGAAAAAAAGAGCTTCAATTCATGTGGTCTCTAAGCTTGGATCAACTTTCCTCTGGACCCTGTATGTATTTGACAGAACATGTCACAGACTTGGGGGAGGGGGGGTGTCAAGGATGTTTTGTGTTAATTATACCACCTTAGAAAATACCCTTTTCTAAAAGCTACTTAAGGGTGGTTAGGTGTCGCAGTGAATAGAGCACTGGCCCTGGAGTCAGGAGGACCTGAGTTCAAATTTGACCCCAGACACTTAACACTTACTAGCTGTGTGACCCTGGGCAAGTCACTTAACTCCAATTGCCCTTCCTTCCCCCCTCCAAAAAGCGGGGGAAGGGGGGAAGGAAGCTACTTAAGTTTAGCTCTGGGCCATCACTAGTTATCTTGACTTATGTCCTGCCACTGAACTCTAGAGAAGAGAATGAGGTTATGAGGTTGACCTTGCACAGCTTTGCCTCACTTAAATCCAATTCACACAAAGTTAAGACATAACCTTCATGATGTCATTGGTCATCTTCAAGAACGAAGGACAAACAAGTCTAGCTGACTAAATGATTCTCCATTTAGGTTGTTGTCCTTCGTTCTCAAAGAGGACCAAAATGACATCACTATGTTGGGGTCAGGGTACAGTGGGTTCGGCTGTGGCTCATCAGACCAATATGAGCTCAGAAGGTTCTACCACAGGTTGGGTACAAAAAGTCCATGTGAACATTTGGAGTGGAGATGTCTCTAAATTTGCACCATTCATGTTTCCCTTGCGGTACTGCAATTCTGCTTTGCTCATAGAGCATTCTTTGAATGTGGATCATGCTGGATAGTCCTGCGCCAGTGCCTTTCATGTCTCGGAATTAATTCCAAAGTTCTTCAGAGAGACCTTGAGAGTGTCCTTGTATTTCTTCTTCTGACCTTCATGTGAGCACTTGCCTTGTGTGAGTTCTCCATAAAACAGTCTTTTAGGAAAACATACATTTGGCATTCAAACAATGTGGCCAGCCCATCCGGAGTTGCACTCTCTTGCCGTAGAGCTTGAATGCTTGGCAGTTTAGTTCAAGAAACAACCTCAGTGTCCCATACCTTATCTTGCCAGATAATCTTCAGAATCTTCCTAAAACAATTCAAATGGAAGTGATTCAGTTTGCTGGCACAGTGCTGGGTATGCTCTCCAGGTTTCACAAGCATACAACAATGAGCTCAGCACAATGATTCTGTAGACCTTCAGTTATCAAACTGTCTAAAGCCTCTTCTCTCCCACACTTTCCTTCAGAGCCTTCCAAACACTGAACTAGCTCTGGAAATTGATGCACCAATCTCATTATCTATGTGTATACATCTCTGGAAAGTATACTGCCAAGGTAAGTGAACTTATCCATAGCATTCAAAATTTGTCCATTTGCTGTAACTGATGCTTCCATCTATATATGGTGCAATGTTGGCTGGTGGAGAGGCTCTGTTTTCTTAGTGTTAATTATTAGGTCAAAATTAGCACAAGCAGCAGAGAATTGATCCATACTTTTTTTCAGAGGCTACACTGAGCTCACAATCATCTGAAAACAAAAAGACATGCACCAACTCTCCCTCCACTTTAGTCTTGGCTTGTAGCCTGGTAGAAAGTACAGTAATGGTGCTTCATGAGCTATTAGAAAGGCACCATCCTCAACCTCTAGTTGTTACCCTTAGTGCCTTGAGGGGAGATGTAGCAGCCTAATTCTGGGAACCAAATTTGTCAGTTAGAATGAGAGTTGAGATAGTAGCTTCAGAGCCTGTACTACTTCTGCGAAATGAGAGGGTTGACATAAAAGGGATAGAAACAATCACAAAAGGTGAATAGATAATTTCAATTATATGAAATTGAAAAGTTTTTGCATTAACAAAATGGATGCAACTAAGAAGGGAAGGGAAGCTATAAAGTAGGAGGGAAATCTTTATATCAAATATCTTTAATAACAATCTGATATGCAAGATATATAGAGAACTAACACAAATATATGATCAAGCATTATTCCCCAATGGGGAATAAATGTAGTCAATGAATATAAACAAATAGTTCTCAAATGAAGAACTGAAAACTGTTAACATTCACTTGAAAAACTGTTCTAAATCACTGATAACAAAATACAAATAAAACAAAACTGAGGTTTCATCTCACACCTAGCAATGACGGCATAAAAGACTGTTGTTGTCCAGTGTCTAATTCTTTGTGAACACTGTGGACCATATCACACCCATATTACTCATGGGGTCTTCTTGGCAAGGATACTGGCATGGTTTGCCATTTCCTTCTGCAGAGGCAAACAGAGCTTAAGTGACTTGCCCAGGGTCACCCAGTTAGTAAGTCTCTAAAGTTGGATTAGAACTGTCTTCCTGACTCCAAGCCCAGCACTCTATCTACTGAGCTATATCTAGCTACCTGATAGTATAAAGACAGTAAAGTTCAATATTGGTTGGGGTGCAGAAAGATAGGTGCACTAATACATTACTGGTAGAGTT
The DNA here is from genome assembly GCA_028627135.1 of Pseudochirops cupreus. Taxonomy (NCBI): domain Eukaryota; kingdom Metazoa; phylum Chordata; class Mammalia; order Diprotodontia; family Pseudocheiridae; genus Pseudochirops; species Pseudochirops cupreus. Next base: position 227,253,263 of record CM053581.1, read on the forward strand.
GTGAATTGGTCCAACTATTCTGGAAAACAATTTGGAATTACACTAAAAAGGGGACAAAAATGTCCAAATTCTTTTGATCCAAATAACCCCAACCCTAAATGCACCTCTGACTCTAATCCTCCAACTCTAACTCTAACCCTAACTGCTAGGCATAACCACAAGGAGGTGAGAGACAGAAAGAAAGACAACAAAATATTCATACAAGTACTTTTCAGAGTAGCAAAGAAACAAAAATAGTTGTCTGCTAATCGGGGGGGGGGGGGTGGCTAAAAAATTTGTGGTTCCTGAATGTAATAGATTATTACCCTGACATATGAAAAAGTGAATATGGAGAATTCAGATACAGAATGGAGGCAGAAGAAGGAAAACAAGACGCACAATGACTACACCAGCATAAAAAGAAAAGGCAAAGAAATAAAACTAAGCACTGTATAGTTACAGTGAAAAGCTTGACCCTGGAGAGAGAGGGAGAACAAATTTCAACCCTCTCTCTTCTTTGCAGAGGTAAGAGCCCATGCTTGTGGGACAAAGCCTCTGCTGTATGACATTTGCTGGCTTGGTTAGTTTTGCTGAACCGCTTTTTTCCTCCTCTTTCTTTTTCATTCTTTGTTAAAAGGAACGGCTCCCTGGGGAGGGAAGGGGAGAGGGATATATTCAGAAAAAAGGTGGTGCAGAAAAGAAGACAGCAATAAAAAGTTACAAGTTTTTAAAATTAATTTAATTTAAATTTTAACAAATGAGATGGTTGAACTGGAATCATGTACTTGATAAATATTTATCGAGTGTTTACTGTGATCAAGGCATTTTTGGAGACACAGATTGCTGAGGTCACGGCTAAGTAGTTGTGTGACCTTGGGCAAGTTGTTGTCTGTCTCCCTGGTCCCTCAGTTCCTCACCTGTAAAATGAAGAGACCTGATAAGATCAGTGATTCCAAATAGGTGTGCTGCAAGTATTGCTAAGTGTGCCACGGAGTTTGGGATATTATCTTCTGGAAGAAAAAAAATAAAATTTCGTTTATGTTTGGTTTAACATTCTCACCCAGAATTTGTAGTATGAGAAGTATGATATTCACATAATAAACAAAATTTGCCTACAACACATACAAACTAGACTTGAACTAACAGAGAATTTTTTTTTAATGGCTGCCCTCTATGAAGGGAAACTGAGCATGTGCAAGTCTGTCCTAGCAATGTCAGCTGAAACACAGAAAAGCAGACTAAGCCATTGGCAAAAACTATCTAAGGACCTTTGGGCTAGATGGTTCCTAAGGCCTTTCCAGCTCTAACATGCTATGACTTTATGTCTCTCCAAGCTCTAAAATTCTTTTACCATGATTCTACATCAAGTAAGATACAAGTGCAATACATAACTGCTCACCCTTTAGCAGAGTCAAAGGAATGATCTCATTTGGTTAAAATTAACCCCAGAAGGAGGAGGTGAGTTTTGAACTAAGTCTGGATCTGGAAGGTCAGGGGAGGAATGGGGAACACCTGGTTTGTGCAAAGCATACAGCCAGGACACGTATATTGCCTTGGCTGGAGAACACCGAGTGGAGAAATAAGGAGAGCAAAGATTGAAGAGATAAAGTGAAGTTAGTTGGGGGAAGCTCTTGATGAACATCAGGTTTAGGAGTTTATTGAATCAGCAGAGAAATATGGCAAGTTTTTGAGAAGAATAGGGCTTTAAAATTTTCTTCGTTAATAAAAGATTGGACTTCATCAAGCTACAAATTATTTGGGGCAGCTAGGTGGAGTTTTAGAGATCATCCATCCTTTTTCACAAAGGAAGAAAGTGAAGCTCAGAGAGGTCTAGTGACTTGTCCAAGTTTTTAGAACCAGGATTCTTACTCAGCCTTCCTGACAGGGGTATTCCTCCTCCTTTTTTTTTTTTTTTTTTTTGCTTTTTGGAGGGGGGAAAGTAAGGCAATTGGGGTTAAGTAGCTTGCCCAAGGTCACACAGCTAGCTTCTTTTGTGTTACAAGTCTGAGGCTGAATTTGAACTCAGGTCCTCCTGACTCCAGGGCTGGTGCTCTATTCACTGCACCACCTAGCCACCACCTAGCTGCCCCCTAGGTATTCCTTCTCTTACTCAACCATAGAGAAACCCTGAGTGTAAGAGAGCTGCCCTGCAGGCTCCAGTCCCCAAGGCAAGTGGCCCTACAGAATGTAACTACAGTCTGAGGAGGCACAACAGGCTTTCAAATGCCCCCACACTCTCCATATCCCAGAATCAGAATGTTAGGGAAGAGACAGTGTGGTCTAGTGGAAAGAATACAAGACTTGGAATCATGGGTTCCTAAAGTTAGAAGAGAGCCTTAGAGGGAAGTTAGACCAACCACCCTCATCTTCCTGGTGAGGAAACTAAAGCTGAGACAGGATGAGTAACTCACCCATGGTCCACACAGATACCAAGCTGGAGAACCAGGGTTTGAACCCAGGTTCTCTGACTCCAAATCCAGTGTTTTTCCACTATAACATGACAGAACCTGGGCTGAGGTCCCAGCTTTCTTACTGCCAATACAATCTGGGAGGCAGGAAGGAGGATGGAGCAGCCACAAATTCTGTGCCCTTAGACATGCTTAAAGTCCAATTTCATTTTACAGTTGCTGAAAAGGGAAATGGAAATTATCACCATACCTACTTCCCTACCTTAGTAGCCTAATGGGAGAAAACAGGGACTGGACCAGTGATTTTCTTAGTGGAAAGAATACCCTAGTGAGGTCTCTTCTCCCAGTGTAGATACAGACCTACTCTGAAACTTAGAGCCCTAGAGAGTTGCCTAGAGCAATTAGAGGTTCAGTGACTTGCCCAGGGTCACACAGCCAGTCTGTGTTAGAGGTAACGCTTGAACCCAAGTCCAGAAGACTTCTTCCTAACTCTTGAGGCCCGATTTCTATCCACTCCACCGAAGGCCTCTCAAATTGGAGGGAGGGATGTGGGATATTAACTCTGCCCTCAGGCAAGCTCCCACTGGGCATTATCCACCCACCGGCTCAGGGCTTCAGTTTTCCTTCACCTCCGAGAGAAGGGTCACTCAGGCTCCTGGGAGAGGGCACTACGGGGAAGAGAGGAGGACCCTTCCCAGGGAGAGGGCAGGTCTCATTGAGATGCAGAGATGAAACACGTCATAGATGTAAAACAAAGGCCAGCCAGCGTTCTGGGAAACAGGAAGGGACTTCCAGAAGAACAAAGGCAGGAATGATCCAACTCTGCCTCTCCACTAAAAACAGCCTGCAAGACCAGTTGTCATTCATTCCTCCCAGGGTCATTCTGTGAGCCAGGGGCTTGCATATGCAAGAGCCAAAGGAGGATTAAAACACTTCCAAACAAAGATGCAAGAATCTTCCTTTTTCTCTTCCCCACCCCCACCTCTACTTGGGTTTTAAATCCATCCACGCTGGTCTCAGCTTGTCCTCCTACCTCCTCAGCCGGTGGTTGTCACACTGCAGACATTTTTAGGGGTGACAGCTGGCCTTCTGGAACTCAGCTCCAGTTCTGGAAATTTTCTTTTTCTTTTCTTTCTTTTCCTTTTCCTTTTTTTTAAGGAAGGGATCCAAACCACCACGATTTTAAATAGCAATCCAGTGGAGGGGGAAAGACACAGGAGAACACTGAGGAAAGATGGCCCAGTTGCAGTTTGATTTCCATTCTCTCCACCTTTAACTGGAGAAGTGTTGAAAGCAATCAGAACTTTACAAAATGTCAGAGCAAGAACAGGACCGGAGAGCCTGCCTAGCCCAACCCTCTCATTTTACAGAGGAGGAAATTGTGGCTCCAAAGGGGGCCACCAGGTCACACAGAAAGTTAATAGGAGAGGCACGACTAGGCTCAAGCTTTCCTGCGTCCCAGGCCAGGCCTCTTCCTTCCAAATCACTTGGCCTTATCCTGACTTAGAGGGACTGTTACTTAACCTTCCCAAGAGGTTATTAAGAGTAGAAAGACCAGAGTTTGAAAATGAACCAGAGGGGATAAACCAAAGTACCCCTCTCTCTCTCTCTTTCTCTCTCTCTCTCTCTCTCTCTCTCTCTCTCTCTCTCTCTCTCTCTCTCTCACTTCAGTAATTCATAGAACAGAAGCAAACCCAGAATGTTAGAGCTAAAAGGGACCTCAGAGAAGCCCTAGCCCAGAGTTTCTTAACCTTTTTTGAGTCATGAACCCCTCCTCTACTTCCCATGGACCCCTTCCCAGAATGTTTTTAAATGAATAAAACAAAATAATGGGATTAAAAGGAAACCTAATTATATTAAAATGCGGTTTTCAAAAAATTTTTAAGACAAATATCCAGATCCCAGGTCAAAAACCCATGCCCTAGTCCAACTACCTCATTTTAGGAAACCCAGAGAGGGTACGTGACTTGTCCAGGATCACACATCAGGTTAGTGGCAGAGCTGGCATTAAAACCCAGATGTCCAGACTCCCAAACTAGCTGTTCTTCCACCACATTACTGCCTCCTCTCATCAGACTCTACTTTCTCTCAGAATTAATACTTCTCAAGGAAGGGGCTATGGTACAGTACCTTTCTCTTCCTCTTCCCCCTTACTAGCTTTGTGACTTTAGAAAAATCACTTAACCTACCTGAGCCTCACCCCTAAAAATAGGGATAAAAACATTGACTCTGCCTGACTCACAGGATTACCTTGATGATAAAAGGAGATAATATATGTAAAGTTCTTTATAAATGTCAGCTATTCCTATTAGGACTATGTGGCATTAGATGAGTGTATGGTCCCTTCATTACCTTTGGCAGCCTGTAACAGCAGTTTGGTTGTCCGGAGGGGATTCGAGGGGACAGACAAACTGATAGGAAAGGTTGGACACTAGGAAGAAAGCCTTAGTGAAGAGATCTGTGAGTATGGTAACCTTATGTCCCAGGTCCTCTAGAAAAATGTCCATTTCAAGAAAAGACTTCTAATAAGGTGTTGCAAAAGGATGGTTAACTAACAAAATATGATCACAAAATACAGTAATTTATGAAACATTAGGATGCATTATTAAGGAAGTGAAGGATCCTCTACTAAAAACTATTCTAAAAAGGGTAGAAGACTCGTCAGTCAATAAGCATTTGTTAAATGCTTATTATGTGGCAGCCACTGTGCCTAAGTGCTAGGGATACACAAAGAAGCAAAAGACAGTCCCCGCCCTCAGGAAACCCACGGTCCCCAGGAAGAAACAACAAACAAACAAATAGAGACAAGTGGGCTATGCCCAGGGTAACCTAGGTGCGGGGATAGAGCACTGGGTCTGCAGTCAGGAAAACTGGAGTTCAAATCAAGCCACAGACACTAACTGTTGTGACCTTAGGCAAGTCACTTAATCTTGTTTACCTCAGTTTCCTCATCTGTAAAATGAGCTGGAGAAGGAAATGGCAAACCACTCCAGCATCTTTGCCAAGAAAACCCCTAATGGTATCAAGGAGAGTCAGACGATACTGATCAACAACAACAGGACAAGTAGGAAATGATTAACAGTAGGGAAGGCAATAAAATTAAGAGGAGATGGAAAAGGCTTCCTAGAGAAGACAGGATTTTAACTGAGACACAAAGAGGCCCGGAAAGCTAGGAGGCAGAAATGAGGAGGCCTGGAGGACAGCTGGGGGAAATGCCTAGAGCAGAGAGATAGAATGTTTTGTTCCTAGAACATCAAGGTCAATGTCACTGGATCCAGGAGTAAGGTGTAAGCCTATATTATACAGGAAGATTTCAAGGAAGTCATGTCCAGAGCTTCAGGAATGAGCTAAATGATCTTTCACAGTTCTTTTCATCCTTAGGATTAAAGGGTGATTAAAAAAAAAAATTAAGGTGTCAAAACCAGTTCAAGTAAACCTAACATACAGCATTCACTCATTCATTCATCAAGGCACTAGGTGCTGGGGTACTGAGATAGGAGAGAGAGATGGATAGGTAGATGATGGATGGATAGATGGATGATAGGTACACAGATATATAGGGCATTTATTAAGTGTTTGCTATGTGCTAGGTGTTATGCTAAGTGCTAGGCAGTACAAATACAAGCAAATAGGATAGTCTCTGACTTCAAGGGTCCCTTTGGAGGAACCTCTTTTACTGAGTCCTATTGGGGGAACACATAACAAGGAGATAAAAATGGGAAGGGTAAGAGAGATGGGAGGTTAGATATGGTGTGAGGCAATGGAAGAAGTAATATAAAAGCCTGGATCAGGACAAGGTAACACCAAATGCCAAAGCTTGCTTATTAATGCCCAGGTAGTTCAAGAAGCAGAATCCAATTTTCTAGAAAAGAGGTGGAGATGACTCCAAGAGGGGACAAAATCCCTGCCCTCATGAAGCTTGCAATGTCTTAAGGAAGATAACAGCAATAAAGTAAAATACAGAGTAGTACAGAATGTGCATAAAAGAGAAAAAGCTAAAATGTAGTGAAAAGAAGGAAGTGGGTACTGGTCTAAGGAGTTCTTTACCTTCTTTGTGTCAAAGACTCCTTCAGCAATTTTGGTAAAGCCAGGAGGTGTGCTAGTAAATGTTTAACAACCAGCTTTTGGGGAGAAAAAACTTTAAAGTTTAATCTGTATTATTAACATTTTCCTCAAGACATTTCTAAAGTCTAGACAATCAACAAAACAACAAATCAAACCCCTGATTTGTAGTTGTAAATGTAAATTTGTAAGTGTAAAATGCTCACCATAAAAAAATTTAACAATTGATTCTCCAACACACCTTGAATGAAGGCTATAGAATAATATTTCTAAATGCATAAAACAAAATATATAGGATTATAAAGGAAATCAGAGGTTAATAATATTAATAAAGGTATAATTTTTTTCCCATTCAACCTCTAATTTACTTCTCTGTGCCTCAATTTCCTCAGCTTTAAAAGGAGGGAGTTGGACTAGGTGATTGCTAATATGCCTCCCAACTCTAAAAACTACATGTAATTCATTCACCAGTTAGAGGAGAAATTATTCCTACAGTCAATCAGCTCGTTAGTCAATCACCTCTTCCAGTGTGCTTACTGTAGAACAGAAGTCTTGCTGCTGATAAGAGTTAGGCTTATAACACTTAAGTTATTTATTTTTGAAAAAAGTATTATTTCTTCTCACGATTTAGTCTCAATATATCTCCCATATTCCTGGGTTAATACGATTTTCCAGACTCATAATCATTCCTTAGATTTCTTCCATGTCTTACCATGTTCATCTACTCCTTAGTCATCATAAACTTGATTCAAAATGAAAGAACTTTCTAAACACTAAAGGTGTTTGGACAGGGAAGCCAAAGGATCCTGGGTGAGGATGTAAGAACCACAGGTGAGGGTCTCTGCACTATTGCTCAGTATAAGAGGTCCCTCCAAAGGTGAGCTCCTTCTAGCTTAAGCATTCTGTGACTTGATCATTCAAAACTGTGCCACCAGAAAGACTATGCTAGAAAGCTCTGGGCAGTGTTTTCATTCATTGTCCAACTAAAATAAGTGTGAACCATAAAATGGTAGTAGAAAGCCAAGGTCAAAAACTTACAAAGGAAGAGAATTATTTGCCTACATTTTAAAAAAACATTGTTGTTGTCTTGCTCTGAGACATGGAACAGCCCAGCCTGGAAGAATTAAAATAAGCTATCCCTCAGAGGCCAACGGAGAGAAGCACATTGGGTACAAATAGGCCAGAAGTACAAAGGAAAACTAGAATAAAGGACTTAATAGAAGAAATTTAGAAGAAGCCAGGGTAAAAGAAAACAAAACAAAAAAGAAGCAAAGCTGGTCATGGGGCAATAGCCAGAGATAAAGATGCTCCACTCATATCTTATCAATGTCCAGAGATATGGAAGAAGACGCCTAACTTTGAGTAATACCCCTGCATGAATTTACAGAACATAGATGAGAGTGGCAAAGGATAAGTGGGATGGAATAGATTTCACTCTGCATTGTTGGGAGTAACATCCATTTGGATGAGATCACAGATGCATTGGAGTATTGAAACACACATTTTTTAAATGTATAAAATACTAAGTCATCTTTTCAGGGCCTTAACCAGATGCCATAGCCAGAGTTCAGCAAGTGATTAATTAAGATTGAACTACATTAAGTCAAATTGACTTGGTACTGGAAGACTACCCAAAGCAAATTCAACTGGTCAGATGTCAAAAACTGAGGCTGGGGTTTAATCTTCCCAATCTGAGAAAGAACCAAAAAGACAAGTGCTCTTATACCTTCTGCTAAGCAAATAGAGGGGCAGTGTGGGCTAAGGTATAGAGGATAGGCTAGGAAGACTTGGGTTCAAACTTGGATTCAAGCTCCACATACCTGGAACATGATTGGCATTTAATAAATGCTGATTAATTGATTCAAGTCCCTCCTCCAATCCATGCTGGTGAGGTAACCCTGGAAAAGTCTCTGAATCTCTCAGAGTTCTGGACAACTCACATTCATACTCTAAGGTGCAGATCAGACCTGCAGTGGTAGTGGGAATTTCCTTTTCTAGGAGGTCCCTATATCAATGATATTCTAAGTCCAGGCCCTATATGGACCTACATTGGTAAAAGGAGTTTTCCTCTCTGGGGGTTCCTCTTACCAATGACATCATGGACCCAGCCCTTATCCTTACTAGGCCAATAAGCTGTTAGGGTGAAGGATAGGAATCAGACCTGGGATTTCACTGGAATAGAGAATACACAAGTGAATTGGATTTAACAAGAGTTTGTGTTTCCATAGAACTTTTAAGACCTACAAAGCCCTTTTCTCTCACCAGCCCTAGGAGGTAGGTGGAGGTAGTATAACCACTCTGTAGATAAGGAAGCTAGGGCTCAGAGAATTAAAGGGACTTGAATAAGGCTGGAACAGAGGCTAGATTCTAATTTGGATTCTCTGACTCTGTGACCACTTTCCAAAAGACCTCCTTGGCCTCACCCTAGGCCCACATTTTGAGGGGGCCCCTTCTTGTTTGGCCATCAACCCAGGAAAATAGGGCAGAGGGAGAAATATCTCAGACTAGCTGGAAATGAGAGGGGAAAGGGAGAAAGGGAAGAAACCTGAGGTTCTCCTATATATGGTCAGCCAATCAATACCCCCTTATCACCCATCAAAAAGAGTGACTCCCCCCCCCACCCCTCCACTTAGGCTGCCACTTGTAGCTTTATAACTTCTTTCTTCCAAGAATGGCCTTGAGGATAATTTTAAACAGGTTTCTCCTGCAGGGGGAAATATATATGCATGTGTGTATACATATATATACACATATACTATATATGTATATATACATACATGTGTGTATGTGTGCATACACATGTGTGTGATGTAGATTTTTTTTGAGGGAAGAAGAATAAACAATTGCATTGATTTGTCCCAACTTCCCCTATCCTTCTGGGGCCAGCTCTGTTTCACATGCCCTTCCCCACTCTAAGCAATGACCAGGGGCAGCATCAGAAAGATTAACCAATGTGTAACTATACCTTCTTTACTATTAAAGACAGTAGCACTTCGTATTTAAAACTGCTTTTTTTCCCCACATCAACTCTGAGAAATTAGTAGTATAAGCATTATTATCGTCCCCATTTTCAAGATGAAAGAACTGAGGCACAGAGAGGCTATGTGACTTAGCCATGAACTTAGTGGGGCTTCTTTGACCAGTCTCAGATTAAAAAAAAAAAACTGAAACATACTTACACCTGAAAAGCCAGCAAGGTGGGCAGAATTCATTTTGACCATTACCAAGCAGCTACCTCCTGGAAAATCTAAGGTATGTTCACAGTGACAACTGACCCATCCCTGTGAACATTCTTAACAGCTGGACAGATGTTTACAAGTAACACATCAAGCCTTGGGATGTAATTACAGAGCTGGTTGTGTTAGCTTCTCTAAGTAGATAGCATCTGACACACAGTGCTAATTGTTAAAGGAAGAGAAACTGCCTTCAGATTCTGCTAACTTAAGTGCTGAGGGTAAATAGGCAAGGGGAGAATTAATTCATCCCATCTCTACATTTTTCTATTATTATTAAGACCAGGTACAACCTGGTAACAATAATAATTGGAATTATACAAATATGTGGATCATCAGGTAAAGGCTCTATCAAGGTAGGGAGTTTCCAGTGTCACCAAATTGTGACATGTGTGACATGGAAGAAAGGTCCTAGAAAACTGTTTAAGGTACTGAGAGATTAAATAACTGCGCTTTAAGACACAAGAGGCCATATAGGAACTCAGGCTTTTCTGACTCCAGATGCCATTTTCCACTAAACCAAGCAATCTCTCAGACAGATTTCAAGATTTTCAAAGTAAGTCCTTGCCTCTACATGTCCTTCCACATCCACAGCTATTCACCATCCCACAGTCCTCCCCTCTTCTTAACTTCCTTGCTTCTGTTAAGGATACCACCATTCCCTCCAGTCACCTAGGGTTACTAAGCTCAGATTCATTCTTGATTCATCTGAATTTTTAACCTTCCCTATTCAGTTATAACCAGCTGATTCTTCTTCCATAGAAGCTCTCCTGTCTGTCCTTTCCTCTGCTTACATGCCCACCACTCTAATTTCAGACCTCACCACCTCTTTGTCCTAAGTGATATTCCTGAAGCAGGGCTCTCATGATGTCATCCCCTGGCTCCAGGGACTGTCTAATGCCTGAAGATCAAATAAAAACAACTCTGTTTAGCATTTAGAGCCCTTCACAACCTGGTTGCAGCCTATCCTCTGGGTTTTATTCCACTTTCTTTCACTTAGTGTCCTTTCCAAACTAACTCCATCTCCCACCTTGTGCCTTAGCCCAGGCTGTTCACCATAACTAAAACATTCTTTCTCCTCAGTTTTGTTTCTTAGAATCTCTAGCTTCCCTCAAGATTCAGTTCAAGTGCTATCTCCTCCACAAAGCCTGTTCTAAACCCCCAGGGGCTGGTGCTCAATCCTCCTTGTTCAGTGGTTTTTCAGTTTTGTATGACTCTTCCTGACCCCATTTGTGGTTTTCTTGGCAGATACACTGGAGTGGTTTGTCATTCCTTCTCCAGCTCATTTTACAGATGAGGAAATTGAGGCAAACAGGGTTAAGTGACTTGCCCAAGGTCACACGACTAATAAATGTCTGAGGTCACATTTGAACTCAGGAAGATGAGTCTCCCTGACTCCAAGCCCAGCACTCTATCCAGTGTGCCACCTGTCTTCCCAGTTACTTTGTATCTAATTTGTATGCAGTCTGTATTCACTTCTCTGTGTTCATATTGTCTACCCCAAACAAAAATTTAAGTTTGCTAAGAGCTGAGACAGTTTCATTTTTGTCTTTGTATCCCTAGCACCTACTGAAGAAGTACCTGGTACCTAGCAGGTGCTTAATAAATGCTTAGAGAATGAATGAACTCTTCAAGTATTTTACAAATGTTAACTCAAACTGCTTGAATGAAATAGAGGAGTGTTACTCCTTTTCTACAGAAGGAGAGATTGAAGCTCCATGAGGAAAGGAACATATGAGACAGAAATAAGGATTTTTTTGTGTGCCACTCCTGGGCTCAAGAGTCCACAATGGTTCACTACTGCCACAGAAACAAATCCAGACTCTTTAATCTGGTTAATCTGGGGTTATACTTGTTATCCCCCACCGTAAGTAGGCAGCAAGTAGGCTGATCATATAGTTCTTTTTTTTTTTTCAGTTTAAGTGAACGAACATTTATTAAGTACTTCCCGTATGTAAGCGAATGATCTCTAGGCTCTCAGAATACAAAAGATAAAATAACCAGTTCTTGTCTCTAGGGTTTTATAATCTACTACATATAAAAGCATGATCAATGGTAACAATTCCTGGATTGTGAAGCAGAGGATTACAGGAGGGAGGCATTGGGTTACTGACACTTTCTACCTGTGTGATCATGGTGACCAAGTGGCTTAACCCAAGGGTATTCTGGTAAATGTCCAACAATCAACTCTCCAGGAGGGGAAAAAAAAGTATGAGCATAGAGTTCTTAACTTCTTTGCTCTTCAGTTTCCCCGTCTACAAAATTTGGGACTCAGTGACCTCTACTTCTGCATTCTGTGATTCTATCTGATTACATAAGGGAAACAATCTATTTACCCTAGGGAGGGAGGGCTCATTCTCTCTTACAAAAGGTACACACCCTAATTTTAACTTCCAAAATATTCAAAATTCCTCTCTCTTGCAAGCAGCATCAATAATTCGAATATAAAACTTTTCTTTGGTGTTTTCACAAAGCAACTTACACAGTAATAGAAATACTTTGAATATTCTAGAGATCAATCTGGAGAAAGGAGGGTAAGGATAATAATACCTATGATGGTCATTAAGGCCTTTGAACCCCTAGCCTATAGGAAGTTATGTTGAGATCAATCCATCAAGATTTAACATCAAATAAAAATAAAGGTAATGTTAGCATTGTGCATGCATTAAATAGCTCTCCTTTTATAAGTAACTAGAACAAAGGAAGCTTCCCTTGGAATTAGAAAGTAAACCTCATGACCAAAAATAAACAAATAAATAAATAATCTCAGCTTTAAACTTTACAGGAGGAAAAAAGAGACTAGGGAATTTCCAGAGCAGGACAATGAGAACTTAGAATCTTGAAGACTGCTCTTTCCCCCAGGGCCCACTGTCCAATGCCACATCTGGCTAATCTCCCCTGTGCCTCCAGACCTCTAACATCTGGACTGAATCTCTGTTTCTGCCACAACCAAAAAGTTCAAGAAAATCTCCTCTATTTCCCAATGTCATGACCACTACACCAATTTAAGGAGATTATAATATACTTCTACCCTAGTTTTTCAGTCACTGAATGTAAAAACCTCCAATCAAGAAGGGACAAAGGTGGCTTTGCACTAGTGCTCATTAGAACATTTTTAACACTTCCTGTCTTCCCTAGGTTGCCCTCAGCCCCATGGCTGTTCTGCACCCATCTCATAAATGGGGCCAAGTCAGGTCTCTTTGTTTCATCTGGGAAGTCTGGAAATGGAATGAGATGGTGAGTCTCCTGTCATTGGAGTTACCTAAACTGAGGCTGAGTGATCTCAACCTGAGAACCATTGTGAAAGAAATTTATGCCTTGGGGGAGCTAGACTCAGCAGTGTAATATATGTTTAAATAGTGTAATAATTGGACCCATAACTATTCCTAGGGAATATACAAATGTAAGGAACTTAACGTTGAAGGGAATTTCCATCTGGGTCCACAAACAGGGCATATCCCCACTGTCATTACAGCCCTAATTGTATTGGAGGACCCCAGACCTGCTTCTTACAAGCAATTTGAACACGAACAGCAAGGCACTTCACCTCCTTGCCCTCAGTTTCCTCATCTGTAAAAGTAGGTGGCTGATCGACACTATCTCTACGTGCCTTCCTAAAATTTCTAAAGCCATGAGGCTTTAAGCTAGGAATTACCTCCTGCCTCAAAGGCTTTGTGATTCTATGAGTAATTCTGCTCCTTACTGCAGAAAATTCTATCCTGGAAAGCCTTGCACTATACCTTCAATAGGATAAAGTCACCAAACCACCAGATCGAATCTAAACACTCAAAAGCCTGGGGTTTAGACCCTGCCCCCTGGAAATATCTACCTCCTGCTCAGGAGACCTCTTTAGAGTAGGAGAATCCTAGAGCACGACCACGTGCTGCTAAACCACACCCCTTAAAGGATCCTAGGGAGAATATCTATCATCTACCAAATGCTTGGGTCATCCTGGGCCGTGGAAGGGTTAATACAAAGAGATTACTAACCCACCCCCCCCTTACAAAAAAAAAAAAAGCAAACAAACAAACTTCAGTCCACCCCCTGATTCAGCCTATCCCGCTAATGCAGCAACCCTGGGCTCCTCCCCTACAGTTTGCCTAAAGCCTCAGCTGCTCTAGGCAGAGAAATGGAGAGCGAGAAAGAGGGGGTTGGACTACAACTCCCACAATACTCTGCTCTTGAGCAGATTCTGGGTCTGGAGGACCCAAGAAGAACCTGCTGATGTGATCCTCCTTCTTGGGTGGAGAATTGTGGATTTTTTCAGAAGCCCGCCTCTGGGAGGTGCGGCCGAAGCTGAGGCTCCTCCCATTCTGGAACGCCTAGCCTCCCTGGAAACTCTTGTTTTCTCCTGCAGAAGGAAGGAATCCTGTTTAACCCTTCGGTTCCTGTTTCCCAAATGCAACCCCGGGAGAGTGGGCGGCCGTGGGTGCCATTCCCTCCAGTGCCTTGCACGTACCCCCAGTCAGGGTTCAGAAGATAAGGCTGAAGCGGTAGAACTCCATGTCCTCCATCCCTCTCCATGAACCACATCAATCACAGCCCTCTGATCGTCTTTTCTCTTCCCTTCCCGCCACTATCCATACCCATACCCTACCTGCCCTTTAAGGTGAAATTCACGTCTCGACCTCCTCCGACTACTCCCATCCCGTCTGACAACAATTCAGCGTTCTCCACAGTCTAACATTTTGTTCTATAAGGTGTTGTGTTCTCTGGGGCTCTCCTGCGGCCGTCTCAAATTGCTGGTTAGATTGTAAGCTTCCTGAGGAAAGGCAATGGAAACACGGAGATTTTCAATTAACTAGCTTTCTAATTGCAAGTCACTCTCAGCGTGTTTTCTCACATGTAAAACAGAGATAATGCCAGCTGCCAAGCCTACCCCCTAAGAGCCGATCTAAGAGTCAAATGGTATGATAGATAGGAAGATTCTTTGTAAACTGAAAAGGCACAATACAAACGTGCCGGTCCATCTGTAAAGCCTCCACATGCAACAACTAGCTTTGATCAAAGTACTTTAATAGACCCCTTGAATATATGTGAATGGGTATTCCCTTCACCCAAATCCCTGTAGCACTCAGTCAACAGGCGTTTATTAAGCAGCTACCGTGTGTCCAGCACTGTGCTACGCTCTAGAATACTGAGAAAGGCAAAAACGGTCCCTGCCTGCCTTCAGAAGACAACATAAAAACAATTACGTACAAACAAGACATTTGCAGCATAAATTTGAAATAATCTCAATGGGGGACAGAGAAAACCTTCTTGCAAAAAGTGGAATTTTAGAGGATACCTGAAGGAAGTCAAGGAAGGAAGCTAAGTGGCAAAGATAAGAAGAGAGACCATTCCAGGCATGGGGGACAGGCCGTGAAAATGCTCAGATTCCAAAGATGGAGCGTTGGTGTTTGAGGAACAGCAAGGAAGCCAGAGTCACTGGATCCTGGTGTTCATGGAAGGAAGTAAAATTTAATAAGACTGAAAGTAGGAAGGGTCCAGGTTATGAAAGATTTCAAAAGCCAGGCAGCGGATTTGATATTTCATTCTGAAGGCAATAGGGAGTCACTGGAGTTTACTGAATAGGGGGACGTGAGATGGTCAGACTTCAAGAAAATCACCTTGAAAACTGAGTGTAGGATGGATTGGAGTGGGGAGAGAATTGAAGCAGAGAGATCAACCAGGGGGCTACTTTCACCAGTGGTCTTGGCTGGAAAACTGATTAGCTGGTGGCCAACCTACTGGTTCCAAACCTCTGTGCGTTAACTTAGACAAGCCGTCAGTTAACAAACACACAATGTGTGAGACAGTCATACTCAAAACCTTTAAAGCAGCTCACTAAACCCTGGTGTAGCCTTTAAGAACTCAGGGTCACCTCCTGGAGAGAATAAAACATTTAAGGGGTGTTTTTTCATCACAAATTAGAAGAGCAACATGGTATAATAAAACTCACAATAATGGCTGACTTTATGTAGTGTTTTAATGTTTACACAGTATTTTTACATATATTATCTGGTTATTCCACTTATCAGCCCTGTGAGCTTGGTGGAAAGAGTGTTAGAATTGGAATCCCAGTGCTGTGTAATGGAAAGAGTGCTAGATCCGGAGTCAGAAGACCTCAAATCTTGACTCTGCCACATACTACCTTCCTGTAGGACCACATCATTTTATCCCTCTGGGCCTCACTCAGTTTCTGCAACTGTAAAGTAAGAGGCTTAGACTAGGCGACTTCCAGTTCTAAATCTATACTCCTGAGTTAGGAAAGATCCAAGTCTAAAAGATCCACCTCTCACACTTACATGCCATGGGACCATCGGCAAGTAAGTAATCTCTCTCTGAGCCTCAGTTTCTTCATCTATAAAATGGGGATACTAGCTGTAGCACTTAGTTCTCAGAGTTATTGTGTCACTTTACAGACATTAAAACCCTGTATAAACATCAGCTATTATTAAAAACAGATCTCAATTTCTAACTGATTCTATATGCACATAGATATGTGGAATTTCAAACCTGGAAGAAAATTTAGGCTCATGTACCCCTACTTCCTAATTTTACAAACTGAGACCCAGGGAGGGGAACTGATTTGCATAAGGTCACATGACTAGTACGTGGTAGAATTAGGGCTAGAATTCAGGACTCTAGACTACCAAATGAATGCTCCTTTCATTCTATCCCATTATAGAACTTCATCCCCATCACTAAAAACTCACTAGTCCTTTCCTCTAAACAAAAGAGTCCAAGCTACCTTCCTTACTCTTAAAGGTAGGGGTCTCACCTGGTCAGGACAGGGGCAAAGGATTGGGTAGAAACAGCTGGGTAGAAACATTCTGCTAGTGATGACAATCTGTGTGTGATGTGTGAACTATGCAGCCTGATACAGTCCAAGGATCTCACAGCGTAAAAGGTGGGGAGGTTGGTTTTTCTGGAAAGATTATGGGCTGAAAAATAATGCAAATCCTTAGCACTTATGTAGTGTTTTTCATCTTCAAAGCACTTTACAAACATTAACAAAAGATCAGCCCCTTGACATACAGCACACAGCAGGCTCTCTAAGTATCTTCTGAGTCACAGTCAACTTAATTTACTGACAAAAGCAAGTTTTTCCCATATAGACTTTGTAACTCCAGAACCAATATCACTGAGTTGAAAAACCACACCACCAACACTTTTGCCTCTAGAAGATATACTGAGCCAGGACTGATGTGCCTGCTATTACCCCAAATGATGTAGGGAATATCAGAGCCTCTTGCTTTCTCCATTATAAGTTAAGCCTCACACTGATGCATTTGTCTCTGCCTCAGAAGCTCTAAGCACTTGATGGGGAATTGTCAACAGAGAATAAATCCAGAACACCTTGCCTATGTTGGGAGTTGGAGGAGTTGTTTTCCTGACCACAGACTGGCTTTCAATACCACTGGAAACTTTCCCTGACTCTCTTTCCATACTGTTCTCGATGAACCATGTGCTAATGTGTTTAATTATTAGCCTCTTGGCAAGACCCAGAAGGGGAAATCATATTACTAGCAAGGGCTAGTCTTCCAATTTCCCTTGCTCACCTAGGGACCCACTGGTGCCTTTGCTTCAGACAGGAAGTCAGTCAGCAAATAAACATTTATTAAGCACTTATTATGTACTAGTCACCCTGCTAAGCTCTGGGCACGCAAAGGTAGAGAAAATACCCAGAGCCAAGAGATGGAATATCTTGTTCCTGCAACAGCAAAGAGGCCAGTTCAGCTGGCCTCTTTGTACATGATGGAAAGCAAGGGGTAAGAAGATTGGAAAGGTTGATGGGGGCTAGATTATGAAGGGCTTTGAATGCCAAAAAAGGATTTTGTACTTTATCTTGTTAGGTGATAGGGAGCCACTGGCATTGGAGGTAAGGGATGCTGGTGACATGGTTGGACCTGCAGAACTAAGCCCAAAACAATCATATCCAGGTCCCAAGAAAACTAGCTCCAACAACAGTAACCCACTTTGGCTCCACTCAAGAAAGAAACCATATCTTTCTTATTTGCCATAGTATACAGGTATGAAAACTCCACCTTATAAATTCATGCCTCATAGATGTTTCAGTCCAGAATGGGATGTTAGAATATAGAATGTCCGAACATAAAATGTCAGAACTAAAAGGAACCTTACAAAGGAAAATGGCAAATGTTGGAGAGGCTGTTGGGAAACAAGCACATTAAGGCCCTATTGGTAGAGCTACGGATTGGTCCAGAAATTCCAGAGAGCAATTTGAAGCTATCCTCCAAAAGTCATTTTGTTGTTGTTGTTGTTGAGTCATTTCAGTCATGTTCAACTCTTCATGACTCCATTTGGGGTTTTCTTTGCAAAGATACTGGAGCACTTTGCTGTTTCCTTCTCCAGCTCATTTTACAGTCAAGGAAACTTAGGCAAACAGGGTTAAGTGACTTGCCCAGGGGCACACAGCCCGTAAATGTCTGAGGCCAGTTTTGATCTCCGGAAGATGTGTCTTCCTGCTTCCAAGCCCAATGCTATATCTACTGTACCACCTAGCTGCCAGTGAAACCAAAGGTCATTAAACTATGTATATACTTTGACACAGCAATAGCCCCAAAGAGATCAAATAAAAAAGAAGAGGACCCATGTGTCCAGAAATATTTATAGAAGCTCTTTTGGTAATGGCCAAGAACTATAAAGTAAAGGGGTGCCCATCAGTTGGGGAATGACTGGACAAATTATAGCATATAAATGTAATAGAATGCTATTGTGCTGTAAAAGATGACAGAAGAGATGGGCTCAGAGATAACTCCGGAGACTTTGAAGAAATGATGTGGAATGAAGTGAGTAGAACCAGGAGAACAATTTCTACAGCAACGTTGTAAAGACAAATAGCTTTTGAAGACTTAAGAAGTCTGATCAATGCGATGCCCCACCGTGATTCTGGAAAACCGCTGCCTGCTCTTGGCAGAGAGATGACAGATGTGAGAAGCAGGATGAGAAACAAATCTTTGGGCACTGACAATTTGTTTTGCTTAGCTATGTATATTTGTCTTTTTTAAAAGTTTTTGTTTTCTTTCAAATTAGGGAGAGATGTGGGGTGGAAAGATGAGAAAATAAATGCTGGTTAAGTGAAAAAAAAATAAAGGGACCCTACAACGGGCAAGAGCCACAAGGGACCTTAGAAGCACGTGGTGTTGGAACTAGACAGGAACTAAGAACACAGACTATTAGGATTACAAAACAACACTAGAGCAGGAAAAGTCTTTAAAGAACACCTAGTCCAGCCCTTTCGAATGAGGAAACTGAGAAGCCAAGAAGCAAAATGACATACTCAAGGTCACATAGTTGCCTAGTGAGTGGCATGGGAAAGATTAGAAGCTAAGGTTACATGGCTAATCAGTGACAGGACCAGGACTAAACTTAGATCTCCTGACATCAAGTCCACGATGCTTCTGAATCCACTAGGTGATCTTGCATTATATGGTCTAGTTCCCCTAAATAAAACAATTACACATGATAGAAGACTGTTATAATGGAGCCTATTCCCAACATTAGTATTATACCCATAAGTTCAAAATATACCAATAACTTCTTATTTATAGTACTGGGAGATAAGCCCTCAAACCAAGACATGAAAACACAGAATTTTTGAACTGGAAGGAACCTTTGCAACCTGATGGTACATTACTCCCTCTTCGTTCTCTGCAAGCCGACCAGATTAGTGTCTGTTCCACAAGCCGGACACTCTGAATCTCGACTCTGCGCTGGCTGTTGCCCCATGGCTGGAGTGCATTCCGTCCTGACCTCAGACTCCTAAAGTCTCTCTCTTCCCTCAAGACCCAGCTGGAGCGCCCTCCTCAAGCAGTCACTCTCGGCCCCTTCAAAAGCTAGTGCCCGCCTTCTCCAACCACCTCGCGCTGAACTGCTGTGTATTTATTCGCGTTTATCCTTTTTGTGTTTATTCTGCGTATGCGTTTGTCTTCCCTGTGAGAATGTAAACTCCGCGCTGGTAAGGATTATTTCATTCATTTTATTTGTGCCCCCAGTGCCTATCACAGGGGTAGCACACTTAATAGATGCCTGTTTGATCGACCGATTGAACCTTCCAGATCATGTAGCCCTACTCCTCCCCTTTCAAGACAAGCAAATTATATTTATTTAAGCACTTACTATGTGTATATCTCTAACTGAACAAATTATAGAATAAATGTAAATATTATTTACATTATTGGGTTGGACCTGCAGAACTAAACCCAAAATGGTCATATCCAGGTCCTAAGTAAACTAGCTCCAACAACAGTGACCTCTAACAAAACCCACTTTGATTCCACTCAGGAAAGGAACTAAGTCTTTCATATTTGTCACAGTATACAGGTATGAAAACCCCACCTTATAAATTCATACCTCATAGATGTTTTAGTCCAGAATGGGATGTTAGAATATAGAATGTCAGAACATAAAATGTCAGAACTAAAAGGAACCTTACAAAGGAAAATGGCAAATGTTGGAGAAGCTGTTAATAATTCTGCATATGTTCTTGTCAGATTAATTTTTTTAAAGGAGTTATAAAACAGAAAACAAGATATTTACACCTCACTAGAGAGACTAGGCATGGAATAAGAAGGGAATGTTTCTGGTAATGACTGACATTTACCTTCTCTGTGTCTTAGTCTCTCCATCTTTGAAATTAAGAGAAAGAGAGAGGCAAGATGGTAGAATAGCTGGAAAAAATATAGTAATTTCCCTTCCCGCAGCCACTCCTCCAAAGAGACCTAGAAAAGGCACCAAACAAAATTGTGATTAGAAAACCCAAGAAAAAATCATAATGGATCATTTTTCCAGCCCAGGTCCACATAGATAGACAGAAAGGGCTGCAGACACTAGGGAGAGAATTTAGCTGGGAACAACCAATTGCAGTATCCAGAGCAAGGAGAGACTGTATAAGAAGTTCCAAAACCAACCCAAAGGGACCTACCCTTGTTCAGGATGAAGGAATAAGTTCAAAGTGGCAGTTTCATTGCTTACTACCCAATTCTAGGTGACATGTCTAGGACAGACTAAGGAGGGGACCTGGGTCTAGAGGTAACCTTCCAGGATGCAGAGAGGTCAAAGACCCTAAACTAGGTACTATGCAAGAAACAAGATCAGAAGCAAGTCCATCAGCATGTTGCTCAGACCCAAATCCAAGTCAGGAACTTGTAAAACTTGAGAGAAGAAATCAGGCTTTGCTCTGAATCAGAATACTTTGGGAGTACTGAAAGTTTCAAGGTCTCCAGCCAAAGATGCTGCAGGTCTCAGTTCCAGCTTCTAACAGAGTCAGAAACCAGCAACAAAATAACAAGAACATAAATCCTAGAACAAAGGGAAGACTGAAGTTCTGTCGCCATGAACCAGTAGAGTTTTCCAACTGCCTGATAGTGACATCTCTAAACCCAAAAGAATGTAAGCTTCTTACAAGCAGAGATTGTTTCAGTCTTTGTACTTATGTCCCCAGTGCCTAGAAGGGTGCTAATTGAAAAAGTCAGAGATGACCCCAAGGTTTCCAACATGGCAAGATAAGTGAAAGCAGGTTGTCACAGAAATCATGGAATTCAAATGAGGGCTTAGGGGAAAAGACAACAAGTTAATACACCCAGAGATTTGTTTTTATTCCAAGAGCTTCATGTGATACTCCATACAAGAAACACTCTCTTGGGGGCAACTAGGTGGCACAGTCAATAGAGCACCAGCCCTGGAGTCAGGAGGACCTGAGTTCAAATTTGGCTTCAGACACTTAACACTTACTAGCTGTGTGACCTTAGACAAGTTACTTAACACCAACTGCCCTGCCTTCCCCACTTGAAAAAGCAAAAAAAAAAAAAAAGATTCTCAAAAAAATCAAATTAAATAATGCCACATGCTAGCCATGTAACCTGGACAAGTTTCTTCCCTTTCCTAGGCCTCAGCTTCTTTGACTGTAAAAGGAAATTAAGTTAGATGGTACCTGTGCCCACTTTGGCAGCACAACACTAAAAGTGGAACCTTACAGAGAATAGCATGTCCTCCATTTAAGGGTGACATGTAAACTCTTAGAGCTCTCCATATTTAAAAAAATAAAATAAAATAGGCTAAGGCCCCTTTTTGGCTCTTACTGTCTATATTCTACATTTAGAAATGTAAACAGCTCTTATTCTTACAAGTGTTTGATGGATGGTGATGATGGATTTGTTCCATAAGCATGAAGTCCTCATATTCTAACTGGTCAAGATTGTTTCACATGCAGGTGAGTCATGTCTCACTGTTAGATTATAAGCTCCTTAAGTGCAGGGAAGGCATCTACTACAAAAGGTACTCAACAAATGGTTATTAACATACACATATATTCACCTTCACATACATACATCCCTTCTACCTAAAAAGAAATATGTGTTTTATACGCTACAAAAATTGTGATAAGTAAGATAAAATCCCAAACAGCCCAAGTCACATCAAGAAGGAATATTCTTCTAGGACATTCAGTACAAACAGGGTTCTTCTGTTCCCTCTGCCTCTAGGATAAATAAATATATAATAGGATAAAGAGTAGCCTCTGAGTCCCCTGCCTAGGACCTACACACACACATATTTCCTTTCCCTCAGAATATGGATTCCTAATTATGAGAAACATACGGTAGATGTTTGTTACTCCCTTGCTCAATTTGCTCACTGAAGAGAAAGATGCTTTGAAAGACAACAGGGTATAATGGAAATGAAACAGGAGACCTGGGTTCCAGTGCTGGTAATGTCAAAGGGCAGATAGGTAGTGCAGTGGATGGAGTGCCTGGCCTAGAGTCAGGAAGACTCATCTTCCTAAGTTCAAATCTGGCCTCAGACACTTACTAGCTGTGTGACCCCGGGCAAGTCACTTAACCCTGTTTACCTCAGTTTCCTCATCTGTAAAATGGGGTGGAGAAGGAAATGGAAAACCACTCCAGTGTCTTAGTGAAGAAAACCCCAAAAGGGGTCACAAAGAGTCAGACATGACTGAAACAACAGCAGCAACAAATGTCCCAAATGCTTCCTGTGATTTCAGAGAAGTCTGGTTTTCAGTGCCCTCATCAGTCAGATGGAGACAATGCCCCCTACTCCTGTCTATTTTGTTGGCAGTTACTGTTGGGTTTGCAAGCGAGATTATGTTGGGTTAGAGGGTTTTAAAAAACAAAAAGCGCTATACAAATGCGAAGGGCCTTTCATGAAATGGACTCAATGCATCAAAATGGGTCTCAAATTACGGACCCTCTTCCAGTACTCAGTCAGTATCTGTCATAACAAAGACTTTGGCTAAATCTCTGATGTACCATCACTGCATCAGGTCCCTCGTAGTTCTAAAAGTCTGTGACTGTACGAATCAATAAATCAATATTTATTAAACACCTGCTATGTACCAGATACTGTGGGGTTTTTTTAGTTTATTTATTTTTCCCTTTATCCTTTTATCTTGTTTAACTTAAAAGTGAAACAATTCCTGCCCTCAGAAAGCTTACAATCTATGAAAGGGAGCTGTAAGATACAAATAAGAAAAAAAAATACAAGATAATCTTGAGGAAAATGTACCAGTAGCCTTTGAAAAAAAAGGATCAGGAAGGCTTCATTCATGTAAAAGTTGCCAAATGAGCAGATTCTTAAAGAACACTAGAGATTCTGAGGGGTAGAAGTCAGAAGGAATTACATTTCAGACATAGGGAACAACCAGTGCCGAGACCCTGAGATGGGAGATGGAGGCCTTGAATGAGGAGCAGTAAGGACACTTCTGAGTACATGAAAAGGGGAGTAATATGGGATAAGGCTAGATAGAAATG
Organism: Pseudochirops cupreus; assembly: GCA_028627135.1. NCBI lineage: Eukaryota > Metazoa > Chordata > Mammalia > Diprotodontia > Pseudocheiridae > Pseudochirops > Pseudochirops cupreus. The sequence goes on from CM053581.1 coordinate 227,276,717, forward strand.
TAAGATGAGGCCAGGTTGTAAACGCCAAACAGAAAGGTTTCTGTTTGATCCTAAAGAAAATAGGGAGCTGCTAGAATAATGAATAAGAGAGTGACATGGTTGGTCCTGAAGTTGAGTGAAATCACTCAAAGCTGTGTGGAAGATGGATTGGACTGGAGAGAGATTAGTTAAAAGGCTATCCTAAATTTCCAGATAAATGATAATAGGAGCCTAAAGTAGGGAAGTAGTAATGTGAATGGAGAAAAGGGGACAAAAATGAAAAATGTTGTGGATGTAGGAACAAGATTTGACTTGTGAGGGGTGAATGAGGAGTCAAACTGAGAGTCTGAACCTTAGTAACTGGAAGAATGGTGGTACCCTCAATGTTAAAAGGGAACTTCACAAGAGAAATAGGCTTGGGGGAAAGATAATTTGTTCCATTTTTGCCTCCTAAGTTTGAAGTATCTTATGGGACCTTCAATTCAAAATGTTAGTTGTTCATAATACAGGACTGGCCTTCAGGAGACAGACCTACAGCTGAATGTTTAGATCTGAGAGTCATCAGTATAGAGACAATTGGACCTATATGGGCAGATCACTTATCCCCCATGGGCCTTGATTTTTTTATCCATAAAGTGAAGGACTTGTGTAGGGACAAAATCATGAAGATAGATAATGTGGAGAGAGAAAAGGAGAGGACACAAGACTGAGCCTTTCGGCACACCCATGTCAAGGGGGTGGGAAAAAGAGTCAGAACAGGAAGGTAGGAATTCAAGAGAGCCATATCACACAAATCCAGAGAGGAGAGGATATCCAGGAGCAGAAGATCAACAGGGTCAAAATGCTATAGAGAGAGTTCAAGAAAGCTGAGAATTAAGAAAAGGCAACCAGACTTGGCAGTTAAGAGATCACTGAAAACTTTAGAGAAAGCAGTTTTAATTGATCGATGACGACCACAGCCAAATGGCAAACAGCTGAAAAAAAGAAGAGGAATTGAAGCAACCAATGAAGGCAGCATTTTCTAGGAATCTGGCTCAGAATGATTGCTTGAAGATAGAATCTAGAGAAGATTTCTTAAAAGTGGGGGAGACTTGGCATGTTTGTAAGCATCAGGGAAGGAACTAGAATATAGGGAGAGAGTGAAAGCAAGAGATAAGGAATGATTGTGGGGGGCGGCTAGGTGGTGCAGTGAATAGAGCACTGGCCCTGGAGTCAGGAGGACCTGAGTTCAAATCTGACCTCAGATGCTTAACGCAAAACTAGCATGTGACCTTGGGCAAGTCACTTAACCCCAATTGCCCTCCAAAAAAAAAAAAGAAAGGAATAATTGTGGGGGTAGTTTACTGAGTAACATAGGAAGGAATAAAATCAAAGGTACATGTAGAGGTCTGGTCTTTGCAAAGAAAAGAACCACCTCATGATCAGAGACTGGAAGAAAGGAGGAAAGAGTAGGGCACCATGTCAAAGGGATGAAGAGGGAGTTCAGTGAAAGACCTCTATTTTCTTATTAGAGTAGAAGAGGTCCTCAGCTATGAGGTGAGGTAGATATAAGAGACTTGAAGAGAGAAAAGATATTAGGAAACAAGCACTAAGGAAAGTGCAATAAAAAAGCAATTAGAGAGCAGTAAAAGGATTGCCTTGCTGTAGTGAGGGCCCAGTTGCCATTTGGTAATTTTAAATGGACTGAATCAGTACAGTTTCAAGAATTCTTCCAGCTCTATTCAGCAGTAAATGAGTAGGATCAGAGGAAGCAGATGCCAGTTTGGGTTTGGCAGTGTTAAGCCAAGATGGAAAGCAATTCAATAGTAAAGGGAAATGTAGATTTAAACTGATGAATTGAAGGATAGAAATGGAGAAGAGAAGAAAGTCAAGTCAGAGCAGGGATCCTTCTGATGATCAGGCAAGAAGATAATATGCCTTTTTACTGAGGGAAAAATCAGTCACCAGGGAAGGAAGTAACTTGCTGCCTAATCCCAAAAGAAGTTGAAGACAGTCAACATACCACTATCATTCAGGAGTGCTAGTTGCACTATATTCTGATTGATTAACTCACATCTTATAAGAAGAGAAGATGGAAACATAGATGGAGGTTAGAGGCACAGAGGAGGATGAAGCTTATCCAAGGTCCCACAGTAAGTCAGAAATAGAACTGGAAATAGAAGTCAAGAATCTCTGACTCCAATTGCCTCAAGCTAACCATTAGACAATATTATGTTCCAAAGATAGCCCTGCTTCCCTGCTGGGCATTCATTTGTTATACCTGCTTCCTCCTTGGAAACCCAGGTACTCCAGGGACAGAAATCCTCACATTCCCCCTCCAAGGCAGGAAGGTACAAGTTAAGGATAGTAAATTTCTTCTGATAGAAACTGAAAACTGAAAAGCAAACCTCAGGCTACTCCCGGTGTGGGGACTGAACTAGAAGAATTCTAAGACTCTCTCTTCACTCTTAGGCTCTGGAACTCATTTTTCAGAGATTTATTCCCAGGTCAGACTTTCACAAAATCATAGACTGGCAGACATTAGGGACTGTCTAGTTAGACCCCATCATTTGACAGATGAGAAAACTGAGCCCTAGAAAAAGGAAATAAGTTGTCAGAGGTTACCTAGCCAGTTTGCAGCATATCCAGGTCTGTTAACACATTCACCATTATGCTATATTCCCTGAACACCTCAATGCCGTTAAGAAATAAGATCATATGTGTAAAATACGTTGTAAAATTTAAAGCATTATATAAATGTCAGGCATTATTGCAATTATTAGGAGGGGTATTGCAATGGCAGGGACCCTGCCTCCAAGCCAAGAAGACCTGGGTTCAAGTCCACTTCTGACATATAGTATTGGCTATGAGACCTTGAATAGGTCACTTAATTACTCAGTTCCCTACAGATTCTCTAAGACTATAAATTACAAAGAAAATGCTGAACTTCATTGATAGAGGGAGTTTTCTTGCCTAGGAGTTCCCAATACTAATTAAATCACAAATTCAGTCCATATACTTACCTTTGTTATTATTAACATAGAAAAAGGGAAATGGATAATGAATTCCATTATTTCTTAAATAATGGAAGGAAAAGAGGAGGATAGGAAGGGACAATCTTATTATTCTCCATTTCTCAATAGCAGAGAAATTCTTTTTTTTTAAATGCTATTTTATTTTTTTCAATTGCATGTAAAAACAATTTTAACATGAGGCTTTTAAAAATAATTTTCAAATATCAAATTCCCTCCCTCTCTACCCTCCCCCCTTCCTTTAGAAAGCAACCAGTTTAATATAGGTTATACATGTGCAGTCATGCAAAACATATTTCCATATAGCCATGTTGCAAAAGAAAACACAAAGACAGAATATATAAGAAAAATAAAGAAAGAAAAAAATAAGCTTCAATCTGCATTCAGACTCCATCAGTTCTTTCCCTGGAGGTGAAAAGCACATTTTTCATCATAAGTCCTTCAGAATTATCTTGGATCTTTGTTTTACTGAGAATAGCTAAGTCATTCCCAGTTGATCATTGTACATTATTGCTGTAATTGTGTACAGTGATTTCCTGACTCTGCCCAGTTTACTTTGCATCAGTTCATGTAAGTCTTTCCAGGTTTTTCATAGTAGAGAAATTCTACAACATATTTCTTTCATGAAGAGGCCCAGTTCGTGGCTCACAGTAGGTACTTAATAAATACCTGTTGAATTGGATTGTAAACTGATATGGATTATCAAGGGAGATTATATAATACCATGAAAATCCCCATTCTATTCCCTACTACTTGAGTGACTGTGGGCAAGTCACATAACCTCTTTGGGCCCTGGTTTCCTCATTTGTAATATTAGGAGTTGGCCTAACTGCCCTCTAACATCCTTTCAAGCTCTACATCTATGATCCTATGATCATTGGGAATTCGGAGATTTTAAAATCACTCACTTACAACGGTAGTCAGCAGCCCACAGGTCACAAACATTTTTGCTTCCTGTTTCTTCAAGAATAATGCTCCCACTCCCTAAGAACCAATGACATTCAATGAAATGGATATGACCCTGTAGATAGAAGAGAAATTTTTTTTAAGCCTACTACCCCAAAAGGCCTCTAGGCATCCCTAGTATAAATTTTAATGCAAATTTTATTACCAAAAACCAATGTAGCAGCCCAATGTAGTAATTGCTAGAGGGGAATGCAAGAGTGAGGAGAAATCAAAAAAATAGGAAACAGTTCTCCCTACAACTACCCCTAAACATACCCAGCATGAGTCAAATATTAATTAGCCAAGTCTTCTACTTTATCCTCCTATTTGAGGGACTCATTCATGTTTATTATAACAAACCCTGCAGGAGATATCTGACGTAACCACAATCACTTCAAGAAAGCCAAAAATTACAGGAGGAAAAATAGATCTAGCAGACTTCAATTTTAGCTTTTTTTTTTTTTGCAAGTCCACCATAGTTTTCAAAGTTATTTGTAGGGGTCTGATATGGGGAAGAGAAGGGAGCTAGCAGTAGAAAGGGACAATTACCACTTATTTATCTGGCTTACAGGAGCCTAATGCTACGGGTATTTGTATCTTTTAAAAATAAAACCAAATCCTGATCTCGGCAAACAAGGTGGCAGACAGAAATTTTGTTTTCCAAAAAGTATCTGAATCCTAGGTTCTGAAAATGAAGGTGTCTTATCTACCATGAAGCTACAGGTAGCAATGCCATAGGAAAAGAGGAGATTTGCCAATTTTCAATCAATTAATCAATCAAAAAGCATTTATTAAGCACTTAAAAGTACAAATACTTCAGGTCACACAAGCTTTTCCTTCCCAAGAGCCCTCAGTTACTTCCCATTCATTATCTCACTGATTCTGTGTGTGTGTGTGTGTGTGTGTGTGTGTGTGTGTGTGTGTGTCTTTAAATTATCAGTCTAGAGAAGTCCCCATTTGTCAGAAAAACTGAAGAAAAGCGAGAGCCTGAGGCTGGGCCTGGATTAGACATCATATCCCCCATTCCCAGTTCCACACTGATTCTTAGCCTACTCTGCTTCTGACAGTCAAATATGACTGTTGACTCTGTTTGCAGAAACCATTAACTGACCAAACTATATACTTTCCTCTATTTCTAGGACCTTTCCTTCCAGAGCCAAGAGTCTCAACAGCACTGAAATGCTGGGATATTTTCTTCAAACGCCTTTTCCGCTTACCCATCAGTATATCTTAGGCAGAAACTGCAGATGGACAGTGAATTGGACCCAGAATTGTAGAGGAGGAGGAGAATCGGCTGAGCTAGATTGCATTTGGGAAAATGTGCTGGGCTTTTAACAACTCAAAGCTTCCCCCTAAATCAAAGACGTGTTTTTTCAACACCAGCATGCTGTATTCTGTGATAGACATGCTATTTTCCAGTGATGCTGGATGTCTATACAATATGGAATACCAAAGCCTCCAGAGAATTAAAGCTACAGGTTACACAAGGGACTATTAAGAGATACTTAATGGGCATGAGTAAGTTATAGCATATCAGCAATGTAGAATCATGCAGGACAAGTAGCATAAAATATATTAGTGGAAAAAGAGAGGAGGTCATCTGGCTGGTCATGTGTGAAGAGTGAGGCTTAACCAGTGGTTAGCCCATGTGCTCCACTGGAATGTACACAATGGTTAAGGAAGGCCCTCAGCGTGTGGAATGGACCAATCTGTGATCCTCTTAACACAGAGAAGACACAGGCAAGAGCTACAAAGATTCAGAAAGTATAGATGGTTTGTTACCTGCACCACTGTCCACACTGATGAGATCACAGATCCATGGCACAAGTAATTTGGTGGAGAGGAATTAACCAGCGATTGATTGCATGTCTAGGAGCTTGCAGGGTTTGGGGTTTTTTTACTGCCACTTGATATAGCCACCTCTTCCGTTGCTGGCCAACTCCTGGGGGTTGGGGGGTGGGATGAGAGGAAAGGGATCAATCAGTATCGTGCCTAGAATAATCTCTTGGGATCCCCTAAAACAACTACGTTGGCAGTGTAACCCTCCTAGCCCTTGGGCCAAGCTCAATACCACAAAGTTCTGCCTTTCAACCTGATCCTTTCTCACTCCTCTCTTTGGAAAATAGATCATCCCAGCTAATTAATACCAATTCCCTTTTCAATTCAATTTAACAAATGTTTATTGAGTGGCTGGTATGCGCAGGATCCTGTGTAAGGCCCTGCCTGGAAGGGACACTTTAATGAGGAGAGGCCTACAGCTTGTATGCAAAAAAAGTGTAATTCCAGGTAGAATGTGATTTTAAAAAAACATTACAGAGTCAAAATAAAAGTACCACAAGAAATAAGAGGAGGGAGAGGTGCCTTTCAGGAATGGAGGGAATGAATAACTGTTAGAATGAATGCATGGAGGCAGTAAAAGACAGAATGAGGGTAGGAAATATGGAGGATGCCAGTTTGACCAGAACATCGATCACATGAGTGGAAATAGTATAGGATCATGATAGAGAGGTAGGTTGGAGTCAGATTGTGGAAAGGCCTTAAATACCAGCTATATATTTTATTGCATAGGCAATTGGGAGCCTCAAAAGGATTTTGAGCAAGAGAGTGACATAGTTAGACCCGTACATAAGGAAGATTTTGGCAGCTGTGTGAAGGATGATATTGGGGAAGGGAGAGACTGAGGCAAGGAGAGCAGATCCAAGGAAAAGCTAATGAGGGGAAAAGGTAAAGATGACTGGGTCCTGCCCTCAACGTAGCTTACAATTTACTAAGATAACTAAGACAAGTTCCAAGTAATTATTATACAAAAAAGTCCTAACAAAATACTTTGCAATTCAAGGAGCTGTTAATGACTAGCTTCTACCCCTGTAGACCGTGGGGACTATAGAAAGCACTACAAGTGAAATCCTAACAGGAATTGTTAAAATTAAATAAATAAATGAATGATCTGCCTAGAGGTATAAAACAGAGACTGCTAAATTGTTACTCACTGGACTGTCACACAAACAAAACCAATGAAAAAAATAATAAAAATAAAAATAAAATTCTCGGTACAACAAAAAAAACTTGCTTTGTATTGTGTGAGCAACATTAAAGATCCACAACCTGGGGGGAGACTGATGGGGCTACAAAACATCTTGATGCTTCCCAGAATTAGAACAGATTGCAAGAGTATCTGGATCAGAGGAAGGGGGTGTGGGTGCTAGGGTGGGGTGGGGAGAGTAAGGAGAGGGAGCAAAACACCAAGAGAGGAATGAAAGGTCTTGAATACAAGGTCTAGTTGGCCAAACCAACTAAAGGAGGTGGGGGGATGGAGGGAGGACTAGGAGACGAGAGAGATAAATAAACCCCTAAACAAGGGATGAAAACGACCTCCTTTGCTGGTTTAGGATTGAAGATGCTTAGAAAGCACTGAGGCTGAGATCCTGAAGAGCCTTCACGGACTCACTCTCTGGGAATTCTTTCTCTCCCCAGAGTCTCAGACAGACCCAGTTTTACAGAGGAGGTGTCCAGAGGGACAGGAAGTAGAAACAGAGTAAAAAGGCTAGACTTTCTAGGACTGAGGCCAACTCTCTGTCCTTTGTAAGAAAAGTCTGGCAGCAACTCTTCCCCCCTCCTCTCCCATTGGCAGAAACTATTCTCCCACTGGGAGAAAGGAACCCACAGGGTTTTTCTATGCCCCTTCTGCAGACCCAGGGGGCAAGAGTAGAGAGTTATATCAGAATCTCTTTCCAGGCTGCAGTGTTGGCCAAACCAGCCAATCAAGCCAGGTGGGTTGGGGTTCTACTACATTTGTCAATAAGTGCTTATATTTTTAAAAGTCAAGGCAAAAAGGGAAACAGCAAAGTGTAATGGAAAGTAGTCTTAGAGTCAGAAGAGTTGGGTTCAAAATCTGCTTCTGCCACTTACTAGCTGTGTGATCTGGGCAAGTCACAATCTCTCTGATCCTCAGTGTTCTAATGTAAATAGGGGGTAATACTTGGATTATCTGCTTCATAAGACTGTCATAAGAAAAGCACTTCGTAAACTTCAATGCACTATAGAAATACGAACTTATTAATATTAGTCCACAGAAGGAACTGAGCCTGGTCCTGAATGACCTCCAGCTTTCCAATGTCCCATAGGGCACTGGAAAGAATGCTGGGCTATAGAAAATCTGGGTTTTCTGCCACTCACTCGTGTGACCCCGGGCAAGGTACTTTTTTTTATCAGTTTTTTTATGTGTTTCTTTGCAAAATATAGATAATAATACTTGCCCTGACCCTCTTGCAAGGCTGTTGTGAGACTCAAATGAAATAATGTATTTAAATACACCATACAAACCAAAGGTGGTAGTATTATTAACAAGGGTTTAAATGTATATGTATTGAATTGGTAGGGAAAAACCAGACATAACGACAAAGCAGTATGAAGTAAAATGCTAAATGGTGTAATACAAGTTCTAAGAGTTTATATAGACAGATCAAGACAAAGGGAAGCAACCTAGTGGAAAGGACACTAGGTTTCCATTCCTGCCTGTCACTGTGTGACCTTGGGCAAGTCACTTAACCACTGAGTCTCAGTTTCATCATCTATAAAATGAGGGAATTATGCAGATGACTTTTAAAGTCCCTTCCAGTTCTAAATCTGATTCCATGATCTGGTGAATTCTAGCTGATTAGACCAAGGGGAAAACTCTTAATGAGGTATATCTTCACATCTACATCTACACTGGCCACATTCACCACAAATTTTCCTCAATTCATTTGCTCATTTGGGTCCAATATGACCTAAAGAAAAGCTGATTCAGTCAAAAAGCATTTATAAAATGCCTACTGGGTATATATATGCCAGGCACTGTGCCAAGTGCTGGGGATACAAAGAGAGGCAGTCCCTGCCCTCAAGGAGCTTACAGTCTAATGGGGGAGACAATAAGCAAACAAATATGTACAAACTCTATATAATACAGGATAAATAGGAAATGATTGACAAAGAGAAGGCACTAGAATTAAGAGGGATTGGGGAAGGTTTCATGTAGAAGGTGGGACTTTAGTTGGGATTTGAAGGAAGTCAGGAAAGCCAGAAGGAGGAGGTGAAGGAGAGCATTCCCTGAATGGGGAACAGCCAGAGAGAATGCCAGAGCCAGGAGATGGAGTGTCTGGGAATGAGGTAGGGAAGGGTAAATACTAAGGGGGTAAACTGTTTCCTTCACTGGGTGAGGGGAGAGGGAGGAGTCTTTCCCCTATGAAAAAAAAAGCTTCCACTTAGGGAGAGGCTGCTCACTAGAACTATATGGGACCTAGGTTCTGGTCTCCCACTATATTGGGAGCAAAGGTATCTACTAAGTGAGTGTATAACAATTCCTGTCAAGGAAGCATAGATACCTTTCTCTCCCCTCCCCCAACTCCACCGATACTTTCAGAGATTAATTGTTGCCAAGCTGGGCTAACCTTTCCCAGGCTGAACATCTGGAAAGTCTGGCACTTCCCAGTGAAATTAGAAGAGATAGATAGATAGACAGATAGATAGACAGACAGACAGACAGATAGATAAATAGATAATGTCAATAAGATATCTATAGAGGTGTCTATATATAATGTATGGGTATGTATGTATATAATAAATGGAGAGCTCTCTTCACTTTAATAATAATCCATTCATGAAATTTTTCAAGGCTTTCCCATTTGATCCCTACTACAACCCTTCTAGAAAGGTAAGGCAGATATGATATCTCTAACTGAACTACTGCTGTTCATTAGACATGACTGCCCAGAGATATGATTCAACTTGATTAAAGCAATCCAGCCATCGAGTGGCAAAGCTAGGGTGACAGTTCTGTTCTTCTGACTCCCAATCCCAGGCTTTTTCCATTAGACCACACTTAAGAGATCAGGCTTTCCAGAGAACTCCCTTCAAATTTCCCCACTCCCTAAAGTTCATTCATTCCACAGTTCTATTATGTACAGGGCTATGTGCTACGTATTTTGGGGACATAAAAAGAAACCCAAAATATGGTCACTGCCCTGGATCATTTTAACTAGTGGGAAAGCAGAGTCCAACAGGGAGTAGGGATTCCAAGGTTTTAGGGAAAGCAGGGTGGGACTCCCTCAAAGAGGGAACAGATTCTGAGGTTCTTTTATCACCCAACCTGGAGTTCTGGGCCTGAATGGAGACAAGAAAACAAAGAAATGGATTTTTCAATATTCCCAGGCCCTAGAGAACCACAGGAAATGGGATCCTCCATTCTTTTCTTCATCTTTTAGTGACCAAAACAAATTTTCTCCTCTTCCTGTATTCCCCACAGTATGTATCAAAGGTCCAGGCCCACAGTTGAAACTCAATGGACAATTGTTAGTTGAATCATTAACTCCCAAAGTCCAAGTCAGGTAGTGCCAGAGAAGATCTGGTGAATGTTACCTACTCTGGGTGCTGCCGAAGGTCCCCCAAATCAGACTCCTCCTACTCCTTCCAAATTCCAATCAGCAATCAGTCTTACTGACTTATTAACTGTAATAATTAACTGTAAAAATAATACTGTTTTTTGCTTATGTCCCAAGATCAAAACCTTTCAAAGTGGGGAAGGAATGCAAGCTGAGAAAAGGCAGGCGGCCTCAACAGTGACCCCTGTGGACAACAGAGAAGTTTCCAAAGGGCCTGAGCTAGAGCTGTCTTTTGTCAAAAGGTGCAGTCACACTACAAGGGGACACAGTAAGGAGTAGAAGAGTCAGAAGAAGCTCAGAGCTAAAAAATAAAACTCTAATTTTTCATCCTTCCATCTGCTCAGTTATCAGAAGAGGTTCTGTAAGGATAGCAGAAGTAAGGGCACTGCTGGATGGGAACTAAACAGGTCTGTTCCTCTAGTCCCAATTTAGAGAAAATTGGGAGTCTGAAGAGTCTGGGATCTGTCACCAACTCACTGTGGGTCTTTGGGGTGTCATATCCCACTCTCTGGGCCTATTTCCTTACCTATAGAATACCTTCCAAATCTAACACTCTCCAACTCACAATAATAATAATAGCTAGAATTTATATAGTGTTTTAAAGTTTGCAAAGTACTTGAAAAAATATTATTTTATTTGAGTTCCACAACAAGGCTGTCAGAATGAGAATTTGGTTGACAACTCTGTTGTCATTCAGGGAATCTGACTTGAGGAGCCCTGGACAGCACCTAGAATAGGTTAGCATTCACCCAGATTCACTCTGGCACAACCTGTCTTACACTTTGGGCATTAATAAGTCAACCAACAATTATTCATTGACTATGTGAAGTTTCAGTTAACACTGCTATTACTTCCATTTAATAGATGAGGAAACTGATGTTTCTGAAAGGTAGCGATTTGCTCAGTTACACAGGTAGTAACTGTGAGGTTTGAGATCTGAATCCAGGCCTTTCTGACGTGTAAGTACATCATTCTTTCCATTTCAGCCTCTATTTCTTTATCTGAAAATGAAGAGAGGTAGGCTAGATTATCTCTCAAGTCCTGCCCTTCCTGCCTGGAACGCCCTTCTTCCTTCCTATCCAAATCCTGCCCTCCTTCAAAGGTCCAGTTCAACCTCCTCCAGTCTGTTCCTGTTGTTCAGTCTCTCTGTTACCCTGTATGGGGTTTTCCTTACAAAGACACTGAAGTAATTTGCCATTTCCTTCTGTTAGACTAAAGCAAACGGGTTAAGCGACTTGCCCAGGGTCACATGCTAGTAAGTGTCCAAGGCAGGATCTTTACTTAGATCTTTCTGACTCCAATCTGTACACTCTACTCATTGAGCCATCTAGCTGCCTCCAAGTCATTAGAAGAGAATTAAACTAGCATACTGTACTACCTCCCCAACTCCTCCTCTCCTAGGGATACCTAAAAAACTCTAAAAGGCTTAACTTTAATCTCTATAGAAGGTCAAAATAAACAAGTTCTGGCCTTTTACCTTGGAAGATACCTTCTCACCTGGACCTATTATGGAAGTTCTAAGAGGAGTTAACTAGAAAACTCTCTAAAAACTGGTCTTTTACATTTCTAAAGTCCCCTTATTCTATAAACCTGAGAAGCTAAACTCTCCTCATACCCATTCTTTACCCCATTCACTGCAAGGATCCCAATAGTTAGAATTTTTTTTTAAAAACTGCTTGGGTAAATATTTTCTAACAAAAATCAAAACTAATCTTTCCTATATCCCCAAGTCCCATCTAACTCCAAAGCAAAAACTAACAAAAACTAGGTACTCATTTTATCATTTAAATTTGTCTGGGATAGGAGATGATGATGAGAGGGAGGGGGCAGGAACCAGAATGGATTTGTTGCTCTGAAATTGAGAAGGGAAATCATCTGTTCTATAAACTCAAAAGATGGAGATGCAGCATATCAGAACTTCCCAAGAAGCAAAATAGTGATGCCAGAATTAGTCTCCCAACAATTCTACAAAGAGTACTTCAGGATCAGAGTAAGAGCAAAGTGATGTTCGACTCAGTTAAACAAGTTATTTATTGAGTACCTACTATGTGTCCAGAATTGTGCCAGAAACTTAGCTCAACTCTAGGAGCTTCAAGATAAAAGTAGGGAATTTGCTCTGATTTTCTTTCAAAAAAGATGGGGAAAGGGGGAGAAAATAGTATGGTCCATTGGATAGAAAGTACCCTATCCTGGGAGCCAAAGTTCTTATTGAGTTCAAGTCTTTACTCTGTTCCTACTTTACTTGAACACACTTAAAAGTGAATTAAAACTTCTCCTAATAATATGGTTGTTTCACCATGTTTCATATCATAAAACTGAACAAATTCTCTGGGACTCAGAATTGATTTTTAGCCCCTGGACCCAACAGTATTCATAATAGGTTACATTTAAATGGCATTCTAAGGTTTATAGAGTACTTTCTGCACATAAACACTTGAAGGTAGTAATTACAAATATATTATCTCCATTTTGCAGATGAAGAAACTGAGGTTTGGAGAGGTAAAGTGATTTGCCCAAGTTCCCACAACTAGTAAATATTGGAAGCAGGATTCAAACCCAGGTGTCCTGACCCTCAATGCTATTTCCATCACATCAAACATCCTAGTAGGTCAACTTTCTGAGAACTTGAACAAATGTTTTCACTTGAATTCATGTCATTGACTTAGCTCTTGTCAAGAATAAAATCTCTGCCTTAAAAAATGATGACCAGGTTGATTTTAGAAAAACATAGAAAGATTTGCATGAAATAATGGAAAGTGCAATGAGCAGAACCAAGAGAATGTTGCATACAGTAACAGCATATTGCTGGAAGAACAACTGTGAATGACTAAGTTATTCTGAGTTTTATAATATTCAAATCAATTACAAAAACTTTTGAAGGAAGATGCCATCCATCTCTAGAGAAAGAACTGATAAATAGGAGTGTGCATGACATGGTTATGTGTGTTTATGGTTGTGTGTGTGTGTGTGTGTGTGTGTGTGTCAAATGGGGTGGGGAAAGGAGGAAGAGAAACAGTTCAGAACTTAAATATAACCCAAAAAATTAAGTTAAATTTTTTAAAAATAAAAAAATCTCTGGGTTTCAATTTTCCCCATTTTCAAAATTGTGAAATCATCTCCTCACTATGGATTCTCAGAGGCCAGAAGGTTCAGCCACTCTCTGAGGTGGTAGAAGTTGGGGGCTAAAATTATCAAACCAGAAACCTTTAAGGGCTTCTGTAGTTCCTACCTTCTGAGTGACAAAATGGCACAGGTCTGGAAGAGAAACTTTCCTAATCCACTGAGAGGAGAGTGAGCCAGACCAAGCAGCTCACCTCTCTGGTCCACAGAGGACCACCACTGATCCTGTTACCTTATCCGTCAAATGAGATTCTTTTTCGGCTCTACGACAAGTTCTCTTACTCTGAACCAAAGTTTGGTTCTCCAGTTTCCTCAACTCTTTTATTTTCAGGGCTGCTTGGATCCCTGTTGAAGGGCAAATGAAGCTTCATGTGTCCAAGTGACTGGGAAGGGTCAAGGCTGATAATAGACTGTGTATGCATAGTGCTCAAGGGGAAGGGCTGAGAAGGAAACTCCGTCGGAGAGACTTGAAGTAATAATGGTGGCTGAGACATAGGAGGCAGTCAGGCACAGGGCAGGTCGTTTGGGATGAGGAAAGGTCCATAGGACGAGGAATAAAGGGGGGATGGCAGGAAAGGAATTGGATGAAGCCGCTGAGCCAACCTTGCACGCTGGAAGAGAGGGCCTCGAGAGAGTGCCGAACCTGTGCAAGCTTCTGTAGGTGCAGGTGTAGTGAGGTGGAGCGCCGAAGGGCAGGTCACGTGCCCGTGGGCGGGAACCTACTTACGAGGAGACTGCGGGAGGGAGCGCGCGCGCACACACACACCTGCCGCAGGTGAGGCTGAGCGGCAGGGAAGGGGAGGAGCCGCTGCGCAGGTGAGCGCTCAGTACTGCTCCATGGGGAGCCGGATGGCTGCGTCGCGAAAGGGAAGGGAAGAATAGCCGTGGCTTTGTTTCTCTTTGTTTATTTTTGCAACCAGAGGAGCATGGAGGGGGTGGGGTGTGTCTCTCACAGCCACTGTGGTCCTGGACAAGGGGCAGCTGCAGGTTCAGCCTTCCCGACTCCGGCAGCTCCAGCCCTCTCTCTCCTGAGAACATTCCAGGCAGCGCTGACTGCGGCGCCGGCAGCGGCCCTGGGTCCGTTCGTTATTTGAATAGGACAAAGGAACCGCCTTGGTCTGATTGGACGGACAGACGACTCTGGGGCGGGCAGTCCCTGTCACTCCGACAGCGACTGGGGCTCTGGTTGGCCTGGGGAGCGAGGGGCGGGGCGCTGGCGTTCGGATAAATAGCGGGGGCTGGGGCCGGCGAAGGCTCATTGCTTTGCGCGGTCGGGTTCGGACGGCGCGCGCGGTGTGGATGGTGGCAGCGCCTCTCCCAGCGATGTCGACCCGCTGAACGGAGACTCCCCTTTCTTTTCCTCCTTCTTCTTCCACATCGCAGCAGCGGACTGTGGAAGCAGCCATCCCCACCCTCTGCCCAGAGCCTCCCACCCCTCCCCGAGTCCCCTATCTCTATCTCCTCCACCTCGCTCTCCCCACCAAGTATCTCTGGTGCCCGCGCCGCGCGCTGCTGTGCGTGTCTATGCGCCCGGCAGTGGCAGGAGGCGGTGGCGGCTGGTGGTGCTGATTCCCTCCGGAGGAGTATGGAGTGCGCCCTGGACGCTCAGAGCCTCATCACCATCTCTCTGCGGAAGATCCACAGCTCACGGACCCAGCGAGGTGGCATTAAGCTGCATAAGAACCTCTTGGTCTCCTACGTGCTCCGCAACGCGCGGCAGCTCTACCTGAGCGAGCGCTACGCTGAACTCTACCGTCGGCAGCAGCACCCGTACTTGGGCGGCGGCATGATGATGAGCTCCGCGGGTGAAATGGCCGAGTTCAGCCCTCTCCAACTTCCCGGAGACCCGGAGGAACGGGATCCGGGGGCCCGGCAGCAACTACACCAGCTTCATCAGCTCCACCTCCACCACCAGCAGCAGCTGCAACAGCACCGGAGCTGCGCCGCCGGGGCGCCCGCGGGAGGAGCTAGCGGAGGCGGGGGCGCTGGGGAGCTGTTGGAGCCCGTGTGCGCTGCGCTCTTGCCCGGCGCGCACCACCGAGAAGAGACCTTGGCGCTCCAGCCGAGCCCTTCCCCACAGCAACAGCCGCCACCGCCTCCAGCCTTGTGTACGCGGGACCCTTCCTCCTCTCCTTCCTCTTCCTCTTCCGTCGCTGCTTCTTCTGCTGCTTCCTCCTCCACTGCCTCCCCCGGCTTCTACCGGAGCGGTGGTTGCTGCGCCCCGGGCGGCATATACCCTCTCACCTCGGACTTTGGTGGCAACCCGCTCCCGGTGGCCGGGGGAAGTCTACACTGTAGCAGCCAGACCACCGTCCTGGACCTAGACACTCACGTGGTGACTACAGTGGAGAACGGCTACTTGCACCAAGACTGCTGCGTTTCGGCGCAGTGCCCCTGCTGCTGCGGCGGCGGGCAGGGCGCCCCGGGACTGGGCTCCGCAGTGCCGGCCCCGACCGCGCTGCCAGGCACCAAGCGCAAGTACTACCCTGGACAGGAGGAAGAGGAGGAGGGAGGGGAACTGGGGGGAGACCCCCCCGGGGGCGGGCCCCCCTTTACCCCTTGCAAGCGTGCCCGCTTTGAGGACTTTTGCCCAGAGTCGTCCCCGGACGCTTCCAACATATCAAACTTGATCTCGATTTTCGGCTCGGGATTCACTGGGCTAGTCAGCCGGCAGCCGGACTCGGAGCAGTCTCTGAACGGGCAGTTGTGCAGCAAGCAGGCTCTGGCCAGTCTGGGAGCCTGGACTCGGGCCATCGTGGCCTTCTAGGGACTAGGGGAGCTTGGGATAGAGAGTGCCCGGCCACAGTTAGGGTTCGGGAACAGTGGGAGACAAAAGACTAGGGGAAATGGGGGAAAGAGGGGAGGGGGTGCCTGGGGAGTTATGGGGTGTTCTGTGGGGGAGGAGGGGAGACAGCTAATGTTTTATAAATTGTAAAATAAAAAATGTAAGATCTTGGACTTTATTTTTGCAGAGATAAAAAGCGCCTATTTAAATATTCTTTGTGTTTATCTTTCTCTTTTTAATTGTATCGATTGCAATGGTGAACGGTGGAGGAGGCAGCCACGTGAGGCGAGAGCTGCTTGCTACAAGAGGAGATTTTGGGGGGAAAGACGGGTTACAAGCTTTGCACGGAGGCCAGAAACTGCCTAGACTCCGGTGTTGACCCTGGTTAAGGAGAGTGCCCTGGCTTACCCTTAGGGGCACTCAGGTTAAGGGGGAAACGGAGGGAAGATTTATCATATCCCTGGAAGGATTAGTGTCTGATCAATTCGACATCAAAGCTGTCAGTTCTTTAAACTGAATTCAAGAATTAACTGAGAAGGAACTGTACTGGAAGGGTAAGAAGTGGATCTAAATTTTTTCCCCCTTGAAAAATGTTGGTCCAAAAAAGGAAAAAAATAGAGAAAGAGGAATAGCTTGAGGAAGGCTTCCATTTAACCTATACTTACATTCCTGCCCAGCCTCGGATCTCTAGCGTTTTCAAAGGGAAGGCAGAAATAAAAACATTTCAACTTTTTAATGCTATTTTTAAAACACCCGCTCTCCCCTTCTTTCTATGTACACCTTTCTTCCTTCCCTCTCTTTTTCCACAACTGTAATTCTGGGGAAAATAAGCAGAAAAGGCTTCAATCTTCTCTGACCTTAGTTCTTTCCCAGAAATCTTTGGACCTTCCCATGAGCTGGACACTATGTTTGTGGGGGGGGACCAATGGAGGGCATGCAAACTGAACTACATTTCCCATCATGCACAGCACTAAGGCCTTTTCTTTGGACTTAATTTTCATTCAAGAAGGCAAGGGAGGAAATTTATCCCTTCACCTTGATCTGTAACCCATCCACCTTCCCTCACCCTCCATGGGGAAGCCAGGAAAAGTAGTCGACTTAGAACTTTTTTTTTCTTCTTTTATCCAAGTCTCTGGTCAAGTGTGGTGTGTGTGTGCGTGCGTGTGTTTATTAAAGTTTAAGTGTTCTGGTTTCAGCCTTCAATCGGATTTCATAAAACCAGCATCCTTTGGTCTTGTGAGGAATACTGTCCTGTAGTCTTCAGATATGTATCAATATTTTTTTGTTTGTTTAAAGACCTTTTGTTGTAAAAAGGTGGGTTTTTGGGCAGCCTGTTACAGGCCACACTCAACACTGTGTGTCCTCACCCAAAAGTTGCTAGTTTGACACACATTTCCTTCACTGCCCTCATTGTTTGTATCCTTGTATTTTGTGCATATGAAATTGTATATCACCGGGTAAAACTGTTCAGATTATTTGTTTAAATTTATAATCTTAATAAAAAGTCAATTATACGATGACTCTGCTTTCTTCTTTAAGAGACACTTTGGGGAAGGGAAGGATAGGGTTGAGGTAAGAGAAGTCCTGGGAAAGGCCACCCAAGCTCTTCTTACTTTAGTGTCTGAGAGCTAACCATGTCCATGGAAGGCTTGGTGTTGGGCACAAAGAGTGCAGTAATGACTCCAATAAGGACCTTATTCCTGCTTCACCTCCTCTCTCTCCTGACCCCCAGTTTCTAACATTGGAATGTCAGAGTTGAAGGGGAACTTAGCATCTAGTCCAACCTTCCCATCCATCTCTGAGATGGAGTTTCCTGAAGCCAGCACTCTTCACCTGAACCCCTCCCTCCTCTCCTGGGGAAGGAGGTCTCCAAGGTTTCCATCCCTTAGAATAAAAAGGCCCAGACTTAGTCTCCAGCAACCCAAATAAGAAGCCCACCTGACCTCTTCCTCAAAGTTCAATCATAAGAAACATAGTATAGAGTGGAGGTTATTGGAGGTATTTTTGATTAAGACTGTTTTCTGATCCTGGCTTTAAGGCAGCCTGGGCTGTCTTGGGGGAGGGGGGTTGTCCATCGAAAAAATGAATCCCACACAAAGGTCACAACAAAATAATCTCCCCAGATGGGATTCCTGATCTCCCTTTAAAAAAATGGGTCTATGTGAAAAACAACAGGAGAAGGAGGGATGGTTTTGTCTCCAAAGAGGCAGGAGACTAGGTTCTCCCAAAAGCTTCTCTGTCAATTGATGCATCTTCACCTCCTTGACAGTAACTTGGGCAAGTTTTCTAAGTTTAGTTATCACTGCTCTGTGCCACTTGGTGGTGTACTGACACACACACACACACACACACACACACACACACACACACACATACATACACGATTTCTCTTCTCTTCCCCTTTAATCAATTCCTCTTCCCCCCCCCCCCCCAATGAATGAAGGCACTAAAAGCACTGTCTTCCATGGAAGAGCGTTTAAATGCTCTTCCAGATAGAACGGTTAGAACCAAATGAATACATATCTGAAGCCCTTTGCCGCTGTTTGGGATTGGGGTTCTCTCTGCTTCCAGGGGGAAAAAGCCGGGTGGAGGAGTGGAGAGAGGGCATAGTGGTGAAGAGAACAGCAGGCAGTTTTCTCCCCATCACTCACGGTCTTTCGTGTGCCTTTCCTCCCATTCTCAGCGCTGAAGCTCTCCCCGCGTGTCTCTCACCTTCACCCCCAACCCTAAAGTGTGCCCTCCCAGCCCCTCCCCTACTGCTGCCTAGATCTAGAACTCCGCGCGGGAGCACACTGCTCCTGCAGCACGAGCTCCCTGCCTGCCTTGGTCCTGCCCTGGGCGAAGTTGCCACCCGTCCTCCCCTGGGTACCGAGTCCGTGGGGGGCAACGGAGACCTGGGGGCTCAGGGAGGGATGGGGGAGAAAGGGGACGATTTTACTGTGGAACCATGAATTTCTCTATGCTCCCTTGGAGGTGGGGAGAGGGAATCTGATACCTTCCCCACCCCGACCACCACCTTTTTTTTTTCAAGTCCGTGAAAATAGATATAGTGAGATATATAGATATAGATATAGATATAGATATAATTTTTTTTTATTAAGCTCAACCTAACCCAGATAGAGACCGTGCGGAGAAGGCGAAGCCAGTTGCCAGAGCTCCCCCTAGTGCCCATTTGGGGGAAGTGGAGCGAGCCTTCGTTTTGATAGTGGGGGGAGATTGGAAGTGGGGGCCGGGCTTGAAAAGAGCTCCCCTTCCACCGCCTTTTTTGCGAGGCGAAGTTGATCTGAGCATCTGTCTGTCCGCAGCCCTGCATCTCAGCCAGAGGAGGAGGAAGGGACTTCCCTGCCGGAGCACGAATTCTTGTTTTCCGGATAAGGGGGCAAATAACGTGATGGGGAAATGGGAAGAGGAACAGATGTTTCTCCTCTGCGGACAGAGCGAGCCCTAATTATGATTCGCGCCTCTTTGTTGGGAGATCCAGGACGCTGAGATGTGGGCCGAGGATATGAATAGACAGAGAAAAGGGAAAAGGAGAGGGGCAGAAAGGGGCCAAGAGTAAAATAAGGCACCCTGAACACCTCCCTCTCCAAAAAAAAAATTTTTCCCCAGCGTCATTCGATTTATCTCTCTGAATTTTCTTTTCCTCCCAATCAGGGCTTTGGGTGTACAGGTTGGGGGATAGGGAAACCCTCTGCCCCTCCTCTAATCCCAATCACACACACACACACACACACACACACACACACACACACACACACACACACACACACACACCACACACACACACACTCACACACACACACACACACACACACACACCACACACACACACTCCCTTAGCCTTTGAAGTCCTACATTTAGAAGTGAAAAGAGTTTATAGTGCAGGGGTTCTTAACCTGGAGTCCAAGGTTGCTCGAGAAATTTCAGGGGTCTAAGAACTTGGACGAAGAAAATATATCTTTATTTTCACTAATCTCTAACTGAAATTTAACATTTCCTTCAATTACTAATTAAAAAAAAAAACATTCTGAGAAGGGCCCTATAGGCTTCCCAAGAAGTCCATTATGGAAAAAAATGCTTAAGAAACCCAGATCTAGTCAAACCTACCCCCTTATTTTACAGATAAGGAGACACAGAAATTAAGTGACTGGCCCAAGATCACATAAGGAGCACGTGACCCTTACCGAAATTTGAACTTAGTTTCCTGTGCTCCCAGACACTTCTTTTCCACTATACTTGACTGTCTCTGTCACCCCAATGATATGGGATCCCTTCCATTCCAACTTGGGAATCTCAGGTCTTTGTCTTTGTTGTCTTTGTCCTGGTTAGTCTAATATAACAGTTCTCATGGTGTCAACCAGAAACTCCTAGAAAACCCCAAACCTTGTTCAGGAGGTCTATGAGGTCAGAATTATTGTCATAATAATACTAAAACATTTTCATTTCTAACATGGTAAATATCTACATATATAACCCACACAAACAAAAGCCCTTTGGGGTGTCCACAATAATTTTCAAGACCAAAAAGTTTGAGAACCACTGATTTAACAGAAAGCAAGAGAGGCAAAGAGTACCAGGAAAGGAAGGGCAGGTGCTAAGTGGGTCATCATCTCTCAAGGAAACTGTATTCTGCTTCCCTAACTCCTGTCTGATCACTAACTATAATACAGTAACTGTTCCACAGCACTCTATACACTGCAGAAGAAAAAGCTCCTGCCTTCAGGATGCAGATAGCAAATAGATTATCATTATTTTCAAAAAGGTTTAAGAATTTATTATGAATGGCATAAAGCCCAGTTACCCAATCAAGATATTTGCTCTCAGGAAGTTTGATTTTTTTTTCAAGGAGAGGTACTGTCCTTGAAATACATTGTCCCCTAAACCTCCCAAGATGAGGATGATTGCCTATGGAACCAAAGTAGGCTTCTGGGAGGAGATGAAGCAAGAGCAGAAATCTGAAAAGAGAAGGATGGTGCCTCTGCCATGGGGAGTAGCTGTTCTGACTAGAATGAAAGAAACAAAGGGTAGAAAGGAGAGGCACTTGACTTTGTTAGAGAAGGCAGATAAACATGGAAAGAAGCCCAGAGAAGGAAGGGGCATCAGGTGGAAATTTCAAAACAAATAAGGGTTATTGTCAAGTTGGGGTGGAGGGTAATGGGGAACTAAGGGAGGGAGACTAGAGGAAAGATAATAGAAAAGGAGAAAAAGCCATCTGGCTTCAGAACTGATAGAAAGAGAGTATCTGGGGGACACTGGTCCCAGAAATTCTGGGAGTTAGAAAGCACTGCATCTACTGGATTTTTCTCTTAACTCAATGCAGAAACTAGATAAGTTTTTTTCTAACTCACAAGAGCAGAAGGGCTTTGTAGCCCACAGACAAGGCTCGTCTCCTAAAATGTATTTTTCCTGGTGTTCTAAGGGATTTTCTTTCTAGTACTTAATGCCTGGCACATAGCAAGTGCTTAATAAATGCTTGTGGACTGATTTAGAGATTCTAGAAGGTCTCTATAGACTGATGTTGGGGAGAGACAGACTGGAGGGAACTGGTAGAAAGGAAGTGGGAAAGATAAGGAGAACACAAGTGGCCTAAAAGTACTCCCTTCCCCAGGAAGCCCTTGACTATTCCATCTTCCCAGATCATCTAGAGGTAAGGCTCTCCTCATACCCTGGGACTATGCCTGTCTTGCTGCCCTTGACATGTCTTGCTCAGTCCTGGCTGAAAGCTTTGCTCCAGGCAACCAGCCTGCTGCAGTGGAAAGAGCCAAGACCCTCAGGGAGCTGCCTCTAGCCTCAAGAGAAACCCTGGGCTGCGGAGGGCCTGGGCCTAGAGGAAGGAACAGCCAGAGGGACTTCGTGTCAGATGTTTCTCCATGCATGTATGGGCACCTTAGTGTTATAAACCAGTGTGTATCTTTCACTGTAGTGAGTGTCTGAATATTTATTTCTGTCCTTGTCAGTGCTGGTTGAAAAAGAAACATGTGCTAGAGCATGTATGTGTGTTTCTTGTATGTCAGTAGTTGTACACATGTCTGCAGCATACAGAAATACTTCAATGAACCAGAAACCTTAATAAATAGTAAGTTCTTTGTTAGTATAAGGAGCATGTCTGATTTTGTTTCTCCTCTAGCATGAAACCAGGACTTGAAACATTGTTTGCTGAATGAATGAATGAATGAATGAACAAACGAGTGAATGGGAATTTCCCCCCTGCCTTCTTATTTTATTTTTAAAAAAGACACAGGACAAGGAGAGTGGTGTACATACAGGGTTTATTTTTTAAAGCATCTGCCAGATGCATCCTGGAGCCAACACTGATTTAGTCCAGTCTCCTACACTTTCTCCAGTTATGTCAATTGATCAATAAATATTAAGCCTCTATTATGTGCCATGTTCTGTGCTAGGCACTGGATATACCAATACAAAAATGAAGGAGACCCTGCCCAAAGGCAAAAAGGAGCTCGCATACATATATGAGTATATACAAAATAAATTTCTAAACCAAGATAATTTGGAGAAGGCACTAGCAGCTGGAGGATCAGAAAAGGTCTCATATAGAAGGTGTTTGAGCTTAGCTTTGAAGGAAATTAGAGATTCTAAGAGATAGAAGTAAGGAAGGAATGTACGCCAGGCACGGGGGCCAGCCCGTAAAAGGTACAGACATGAAAGGTGGAGTAGCATGTGTGAAGAACACTAAGTTCAGATTGAACAGTAGAGTTTGTGAAGAGGAGTAATGTGTCAAAGGACTTTAAAAAAAAAAGTAGGTTGGAGCCAGGTTATTATGAAGAACCTTAAATGAGGAGTCTGTTTTTGACCCTAAAGGTAACAAGGAGCCACCAGAAATTATTAAGTAGTGGAGTAACATCAGACCTGTGTTTTAGAAAACCATTGACAGCTGTAAGCAGGAAAGATTAGTAAAGGACCTAACTAAGGGAGACCAATTAGGAGGTTATCCTTATAGGCCAGGCAAGAGGGGATGAGGGCCTAGAGTGGTTTGAGGAGAAAAGATTTATCATATCCCTCTGAATAAAGAAAAGACAGATGCAAGAGATGTTGTGGAGGTAGAAACAAGACTTTACAATCGATTAGATATAAAGAATGAGGAGTTGAGAATGACTTCCAGGTGTGACTAAAAGGATGGTGTTCACAAGTTCATTAGAGAATTATTGGTTTGTTCTTCATTCTGGAAGAGGACCATGACATCAGGGAGGTGATGTCATGACTTACAAGTGAATTGGATTTAAGTGAGAGAGGCTGTGCAAAGTCATCAGCCTCACTTTCTCCTCCTGAGACATCTGGGTCTAGTGGAGAGATATAGATCAGGATGACTGGAGATGGCCCTAGATAGTGGGAGACCTTGGCCTTTTTAAGCTAAGGTCTTTAACAGGTCTCAGTTTGACTGAGGCAATGCCCTTTCAATGATTAAGGCTAGGTAAGAAATGAATCAGAAGAGAGTAAGTTTGGGGTAAATGATGAGATCTGTTTTGGATATGTTGGTCTTGAGATGCCCATTGGACATCCAGTACAAAATATCTAACAAGCTGTTAGTGAAAAGAAACTAAAGCTCAGGAGACAGACTAAGGCTAGATATATAGATCTGGGAGTCATGCCATATTTCATGAAAATTGTTGATCAGAATTAGAGAGGCAGTATGTGCTATAGTGGAGAGAGAACTGGATTTAGGTTCAAAAGACTTCATTTCAAATTCTGACTTCTGTTAACCACCTTTAAAACCCTGGGCAAGTAACATCAACCAATAAAAATTTATTAAGCGCCTACTATGTGCCAGGAACTGGAAGCCTGTCTTGCTGTCCTTGACATGTCTTGCTCAATCCTGGCTTAGAGCTTTACTCCAGGTAATGAGCCTGCTGCGGTGGTTATATGCATTGCTAAATATATACATCATCCTCTAGGCCTCCCAAGACAAGGGTGATTACCTATGGAACCAAAGTAGGCTTCTGGGAGGAGGTGAAGCATGAGCAAAGATCTGAAAAGAGAAGGGAGGTGCCTCTGCCATAGGGAATAGGTTGTTCTGACTAAAATGAAAGCAACAAGGGTAGAAAAGAGAGGCACTTGACTGTTAGAGAAGGCAGACACACATGAAAAGAAGTCCAGAGAAGGACAGGGGCATCAGGTGGAAATCTTGAAACAAACAAGGGTTATTGTCAAGTTTGGGTGGAAGGTAATGGGGAACTAAGGGAGAGAGACGAGGAAAGGTAACAAAAAAGGAGAGAAAGCCTCTGGCTTTCAAAACTGATAGAAAGAGGAGAGGGGAGGGAGAGGAGACAGAGAGACAGAGAGAGTGTGTGTTAAATACATATAAATATAAATGCAGTGCTAAATGCTGGAAATACAAAAAGAGGCAAAAGACAGTCCCTGCCCTCAAGGAGCTCACAATCTAATGGACTTAAATACTCTGGTACTCAGTTTCATTATTTGTAAAATGAGAGTACACACTAGGGATTCTCCAATACCCTTTCCAACTCTGAATCTCATGATTCCCCCCCACCACAGCACGACAGCCCTTCAAGATTATTTTTTAAAGGTTCTGTGACATCCACTGGACTCTACTAAAGTGGGTTAAGGCAACACTTTTGGCCTTGCTATAATTTAATGATTTGGGAAGAGATAGTAAGGGAAGTTCACAGGGAAGATATTTTTCTATCAACAAGCATTTTAACAATAAATCCCATTTTGTAAAGGTTTTCAATACTCAAAGTTGAACCAACAGAGAGGAAGTATGGTGTAGGGAGAAAGAGCACTCCCTGTATGAACTACCTCGAGCAAGTCGCTTCACAAATCAGAGAAGTCAATAAGCAACATCAATCACGATGCATCTCTCCAGATCTCTATTTCCTTATATGCAAAATAAAGGTATTGAACTAGATGATTTCTAAGATTCTCTTCCAATCCAAGGAATGCCCAAGTTTTTCAGACTTCAATTCTGGGATTTATAAAGGGATTTCTGCTTGATCCTTCCTACCTGGGACATACTCCCCTCCCCTCATCTCCACCTCTCTAAATAATTATCTTCCTTCAAGTCTCCAAGGAAGTGTTATCCTCCCTCTGGGAAGCCTTCCCTGAACCCCCTAATTGTTAGTACTCTTTCTCCTTTTCCAGACTACATTTACTTACCTGTGCACAAATGTATTGTGTCTCCCAGTAAAACATAAGCCCCTTAAGGGCAAGAATTGTTGTTTTTGTCTGCGTCCTCAATACCCAGTAGTGTCTTGCACACAGTATGCCTTTTCAATTGAAGTCCTTAGAAAATTCAATTAGCACTTTTCCTGCCCTAGCTGTCCCAATTAATTGAGGTTAACTATAATGTGCAACAGGATGAATTATATGGCAGTTATAATAGCTATTAGTGAAAAGAGAAGAAATATTGGAATGAGGTCCCCCTGCCCTTATATGGGCTCTTTCCCCCTTCCCCCCCCCCTCCCTCGAGCTAGAAAGTACTCCCTCTTCAACTCCACCTCACTAGTTTCCTCTAGCTTGGTTGAGGTGTTGCCTCTATAGGAAGCCTACCCTAATCCTTCCAGCTTAATACCTCTCCTTGGAAATTGTATTTATGTATGTGTATACATATATGTATATGTATAGATGATAACAAGCACCTTGCAGAATGCCTAGCACCCAATAGGTGCTTAACAAATAAATGCTTGTTGATGGAGGTCTTCCCATTCACCCATATCCTTCCTGTGAACATCCCATAATTTCTCTTCCCAACTCATTAAACAGGGCCAGCTGTTGCCTCAGCCTATTTCTCTGGATTCACAGCCAAAGCCTGGAACTTTAAGGAACAGTATTACGTTCTACACAGATGTCCTTCTCTCTTCCGACAGAATGTTCTCCCCCCACTCCAAGCCTTCGGCTTTTTCTAGATCACCTCTACCTAAAGAGGACTAAATGGATTTCCCTTCTCCAGCAATGTCTTCTGACAGAGGGACTGAGAGGAAGATAGGGTAAGACAGCAGTGTTTGGGGCCTTGGGTGTGTGTTTGAGGAAAGGGAGGAGGGGTTTGCAAGGACTCTTCTTAGCTACATTTTCCCTAACAACGTAGATGGTAGCAGCAGTCCCAGTCCCAGCTCAGCCTCTCTGAAACAGGCGCTTAGAAACTGGAGCCTTCATCTGCATATTCATAAGCACCTGATAAATTAATCATGATGTCAGCACATTCAGGCAGGAAAAGAAGTATGGGCACTCTATGTCTCTTTCTCTGTCTCTGCCTGTGTGTGGTGTGTCACACACACACACACACACACACACACACACACACACACACACACACACACACACACACACACACACACACACACACACACACACACACACACACACACACACACACACACACACACTCTACCTAGGCTCTCTTCCTTCCAGTCACTTTAGGAGTTCCTCTGGCCTCCAAGTCAATCCCAGGTTCAGCTTTTTCCAGGAAGCAGACACAATTGTATTGATCCTCTCTACACCCTCACTAGGCTCAATCATAATGTAGTCATGTATCTTCACAAGTATTAGTCTTGACTGTCTAAATAATTGTAAATTCCTGAAGGACAAGAACCATATTTCATACTTCCCTATATCCTCAGGGCCTAAGAGAGATAAGCACATAGGTGCTCAGATATTTCTTGAATTCATTTTAAGGGGACTCAATCAACAAGTATGTATCTCCTATTAAACATCAGGCACTATGCTAAGCACTGGGGATTCAAGGACAAAATCCCATCCTAACCCTCCTTATGCATAGGCCTTAATATGCCACAATGTCCTTCCTTCCTCTTCCCACATTTTCCAAAAATGATTAGTTACAGGGAAAAGTTAAAATTTACAAAACCTCCATCCATTCCATTCCATTTGATATATTTGTCTCCTACCTCATGGTTCCCTCCACATCCACTTTAGTTCACTCAGTTGTTCAACACCAGAAACAAGAGGTTTGTATGGAGGAGAAAACTGTACCCCAAAAAGGAAGTAGTCCAGGGATCAATATGGATTTATAGGGGAATTATGCATGGAAACTAGATGTCTAAATGCTAGCTCACAAGTGTTTCCCACCAGTGCTGTAAACCTAAAGCACCATCTAAATGAATTATCTTTAATAAAATCTGTCCCCAACATTTTTTGTTTAAAACAAAACAAAATTAAACAAGCCTCCAAATGAACAAGAGGAAAGGCAGTTTAAGCATTCTGAGGCTTCGGCTTCCTGATCTAAAAAATTAAGGAGTTGGACTAAATGATCTCTGAGCTTGTTCTCTAAATCTGAGTCTATTCCACCCATGACTTTCAGACATTCTCCTCCCCCACCCCAAGTTCTCAGTAGACTATAAATGTTCAAGCCAAAGTTCCCAAGTAATAGCACAATCCGATCCCTTTGGTTCTGAGGGAAACAAGGATATTGAAATGACTGAAAAGAATCCTTTGCCAATTGATGGAACCCTATTTTATAAACACACTTGACTTCTAAGGAGCAAGTTGGGATGGTTCAACCTTCTCTTTCTCAGCAGCTTGTCTCTGCAGCCATGGATCAGTTTCCAAAATGATTGAGGTATCTCCTGTGGTCCCTCAATACCACTAAGATTCAGGAGTCCAAGTGCAGGCCTCATAAATGATAATGAAGTTAAGTCCACAGAACTCAATAAGCTAATGGTTAAGAGACCCTAAAGGTTGGAAGGTTTTCCTGTACCCCTTGATTCTAATGGGTAAAGTTGGAATATTGTTAACAAGTACTGAAACTTAGGAGGTAATTGGGAACTGTGGCCTGAAAGAACTACGGGTCACTTGAGAAATGCCTCAAACACAAAGCAGACTTAAAAGGAAAATAAAACGCTCATTCCTCAGGTCCTTATCTTCAGCTAACTGCTGGACAGCTTCACCTAAATGTCCCACTAGTACCTCACCACCAACATCCAAGATCCCATCCATCTCTAAATTTATGAACCTATGTCTAAAAACAAATTCTTTATCTTCGCTCCTCAAAACAGAGAATCTTCCTAACCTGTAATTCCATCAACAGCAAAACCATTCACTAGTCAATTCATTTTTTTCCCCAAGTAATGACTGTTGGGGAAGGACTCGGGAAATGCCAAACTTGGGACAAAGTTACGGAAATCTCAGCCTTCCATGCCAATCTCAGCAATGCCACCTTACTGTCCTTCTCCTGCCCAGAAGAGATTTCATAAACATTTCAAAGTCTTAGATGGGGGCCATTCAGTCCCGCAACTATGAGCCAAGGGGTATGTAAGCTGGGAATGTCCTCAGGAGCCCCTTCTAAATCTTATTCACTATTTTAATACTGAAACCAACTACGGTATTGATAACAATTCTATCACATGTACTGGTGGTTGTGCGGACCACCTCGATTCCTAATACTCTTCAAATGGCCATGGTTGGTTCCCAAAATTAGAACTTTCATTTCCTTATTAACTTTCATGAGGCTCATCTTTATAGCAGCCTGGGTCTCTCCCTCTCCATTCCAATGGAAATGAATGATCCAGTTCTCTCTGTTCAATTTAATCGCAGTCTAGAAAGTCAAGGGATGCAGCCTAAGTGGGCCTACACTCACAGAAACAGGGAAGCTTTGGGGAAGGAAGACTGTACCATGTAAATGTAGCAACTACCAAGGAATTATTCTTCTCAGGCCTCCGCAGTCTGGCTTGAAGGGCCAGAACTTATGGGTGCAGCCTTTTCTTCAAGCCTTTTCTAAGAGACCACCTGCACTGAGTAGGTCCAGGCAGTCTGAGCTATTCAGCGCAGACTCTAAGCTTCACTCCAGCCCGCCAAAGGTCTACCAAGCAGAACTAAGCGCTTTAGGATGGACCATTTCCCAACAGCAGGAATACATAGGTAATCAAAATGGAGAAAGGGGAGATGGAGTCTAGATCTAGATCTATCCAAGGGGAAAGAGAGCAGGTATATGATGTATGGTACACAAGACAGACATCCACATCAGCTCCAGGTGCAAAACAGAGTTTTAATCAGAACAGCAATGAAAGAGCAAGGGGTTAGGGTGAAGCAGCCTCAAAATGGAGTGGTGTTGGCACACAGTGGGCAGGCCCTTGCATGAGAGGCCAGGAAGGTGACAGTCTGCCTAACTCCATGAGGGGCCCTGGTGGAAGACATCTGGTCTCCCTTCAGAAAGCTTTATATAACTTGTATCTTCTCCCCCAGCTCAAGCCCTGAGACTGTTCTAGATCAGTGGCCCTGGATGACAATCCAGCTCACACGGCAATGGGACCACAGACCAGAGAGGAAATCCAACACACTGTGCTTGTCAGGATGTTCCCCTACCCCAAAAGGAGTGGTACCTAAACCTGGGGATGTGTTAAGAAGATAAGGGGATGGGCCTAGGCAGCCAAATAAAACTTTTTTTTAAAGAAAAAGAAAAAACAACCCTGATATCAAGAGCAGAGGAAGAAATACTTAATGGAGAAGGGTCTTCTACAGAGAAAACCTGAAAAATCCAGCTCCTAGTAACAGCTCTGGAAGAACTCAATAAATGTTTATTGAATTGAAGAAAACTTGGAACTTAAGTGCTGACAGTATCACTCCTATCCCAGTTCACCACCCCCATTCTTGACCCCAAATATCCAAGAGCTAGAGTGCTGTAACTTGGTCCTCAAACAAGTCACTTACCTCAGCCCTCAAATGGCTCTAACAGTGTAAGACCAGCTTTCCCAAAGGCAGGTGTTGTTACCTTCTCTGTCTTGTACCCTAAGACGTGGAAAAATCCCACTGACATGCAATTGCTTTCCAGAGGAAAAAGGGAGTTGAGATAACAAGTTCCTCTTTTTTAGTGGCCCTACAATGGCCTACCTGTAGCCAGCACAGTGCTGTGAGCACTAGGACAGTAGGAGTCTATCCTTAAAGCTGGTTTTAACTGTAAGAATCCAAGAGTCAAAATCTCCACTACATCAGCCCTAAATCCCATTAGTGTGTCTCACTTACCATTCATTGAGGGAAAGCTTTCATACAACAGGACTGATACAACCATCTAATGAGGCCTTTGCCCCCACTTCCCAAAGCCTAGTACCCACCCAGAGGACAACCATCAGTGCTGAGAATGGGAATGGATTATCCCAGAATCTCACAGCAGCAGCAAAAAAAGTGAAGCAATATGGCTATACCCAGGGAGGACTGCAGACCTGAGCACCACAGAGAAAAAGGGCTAGAATGTGTGTGATTATAATTGTTCTTTGCCTCACCACAGCCAGGATACATTGGCATTGCCTCTAGCCTTGTATTTTTACTGGTCCCTGGCCCAAAGCCCCCTTCTCAGGCCTCAGGAGATCAAGTATGGAAACTGAGCCCCTGAAATCAATACCAGGTTTATAAAAGAAGAGCTTGGAAAGGAGGGAGGTAACATAAAAAGTAGCCAAGAAACAGCCAGGGCTTCTCTTTCCTCCTTATCTCCCTCATTCTCTAGTCCTATGAGTACCCTGAGGTGGGGACTGGTCTATAATCTCCTGCCCCCACTAGGAGCAAATGCTTCTCAACACTCAGAAAGGCAACAAGAAATAGGAAGAAAGTTAATGGAAACAGTAAAACATATCAATTCCCCACACATATGATGGTACAGAGCTAAAGTTAACACATGAAGGAGGACTGGGAATTT
>CM053581.1:227308089-227340124 GCA_028627135.1 Pseudochirops cupreus
CTTCCCCAGAGATATACCCTCATCTCGCCTCTGGGGGAAGGGCAGGAGACTGGCCACACTTTGGTCATTCTTCCCATTCTGGGTCCTTTAGCACTTGCACTGTGTGTGTTCACATAGCCTGGAGAACTGCCTTAGGGACCAAAGAGATCAGCAGGGAAGTGGTATTGGAAAAGTGAAGGGAGTAGAGTGAGAGAGCTGGTGACCTCCAGGGTAGCGGTGGTTGTCCCCCCGCCTCTTCTATGATGATGTGACAGGCTGGATCGGCAGCAGGCTACCAAATTTAAAGTGCTGGATCACAGGAAACTTCTCCAGGCACTGTAGAGAACACAAAAAATGAGGGTGAGGAAAACTAAGTTAATATTAACAGCTAGAAGGGCATCTCTAAAATCATTAGTTTACCTATTGGAAGAAGGATCTCACTTCTAAATCAGATCTAAGTATGCATGAGGCTGAGGGTGACAGTCTAGAGTGGAGCAACAGTAAGGAAGTTTAGAGGAAAAGATTCTCCATCTCTGAGCCTACACAGAAGAAATACCAGGTGTTTCCACACTGCTCCCATCTTTCTTGATGACTTTTCTCTTCTAGCTGATAAACTACCTACCTTCCATCTTAGATCTCTGGGAATTCCTGCTACCAAAAGAGAACACCATTCCGGGAGAAACCCAATCCCAAGAGAATCCCTCCCGGAAAGGCAAAGACAGTATAGAGAAAAAGGGAAGCCAAGAGTCAAGAAACAGTACTGGAGAAAGGACAAAGGATAAAAGTTCTACAACAAGAAGCCAAGAGAACAGCTCCCAGAATCACGTGGATGATTCCCTATCCTGGGTCCCCTGGAGATGAGGCTAGAAATCATTTTCACACTAGTCCGCAGGGCAATAGCCAAGAACCCAGCTTCACAATTCTAAGCTTATTGGATCGAAGGCATCTTGGCACTCCAAAGCAAGACAATAAGAACCAGCTGAAATCCTCCCATCCCCAACAATAACTCCCAGCATCCCAACACACTGTATAAGAATAAGAGAAGCTAAGCAAGGGAGCTGTAAACACTGTGTAAGACAAACCTAACCCAAACCTTTAGCTAGAAGGCTCAAGTGATGTGGAAGGGAGATTTACCAAAGGAAAAGAGATACAGCTACAGAGAGGTTATTGTGGCCCAGAGCTTGCAGTGTTCTGCATAGGGCAGTGGTCTCTCTAGTTATGAGCATTCAGGAACAGAGACTTAAAATGTATCTTCCAATATGCCACTTCCCCCTGAAAATACCACATGAACACAAATCCCACCCCAAGCCTAGAGTACTGTCTCCTTAGCTCTTCTACTAAGGTGCTTAAGCTTTCTTCAGGGCCTAGCTGAGACACCACTTCCTCTGTGAAGCTTTTCCTGGTCTATCTAGTGTTCATTTGAGAAGGGAGGGAGCACTATCCCAAATTTATTTACTTGCTTGCATGTTGTTTCACAAAGTAGACTGTAAGCTCCTTGAGGGCAGGAACTGTTTTTCATTTCTGGCTTTGTATTCCCAGTGCTTTGCATCTTAGTGCTTGTTGAACTGAATATAGTTCTAAACCTACATATCTGTCCTATCCTCAAATCTTCGAGTTCCATTCTGAGTTCCAAAAAAAAGACAAAGTAATCCAAACTGCCCACCATTCACTTAAGTGACTTCAGGCATAAGGGTGTCTGCAACACTGACACAAAGCCTCTTCTCATGCCTCCTACCACATTTACAAATTGGGAGTATGACTCCTGGGTAAGATCGAGAGATGGATTACCAGTGCTGAAGGAAAGAGTGCAAGGGTCAAACTATGGCCTTGATCTCCAAGTCCCAGGGTACAAAAGCAAGCCATAATCATGAAATTAGACTTATAACAAAGCTTTATCTTCTCACCTCAACAGCCAGCTACAAAAGGAAGGGGAAAGTTTCATGGGGTTGAGTCACATGGAATTGAGGTCTCACAGGCCAACATCCTCAAGGGGCCTGGAAGAAGGGCTAGGCCAAGTCTCACTAGAAATGGGAAAACCAGATTGAATATCTTTATAAAATGTCAGAATACTGAAACTGAAGGAGAGGAGAAGCCCCAGATGACAGTACAGGACAGCTTCAATCATAGCCAGACTCCAGGGGTAAACAGAAACAGGAGAGAGCAAGCAGTTGGGTAGGGAATGGGGAAGTCATCCCCAGAGAAGAGCATGACAGGGTACTGAAGCAAAGGCAGCTAGCTACCACTGCACTTACGTCATGAAGAAAGTAGTGGGAGTTTAGAAAGTCCCCAACCCCCACCCCACCAGAGCCCTGGAATTCTAACAAGGGTTAAAGGTCAGTTTGCTTCAAGAACTCAGTCAAGAGAATCAGCCAAGACTAGGATTCTTGGTGAGGGGATAGATGTTCTCTCTGCTCCACCCACACAACCCTTCATCCCAAATCATCCTTTCTTTGGGAACCAGGCATTAACATATCAAGACCAGAACAAGTCCAGAGAATTTAGGAGCACATTCTATTGTTTTAGCTCCCTCACTGCCAAAGCCTACAAGGCACTTAGAGCAACAATGGAAGTGGGGAGTCGGTTTAGGGACAAAAAAAGTGGCTTTGGGGGACAGGAAAATTTAATCCTTTGGGGATAAAGCAGATGGGAGCCTCTGGCCAACATAAGTAACTCAGCAAGGCCAAGCCTTGCTAATTGTCCCCCCAGAGGCCAACGCCCTGGGCCTGGGTAAGAACAGCTCCATTGCTATCCAGGGAACTCCCTCCTCCTACCACATCCTTCCATGCCTAAGGCACAAGCTAGGAAGCTAGAATGAGAGGTCTTAGATTCTAGCAATTGAAAAAGTTGGGGCCAGAAAAGGAAGAAAACAGGCAACTCTGAAAAAAGAAGGAGATGAAAGTCCTTCCAAAAGCAACTATACTGACAAGCCTCATATTACATAAACCCAACCCTGATAGCTTTGCCCTGTCTTTGCTACCCAGAAATTCTGTGATCTAAGTAGTACCCCTAAAAAGTATGCAAGAAGGACAGAACTAAAAAGACCAATTGATGGAAGAGCAGCCTCTGCTACATGTTCTATAGGCAGATCAGTGGGGTGAGGGAAGGTAAGTAGGTGACAAGGACATAAGAGCCTCCCCCCCTAAACAAACCCTAAGAGATCAGGTTGGGACGGGGAAAGATGACCCTATTATTCTCCTGACAAGGGAGAGAAGAGAGCTAGGCCGGAAGCAGCCAGCACAGCTCCTGCGAATGACGCCTCTTAGATTAGAGAGGTATGTGGGTTGGAACCTAAACACAGGATGTGAAGTTCAGAGGAAGGGGAGGGGGGAGGGGTGAAAGGAAGGGAGAGAGAGGGCTAGGCCTGGTCAGCTCCAGCTCCATTAACCCTTTCAAGTACTTGGATTAAGTAGGGATACCTAACATATTCGTAGAATTTTTGGTGTTGCAAACTACATCATTCCACCCACAACCCTTTGCACCTTTATAACCTTTATATCCTCTGAAAAGATGGAAAAACAGAAAGATCATTTCTTTCCAGAAACAGAACAAGATTCTAAGAATCAAAAGAAATAGACCATCTCCATATAGATAGCTAAGGGATACAATGCAACCAATACCCAGGACTAGTTTGAGACATGAAAAGGGGCCCTCAAGGATCCACGTTCTTTAATTCTCTGGGAAGGGAGCCTGAGGTCCAATTCTACTTTCTCTAGTTATGAAGAGCAATCCCACTGGTCCTGTTTACTCTTTAGGCATGGCAAATAGTTTTAGGACTGGTTTGAAGAAGTAGGAAGAGTTAGACTTCTAAATTCTCATTAGCTAAGGGCAGAGGAAACCTCTCTGCAGAGGGAACTAATGAAAACTGGGCAAAGACGACCTATTCACTACCACTTGGGGGGGAAAGTACCCTCTAAATCTAATGAGCTCTAATGAAATAAATGGAGGTTGGGAGGGCATTCTCTTTATTTTACGGAGGGAGGGATTTAAGCAGAATAGATTAAGTGAATTGGCTAAAGTCCCTAAGAGAGTAGACCCTAAGAAACCAGGTCTTCTGACTCCCAATTTAGAGTTCTACCTATTATAGTCCTAATTTCAACCATAAAATAGGAAGAAATGATTCTTTCCAGGGAACAAATTGTATCAAGAATAGGAAGAGTGGGCATAGGGGATAGTAGGCAGCTGACTAGGTATCCCACTGAAACTCACCTCAGCTTTATACATGCGGATGAGGCCCTGGTTCACTTTGGACCAGGAAGGTACAGCACTGATGTTCCATAGCTGGTTGGAGTGCTCAGCAAAGGGGCCAGTCTTCATCTGGAAGGGACAATGGAAGAGTTCAGGGAAGTGGGGGATGGGGACGAGGGGGTATACCAAGCCAGCAGGGAAGTTTATCCATAGCCACAGTGACTCAGAGTCACACTGATTTCAAACAAACAGGGTGACCCAGGTCCTGGTTTTATAATTATACATGCTTATCCCCTTTCCATCTTTACACAAGCATTCTTTGCCTCCTCTGACAGCTACCTTTTTGCCCCATATACCTGTCTGATAGAAATGGTCTCCCCCACCGCCACCAAAATAGCAGACACAGGAAGATAAAATTCCCATTCTAGCACTTGGTACAGCTTCCATCCATTCCCCTAGTGCAACACTGCTGAGCTTCCCAATACTATGACTCATTCCCAGTCAGATAAACAACTCCCCCCAAACACACACACACAGCAATACAAAGGGTGGCCTCCTTCTGACAGAAGCTCTCAGCTTGTACCTGCCACAGAGCCCAGGGCGGGAATAGGAAGGAGGAGTGGGGAGGGGGAAAGGGAACGTACAGAGAGGTTCTTTGCATGGCGGAGGTGGGTGAAGAAACTAAGAGAGGTATTACACTGTACTCCATGGGGCAGAAAGATCTTTGGGGTACAGTGAATTTGAGAAGACTTTTTTTAAAAAACCAGCCCAAATATTCTCTGCCAGCCACAACCAGAGAGGAGGAAAGAACTCTGGCAGCAGCAAACAGCGGGCACTATCATAAGGACGACTCTGCTCCGTGGCCCCTTCTCCTTAGAGAGTGGTTCAGACCCTCAAGGAGAGAAAAAAAATTCAGTAGTCTGCCTTGCTGAGCGAAGTTCCCATGACATCAGAAACCACAGCACAGAGGCCAAGAGGCTTTTATTTCCCTGAGTAGATCTTTCTACCATCATGAGGCAAACACATTTTTATTTATTAACTGAACAGTCTCTACCCTTACACACATCTAGACGTTCCTAACTCATAGAAAGGTTGGGGATATCAGGGCTACCTTGTACCTAGCACATATGCCAGAAGAACAGGACCCAGAACAGAACTCAGCATGACAAATGAGGAGTATATCAGGTCCTATATTATAGCAACAGC
This sequence comes from Pseudochirops cupreus, assembly GCA_028627135.1. NCBI lineage: Eukaryota > Metazoa > Chordata > Mammalia > Diprotodontia > Pseudocheiridae > Pseudochirops > Pseudochirops cupreus. Next base: position 227,313,460 of record CM053581.1, read on the forward strand.
CTTAGATTAGTGCATTATCATTAACCCTGTTCCTGGAGATGAAGGCAAAGTACTAAACCTACTACCTGTTGGAGTTTGAGTTCCTTTTCAGGTATGGCAAATAAACAAAGTCCTTCACAATGATTTTCTCTTTTTATTCATATGATCCTGACCTTCTGCCTCCCCTAGGCCTTGATGTGAGGGGTTTATCTCTTTGTTTATTCTGACTAAGATATAAAGATTTTGCATTTTCCTAATGATGATGGGTTTTATGGACACCAAGGCAGAAACAGGATTAGAACTCAAACATTATTCATTCAGTCCTATCTCTCTTAGTCTTATTTTTGATTAAGGTACTGGCCAATCATACCCTGAAGCAGCAGCATCCCTCCAATTACAATGACTTATGGACCACTTAATATTTCAATCAAGAAAAGCAGCTCTTTTCAATGGAACAGACACAAAACATTGGGACCCCAAAGATGCTGGATGTACAAGTTCACAACCAGAGAGGTGATCATGATCATTGTACTCACTAGGAAGCAGGCCCCCTCCCCAGTTCCAGAGGAGGCAATGCCAAGAGAGGCTCCTAAACATGCCATGCTCTGACCCATGGCTTTGTCTGTGCTGCTTTCCCCTGCCTACAACAACCTCTCTACTCTTTTCTATCAATCCAAATTTAACTTATACTTCAAAGTCCAGCTTACATCCCATAAACTCCATGGAGCTTTTCTTCTCCTTTCTTTTGGGTCCCATAGCATTTTCTATCTATAGTAGTCATCTGGCCAATCACATAGTGCCTTGTTTGATGTCTAGTGTTTGTGTCATCTCAACTTGAAGGGGAGGAGGAGCGACCAGGTTACATAATTCTTTCATGATGATGCTGATGATGATGATAATTAGCATTGGTACACAGCTTCAAGGTTTTTGAAGTGCTTTACAAATATCTCAGAGGTGAAGGGATTTGCCCAGAGTCCTATACCTAGTATATATGGCCAAATTTGAATTTAGGCCTTCCAGACTCCAAACCCAGTGCTTTATCCACAGGGCCACCTAGTTACCCCCAGTGCTGAGTATAAGCAGTATTTCTAAGGAAGAGGTTAACATTTTAAATGCTTGCTGAAACTAGCTGAATAGGGAAATGCTTTGGAACCCTAATGCTTTACTCTGCTGCAAGTCAAATTCCTTATTCCATGGGTTTCTAGGAACCGACCCAGTACAAGTGATAAGGTTAGAAATGAAAGCTCTCCAGCTAATTCTGTGGTGCTCATTCACAACCTAGGACACTGTATCTTGGTGAAATATTCCCAAGAAGGCCTCTTTGGTCTGCTGGGATAGGATTTGGTCATGCTCTCATTGAGTTAAAATCACCTCCCCACAAAGGCTGAAAAGGAAATAGAAAAGAGAACAAGAATACTACCAAAGACCCAGTATGGTGGGAACTGGCCCATTTCTGAGGAGATTGGCTATTACTGGGTTACTGCAAGGAGAGTTATGATTGTTTGGGAAAGCAGAGGGGAAGGGAAGAGAAGGAATAGGGGTAAGAAGAAAAAATTAGCTCCTTCTAGCCACAAAGGGAGAAGAGAGAGCGAGCACTAGAGCAAGCAGGCAAGCTGCAGTCCCGCAGTGACCCCAGGGGAATTGAGTGAGTCAGAGCAGCCATATTGAGCAGGAAATTACTCACAGACGCTGCGTTCCTGCCTCTCTGCTCCCAAGAGAATCGGCCTTTTGTAAATGGTTCCTCTGTCAGTAACTGGGGGGGAAGGGGAGGAAAGCTAGGGGGAGGGGAAGGGGCAGAAGAGGGAGGGAAGGCTCTGTGCAGTGCCTTCCTGTCAGCTCCTTCCCTTCCAGCTGAAATCTGATCCCTCCCTTCCCAAAACTCCAAATTTAGAAGCCAGATTGAAACTGAAATTCTTTTCCTGCCTGCCCTAGGCTCTTAAAGGCACCAAGACTACATTTCCCAGGGAAACAGGCTTCCTAGAACATAGTCTCCAATATCTAGGATACACAGGGTCACCAAAGAAGAGAGATTTGCCCTAAGAGCCTCCATAGTATATGGCTCTCTCTCTCTAGGGAGATTTTGGAGGGAAAGTCCATTTCTAACTAATTCTTTAAGGGGTTTATTTCTTTTTTAATCCACAAACTACATAATAAACTCAAAATATTGGACATATCCCAAAGGCTTAGGCTCTTCCCTAAGACCTCCGTCTCCAAGTGCGATATGGAAGCCTCTTGGCCTCCACACTGAATTGTTCTTCCTCCTTAGGTATCATATGTATTTCTTTTTATTGCAGTGAATTAAGATTTGGTCACTCAACAATTACACAGTAGAGAAGGACTGTTGGGAGAAGGAGGGAAAGAGAGAATGCACAAATTATATTACTAGAGGAGAACTACCAGATATACAATAGTACCGTTCATATATTTCTTCTGTGCAAATGTGCAAATCAAAATTAATCCTCACCAGTATCAGTCCCTTGCCTAGTATAACTCCTAATGTTTAACTACTAATATTGCTTTGGAGCAGGAAATAAGAAGATTAAGGTCCAAAAAGTAGAGAAAGAGAGCTAGGAAAAAAGATATAAAGAAAGGGAAAACTTTTAACCCTTCCTCCCTTTCTACATCAGCTCCCACCCTTTTCAATTTCACCAATCCTAAGTGTTCAATATGCTTTCAGTGCCACCTAGTGGCTGTCAATGGGTTTCTTTTTGTTGTAGGAACCCCTCAACTCAAATTTCAGTAAAAGGTATTTATCAAAAATAAGAACTGTAATGTCCTGCACACCATGAATTTCAGACCATCCTAGTTTTGCCTAGACTCAGGAGGTTATAGTTAACACTTCTGCAGCGGTTCTCAACCTGTGGGTTATGTTCAATTTGTAACAATGAAAATACATCCTGCATATCAGATATTTACATTACGATTCATAACAGTAGCAAAATTACAGTTATGAAGTAGCAGCGAAAATAATTTTATGGTTGGGGGTCACCACAACGTGAGGAACTGTATTAAAGGGTCACGGCATTAGGAAGGTTGAGAACCACTGGTTAACAGGCAGAGCTAAAACAGCTACTAAACAATTTACATTTTTGTTGTTCAGTCATCTTTCAGCTGTGTGCAACTCTTCATGACCCCATTTGGGGTTTTCTTGGCAAAGATACTGGAGTGATTTGCTATTTCTTTCTCCAACTCATTTTACAGAGGAAATTGAGGAAAATTGAGGAAAACAGTGCTAAGTGACTTGCCCAGGGTCACACAAAATTAGTAAGTGTCTAAGGTCACATTTGAACTCAGGAAGATAAATCTTCCTGACTCCAGGGCCAGCACTCTATCCACTGCACCACCTAACTGCCCCATTCACCAAAAACTGAAAGAAAGACCTTTCTTTCTACAAGACAAAACTGAATTCTCCTACCCTGGCTCTTCTCATTTCAATTCCCTACTTTCGTAGACATTCTCATTTCCACTTTAAACACAAGCAAAAACATCTTATTGTCTCTCAATGAAGTAAGTCAAGCAGTACCTGAGCTCTCTCATCTAGGTCTCCCCATCCCCAATGACCTTGGTCCCACTACAACACTTGAAAGCAGATCTCCTGGAATGAAGAATTGGCAAAACAGCTACCAACTCCAGATTCTGTTTACTAGTTGGGGAAAAAAAGGTTTTTCCTTTTTAAACTCTGATTTCTGAAGGGGTCAGAGCTTAACAATGACCACAGAGTCATTTGTCTGAGCTAGTAAGTGTCTGACTTTTTGTATTACAGACTAATCAATGTCCCTTCTTACAAAGCTGAGACTTCATAGGGGCCAAATGGGATATAAGCCACAAGAATAAAGACAATGTGTACAACTCTGTCAGTCTCCCAAGAACATGGGTCTGAAGCTAGAACGCATTTATCAGAATAACAAGAACTGCCAGGCATTTGTATGTACAAGCAGCTCGTATATCTTGGTGCATCCAGCTTCCCCTTCTCTTTATGTTTTTTTGAAGAGTAGAAAGAATCAAAACTAATAGTACCAACATAAGAAATTATGGACCTACAATGCGATTAGAAGCTCCTAGAGGAAAAGGACCTCACTAACTATATATTCTGTTAAATGCTCAACATAAGGTCATCACTTGATGATTGAAGGGGAAGCTGGAAATGGGTTTCTTTCATTTTCTTTCTCCATAAACTACCTTTATTTACTATGTCCTTTCAGTCTCCCTAGGAACAGATACCATGACCCCTCAGATCAAATCTATCTCTTATTTTAGTATCAAAAGCTCCTCTTTATGAAGGGTCATGTTTCACTTAGGTTCACAAGAAGGTTCAGGCACAGGAACTCTAAACTGGAGAGTGCCGTCTATACATTCTCTCCATCCCCAAAAGGAAAACCATAGTCCTCCTTACCTCAGTAATAAATAGGATGCATTCCAGGAACATGTAGTCCTTGTGATTCTCATTCACTGCCTTTTCATCCACAAAGTGCCTAGGCTCCAGGTATGGGTGTTCTAAGAAATAGTGAAGAAATGAGTCCTTGAAATTATGTATTCCCTCTCAATTCCAGTCATATATTGTACCTAGCTTTACGACCCAACTACAAATAATAATGATGATATGATGGCTAGCATTTATATAGCGCTTTACAATTTGCAAAACATTTTACAAATATTATCCTCACAAGAACCTGGAAGATAGGTGCTATTATTATTCCCATTTTTATAGATGAGGAAACTGAGGCAAACAGAGGTTAAGTGACTTGCTCAGAGTCTGCTCAGCTAGTAAGAGTCTGAGGTTTGATTTGAACTCGGGTCTTTCCGACTCCAAGTCCAGTGTTCTATCTACTTCATCACCTATCTGCCTACTAGAGACAAATAGAGGCCATGATGGACTCCAAAGAGTCAGTACCTGATCTAGACATATGATTCACTCCAAGCAAAATGGAAAATAAAGCAATCGTGCTCTTTTCTTCAATTCTTGCTCAGTCAAAATGAGTTGACCCAGAAGTTGGGAGTCAAGGTATGCCTACCCTTGGGTTTGACATGGGCCTTAACAAATCATTAGCTGATTTGTACTTAGAGGAAAAGGAATCCTGTTGGGGGGAAGGGAGGGGGTTAAGGAGAAGGAAGGAGAATGGGCAATGATTTATTTTTCTGATGGGTTCTGCATACTGCTCAATAATAAGAGGGTGACGTTAGATCTTTCTGGTCACTAAGCCAAGAGTATCCCTCATTTTAAATAGAAAAACACCACAGCTGCCACCAGGAGCTGGGGTCTAAATTTCACATCAACCCATTAAGCACTAAGCAAGGAGCCTTGCTCCTTCAGTCCTTGTCACTTCCCATTATCTCTGCAGGGCTCCACCTCCTCCTCCCACAGCATCACCACACCAGCTCACAGCAGAAGGTCAACAACAAACAACCTCAGTCAATAGTTGGTTTAATGCCCTAGTTCACAAGCTGTCACTGGCTGCCAGGTGCTGGGCTCTGGACAGGAGGTAAAAGGGGGAAAAAGAAAGGAGGATGGGGAGTAAAAGAAGATAGAGAAATGCTCTGGGGAAGACAGAGAAAGAGTCTTCTTTGGTACCTATAAGCTGAGAACTGCCCCAGATGAAGGGCAAAAACTGGAAGTCATCTAGACCCCACACTCCTTGGCTTCCAGCTGGCTCCATCCTGTAGGTTTTCTGAAGTTTCCTCATAACCTCAAGGTACCTGAGGTGAAGAAGACAGGAAAAAATATAAAACAGATTCTCAACTCTTCTATACCAGAGAACAAGGGGCAAAAGAGACAGCCTGGGAGGAAGTAGATCCTGTTTTGGCTAAAATCTACGTGTAAAAAGTCTGTCTTATTTTTATTTATTGAGAATTTATACAGTATTGAAGAAAGGCTGATACCATAGGTCAGGCAACAAAAACCTTAATCCTGGTTCTGCCACTGACTTCCTATATGACCTTGGCCAAGTCAAACTCTGTGGACCTCAGTTCCTTCATCAATAAAATGAAAAAAAATCAGACTAGTTGGCAGAGGTCCTTCTAGCTCTAAATTCCATATCATCTTGCTACCTTTAAAGCTAATCATTTTACTCCCTACCCCCATGCTCTCAAAACATTATATACTCATCTATTTCATCAATCTCTGGTGTTTCTGAGAAGTACATTACCTTCTAAAATGGAAAAAACTCTACTCTTAAACTGCTCAGCACTATGAATACTGCTCAGTGGGCCAGAGAATATATGACATTAATATTTGGAATAAAGCACTGAGGACCCCAGCTCAAACTTACTAAGATACTACTAGGTGGCAAAAGACCATTGGCAAAGAATTTTTTCAACCTTTCTTTGGCATCTGTTTACCTGGGAGATAGCTAAACTATATCAGCAGAATGAAATTTTGGAAAAAAGAGAAAACCAGAAAAACTAAGCAATCTAGGGAAGGTGTAAAGAGGATAAGAAAGAACAACACAGTAATCAAACTGCTTAGTAGTACGCCCTAGTTCTTAATTCCTGGGTCCTGCTGTGACAATAGCAAGGAAAAAAACTCTATCCCCACCAGGCCCAGTTCCTCCTTTCCCTCACCGATTAAATACTCTGAAGACAATGGCCATTTGGTCATCTACCCTGAGGACTCCAATCTTGCAGAGACAGCAAAGGAAGGCAGCAAAGGCTGCTTCGTGACCTGGAAGAGGGAGAAAAAAAAAACACAGACTGAAAGACACCACAGTTTCCATAAAAAAGGAAAGGGATTTCTTCCTGCCCTCCTAAACTGTCCCCAAAAGATTAAGAAATAGGTATCTTCCTCCAAAGGGAATATACTGAGTTAGAATCTAGATCTTACACAGGCTCTTCTCCACTCAAAATGGATTAGGCCTTTTCTAGCTCTACCAAGTGTCGTAAACTCATTCCTAAATATGTCTGAGCTATCAGCTTAAAAAAAAAAGATAGAAGTGTATATTATCTGACATACATAATTCATCCCATATCCATCGTCCCTACTCCCTACCATCACCACATTAGGTTGGGCTGCCAGATCAAAATCAACTGCTAATTATTAGGACTTTGCCTGGACAGCACAACACTAAATTCCCTGATGATTACTTGATATCTTCACAGACACACACACACACACACACACACACACACACAACACACACACACACACACACACACACACACACACAGATTTTCTACCTTGTTTTAGGCAATTAGATGGGGAAGTGGATAGAGCACTGACCCTGGAGACTCAAGTTCAAATCCAGCCTCAGATACTTACTAGCTGTGTGACTTTGGGCAAGCCACTTATCTGTTTTCCTCAATATAGCATCTACTTACCAGAGCTATTGTGAGGATCAAATGAGATAAGGTTTGTAACACACTCTGCACGGTGACTGGCACATAGTAGGCATCATAGAAATGTTATTATTGTTATTATTTGTGGAGCGTATGTTCTTTAGGGCCTAACACATTTTAAGTCCTCAATAAAGAGCATCATTCAGCTGTACTGGACTCAAACCAGTCAAACCTCAACCAACCAAACACTGACTATGGCAATGATCAAAACCAGAGACTTGAAAAGAACACACAGCCATCTTGTTTACCTGGAGTCTTTAATTTTTGGTCTTGGTCAAATCCTCCCAAATGTACAACTCAAAGCAATTATTAAGTATTCCCTCTATCTACGGAACAAGGCAAGACAAAATGTACTCAGGAGCCCAAGGTCTAGTCAGATTTTCTCAAGCTCTTTTAAAACCTAAGTACTAACCAAAGCCAGAGGCCTGAGCTATCGCTACCACAAGGAACTTATGGGGCTGTACTGGACAGAGAAGAAAGACAAGTCCATTTCTTCCAAGTCTCCTTGGGTATATGGATACCTGGAGTGAAAAATATACTTCTTTTAAGGTGCGACCTTCTTTACGAGGTCAAAGTCAGCCTTGAAGCCCCGAAAGGAACTTAGTAACATCAGTCAAGAAGACAAAGGACTTCAGGTAAAGCATTTGTCAGAATGCAAGGAAACCAAAAGTAAGCCCCAAGAGCAAACCAATCCTTTAGGAAGCTTTGCAACGATCTACAGAATGCTGCCTGAAGATGCCAAGGAGAAGAAACTCAAGCAGCAACAGGCAAGAGTAACAGAGATCTATCTTTAAGTGGAGAACAGAAAAAGCAACTATTCAGGGATCCATATTTTGGGCAACACTTCCCCCTAGTGGACCAAACTAGCACCACAGCAGCCATTCTTAGACACAAAATGCTGCTCCTCTCAAAAGCTTTTAATTTCTGAAATATAGCAAACCTCGTGAAAGCTACATGTCACAGACACAAGTCACAAAACTCCTGTTTACCTGGGATGGCCAGACAAAAACAAAGCAAAAAGACAACCTTAGGAAGGACAAAGATGAAGTGAAATAATCACCATCTCCCAACCATCCAAGGCCCTTAAGACTCCAAGTCCCAGGCAAGAGTAATTACCTGTGCCATAATCAATTCGGGTAGGGTTTCCCACTGATTCCTTTAGGTAAAGGGCCACCTCAGGTACAGCAGCTGCCAAATGGTTAGGGACCACTGTGGCCACTAGGTTTTCTGCTTCCTGATAAAAACAAGGTAAGAGAGAATTAGTACCGTATTGCTTAGCATTCAGAATGGGCAGCAGCTGAGAAACATGAAAGTAAGGAAAGTCAGAGGGGGAGGGGGAAAAAAGCATCCACCATCAATCCCACTTGTCTTCCCAGTAGGTGGCTAGCCTCCACACCTCTGCCTCACTTCCTTCCTTGGCCATTATAAATGGCAGCTTCTCCTGAGTCCAAAGGAGAGAAGCTCTGGAAATAGCATAGAAAGGACGGCTAGGTGGCGCAGTGAATAGAGCACTGGCCCTGGAGTCAGGAGGACCTGAGTTCAAATCCAGCCTCAGACACATAAACATGTAACACTTACTAGCCATGTGACCTTGGGCAAGTCACTTAACCCCAACTGCCCTGCCTTCCCCCCTCCAAAAAAGAAATAGCATAGAAAAGGAGGCCTCATTGACACATTAATGAGAGCTGACCCAGTACAAGACTGAAATAGCAGACAAAAGGACTGGTTTTAAAAAGGGCTTCTGCCCTTTCTAAGGGGCAAAGTAAGAGAATTCTGCTGTAAGGCCTCCACTCCCTTACTCCAAAGGGTAGAAGACTCTACTTTCTGATTAAGGTACAAACTCCCCTTCCTGGTTTCCAAGGCTCTCCACCATCTGACAGCATTCAACCTTTCCAATCCTCTCACTTCATGCCTTATATGTGCCACTCAAAATGAACTACTCTGTTCCCAAATACTCCAAAAACTTCTACACCTATATTTATGCAATACCCCCATGCCCAAAATGCCTTCCTTTTAATTGGTTAAAGTTCAATGCAATTGCCACCTTCTCTACAACCTTCTCCTAAGATATCACATAGCACTTTACTTTGCAATTCTCTAATTCATTTCCATAATGCTGGGTATATCTGCATTTGTCTTAATCCCCTAGACTATAACTTTCATGAGGGTAGGAGCTATGACCTAACTTTTTTATCTTACCTAGTACTTAACAGAGTATTAAGCATACAGTAAGTGCTTAATACATTTTTAAAATAAACAGGAAGAAGTTGAGGCAAACTAAAAGCATCTTCCCTTCCCAAAGAATTGGAGATTTGCATTATATCTAGATCCCAAGGATTACCCTAATTTAAGGTTTACCCAGTATCTGGGAACAATCCTTTTTCCCCATGACAACTGCCAGGACATCCGGATCCCTGACAGGTCACAATTTCAATTTTACACCAACCACTCATGACTAGACCACTACATAGGAAATGCTTACCTGGTCAAGTTTGGCATACCAAGTCCTGAAGGCTTTGTTCCCAAATCTAGAGGGCTGATCCATGGGAGGGGTCTCATCAATCCATCTGTCCAATGTGTTCAGGAGAGCAACAAGCTTATTAATGGGCTTTATGAGGCAAGACAGAAAGAATGGAATACAATAAGCAATAGTATTAGATGTAGAAGAACTACCAAAGGAAAAAAAAAAACTTCTGGTTCTGATGGACTTAAAAGGAATACTATTAAACTTTAAAAGAATAATTAGTTCCAATACTACACAAATTATTTTCAAAAAATGAGAAAGAAAGCACCCTACTAGATTCCTTTTGTGAGACAAATATTATCCTAAAACTTCAACCAGGGACTACAATGAACAAGATCAATGGCTCCAAGCAAGCCCTACTAGGTCTGGTGATTGTGTCGTAAAGTCTTGGGCAGGGAGTCAGGACCCCAAGACTCTAATCACAAACTAAAGAACCCTGGTTATGTCACTGTCTATTATAGTGTCTTAAGAGCACAGCCTCATGCATACATGTATGATTTTTAGTGTGGTACAACAGAACATGGAATTTGGAGTCAGAGAGCCTAGACTCAAACCTCAGCTTTGCTAACATGCTACCTATGTGACCACAGGAACATTACTTCACGTCTTTGGGTTCCTGTCCTCAAAGGAAAATGTAAGGATATAGATTCTAAGAGCCCTTTCCATTTTTATAGTCATTCATTCACATATGGGCACACAAACACACGAGGCATTAGGCACTTTAGACACATATGAGGAAAAGTAGCTTGGTGTAGTGGACAGCGCCTAGGACTCGGAGTCAGAAAAACCCGAAATCAAATCCCTGCTCAAATGCTTATGAGACGTGCGACCCTAGGCAGACCATTTTACTTCTCTGTCTCTTAGTTTCCTCCTCTGCAAAATGAGGGGTTGGACCTGATGACCTTTAGGGTCCCTTTCAGTTCTAAATGTAAAAGTTTATGATGCTCTGACATTTTCTGATAGCAAAAAAACTGAAAGCAAAATGAATACCCACCAACTGGACAACGGCTAAATAAATTCCGGTATATGAAAAGAATGGAACAGTACTGTACCTTAAGAAATGATGAATTACAGAATTCAAAGAAACATGAGGAAGATTTGTATGAATTGATGCAAAGCAAAATAAGTAGAACTATGAGAAGATACACACAATGACTACAATAGTGTAAAGGAAAACACTAAAAGTCAAAAAAACAGATTCATTAGAATGTCTAATCTTGGTCCCAGAAAACAGATGACGATGATATCCATCTTCTTCCTCTTAGTGGAGATGTGAGGAACTAGGGATGCAGACTATTGGCATATGCTGTCAAACTCAGGTCCTTTGTTAGTTTTGCTTAGTTATTTTTCTTTATTAAAAGGGAGAGGCAAGCATGGTGACACATTAAGAAAGAAGTGGTGTGAAAATGAAAGGCCTCAATAAAAACAAACACAAACACAGGCAATAACTAGTCTCCTTTAGAACTTATCACACTGAGTTCAAAATCATTACCCACCCTCAGCTGCAACAGGGAGTCCACGTGGAAAGTAACCTCCGTCTCCCTTTTTGCCCAAACCGTCATAAGAAAGAACAGGCATCAAGGGTGTATGGTGACTTCTAGGAAGGAAAGGGCTGAAGGAAGGCATCTCTTCAGGTCTCTACAGTAGTAACTGATTCTTTTAGCTGCCCAATAAAGGAAAAACTAGAGTCTGAAGGTTCAGTTTAGGTCTCAAGACTAAAGAGAGAAAAGGAAAGGTCCTTTATAAAAGTAGCCAGAGAATATCCTTCCCCTTCTACACTAGGAGGAAAATAACATTAGGGCAAATCCTTCACCTCAGACACCTTATAAAACAGAAAGGGGGATTTCTAATTATCTTGAGCTATAAAAAACAAAGGGAATCTTAGGATTTCAAGCTCAGAATCTAGGGAAAGGGAGGTAAGAATATGGTAGGAAAAATACCATAATCACAGGCTAGGAGAAAGTGACAGAGTAGATGGACAAATAGTATTTATATACAAACAATTTTATCATCAAGAAAGTTGCAAAAACTAACAGGCCTCAATCCTGGATTGAAGAAAGCAGGTAAGGCTACCTGTCAGACACAGAGAAGTAAGTAACAGACTAGCAATGGATTACAGAATCAAGCTAGGGCTAGTTAATCAAAATGTACAAAGATGTGGGCAATACCTAAACTTAGGTAGCCCCAGAGATAAAGAATGACTATATTAGCTGGAAGGGCAATTTCAGAGGATCAGTGAGTTTGTAGGAAACTTGTATATATTTGTATACATGAGCAGTAATGTCCTTAGAAAGTTAGATATAATCGGGGTGGTTTCTTTGCATGAAAGACAAGAGTCAACGTCTGGACAGGCCTTGGTGGCTACTAAGTATACTTGGAGAGTATATGCTTCAATAACCTAGTATTTCTCCCTGTTGGACTTGTTCTGCTTCAACCTACCTTTACAAAAAAATCTGGAATCCCTTTATAATCATTTAATATCATTTGGGGGCCTTAATAAGGGCCAGACCCTGAACTAATCAACCAGAAGAAGAGCCTGGACCTAACAGCTTCTTTGTTCTCTGAGGAAACTCAGAGAATACCTCTTCCTATGTGAACAAAGCCAGATGGGGCTGACTTTATGGCCATTAAGGATGAGACCCTTAACCCGAGCCACTACCTTAAGTAATGGGGCTTTTTCTTATCTTATTATTTTTTGGACATATACTATGTTATGGCACATTAATGGTAAAGAAAACAGATATCCTGGGTCATAATTTCAATTGACACTTTGTCAACTATCTTATTTTATTGTATTTACCACCTATTTAATTAAGAAAATTCCTATTTCGTACCATGATTAAACATGTGGAGATCATAAAACTGAGTGACCCAGTCACTCTGAATTAGGATGATTCTAAAATGTATTTAAGCCTTCTCATTCTTTTGTTCAGGCAATCAGATTTTATCTGACTCCATACACATACGTATTCGGCATGCTTTGAGGGAATAAACAATATGAATCTATATATATCACCTAGCCTGTTTGCCTCCTTTAACCAAACTTTCAGGCCAGCAACCTGAAAGATGGGAAATTTCCCTCTATGCCTACTTGGAAAGATAAGGCACTTCCATACAAAGGACTCAAAAGAGTTGCCGTTTAGACCTCAATGCACAGAGAGTCAGGTTACTAGGAGGGTCTGAAACTCACCTCATGTAATTCCCACAGCTCAAAGTAGAGCAGCTATTACAAGGTGAAAAAGACCCAACAAAACCTGGATTTTCTCTAGGCCTCTGGACTCCAGAGGAGAGCTGAAGGGGATTAAGGAAAGGCATACTGGTGGCTAGCTAGAGCCTGCTGGCTCAGCTAGGTTGAATAATTAAAAGGCCCCTAGCATCTTTTCCACTGGCTTCTTTTTGAAAGAAGCAACCTGTCTATAGTCTAGCTGGAGACAAAGAGAATGGGTCTAGGAGAAAGGTTGAATTAGCACAAGTCAAGGGCCCTCCCAACAAAAAGAACAGTTCCTGCTTTCAACTCCTCTAGAGTACTTTGCCAGTTCTTCCCAGGACCAAAATGCACCCACCTCTAGGGGAAGGTACAGAGGGATTCTCGAAGACAAAGCAGCTACTTTCTTCATTGTACTCCACAGCTACGGGCAGGTAGTACAGCCCACCCATTTGTCTGCTCTCGGCTCAAACTGAACCACATTGCGCGCTGTCCTTGCCAGCTATTTGTGGTTGCTCCTGTATCTCTGGAGACTGAGCAAATCCCTTTTGCCTCCCTACCCCTAGAATGGTCTCAATAAAAAAAACACTGAAGAAAAAAAATGCAAGCAAAAGACCTTAACACTGGAGTCTCAACAAAGCCAGAAGGCACTTTGGCAAACAAAGATTTGCTTAAGTAATTATAAAGCTCTTCTTTAATTAACTCCTTCTCCATTCACTGACCTTGGCCCAAATAATAATGACTCACATTTCTGTAACACTTTAAGATGTTTTTGTTTATTTTAAAAATTATTTTATTTTTTCAATCACAAGTAAAACCAATTTTTAACATTCATTTTTTAAAATTTTGAGTTCCAAATTCTCTCCCTACCTCCCCTCCCCCCTAAATGAGAAGACGAGCAATTTGATACAGGTTATATACATGTGCAGTCCTTCAAAACATATTTCCACATTAGTCATATTCTGAAAGAAAACAGAGACCAAAAATTGTTTTAAATAAAGTAAAAAAAAAAAGTATGCTTCCATCTTCTTCCGGTTCTCTCTGGAAGAAGAGAGCATTTTTCGCCACAAGTCCTTCTTAATTGTCTCGAATCACTGTATTTTTGTAAGAATAGCTACATCATTCCCAGTTGATCATCATAAAATACTGTTGTTACTGTTTATAATGTTCTCCTGGTTTTCCCCTTTTGTTCTGTTTCTTCTTTCACAACATGAGTAATACGGAAATATGTTTACATAATTGCACATGTATAACCTATATCAGATTGCTTGCTGTCTTGGGGAGGGTAGATAGAAGGGAGGGAGAGAAGAATAAGAAATTTGGAACTAAATATTTTACAAAAAATGAATGATTAAAACTATCTTCACACGTAACTGGAAAAAATAAAATACCATTTCCAAAAGCAAACAATATTCTTCTGGTTCTATTCACTTCACTTTGCATCACTTCATGTTAAGTCTTTCCAGGTTTTTCTGAAACCACCCTGCTCATCATTTCATATAGCACAACAGTAATCCATCACAATCATAAAGCACAACTGGTTCAGCCATTCCCTAATTAATGGGTATCCCCTCAATTTCCAATTCTTTGTCATCATAAAAAGAGCTACTAAAAATATTTTTGTATATAATAATACTTCCCTCCTTTTTTTAAAAATCTTTTTAGGATACAGAAGTATTACCAGGTCACAGGGCTTGTACCATTTTATAGCCCTTTGGGCATAGTTCCAAATTGCTCTGCAGAATGGTTGGATCAGTTCACAACACTACCAACAGTATATTAGTGTCTTAATTTTTCCACATCCCCTAAAACATTTGTCATTTTCCTTTTCTGTCATATTAGCCAATCTGATATAGGTATGAGTTGGTAACTCAGAGTTGTTTTAATTTGCATTTCTCCAATCAATAGTGATTTAGAGCATTTTTATATGACTATAGTTTTAATTTCTTCTGAAAACTGCCTGTTCAGATCCTTTGACCATTTATCAATCGAGGATGGCTCTTATTCCTATAAATTTGACTCAGTTCTCTATATATTTAAGAAATGAGGCCTTAATCAGAGAAATTTACTATAAAAATTTTCCCCAAATTTTTGTGGAATTCTGATTTTTAATCTACTCTGCTATTCACTTCCCTTTTATGGGTGAGTTCATCCCAATTACAGTTATGATTACTGTGTATATCCCTCCATCCTATTCTCTCTCTCTCCTCACCCCTCTCACCCTGTTCCCTCCTCAAAAATGTTTTCCTTCTAACCACCACCTCCCCCAATCTACCCTCCCTTTTATCAGCCTCCCTCCCTTCTCTTATCCCCTTTCCTTATTACTTCCCTGTAGGGTAAGATTGATTTCTATACCCAACTGTGTTGGTATGTTATTCCTTCTCTGAGCCAATTCTGAAGAAAGTAAGATTGAAGTGTTGCCTGCCACCACCCCCCCATCTTCCCTTCCAGTGTAAAAGCTCTTTTGTATCTCTTTTATGTTAGATAATTTACCCCGTCCTCTTCTCCCAGTGAATCTCTCTTTCTCATCATCCCATCATAATCAACTCACACTTGTGTCTTCTATGTATCTATGTATGTATGTGTCTTCTCCTTCTAACTGTCCTAATAATGATAAAGTTCTCAGGAGGTACAAGTATCTTCTTCCCATGTAAGAACATAAAATGTTTAACCTTATTGAATCCCTTATGGTTTCTCTTTCCTATTTACCTTCTTATGCTTCTCTTGAGTCTTGCACTTAAAAGTAGTATTTTCTATTCAGCTCCAGTCTTTTCAGCAGGTATGCTTGGAAGTCCTCTATTTCTTTAAATATCCATTTTTCTCCCAGAAGTATTATACTCAATTTTTCTGAGTAGGTGATTCTTGGTTTTAATCCTAGCTCTTTTGCCCTCTGGAATATCATAATCCAAGCCCTCCAATCTTTTCATGTAGAAGCTACTAAAGTTTGTATTATCCTGATTGTGGCTCCACAATATTTGAATTGTTTCTTTCTGGTTTCTTGCAACACTTCCTCCCTGATCTGGGAGCTCTGGAATTTTCATTTTGGGATCTATTTCAGCAGGTGAGCAACGGATTCTTTCCATTTCTATTTTATCCTATGACTCAAGGATATCTGGGCAGTTTTCCTTGATAATTTCTTGAAATATGATAGCTCTTTTTTTGATCATGGCTTTCAAGCAGTCCAGTAATTCTTAAATTAGCTCTCATCAATGTATTTTCAAAGTCATTTGTTTTTCCAATGAGACATTTCACATTTTCTTCTATTTTTTTTCATTCTTTTGACTTTGTTTAATTGTTTCTTGATGTCTCACGGGGTCATTCACCTCCACCTGCCCAATTCCAATTTTTAAGGTATCATTTTCTTCAGTGAGCCTTTATACTCCCCTCTTCCATTTGACCAATCTGCTTTTAAGGAGTTCTTCCCTTCAAAGGATTTTTGTGCCTCATTTTATAATTTGACTTATTCTGTTTCTTAAGGTGTAATTTTCTTCAGTATGTTTTTGTGCCTCCTTTACCATGCTGTTGACTCTTTTTTAAAATGATTTTCACTCTCACTTCTTTTCCCAACTTTTCCTCTTATTTGATTTTTAAAAACCCTTTTTGAGATTTTCTAGCAATCCCTTTTGAGACCAATTCACATCTTTGAGGCTTTGCACAGTTGTTCCCCCACCCCACCCCCGCTTTTCTACATTTATTTGTGAGGTTTTTATACCCTAATACATGATCAGATTATTTTTTAAGATGCCACACTGTAATGCCATGCATAAGCAGCTTCCCAAAAGAATGCTACTGTGAACAGCTTTTAAGGTTCTGATTATACAGTACAGTGAACATTCCATTTATTCCATAACAAATCAAAGCAAACATTCACAAGAAATCACAATATAATATTCACAACATTACATCTTATCACAGAAAATCACAATATAGTGTTCACAACAGTTTAACATTAAAATGGCCACAGTTTTCACCAAAGTGGTCACAGTATTTAGAACAAAGAACAAAAGAATAATCATCTGGTATCCCTAAGGAGGTTTGCCTCCTTACTTAATCATTCAATCATTTCACAATACAAGTCTTCCACTCATGGGGCAATCATAGGTTAACTTAATCAGTCACTTATCTAGCAATCAGTCACTAAGTATCATTAATCACTAAATCCAATCATTAGAAAATTACACAAATCCTCTACCCCTTGGTGTCTAGTAAACTTCAATTTCATCATGCATTCAATATCCAAGGAGAGGCCTTTTCTTCATCTTGACTCGGGGTGGTCTCTCAAATTCCCTGGATCCCCTTCCATGGTCCCAGCTCCTACCTGAATCCACCAAATAGTCACCTGGATTCAGAGGCAGACAGCTCCCAGGTTCTCGTCCAGTCCTCCAGGCAGTTGTTGTTACACACTGAAGTTCACAGGGTCCAGCACATCTCAAAACTTTCCCAACTTCTGTTGCCAGGAACTCAAGGATCAACTAAGCCACAAACAAAGTCTTATCCGGGTCATGCTTCTTCAGTCCTCCAGCAGTTTGGCTGGCCCTAGGACTCAGAAGAAATCTCTGCCTTCCAGGCGGCCTTGTTGGCAGCAACTTAAGCCTTCACCAGATTCTGGTCTCATAGAAAACTTCAACTCAGTTCTCAGTCCAGTAGCAGCTCAGCTCCCAGATGCTGGGGCAATTCTGCTTCCTCCACCAGGAGTAAAAATTCTTGATTCTGACTGTCTCTTCTCTCGAGCTCTTCTTAAATACACATACACATTGGCTATCCTGTCTCAGCCAACCCCTTCCTGTTATTTCAGCAACAGGAGACAGAGTTCACACCTTCTGATTCTTTCACAGAGATACTTAGCCCTTAGTTACTAAGGGCTAAGTACCTGCTTACTTGACATAACAAAAAAGGGGTCTTCAAATTTAAATTAATTACCATTACACACACACACACACACACACACACACACACAGAGCTGAGAAACAGGTATGGTCCTTTCTATTCCCATTCAATATTATCCAAACGTCTACAGTATTTAACTTTACTAAAATTTAGAGAGAAGCAAACAGCAATAGTGTGGCTCAGATACTAGAAAGAGAGCAGAGTTTCAATTCTGGCTTTTAGCCCTGTGTATATCTGAGGGAGAATCCCAGGCTTTTGAAGGAAATGTTTTATATTGCTGCTATAGCATGCCACTTAGTAACTGCCTTTATCTTGAGTTAACTGGTCCTCTGGTTAACTGGAATAAAGGTAAATGAATTGATGGGAACCATGAGCTATAGTTTTTGCACATAGCTGTTTTGAAATTGTTTTCTGAGCATGTGTTTTAATCTTCCCTGTCACCATAGTAACGTTCTATGATCAGGTTCTTTTTTTTTTTAATTTTTTGTTCTTTTTCCAGGCTTTTTCTTGATTTTTAACTTCATGTTAAAGTTGGGCTCTACTCCTGGGGTGGAGAAGACATTGTCCCAAGCTTCAAGTTTTCATGCTGCTATTTTCAGGGTTTGTAAGTTTCCAGTTCTTCCAAAGGGGTATGATCTAAGGAAAGGTGTGGTCACTGCTCTCTTGGCCTATGCTTTGTTCTATAAGCACCTAAGAGTTCTTTTTTCAACCCTGGAACTGTGACCAGAGTCCCCGTTCCTGCTAGTGCTCTTTCTTTCCTTATGACCGAGACCCAGAACTGCATATGGAAAATGTAACAGAATCCAGCACTCAGTGCCAACAAAAGGTCTCCTGTAATGTCCTTCTAACCAGTTGTCTTACTTACTCCCTTACTGCCTCCATCCCAGCTATTTCAGTTGCGTCAAGGCCTGCTGCTGGTTTGCCAGGGCTCCATTCTCACCCCAGTGAGACAGACCTTCCTACTGACCTCCTAACTTGTCTTCAATTAGAAAATTGTGTCACCCCTTCTACTGGTTCTACTGCTCCAGAACTGGTTTTGGGGAAATATTTTTAAATTGCTTGGAATAAATCTGGGAGAGCTCAGGCAAGTCTCTACCTTTACTTCACCATCTTGGCTCCCCCTCCCACTTTAAGATTTATAAAACATGCTCTTCACAGCCACAGTGATAGAAAGTAAAACAAGTATTATTATTCAACTTTTACAGATGAGAAAACCAAAATTCAGAAAAGAAACTTACCCAAGGTCACATGGCGATTAAGTGGGAAAGTGTAGATTCAAATTCAGGTTTCCTGACTTTAATCTATCCCATTACACCACTTCCCCCAAGGTAACAGTTATGTCAAAAGGTGTTAACTTGTAAGGAAGCCAATAACTCCTAGGCTTAAAGGGATACTCATAGAGCATGGAAACAAAACAATTCAAACACCAGTCCAACTGGCTCACTGTCCGGGCAGTTAGTCCAGCTCTTCGAAGGTTGACTAAGTCAGGGGACCTATTCAAATCAGAAAGCCATTTAATACATAGGAATCAAGAGCATTTTGTGGCATAATCAGGCTACCTACTCCTCTCCTAATAATAGGAAACTTGTTTAATCTGCAAGATAGGTGGTGAAACTGGAACATAAGCAGGAACTATTATTACTCAATACCAGCTAAGACTGTAGATGCAAAACTGGTGATGCTAAGCAATTAGAACTCAGCTTTGACTTTAATGTCCTAGGACATGACAAAAGATGTCCTGGGGAAACTCTGAATAAAGGTATCAGAGAGGCTGTGGAAGGCCTGGAACTCAACCAATGGAAATTAATTAAAAATCCCTGGGGCAGGGGGTGGCTAGGTGGCACAGTGAATAGAGCACCGGCCCTGGAGTCAGGAGGACCAGAGTTTAAATCCAGTCTCAGACACTTAACACTTACTAGCCCACTTACTAGCCATGTAACCTTGGGTAAGTAACTTAGCCCCAACTGCCCTGACATCCCCTGCAAAAATTAAAAATTAAAAAAAAAATCCCTGGGGTAAAACAACCGATAGGATTATAGCACCCATAGAAATTCTGTATCATAAATGAACAGAAAGAGCACTTTCCCACTGCAACTTCCCTCTTGTTTTCCCCCCTCCCCCCACCAAAAAAAAACACCTTTAAAATGGCATAGAAGTTGCTTTCTCCTACCTCAGAAACTTTGTATTCACAGGTTAACTTCTTCCCCTTAACCCCTTCATTTAAGGTGAGGATGAAACCAATGTAATCTGCATATGCCTGCAGAGAAAGAGAGAGAAAGAATCAGCCCTATCACCTTGAACCTAACATGAAGGCCTGTGAGGATTATTTCTTAGCTCTAACTATCCAGCATACATCACACCACGATGCTCCAAGGCTCTTAAACCCTGGGTTGCAGAGAATAACAAAGCATCTAAATTCTCTCCCACCCACCCCCACCTGCCAAACTCTCAACTCTAGGTTCTCTGCAAATTCTGTCAGTGAAGGAATCACTCAGAGACACATATGCCACACGGCCCATGCCCCAATCTAGGCCCTCCAACAACTACATATTTGGTTTTGATCTTTATTTTGGCCCATCCCATAAAGGATGGATGAGGCAGAGACCACTTCTCACAAAAGGTAGAAAAACAGTCTCCTAAGGTAATCAAACCAGTAAGTACCAGGCTCCTCTGCACACATATCCCAGTTTCCATCTATGTTCCTCATATTACCCAAAATCTAAAGGTTAAAGCTACCATAAAAATAAGCAACCTAGGACATGCTTAATACTAAGAAGTTCCTGAAAAAATTACTAAAGATAATCTACCTACTACCTGCTCCTTTGATGCCTCTTCTTCTCTCACTTTCCTCCCTCACCACCCGGATGCTGAGCTGCATCTCCAGCAGCACTTTGAGCTGGCAAATAATCATCATCTAGGAAGGTGATGTTCCTATGTCAAGAGCCTCTTTGGCGAATAATCAAAGAACAACTTGGGGGCAGAATCTACAAGGCAGACTCAAGTAGATTCCTATAAAAACTCTCTCCAAAGACTTACTTCCTCAAAAAACACCATGAATCCAATTGTCTGAGTATATATTCAGCTAAGAAGCAAAGGTTAAATGTAAAGAAAGCTACCACACTAGACTGGACCCAAGGAATCTCCTTCCAAGTCAGAATTTACCTCCTGCTGATATAATATGAATTAAAATCTAAAAGAACACAGTGGGAAATAAGGGAAACAAAAAAAAAGAAGGTGCATGAATCATCAGACTGGGAGACTTTCTCTGGAACTTCTACAAGAGAAAATGAGCTTATGTTTGTGAATACTATGCCTGTGGGGCCCTTCCATTACTCTTGATCTACACTCAAAGAAATAATGTTAAAGCTGATTCAAGTCCCTAACACCCTAGTCCAAATCCACTTAATGTAACCTAGGGAGAGAATAAGAGTCAGGCTGTGACACAGCCAAACAATTTCTGCCCCCCCCCCCCCCCCGCCCGCAAAAAAATGAATTCTTGGCTTCATCCATATATAGCTTTACTGGGTAAAATAAAAGTACAAGAATATAGATAAACATTACAACATCTCCACAAAGAGCTGGTGACTGACAATCAACACTAATAAAAATAATTGTTTTCCTTTTCTTCTAATCCACAAAAACATAACACTATTTGCTTATCAGCCAAGATCTCCAGAGACTTGACAGCTGAAGGAGGCTCACCCTGCCCTAGTAAATGAGGCAATTCAGCTACTTAACATATGGAGAAACCAATTTAGTTATTTAAGAGGTCTACCAAGTGGCTTAACTAAGATTTTAACTTCAGGACTATATTCGGACCAAGAAAAGTTAAGTCTCCTACTTTTCAAAATTCCAAAAAGAAAGCAAAGGACAAAAAGTATGTTTCTGAGTGCCCAGTCCTCCACCATTTAGCTTCTCATACACTAATTCAGAAAATCAAACAAAATGAGAACCAGGGCAGATTTCCTGGTCCCAATCCCAAAAGCCCTCTACAGAAGTTTACTGAGTACTTTTCCTGTAAAAAATAAAATAATAGTTTCTCTCCTAATGTTTAAGGCAGCTAGGTGTTGAAGCAGATAGAGCAACATGGCTGGAATCAAAAAGACTGTGAGCTCAGATCCAGCCCCAGACACTTTCTAGCTGTGTTTGCCCTATATTGACCCTTTTTGCCTCAGTTTCTTATCTGTAAAATAAGCTGGAGAAGGAAATGGCAAACCACTCCAGTATCTTTGCCAAGAAAACCCAAAATGGAGTCACAAAGAGTCAGACATGACTGAATAACAACAAATTCATGTTTAGATGGTCCCGATTCTACAGGCAAGTAGGGCTGGGACCTGAAATCCCCAATCCTACCTACAAACAAGACCTACATTCAAGAAGAATGATTTCTCAGAACAGAATCACAGCCCCATTTCAGTTCTGACCCTACAGCATAGCTTCTGAAACATAAAGTACTTCCCCCACCAACCCTGCCCACTTGTACCTGAGACCGTTTCCACTTGCCCATGTCAGGAACTGTATTTATCTCCTTCTTTGGAATCATGAAGTTATGTGTAGTAGGAGGCGTCTCCTCCAAAGTGTCTGAATGAAGAAAAAGAAAAAGCAAATAGCTTCTGAGTCAGGAGGTCAGATTCTTTCTCTAGCCCTGATACTTCCTAGTCTTAACTCTCTTAAATATGAACCTGGACATCCATTCTCAAACTAAAGCAAAAAATGTTGTCAAAATTAGGCCAATGATATCTTCCCTTTGTATTTCATTTCTTCACAAAAAAAATTATAAAATTCAGATTGTTCAATTTATGACTAACACACACAACAGATGATCTCTTGCTTTTAGCTCCTCCCTTCCTCCCAGTCAACCATTTCAGACAAACCACTATGGGAAACAAAAAGGCTCCTAAAAAATCTGTGGAGTCAAAAGTCAAGGATGGGAAGAAGCTGTGAAAAACAGAAATAGCTTGAGAAAGGTAACCTGGGACATAGCCCTAGGAAGGATGCCTACTTTAGTGATCCTTTGCCAAAAAATACATTCTCCCATATTACTGGATATTTCCTTCCATTTTGTTTTACTTCTTGAAATTGTATCACTTAAAACAGCAGTTCTCAACCTGTGGGTTATGTTCGATTTGTAACAATGAAAACACATCCTGCATATCAGATATTTACATTATGATTCATAACAGCGGCAAAATTACAGTTATGAAGTAGCAACGAAAATAATTTTATGGTTGGGGGTTACCACAACACAAGGAACTGTATTAAAGGGTTGTGGCATTAGGAAGGTTGAGAACCACTGGCTTAAAAGAACCCCACGAGTTAATAAGGTTCCTCTTGAAAAATGGAATTATTTCTGGGGAAAAAAAAATCAAAGAATCATATTGGCATTTATTTAGTTTGATTCAATCCTTTCTTCCTAATACATAAACTCGAATCTATTACACTGAAGAAAAGGGAGTTTTAATTGAGGAATAGGCAATTTGGTAATTTTGGAACATTCAAGGTGATAGGTCAAACCCAAGTAGGGTGACAAAGTTGGGGAGGGGAGGCAGTATGAGGGCACTTATTGGCTGAATGTCTAAGAATACAAAGTGAGAAGATGCAAAATTTAATCTGTAAATTGTTATCTAGTATGGGTCCTGCTCCAAAGTATGGATCCCAGCTCCCAGGACCTACAATTTAAACTAGTATTTTTAGCAATGAATTACTAATTTCAACTACACTATAGGGTTAAATAAGTTTGTATCTGTTAGTTTAGGAACCTATCAACATTTACAACATCATTTCTACAGTAAAGTGCTAGCTGAGTTCCAAATTAAAATTCATTACTAAGTTGGGGACTACCAGTACTTAATAGGACACTGATCCTAATGTCATCCCTTAATTAAGAGAAATTACTGAAGCAATCTGGGCTTGTCATTTTTGAATAGTCCTGAGGCAGGCATCAGCAGAACAAACACAGAAGTCACACCTGAACATGCAATAGCAAAAAACAGGCCTTAAAATGAGCCTGAAAATGCAAGAACATGAAAAATGCCATACTGAATCCAGTTCAGCATACTTAGGCCAGAAATGCCAATCAACCAATAAGCATTTATTAGATACCTACTTGATGACAGACACTAAAAGATACAAATGCAAAAGTAAAACAGTTCCTACCTTCAAGAAGCTTATATTCTACTAGAACGCTCACAAATGAATAACTACTACTATGAATAAGCTACGCACAAAGTACATACAAACTTTGGGGAAGACTGCACTAACTGTGAGAAACAAGAACTCCTTAAAGGGGGCAGCACTTGAGCTGACCTTTGAAGGGAACCAAGAGGCGAGGTGAGGAAAACAGTTTCAGGCATGGGAGTCAGCCTGTGCAAAGACATAAAGGAAAGGGATAATACGTCTGTGACATCAAACAGCAAGCATGCCAATTTAACTACAGCACTGAATACCTGACGGAGAGTGATATATAATCATCATGGAAAGACAGGCTGGTTCCAGGTTGGGAAGGGCTTTAAAGACCAAACAGAGAAGTTTATACGCTGTCCTAAAGATAATAGGGAACCAGTGAAAATTCACCAGTAAGGAAGTGACATGATCAGATTTTCACTTTTGGAATATCATTTTGGCAGCTGTGTGGAAGAAGAATTGGAGAAGAAAAAGATTGAATACAGAGAAAGTAACTAGAAAGTTATTGCAAACTTAGTGCAGGCAAGAAGTGAAAAGGGCCTAAGTGAAAAGGGTGGTTGTGGTATGAGTAAACAGAAAAAGGATGTGATAAATGTTGAAGAGGTAGAATACTCAACACTTGGCAACTGGTTGGGGGGGGCAAGAGGAAAGGGTAAGTAAAAAAAAGTCAAGGATGTAATAATAGCAGTAGTTAACAGCATCAGTAGCTAACATTTATACAGTACTTTAAGGCTTTCTAAGTGTTTTACATATATCATCTCATGCAATATTCATAATTCTCTAAGATGGATGCTATTAACCCCATTTTACAAAATAAAGAAGCTGAGGCACAGAGAGGTTAAGTGAACTGTCCGGTGTCACTCAGCTAGGTGTCTTGGGCAGAATTTGAACTCAGATCTTCCAAGAAAGGATACTATCAATCATATCACCTAGTTGCCTCAAGTAGCAACCAAAGTTACAGAAGAAAAAGACAGGGAGATTTTTCATACAATCTCACAGCACAATCAGCCATTTGAAATTGGTGGTTTTAATATGATGGGAAACTTCTCTCAAATTCTCTAAAACTACAAGAGTGTGTCACGCCATGGAAAGAGCCCAACTGGTCAAGGCAAAACAGGCTGAATTATAGTAGAAAGGGTATAGTAGTAGCTTTTACAAATGTCATAGTATCATCTCTCACATTTATATGTTCAACAAACATCGGGTACCCCCTTTCACACCTCTACCCAAATTCCACTCCAGGTGACTATCCACTTTAAATCTATATATTGCTTCCTCTGCCCCCACAATGCTCATTCCTGGAAAAGTTTCCCTTTCTAGAAGAGTATCCTGAACATTAAGATATCAGTCTAACTGCCTAAAAGCAAGACAGTTTTCCACAGCATGTAAGGGAAAGAAAGGACTCAGGTCCTAGGAAGTCAAGACTATGTCACTAAACTAGCTTTAGACTTGGGAAATTACTTCATATGTCAGGACCTTAGCTTTCTGTTAATAAGGAAGAGAAGATATTCTAAAATTCCTTCAAGCTTTAAAATTCTGTAATTCTTCTCCCCTCGTAATATCTCATCATTAATAATTACTGCTTCCTCCAGGCAATTCTCTGAACAAGATTCATATTTCCTCCATTCTGCCCATCCTTCCTCTAGGTCACCAAACTCTCAATCTGACCCCCTTTCCCTCTAGGGCCCACTCTAAAATGCCCTTCTCTAGATCATTTTCTCCCCATCATTCAAATTCTTCCCCCTTAACACCTGATGCCTATTCTTCAAAGTCACCAAACTCTACCCTTTCACACCTCAGACTGCCTTCCATCTCTCGTGACTGTCTCCTCTAAATCACCAATCCCTTCTATTTTGCCTTCCAAGTTAACAAATCCTCCCTTCATCTCTCAGTCACAGGATTTCAAATTAGAAACCTTAAAAAGATGGCCCAACTCCATTTTACAAATAAGGAAACTGAGGTTCAAAGAAGCTAAGCAAATTGCCCAGCCACGTAAGTAGTAGACAATAACAAAAGAATTGAAATTCAGATCCTCTGACTCCAAATTCAGTACTAACCTAGTCTTCCAAACTCCTGCTCCCCCATCAGACCGTGATCCTCCTCCTGCCCCCCATTCCCTCAGACCCTGCTCCTCCTCCTGCCCCCCATCCCCTCAGACCCTGGGCCTCCTCCTGCCCCCCATCCCCTCAGTCAGGCCTCTTCCTGACCCCCATTCCTTCAGTCACTCCGGCCTCCTCCTGCCGCCATCTCTTCAGGCTAGCAGGGCCCTCGGTTTCTCCCTGTAACGAATGCCTGTACTGGCAGCCTTGTCCCAGCGCCCCTCATTGCCCTGAACGCCTCGGTCAGGCCCAGGCCCTACCTGAAGGCTGCTGCCGACCGCTCTCTGCCATGTTCTTCCTGAGCTGCTCTGTCCAATCGTCCGCCGCTGTCACCTCTCACCTTTCCCCTTTACCTCCCCTGCTAGCTCCACCCTGGGCCGAGAGGGAAGAATTTACTGAAAAGAAACCCACAACCCGCCCGCTATAACCGAAAACCGCGACCGAGCGTCACCCAGCCTG